>OX411720.1:30669741-31869741 GCA_948252095.1 Dicycla oo | reverse complement strand
CCTGCCTGAATGTCGGAAATTAACCCACGGAAACGTACTACCGGGATAAAATGTATTATATTTGTTAACCCATGTTATACGTAAAGTATAGGTATGTGTGCCAAGTTTCATATAAATCCTATTAGAAGCATAATACTATATACACCCATATCGTTAATTCACGCATGCCTAGTACTTTTTGTTAGGTTTACTGCTCAGAAGTTGTGCACAACTTATCGAGTCTTGAATTGATATAATAGGTTGGGGAAAAAATGTCTTCGCATTTTTTAAGAAAATTCAAAACATTTTTTAATATAGTTTATTTACATTTAACTAAAGTATGTAGGTACCATTTTGTTCGATAACTTTTTGCCATCTTGTAGGTAGGGACATGATCCCATTGCTATAGAAATTTTGGGACTTCTGGTCAAAATACCGCGACAAGTGGTTTTGGCAGTCCTCTCGTGATGTTAACCTGACACTGCCTAAAGAATTCTGAAGAGACCGAAACAGGTGGAAATCTGAAGGTGCAAGGTCAGGACTATACGGCGGATGCATTAACACCTACCAGCCAAACTCTCTTAATTTTTGCTGAGTGGCTAAATATGTGTGAGGTCTAGCGTTATCATGATGAAAAACCACACCCCTTCTGTTGATTAATTCCGAACGCTTTCTCTCAACTTTTTGCTTTAATCTCATCAGTTGTTCGCAGTAGAGTTCAGAATCGATGGTCCTGCCTGGTGGTAACAGCTCATAATGAATAATGCCCTTCCAATCCCACCACACACACAGCATCACCTTGTTGCGAGTTAACCCGGGTTTCGCCACAGTCTGTGAAGCTTGACCGGCCTTTGACCACGACCTTTTTCGCACGTTCTTGTCATACGTGATCCACTTTTCATCACCAGTTATCAGCTTCTTCAAAAATGGTTCGGTTTCATTACGTCGTAATAAAGAATCACAAATGAGTACACGGTTCATTAGGTTTCTTTCAGTGAGCTCGTGAGGTACCCAAATGTCGAGCTTTTTTGTGTACCCAGTTTTTTTCAAATGCGCCAAAACTGTTTTGTGGTCAATTTCCAGTTCTTCAACTACGTCGTAACTACTGATATAGGTACCGATCTTCCTCCACTTTTTCAAAAATGGCATCCATTTTATCCGTAATAGGGCGACCAGAGCGACGTGCATCTTTGACATCAAAATTTCCGGATTGAAAACGCTTAAACCAAATTTGTGTTACTCTCACAGACACTACACTAGGTCCATAAACATCGCAAATTTTTTTCGCGGCTTGCGTTGCATTTTTACCTTTTTTGTAGTAAAATTTTAAAATGTATCGAATTTCTTCATTAGATTCACTCATCTTGACGGTACGAAAAACAAATGAAAATCACACATTTTCCTAATTTGAATTTGAAATTATGTTCTTTAAAATTTAAACTTTCAATGATACCAAAACCAGCCAGATACAAATAGTATAGCCAAAGAGATTTTATTACAAGTACATACATACTATAATGCGAAAAGACTTTTTCCCCAACCTAGGCTAGAACCAGGAACATGAAACTACCAGACTAAGTCGTAACGTTTAGCCGGGCAGTAGAAAGCTCAAAGAGCTGAACGCGTAGGTACGTTATTTTATTATTCTTCTCCGCAAACCCTTTCATTGCATACCCTTAGCATTGGGAATGTATAAAAATAACTGGACCATATTGGATTTAGAATGACGTCACTTCACGGTAAGCTAATTAGACGTGTTAAGTTTTAAACCGAATAAACATCATACAAACATTGCAAGTTAAATAAAAGCTTGTACTCGTAACAAAACTGGTCTCAGATGTTCGACGGTTTAGTTTGAGGAAGTCATTATTTTGCGATTTCGATGTTGGTCGCATATAATAAAAATATTTATCTGAGCAGTAGAATCTTTCCCTAGAAGGAATAAATTAATAAACGAGGACCTTATTTATAACAAATTAAGTTCTATTAAAAATATTATTTTACCAACTTTTTAGCCCTAGCTTTAGTTAACGCCTCTAGATTGAATTGCTTCTTTTTTATCGATAAAACTAGTTTTGTTTTTTTTTTGTTTTTATTCCCCATGGCATCTGAAACAATTATTCTTTTAAAAAAAAATGTTGTCAGCCATATAAATAAAAATAAATATTTTACTTACCAAACCAAGATCGTTACGTCGCACTATAAACTCAATCGACGCCGAGGGTCCGGAGAGGTCACGCGCAGAGAACCGAGCGCTACGTCCACTCCCTGAAAGGCCTCGCGGCGGACTGATTCGAAACGATTTTTTTTTTTTATGTAATATAGTTGGCTAATATATTTAATATATTGTAATTTATTTGGGTTTACCCACATAAGGAAATTAGTAAGTAAGATCACGTATAAATAAGCCTACATCATTGTAACGGTCAGTTCGCAATGTACGCTCGCTACAAGTTGACGCCCCTTTGATTTATTACTCCCGACACCTCAGGCATCTCGTAGTTGACCTAGAGAGGCCGTGACTACTTAACCGGACTATTCTGTGGCTGTCTTAAGATAACTCAAAGCCTCCAGCCAGGGGCATAAAACTTACAGACTAAGCGACTACACGCTAAGGGCTCCCCCTGTGGGGAACGGGCCTCGGCTTAGGGCGTCGCGGTGGGGACAGCAAGATGGGACAGGCTGGATCAGATTTGAATGATTATTATTGTCAGGGGAGTTTAAAGCTACTGGCTCAGCTACGCCACCAGCTGGCGCTTCATACCCGAGCAAGGGACGGGAGGGAGGACGATTATTACGGGGTCGTCGCGAGGGACCTCGGCGGCGAGGTCGGAATGTCGATTTGTGTTTGTTCCTACGGTCCCTACTGCTCTCCTGGAGAAGAGTTATGGGGTCGTCGGGATCTGAGAGGACATGCCTAGGGCGGCGGACCTTACTAATACGAGAGGGGACATAGCTAGCCGCCTCGACAACCAGAGGGTTGCGATGGTTGGTGGCTGAGTCGAAGAAACGCTTGGAATTGCGTTTCAAGAACTGGGAGATGGTGGGAATGTCGAGATCTACGTGGAGGATTTCGTTCCGAACGAACCAAGGGGCTCCCGTTGCCTTTCGGAGGAAACGGTTTTTGGAGGGCCTGCATCCTATGAATGAGGTGAGGTTTTGCGTGCGCAAACACTGAACCCGCATAGGTCATGATGGGGCGAATGCACGCTGTATAAATGCGCAATTTGCACCTAAGTGACAATTTGCTACGTGCATTCAGAACGGAGTGGAAATTCGAAACGATTTAGGCCCATAGTTTTATAGTAGTTTTAAAAAACTTGTAATAAGTTAAATTAAATAAGCTGAATGCTGTTTTGTATTTTGTAAAGATATTCTTCTATTATAATACACTTTTATTTTGTCGGTATTTTTGTAGTAAGATTTAATGGAGGAAATAATGAATGTAGCAACCGCTTTTTTGTTGTTAATGTCACTTTGTTTATTATTTGATTTATTTATGTTAGTAGCTGAAAATCAAAAAAATCTCTGATAGTATTTTGCTCAAGGATATGAACAATTGAATAAGTTTTGTGAGTTAGACCTACGCCCCTACAGGTGGTGGAGATAAATGACAATTCTGTTAATGTTCACGGAACCTTTAAGACGTTTATTGAATGAACTCGTTACAAGAGCTACTCAGTCCGAGGCGTGAGGCTAACTGCCCAAGTCGACCAGCCCCGCGTCGCACTATAACAATAATCTGCGGCGTCAGCCCCTTACAGTTTGTTTGTTTGTAAATTTTATGACTGGTTTCGGATATTTCAAGCTTCAAAATGACCACTGCAAAGGGAATTTAGAAAACACTGTTCGTTTATCTCGTTAGAATTCACGAATACTGAATTAATGTAAAAATGTTCTTCTAACTTTTCAGAATTAAATATTTCCTACAATAATTAGTAATTCACACTTTCGCTAGATACGTTTTACGAAGAGATTAAATGGTTTGAAAAGTACGCTTTTTGGGTCAAACAGCCAAAATCGGCGTTAACGCTCTTAATCTCATTTCAGGCTCTAACCGCTCAAGGCGGGCCGACGGGCGGGCAGTTCCGCGCGTCCCCCACCGTGGCGGCGGCGCTGGAGGCGGCGGCGGCATCCACGCTGACGCAGGACTTCCACACGCGCCTCGACAACCTGCTGCGCACGCTCGTGCACGCGCGCCCGCACTTCGTGCGCTGCCTGCGCGCCAATGCCACAGAGACGCCCATGCTGTTCGAGCGCGCCACCGTCGCCCGTCAGGTGAGTCGCTCACACACGCCAAGAAGCTATACTGCGATGTGGGGAGGAAGAGGAGGGGGTTGAATAAACACTACGATGTGTACTCCATGACTCCACTGAAGTCTTGTCCCTTTAATTATTAGTGTATATTTATATATATACATAGCGCGTGCGCGATACTATTCCAATAAACTAATGAACATACCTCATCTATCTTAAACTATGTGCTATACGTGACGTCACACCACAATACCTGTGTCCGTGAGTGCGCACTACATACACTCGATTCTCTGCTGTCGGATACGTTTTCTTACGTTAATCGTTGCATTGTTTCAGGTGCGCGCCTTACAAATATTGGAAACAACTCAACTGATGGCGAGCGGGTACCCGCACCGCATGCGGTTTCGCGCGTTTAGCGGGCGGTACCGCGCACTGTGGCGGCGCGGAGCCGAGCGCGAGTCGGGGGCGGCGTGCGCGGCCGTGCTGCGCGCCGTGCGGGCCGCCGCCGCGCCGCCCGCGCCCGCCTCGCCCGCCGCCGTGCGCTGGGCGCTCGGCAAGCGGCACGTGTTCCTCAGCGAGGGCATGCGCCAGGTCAGCGCCAGCACCACCCTCCACTCCACTGACTGAGAGAGCCCGCGTCACGTTAACTCGCTCATCTGAATGATAATGTATGCAGGTGTTGGAAAGAATGCGACGCGCGAGACGGCAAGCAGCCGCGCAGTGCATCCAGGTCGCGTGGCGCCGGCACCGGGCGAGGATCGCGCGCGCGCCGGCCGCCGCGCCGCTGGCCCCGGCGCGGCCCCGCCCGGCGCCCATCGCCGGCACGCCGCCGCCGGAGCCCGGCGACAAGGGCGCCCCGACGCTCGTGAAGCGCACGTGCTCGCTGTTCGGCCTGGATCTGGTAGGCGAGCCGTTTCGACTGTCGCTCCCCCCGGTCCCCCTGCCCGTGCCTGACCTCGCGCTCGCCCGATCGCAGGAGCGGCCGCCGCCGCTGCCGCCGTCGCGCGCCTACACCGTGGCGGGCGGCGTGAAGCTTGGCTACCCGCAGCAGCGCACCGTAGGCGCGGAGTGGAGCGACGAGGCGGGCGGCGTGCGGCTGCGCGCCGGTGACACCGTGCTGGTGGTGGGCGCGGCGCGGCGCGGCCACGTGGCCGTGCACGCGCCCGGCGCCGGCCGCGCGCTGTGCGTGCCGCACGGCGTGCTGGCGCCGGCGCGCGCGCGCCCTCCGCCCCCGCCCGCGCCCGCACCCCCGTAGCTGCTAGCCTGAGGCACACGCACGATGTCGCCGGGCGCCGATCACCGCGCCAGCCAGCTGGGCGTCTGGCGTCACCATGCGGTCATCAAATTGTCTTCAACATGAATGCTTCATATTGTCGCCGAGTGTAAATAGTAGTTTTAAGTATTTATGGTCCCCGTTGCGTCGCACGCAGGCCGACACGCTCGCTGAACACGTAACGTGCCAATGTCCATAAGGTATGTCCACAGTTGTGAAGCATGCGTGTTACGTTCCCAATTCGACTTCTATAGCTGACGCTTTACTTGCGCTAGACGCGAGCTGAGCTGACAGGTAAACATGGAAGCGCACGAATGTGGACTGCTGCAGCTCGCCGGTCGACCGACCCCGCAGTATTATGTACCGGGCGGCCTTGTTATTTACAATGCAGTCCAACGCTCGCAAATCCAGTTCGGTAACACTGGCAATGACAATTAGAAGCGGCTAGACTTGTGTTACACGTGAAACTGTCTATCTACGACTACTGTGCCATAACCATGATGAGGAACTATAACAACTTACCTACATTTACTCAAGCTCCACATTACATGAAACGGAACTCACCACAACATCATTTATTTATTTATTTAATACATCAAGCACAAAATATGGGCAGAGGCGGACTTAATGCCATAGGCGTTCATGTCACTTTTGTTGTGGTGAGTTCCGTTTCACGTAATGTTTACTTTACCTACTTCTAGAACAATCGGGTAAACATAATTATGTAATTTCACGTACATACCTACCTAAAGCCCGCTAGTCTTGTAAATCTATGTACCTATCACGTACCTGCCTACCTACAGCCTGCTAGTCTTGTAAAGCTAACCTATCACTATTATACCAACTTACGTATGTGATGATTATCAAAATATGTCGCATAAATGCCCGTATTTTTTTTTTTACTGCGTTTGCATAGAGGCTTGATTATTTTAGAGCTCCAAGAGGCCATAGACCTACGTATTTGATATTAATTTCGACTAGATACCTCCACGCGATCCTTGAGATAAAAGGTCTTGACAGACTGACTGACAGACAGATATACAGATGGACGACGAAGTGATCCTAGAAGGGTTCCGTTTTGTCCTTTTGTCGTACAGAACCCTAAAAATTGAGAATATCCCAAATTTTTTTTTTTTAAATGGCAGGTGCTCACCCGGTCAGCTGTCCCATACATTCATGTCCGCATAACTCAGCAAAATGCAGAGAGCAGCTGATTTTTTTTCGCGATTTCAGGTTAGGTCCCATAGTAAAAGTTGTTTGTCATGAGTACAATGATGTGTTTATGTATCAGTCACTAATTACCACTCACCCTATCTACCTAGCTGACTAGCTGACCAGTCAGACTGTCCTGACAAAAAATTTCGGTTTTTCTGCTGTTCCTTTGGGATTTTTCTAAACCATCCCAGTAATGAGGCGGACAAAACAAAACAAAAAATATTCAAATCGGTATCGTATCGCTAAACTGTATGGGACACCTGTGCTGTGTGCTTCATTAGGGGACAGCTGGCTTTTTTTCGCAATTTCAAAGTTGGTAAGGTAAAAGTTATTCATTTCCGATGGTCTAAACTTCTAAAGCACTGCTTAACGTTTGTACAGTTATTTTGAACACCTTATATATATAGCCTAGCTGACATACGTTGTCATATCCAAATTTCAATAATTCATACTAAATTCCTATTTTCACCCGCAACTTTTCAAAATTCAGTTTCGGTAAAACCCTGATTCAGGCTATTACGAACAACTTAAAACAAAAAAATAACAACCAAATCGATCTAGCCGTACTCAAGTGATGCGCTTACCAACGAACACCATTTCATTTGTATTATATAAATTAGATAAAGATTGACCTAGGTTGATATCTTAACCGATTCAAGTTTTGTGTAAATATCCAATCAACTAACTACACTCCCGGATTCTTAAATCTAGCCACCCCGCTTTTTTTAATAAATTATTTATCTGTTTAAATGGTTGTGAATTCAAATTTAGAACAATAAGGACACCAAAATGTGGCCTGTGGTGCCGAATCTGTTGTGCACAATCTAAACTTAATTAGCTAACTTTTTCTCTCTAAATACAACTAGAAATACACAGACATAAATTAGAGTTGTCAAATTTAGTTGAACTAATATTTCCATAAACATTTAGACGACACGTAAAAATAATGTCGACTAAAAACACGGTAAAGCTCAAGGCATAAACTAGTTTGAAATCTCTTAGGTCATAGCTATAGCCGTCCTTTTTTCGCGCTGCCTGTTCGTAAAAGATAACGATTCTCTAAAATGTTAGTTTAGTTATTGAACAAGAGAATCGGTACCAATATGTCGGGTCAAATCTGCATCAAAACTTTTTCTTTACCAACACTATTTGGATGTTGTAGGCCCAGTACCTAACATGGAAATGCATGGAGGCTCGAGTTAGTAGGCCGGGATGTATTTACCAACTGTTACTCTAAAGGAGTAAATTTGCGCATTACAACTGGCTAGCGGCAACGTGCCACACGTACGCACGGCCCTGAGACAATATTGTGTCGAAACTCTCCTCTGTTGTAATATACATGCAACTGTAGCCGCTGATGTCCCGACGCCTCTCACTCGCACCACAACAAGCGTGTCCCGACGCCTATGACTCGCATCACAATAAGCGTGTCCCGACGCCTCTCACTCGCATCACAATAAGCGTGTCCCGATGCCTATGACTCGGCATCACAATAAGCGTGTCCCGACGCCTCTCACTCGCATCACAATAAGCGTGTGCCGAGCCTATGACTCGCATCAGAATAAGCGTGTCCCGACGCCTCTAACTCGTATCACAATAAGCGTGTCGCGACGCCTCTCACTCGCATCACAATAAGCGTGTCCCGACTCCTCTCACTCGCATCACAATAAGCGTGTCCAATTCTGATTTTTCTATCGGGTGATGAATTCATAAATCTATTTAAAAAGCGAGCAATGATTCATTCATTGCTCGCTTTTTGAACAATTTAAGCAGATATCGTATAGGTACGTAGAGCGGCGTCCGGTGAGACTCGTCCCTGTTGTGTATCGGTGCTAACGCCGTATCGCTTAGTGCGCAGCGTGTATCATACTCGGAATTGGCGACGACTGGCACAGCTTCTTCTGTTACCATATTATTATCGTCAAACATGTACCGCTTTAGAGGGAGCTTTATTTTGAATGTGTCATATAAGGGGTGTTGCAGTATTACTGGGCGGTAGCGAGCCGGTTCGGGCGGCGGTCCCGGGGCGCGCTCGTCAGGCTGCAGCACGGCGGTGCTCGCGGCGGGCGGCCCGCGCCTGCTTGCCTACCAGAGTCTGATTAATAATATACTTCTATGTAATCTGATGTATTAATATTATGTGAAAAATTCCATTAAATGTATAATGTCGATAAAAGGTACAAATAAAATTATATATTAAAATAATCACTTTATTTTTTTTAAATTATTGTACACAAAATATGTGAAACTGGAATGTGTGGAGGACGCGGCGCCGAGCGCAGACGCCGCGGCAAGCGCCTGAATAAACACTGCTATTATAACAACCCTCCTTTGCAGTCTGGCAACAACACGTGAACGTCTGCGCCCGCGCACGTCACCGCTATGTCGCACAATTGGCTGTGTTCATACACTAAATTAATGTCATCTAGTTGAAGATATATACGGATCTACCAGAAAAATATCAGAATATAATTTCAAATGAAGTCGGAGAGGACTCGAGTGAAGTGATATCACTTGTACAGCGGATAAACATCTGCAACACATTCCATTAGCTACAGTTAAAACTAGGCGTCAACACGAACACTAATTCTCTCTTTTGATCTATTAACAGTACATAAGTAATATATTAATGAATATAAAGTCGCGACGCGATACAATCACAATAAATGCGTAAACATGTATACATCAAGACAACAACGGTTTATAATAATATGACGACAAGTACGCTGAGCTCCCATCGCTAACATGTCAATGTTAACATTATTTGCTTCGTTGTGATATCACACCGCCGGCCCGCGGCCTGAGCTCTAAGCATATCATACATAATAATTAATATACTAACATTTTATATTGTTTCAAAGTAATCGCACTATGATTTTTATTAGTATTTGATATTACTTAACAACTTTAATAATATATTTTTAATATATTCTTTACTTTTGAAACACGTTTTTTTGAGACACGTTTCATAATATAGTGATTACTATTCGACTGTTGTAAAGCTTGACAAAGCACAACGAGTAGTACAGAAGGAGTACTCCGCACAGCCGTTTGTGGGTGGCTGCAGCCGCGGGGAGCTGAGGCGCAGTACTCCTGCCGCGTGAGGCGCGGGATCGCCCGCGTGGGCGCCACACTAGTGTACGTCACATCGACACACTAAGGAAAATTTGGCCACACTTGTTACTTACACACATCTTAACATACATATAAAAAACGTCTTAATACCAATATATTCATCAATTGTTTTATAATTTAATTATAGTAATACTGTGAAATATATAAAGTAATTAAATATAAAAAAGCTCAGCAGCACTCCAGTGAATATACCAGATCTATAATTAAAGTACATTAGAAGATAGTAGATTAGCAAAAACTTGCCGCACTTGGCTAGCCTGCACTGTGCCGTCCCTCGCGCCTCGTCAGCAAACTGACGCCTGGCGCCTGCTCAACTACGGCGAACACTATTTACTAGGGATAATGTAAACATTTCAAAAAGCCTACAACTAGTACGAACGAGTGCTGCCACCAAGCGGCGACACACCGTCACCAGCGCATGCGCACTACAACTCGCGCCACGCCGCATAGTGGATCGTCCCCATAGAACTAAAAAAAAAATGCTATCATGTTCTTTTATCAAAAACCTACAAATATTGTTCTCAGACGTTTTATAATTGGACTCATATGTCAGGAGAAAATCGATAAAAAGTGTTTTCTTAGTATAGAAATGGACACTTAATCTCTCCCACTGCCTGAGTTTCGCCTTGTTTAGTATCGTCATTTCTATAATTGGTATCTATCTAATAAGTGCCACATTTTGTCCAAAGACACATGGTGCTACAATTGTGCACTTTCTGAGATATAATCGATTATAGTTTTATAAATAAATAAAAATAGTTTAATTCGAGTAACAAGACTCATACAAACACATATAGCAGAATATACAGACAGGATAACAAGCACAGACAAAAAAAAACTCACAAGGTAACAATATGTCTGCTGCAGCATTGCCGTATGTAAGGGCAATCCAGTCTGTTGGCGATCATCGCCAGGACGGTGTTGGCGCTGCCCCGCACTCTGCGCACCAGAGACGCGCACCGCTTGCGCATCGTCGCGTGAAAGCAATTGATACGCGCCTCCGCGAACATGCCCGAGGCGCTGCAGTGGCGGGGCAGCCCCAACACCGCCCTGAACGCATTATTGAACTGGATTATAGTTTTATCTTGAAAAAAATACAACAGCGTATAGCGTGCATGGTAACCATGAATTTTTATTTAGCTTAAATTTAAATAATGTGTGTACTCGTATAAATGCGAATGTGAGTTTGTTTGTTACGCTTTCACGGCTAAATGGCTGGACCGATTTTGATGAATTTTAGTATAGGGATACTTGGAATCCTGGGGAAGGACATAGGCTACTTTTGTATTACTATTTATATTATTCTACCAAACTAGTCATAAAGACTAAATAAATATTCAATTGTATGAAATATTAGCAAGTACAGACTTGCCTCTAGCTTGGTGATTCTAACTTAATTTATTTATTAAAGAACACTAACAGCATATACATACAATAGCCAATTACGATGAAACAATTAGCGTGAATAACAATATTACGTATCTGCTCTCTGATTGGCTGTTCTAATAGCAATAGCTTGAGCCACCCGCTACTTGCGACCATTTAATTTGCAGAATAGTGGCAACGCCTAATTATCCATTTATAATTTTAACAATTTCTTCCAAGCGTTGTTACTGTTTTTTCGCAGTTTTACTACTTATCTTGATCCCTATGTTGCGTTACGCCACCAAGACAATTTTAGTGACCGTAGTCGATTGTTTCATACGCTACAGTTGTGAAGTGTCATTAACAGACTGTTGAAAAAGATTAGCTAAAAGAATTGCCGACAAGTTTATGAAAAAAAAGAAAATGCTAAATGGCTAGAATCTGGCATTAAACGGCCAGATTCTAGCCATCTTCAAAATCAGATGCTTCGACGTCAACTGGGAAAACTCGCTCATAAGTCTTTTGAGGATCTAAGTAACCGTCAGAAATGAAGACGTACTGAAGATATTCGTACATCGTGTAATAGTTCCGATGAAATATTACTTGCAGCAGTTTTCTAGACTTCAGGGAAAAGTGATGAAGCTGCTATTGTGAAGTATTTATTAGAGAACCCAAATCAGGTCTCCAATTTTGTGAATATGACGAAAAGCGAATCAAGCAGGTTAATCCACGAAGTTTCTCTGCAAGAAGCTTTAGCGCTATTTGTCACATTGCGATTATCGAAATGACGCTACCGTATCCGAGCTATTATATGCTACAGAAGGAGAAAACTGAGTGCTACCTCAAAAAAGAGGATATGATGATCACGGAGAATTCCGCCAGAATCAAAATAAAACACAGTGAGAAGACTCATTAAAACTTTGGACTTCAGCTGCGATGCAGGTCAACAACTACAGTTGATCAGCAAGTGGGGTTTTGATGGGGCCCCTAGCCAGAGTATTTACCACCAGAGAACCAGCATTAGTGAAGAAGATTGGGGGGTTTGGGGTGAGCATATTCATGGCGAGGCTTGTACCTCTGCGGCTTGTCGCTGCAGATGGAAACGTCATATTTATGGCGAGTCTTGTACCTCTGCGGGTGTCACTGACTCTGGCAGGGCCACCATCAGGGATTTTAATTTTGAAAACGCAAAAAATTAGTCGCTAATTAGTCGAAATTAGTCGCCAAATATCAGAATTAGTCGGTCACTGGTTCAAAAGATATAAGGGTTTATAGGTGGCCCTGCTGGAGAGACTCTCCCCAGCAGGGCCAAATTTATATCTCAAAAACTAGGGCACCTAGCGAAGATCTGTTTTCTCCCATATTTAGTCGCCAATTAGTCGGAATTAGTCGCCAAATATCAGAATTAGTCGGTCACTGGTTCAAAAGATATAAGGGTTTATAGGTGGCCCTGCTGGAGAGACTCTCCCCAGCAGGGCCAAATTTATATCTCAAAAACTAGGACACCTAGCGAAGATCTGTTTTCTCCCATATTTAGTCGCCAATTAGTCGGAATCAGTCGCCAAGTTACAGATTTAGTCGGTGTGTAATTAAAAAGATATTAAAGAATTCAATTTCCCCATACAGTGGTACAAGCGAGTACAAAATACTTTATGTATTTTCTAGATAGTATCTATGACGTCTTATGTGTTTCGAATTAAAAAAATATAAACTTAGTCTATAATTTCAACTCACCATAGGAAAGCTGTATTCATTACTTATAAACAAATCTACAATAATGTACGCTGTAATGTGTATGTGTGTGTGTGTGTAATGTGTGTATGTGTGTGTGTGTAATGCGTGTATGTGTATGTGTAATTATTTATCCAACACAATGTGCACTTACCACTTAGTCGCTGGCAGATAGATCGCTGCGCTCCGTTTCATTTACGGTAAGTAAGAAAGAGATAGATGCGCGTGTACAGACGAGCTGCTTAGAACGAGTTGCCCGTCACTTAAGTTAATTCATTAGGCGCGGCAGACGCGCATGCGCGTTTTCGGACGTTCACCACGTGCTTGACGGCGCGTATGCGCGTCCATACAATTTACATAACTTTCTTGGAGTGCGGCGCGCCGCACCTGTGCGTTCGTTGTGCATCTCTATTGTTTCGAAAACATCGGTGTCTACACCCAAGATATTTTTTGCACGCACCCGAACTTTTGCCACACAGGATTAGTGTAGCATAAAGAAGCGTTTGCATAAATTTCGCGCAGTTAATGTGTTAATACATTAGGCGCGGCAGACGCACATGCGCGTTTTCGGATGTTCACCAGGTGCTTGACGGCGCGTATGCGCGTCCATACAATTTACATAACTTTCTTCGAGTGCGGCGCGCCGCACCTGTGCGTTCGTTGTGCATCTCTATTGTTTCGAAAACATCGTAAAATAAGGGTCGGTAAGGGTGTAGCATAAAGAAGCGTTTGCATAAAGAATTAAGCAGATAATGTATTAATACATTAGGCGCGGCAGACGCACATGCGCGTTTTCGGACGTTCACCAGGTGCTTGACGGCGCGTATGCGCGTCCATAAAATTTACATAACTTTCTTCGAGTGCGGCGCGCCGCACCTGTGCGTTCGTTGTGCATCTCTATTGTTTCGAAAACATCGTAAAAAAGGGTCGGTAAGGGTGTAGCATAAAGAAGCGTTTCCATAAAGAATTAAGCAGATAATGTGTTAAAGGGTAAGCGCAGACTGAGAGGAATAATCCCCGCGCGGTCTCGGGTATTTTCTTTACGGATCGCGTATATTCGAGCTTGCGGGCGACCTCGCGAGCCTGCGCGAGTAAACCGTTCTAGGTTACAGCTACAGTAAACATGCCAGTTTGTCGCGAAAGTTCGTCAACGATGGTGGACTGGGATATGATTATAATTGTGCTTTTGGCAGAAGAAGAAGAAATGGAAGAACATGTTAATAAAACCCCTAACATCCAAACTCACAAACTATCTCTGTTCATAATATTGAATAAATAGGTATTTGTAACATTTTCTGAAAGTACTATAATTTTAAGGTAATAAATCATTTTATATTTCGACAACAGAAGTTTTATTATTCTAACCTAAATTAAGATAAAATAAAAACTCAACCCGTCCATACCCACAACACAACACTCACAATCACCTCAAAATACACACAAACACAACACACATCAAACGAACTTTTGAAAATTCATTTTTACAAAATAAAATTTGATTACAATTGACAATACGTTTTCAACGTTTTAGTATTTTAAACATTTTACTAAAGGTACGATATTTTTTATTATTCTAACGTTAAATAGAGGTTAACATTGTAAACTGGTAAAACAGTTGCATGCGACTGTACATCTTGACACCAAATAGACCAAGAGCAAGGTTTAATGTTTTCAAAGAAGTTTAAGCCACTCTAAACTAGTAATTAAAAACATAAAAACATGAATTTAATTGAGAATTTATCTCTCTCTGACATTACTAAAGACTTTAGACCGATAAAACTGAAAGTATATTACACATATTAATAGAAATATTTTTTCTTGGTAATTTTTCGTGAACTCTTCGATCTAGCTCTTGGACTATACCTTACTAATTGAACTCATTATATCTCCTAAACTAAGACCCGACTAAATCTGTAACCTGGCGACTGATTCCGACTAATTGGCGACTAAATATGGGAGAAAACAGATCTTCGCTAGGTGTCCTAGTTTTTGAGATATAAATTTGGCCCTGCTGGGGAGAGTCTCTCCAGCAGGGCCACCTATAAACCCTTATATCTTTTGAACCAGTGACCGACTAATTCTGATATTTGGCGACTAATTCCGACTAATTGGCGACTAAATATGGGAGAAAACAGATCTTCGCTAGGTGCCCTAGTTTTTGAGATATAAATTTGGCCCTGCTGGGGAGAGTCTCTCCAGCAGGGCCACCTATAAACCCTTATATCTTTTGAACCAGTGACCGACTAATTCTGATATTTGGCGACTAATTTCGACTAATTAGCGACTAATTTTTTGCGTTTTCAAAATTAAAATCCCTGATGGTGGCCCTGCCAGAGTCAGTGACACCCTCTGCGGCTTGTCGCTGCAGATGGAAACGTCATATTTATGGCGAGTCTTGTACCTCTGCGGCTTGTCGCTGCAGATGGAAACGTCATATTTATGGCGAGTCTTGTACCTCTGCGGCTTGTCGCTGCAGTTGGAAACGTCATATTTATGGCGAGTCTTGTACCTCTGCGGCTTGTCGCTGCAGATGGAAACGTCATATTTATGGCGAGTCTTGTACCTCTGCGGCTTGTCGCTGCAGATGGAAACGTCATATTTATGGCGAGTCTTGTACCTCTGCGGCTTGTCGCTGCAGATGGAAACGTCATATTTATGGCGAGTCTTGTACCTCTGCGGCTTGTCGCTGCAGTTGGAAACGTCATATTCATGGTGAGTCTTGTACCTCTGCGGCTTGTCGCTGCAGATGGAAACGTCATATTCATGGCGAGTCTTGTACCTCTGCGGCTTGTCGCTGCAGTTGGAAACGTCATATTTATGGTGAGTCTTGTACTTCTGCGGCTTGTCGCTGCAGATGGAAACGTCATATTCGTGGCGAGTCTTGTACCTCTGCGGCTTGTCGCTGCAGATGGAAACGTCATATTCGTGGCGAGTCTTGTACCTCTGCGGCTTGTCGCTGCAGTTGGAAACGTCATATTTATGGCGAGTCTTGTACTTCTGCGGCTTGTCGCTGCAGATGGAAACGTCATATTCGTGGCGAGTCTTGTACCTCTGCGGCTTGTCGCTGCAGATGGAAACGTCATATTTATGGCGAGTCTTGTACCTCTGCGGCTTGTCGCTGCAGTTGGAAACGTCATATTCATGGTGAGTCTTGTACCTCTGCGGCTTGTCGCTGCAGATGGAAACGTCATATTCATGGCGAGTCTTGTACCTCTGCGGCTTGTCGCTGCAGTTGGAAACGTCATATTTATGGCGAGTCTTGTACTTCTGCGGCTTGTCGCTGCAGATGGAACCGTCATATTCGTGGCGAGTCTTGTACCTCTGCGGCTTGTCGCTGCAGATGGAAACGTCATATTCGTGGTGAGTCTTGTACCTCTGCGGCTTGTCGCTGCAGATGGAAACGTCATATTCGTGGCGAGTCTTGTACCTCTGCGGCTTGTCGCTGCAGATGGAAACGTCATATTCATGGCGAGTCTTGTACCTCTGCGGCTTGTCGCTGCAGTTGGAAACGTCATATTTATGGCGAGTCTTGTACTTCTGCGGCTTGTCGCTGCAGATGGAAACGTCATATTCGTGGCGAATCTTGTACCTCGGCGGCTTGTCGCTGCAGATGGAAACGTCATATTTATGGCGAGTCTTGTACCTCTGCGGCTTGTCGCTGCAGTTGGAAACGTCATATTCATGGTGAGTCTTGTACCTCTGCGGCTTGTCGCTGCAGATGGAAACGTCATATTCATGGCGAGTCTTGTACCTCTGCGGCTTGTCGCTGCAGTTGGAAACGTCATATTTATGGCGAGTCTTGTACTTCTGCGGCTTGTCGCTGCAGATGGAAACGTCATATTCGTGGCGAGTCTTGTACCTCTGCGGCTTGTCGCTGCAGATGGAAACGTCATATTCGTGGCGAGTCTTGTACCTCTGCGGCTTGTCGCTGCAGTTGGAAACGTCATATTTATGGCGAGTCTTGTACCTCTGCAGCTTGTCGCTGCAGATGGAAACGTCATATTTATGGCGAGTCTTGTACCTCTGCGGCTTGTCGCTGCAGATGGAAACGTCATATTCATGGCGAGTCTTGTACCTCTGCGGCTTGTCGCTGCAGATGGAAACGTCATATTCATGGCGAGTCTTGTACCTCTGCGGCTTGTCGCTGCAGTTGGAAACGTCATATTTATGGCGAGTCTTGTACCTCTGCGGCTTGTCGCTGCAGTTGGAAACGTCATATTTATGGCGAGTCTTGTACCTCTGCGGCTTGTCGCTGCAGTTGGAAACGTCATATTTATGGCGAGTCTTGTACTTCTGCGGCTTGTCGCTGCAGATGGAAACGTCATATTCGTGGCGAGTCTTGTACCTCTGCGGCTTGTCGCTGCAGTTGGAAACGTCATATTTATGGCGAGTCTTGTACCTCTGCAGCTTGTCGCTGCAGATGGAAACGTCATATTTATGGCGAGTCTTGTACCTCTGCGGCTTGTCGCTGCAGATGGAAACGTCATATTTATGGCGAGTCTTGTACCTCTGCGGCTTGTCGCTGCAGATGGAAACGTCA
Organism: Dicycla oo; assembly: GCA_948252095.1. NCBI lineage: Eukaryota > Metazoa > Arthropoda > Insecta > Lepidoptera > Noctuidae > Dicycla > Dicycla oo. The sequence goes on along the minus strand of OX411720.1, from coordinate 31,852,246 downwards.
TATTCATGGTGAGTCTTGTACCTCTGCGGCTTGTCGCTGCAGATGGAAACGTCATATTCGTGGCGAGTCTTGTACCTCTGCGGCTTGTCGCTGCAGATGGAAACGTCATATTCGTGGCGAGTCTTGTACCTCTGCGGCTTGTCGCTGCAGTTGGAAACGTCATATTTATGGCGAGTCTTGTACCTCTGCAGCTTGTCGCTGCAGATGGAAACGTCATATTTATGGCGAGTCTTGTACCTCTGCAGCTTGTCGCTGCAGATGGAAACGTCATATTTATGGCGAGTCTTGTACCTCTGCGGCTTGTCGCTGCAGTTGGAAACGTCATATTTATGGCGAGTCTTGTACCTCTGCGGCTTGTCGCTGCAGATGGAAACGTCATATTTATGGCGAGTCTTGTACCTCTGCGGCTTGTCGCTGCAGTTGGAAACGTCATATTTATGGCGAGTCTTGTACCTCTGCGGCTTGTCGCTGCAGTTGGAAACGTCATATTTATGGCGAGTCTTGTACCTCTGCGGCTTGTCGCTGCAGTTGGAAACGTCATATTTATGGCGAGTCTTGTACCTCTGCGGCTTGTCGCTGCAGTTGGAAACGTCATATTTATGGCGAGTCTTGTACCTCTGCCGCTTGTCGCTGCAGTTGGAAACGTCATATTTATGGCAAGTCTTGTACCTCTGCGGCTTGTCGCTGCAGTGGGAAACGTCATATTTATGGCGAGTCTTGTACCTCTGCGGCTTGTCGCTGCAGTTGGAAACGTCATATTTATGGCGAGTCTTGTACCTCTGCGGCTTGTCGCTGCAGTTGGAAACGTCATATTTATGGCGAGTCTTGTACTTCTGCGGCTTGTCGCTGCAGTTGGAAACGTCATATTCATGGCGAGTCTTGTACCTCTGCGGCTTGTCGCTACAGATGGACACGTCATATGGGAGAATGAGCGGCCAGCTTCAACAGCATACTTCCGCCCAATCTCTTTTAAATTTATGAAAGAGACCGAATTTAATGTCAAGCGCGAGATGGCTGACGTATCTCCAACTGACTGTGGGGGGTTCAAAGTTAGCCATCATTTCATATTGGCTATGATCGATGGCAAGATACACTCGTACATAGCAGAAACATCATCAGCTGTATGTGCTATATGTAAAGCGCGTCCTACAGAAATGAACAATACTAAATTGTTCATTTCTGTAGGACGCGCTTTGAGACGCGGATGTGAGAAAAAAGCCAGTGAACGAAGAGTTTAATCACGCATGCGCAGTTCACTGTATGGCAGGCTAAAGGCGAAGAAATGAAGAGAAAAGTGAAGGAACGAAAACAAATTATTCAAGAACCTTTCAGAAGAGAAACTGGTTTACTGCTGGATGTAGTTAAACAAGTGGCAATACCAATTGTGGCAATGCAGCAAGGCGGTTTTTTTTTCAATCCTGAGACGACTGCCCAAATTACAGGGTTAGATATTAATTTGATCAGGAGAATTGCTGTGATTTTACATTGTGTTTTTTCGGGAGAGAAAATAAATGCAACAAAATTCGGAGAGTACTGCTGTGAAACTGCAGAACTTTTTCACAACATGGCATCATATTCCATCTGGTCTGCACAAGCTGTTAACTCATGGTCCGAAGATAATAGAGTATTTATCGATAGCGCCTCCGAAGCGAGAAACAAAGACTTCCGGAAGTATAGGGGAAGCCATACCCGAAAATACAGGAGTTTGACTAACTAATGAAGACATTTTGCACAATCTTCTGCTATCTTTGGATACTTGCTGACAATTATTCGGCCAAAGATGACTCCAAAAGTTAAAAGTTCAAAGGGAAGCGCTAAGGTAGCCCGCGAAATTCAAATATTCTTACGTTTTTTGCAATTTGTAGGTCAGTATTAAGTTTAATGATGATTCAAATATAATTCGCGACCGTAACAATCATATATTTACACAATAATAATCATTAGAATACAACTTCATAAGTAAGAAAATACCTCAAATGTCAAGATTTCTTGAAATAGTCATTCAATAGAGTTATATGAACTTAGAGAACTGTATTGATGATTTTAATGGTTATAATTCTATAAATACAGATTTGTTACGGTCGCGAATCATATTTATATCAACATACAACCTGATACCGACTCGTAAATGGCAAAAAACGTAAGAAAATTTGAATTTCGCGGGCTACCCTGACGCTTTCACCTTAAGAAACTTGATGATTTATTAAAGCGTGACGAAAATAAAACTGAGTTCATTGATGTCACCACAGTACCCGATTCTGACATAGACAGTAGTGACGATGATGACGACGACGAGGATGATGATATGATGACAACAGTGATGATGTATTTCAATAAGTTTCATGAATGTTTACTAGTTCGTATTTTTGGTTTAAGAAAAAATGTATCATTGTTGAAAGCTTAGTAAGTACCTACTATCAGCAATTAAGTTAATATTTTATAACATTACATGTTTATGAATTTTAGTATTAGACTAATTTATTAATAGACTAATTAGTTGATAAGTTCATAAATAAGTAAGTAAGTAGCAGTTAAAGTATTGTTTAGTTTTTGTGTGAATTATTTATACATTTTTATTATTTTATCTTATCTCGTTTCTTTGTAGCAATAAATAAATTTTTCTTAATATTATTCAAACCACCTTTTTATTACTAAATTTAATAAAAATCGGTCTAATTAATTAGTATAAAGACTAAATAAATATTCAATTGTATGAAGTAGCCGCTAATTACACATGGGATGAAATTCATCCCATTTTTTATTTAAGGCGATACCAAAATAAGTTGGGGTCTTTTTCGTAACCATTTATTTCACTATTACAGAATGTATAGATTTAATTTTTAGATTTATATTTATTGACTATTTGATCAATACTCTGACTGAAGGAAAACACGATTGGGTTAAAATTCCTCGATAGAATTTAATTCCGAAAATACCTCTACTTTTTTATATTTTTTTCTCTAATTCTAAAATCCTAAGTAATTTCATTGCAAAATTGCATTCAAAATGTGCGTATTAGGTAAATGAAAACTCTGGCTGAACATATTTTTGATAAATTTAGCTTAATTTATTTTTAAACATTTTTTATTTGGTTTGGCGCCTTTATTTTGGTTCCAGCGCATTGTTGCGCTCTCTTTTTTTCGCATGTGGAGGTAATTGACTCTGTCACTTTCTTATTACCGCTCAGTTAGCTTTTTACGTATCGCCTTAAGTAGTGGTTCGTGGGAGTAAAGTCATCCTACTCCTATCTGCTTTTGGTTTGAACCTTGTTCCACCACTATTAAGGAGTCCTTTCTAATTCCATACATTTAGTTTGATGCACTATCTATTTCCGAGGAATTTGAGGTACACCAACCCTCAATGCGACTAGTCAATCGTCTATGGAAAGATTATTTTTAGTCTGTAGTTGCAAATCTTTTTGTAAACAAAAGGTTTTTGTTCAAAGTGGAAAGCTTGTAATTAGGGATGAAAATTGCCGAATGTTTCCGAAACTTACCAGGAAAGTTTCCAATATTCCCGGCAATATTGCCGGAAAGTTGCCAAAATTGCCAGATTACATAGGGTTATTCGAATGCCATTTTCAATGTTTATGCGCTCATGGGCCACGTAATACTAGTAAGCCTTTTTAATTAATGGTTTATTATAATTAATTTACAATTATCCATGCATACATGTGAAGATAAAGTTAAACTATGACACTGGTCATGCTAGCTGATCCCATAGTTTTTTAAGAATTTCACTTATAATTCGTGAAGTCAAAAGAATTTTCAAAATTGGGTCAGTAATCAGTTTTTTTTTTTTTTTACTGGAGTCATTTCTTTGAAAGTGTAACTAAAAACTGTTTTGTTATTTTTTACAACCAATTTTGAAAATGAAAACAAGTCATACTTTCAAACGAAACGTACATTACTATAAAGCCCTATTCACTAGCATTCTAAGAAACATTTGGACAACACAAGGAATTTTGTGACCGTTGAGGTCACAAAATTCCAAGAAGCTACGATGCAAACCGGTTTTGTTTACAAGATTACCGCGGGGCTGGAAGACATAAATCGGGTGGGGCTCTTAGCAGTTTTCCCCGCGCGCGGGTGAGCACAGCGGTTCAGCAAAGCGGGTAGATAGATACCAATTATAGAAATGACGATACGAAACAAGGCGAAACTCAGGCGGTGGGAGAGATAATACGTCTGAGAACAATATTTGTAGGTTTTTGTTAAAGGAATACGATAGCTTTTTTTTTTAAATATCAATTTTGATATTCATGTCCAACCTCTTCTATGAGGACGATACACTGTGCGCTGCGGCCGATCTATTTTATAAAAATCTCAGTGAAAACACTCGATGAAGTGAGCTGTCAATAGTGTCAACCCTTGGCAGCAGCAGTGGTGCTGTCACGGTGACATTATAAAGAACAGACCGGCAGCTCATTGTACCCTTAAGGTGGTTTTACACCGGCGAGGCGCGGCGCGGTAGCGGAACAGCTGTTTTATTTTCAGCCGCGGCCGCCGCAGTAGCGGAACAGCTGTTTTATTTCTAAACTCACGAGACCGTTGTTTGTGCGGTTATGCAGCCGTCGCGGTTGCGCTCATCGGCCTCAAACGTGGCGGGAGATGGTCGCAAAACGGACGGCTATTTACGATTTTAGTACGCACGCCCGTGCAACGCGCCGCAGTCGCCTGCGGACCGATCGCGCCGTAAAAGGAGTCGGAAACGATTACATACAATCTTGGGCCGGAATGTAACGAGATGAAATTGGTCTGAATTAACATATTCTAACTTATCAGTCCCTCGCTGAAATTTGTGTTTAACTTTTGATACTCTGAGAGCCGAGTTATTAGAGGTTTACTAAAAGTAAGGTTATGTTACAATGTTTAACTAACAACTGATTCCTGAAGTGCAAAAGATGTTCTTTAAACGCTAATGTTAATAATGTTTAGTGAAGAATGTTTGACAAGTCAGGTGACAGGTAGCTGGCTAGATGAGGTTATAATTACTGACAGACTGAGGTGCGAGCCATCGCCGAATCACTCACAGAATTGTTTCAACGTCTAAGGGGGCGTCGGCCTAGTATATTGCAATGACTAGTTCCACACGGCGATCTATATCTAGTCTCAACAAAATCCAATCCACAAGGCGGCGGTAAAATCCAAAATAACAATTCCAGTCAAACGTGTGAGCAGTCTTCGCTGTCCAGAGTGAAAACAACGGTCGCACAAGCTCAAGGGTCAGATTCCGTTAAAGAAAAAACAAGCAGTGGTTGTTGAAAATGAAAAATAATCGGGAAATCGCATCGCATCGTATAGATTAAAGCACAGATATATTTAATTGTTAATTATGTAAAAACCTGTACTATTGCATGCTAAATATTGGCCAAATGTGTGTTACTAAATATGTTATATAAGAACTTCTACCTACCATATTTGATGCAATAAATGAATTGAATCGAATGGAATCGAAAAACACGAAATTAGATAGATTTTGTTTTGTGTAGATTATATTGCCGTGTGCAGTTGCCAAGTCACTCTAATCAATTTATGACAAAGTGGTTGAATAGCTGCTCCCATAGATAGGTAGGTATTGAATTAACCGACTTGGTTTACATTCGATTTCACAACTTTTTACGACAGAAAAACTGCGTTGCGAGACTTGGCATTTATGTACGTTATGTTTTTGATGGGATCTCATTTCTTTTTGTAGGTAGTCTTCCTTTTTTGCGGTTTACCTGCGGTATCGTGGAAGTTTTAAACCGACTTTCAAAAAAAGGAGGAGGTTATCAATTCGTCGCGTATATGTATTTTTAAAGTGCTAATTACCGATTTCACCAATTTAAATGAAGTCTAATTGAGAACTGATATAGGATTACAAAGTTACTTTTAGTATTCTGGATATACAAATTGATTGTATATCCAGAATACTAACAGCTAGAATACTAAAACTTCGGAATGTCCGAGTACTTGCTTGCTGTGCAGGCTGAACAATAACTGGGTTACAAATTTGGAGTTTGTGGGTCTGCTAGAAGTACCTTAGAATTTTGATGATCGGGGAGACAGTGACAAAATTATGGACTTTGACTTGCAATAATTATTAAACTACTGGTTTAAATTTAAAGTTATTTGGAAATATATCTATAGAAGTACTGCCCTCTTGGTCACTGAAAATTTAGGCTTCTAGGTTTTTCCACAACGAAGTTACAGGGGGTCGAAAATGGCTCGAATGGCTTCGAGAAAGGGATGGTACGGCCGTGCCTTTGTTTTGCTCGACCTGGCGGGGGCACTTCCGTCCCCCAGATATTGTACATCAATACTTCACCCATTGCCGCAGTCTGTCACGCAACATGATCCTGTACTAATGTTAACTGCATACTTATTCATAATTTATCTTGAACACAATATTTATGTAATCCATACGGAGACTGTCTCCACAAAGTTATGTCTAACATAATATTTATATAATCGACATGGAGACTGTCTCCACAAAGTTATCTCTAACATAATATTTATATAATCGACATGGAGACTGTCTCCACAAAGTTATCTCTAACATAATATTTATATAATCGACATGGAGACTGTCTCCACAAAGTTATCTCTAACATAATATTTATATAATCGACATGGAGACTGTCTCCACAACGTTATCTCTAACATAATATTTATATAATCGATATGGAGACTGTCTCCACAAAGTTATCTCTAACATAATATTTATATAATCGATATGGAGACTGTCTCCACAAAGTTATCTCTAACGTAATATTTATATAATCGACATGGAGACTGTCTCCACAAAGTTATCTCTAACATAATATTTATATAATCGATATGGAGACTGTCTCCACAAAGTTATCTCTAACATAATATTTATATAATCGATATGGAGACTGTCTCCACAAAGTTATCTCTAACATAATATTTATATAATCGATACGCAGACTGTCTCCACAAATTTATCTCTAACATAATATTTATATAATCGATATGGAGACTGTCTCCACAAAGTTATCTCTAACATAATATTTATATAATCGATACGCAGACTGTCTCCACAAAGTTATCTCTAACATAATATTTATATAATCGATACGGAGACTGTCTCCACAAAGCAACGGCTACACTTTACAAGCGAATACGATATCGTTACAATTAGTGATACACGTTAACAAACTTGAACGCAGATAATAATGTAAGATTCGGCAGTGGCGCGAATTGAACACACTATAACATAAGGCAGTGCTGTGCTGGCTCACACGCCGCATTTGTACTCACACGTTACATTACATAAGGAGTCTATCTCAGCGCTGCATCGCGCTATGACTTCATGCTATCGTTGTGTTCGAGCGTCATGTATCTACGGACGCATTACGCTACAGCTCCCAGCTCACTGGCCGCCGAACAGAGCGCGGCGGCGGCGGCGGGGCGCAGCGCTCGCTGCAGCCGCCGCCTGACCAGCCGACCACTGAGCGGAGAACGTCATGTGGCGGACGTCGCTATCGATACAGCGAGCAATGATCACAACGCTGTAAATAATCCAGCCAATATCAAGTGTTTTGGCGCAGTTCGCATATTCATTACAAAATCATAAAAATATAATTTGGAATACGGCAAGGTCGGTGTTGACGTTACGTCGATAGTTGCTTGAGCAATCGCTATTTATATCGACTGGAAGCAGCAATACCGAGCGCGCCCCTAGCGCCTGCCGCCGGCATCGGCAACATGCCCGTACGTAGCCGGCGTGAGCCGTGACCACTGACTCGTGACGAACACACTCGTCCTGTACCGACACCGGTATGTTTACCTTCGAGATCACAACATAAGCACGAGATAATCTAGCTTTACTAGTCGAAACTGTACTGAACGGTATAGTTAATGGAGCGTGACGGTACGTGGCGCCGACTACCGCAAGCAGCTGGACAAGCAGCACAGCGGGCCCCGCCGCTAGTCGCGCGGGATAGGCGTGCTGCAGGCCAGCGAGGGCGCGCGCCGGGCCAGCGGCGAGCGCGGCATGCCGGCGCCCGCGCTGTCGCCCGCGCCCGCGCTCTCGCCCGTCAGCGACGTGAACACGCTGCTCGACGACACCTCGCGCACGCAGCGACGCTGCTCCGCTGCAATGTCATGACAATGCACTATAGATAAGCTTAATACATACTAGCAGCGCCCCGCGGTTTCACCCGCGTAAGTCTCGAACCCGTAGTAATATCGGGATAAAAAGTATCCTATATGTTAATCCAGGTTATAAACTATCTATGTGCCAAATTTCATCAATATCCGTTCAGTAGTTTTGCGTGAAAGAGTAATAAACATCCATCCATCCTCATAAACTTTCGCGTTTATAATCTTAGTAGGATTACTGTGCAACATTGTCGAGGGCTCAAGTTGCATTCATCAGAATTTTTTGTAGTAAATACACTCATGGACAAATTTAGAGTTTAATTTCTCCTGTTGCAATTATCGTGCGCACTGGCCACAAACGTTAGTAAATGCTATTAAAAGAAGAAAGTTTTGAAAAGCCCTTTTTCGATTTACATTTTTGATTTGACTGCCTGGTTTATCGTGTAACGTGTGAATTGTTACTGCAAATAAACTGAGAATGCCCGATCTAAACGCCACTCTAGTTGCTAGGGTTGTTAACTTAATTGAAACTGGGCACACCTACAAACATGTGGCTCAAACATTACGAGTATCAAAGTCTGTGGCAGACCGGACAGTATACAATACTCTCATGACAGGAAAGTAAACGGGAAACTGGCCAGAGATGACCGGTTCATTGTTACCAGCGTGCTTAGAAACTGGACCTTAACTTGTTCTGTGGTAAGAACCAGGCTCCAAGAAGTTCGAGGGGATACAGTAAGCGCAAAACCTGTGAGAAGACAGAAATCGGCTGCAATAAATTCACACTTGCCTGCCAGAGGCCCCTTCTTGCCACGTGCCATCGAGTAGCTCGTGTTAATTTCGTTTGCATTCACGAAAATTGGAATGACGAATCTTGGAGACAAGTTCTATTCACAGATGAGTCCAGATTTTGCCTGAAGCCAGATGATGGAAGGATTAAAGTGTGGAGACGCCCGGGAGAGAGGTACGCTCAGTGCAACAACATTGGAAAAGAGGCATATGGTGGAGGGTCAGTTATGGTATGGGGTATTTGTATGGGGGCACGTACGGAACTCCGCGTCATTGAGAATGGGTCACTTACACCGGCACGATATGTAACTGAGATTTTGGAAAACATTGTAGTGCCATTTGTCCCTTTTATAGAAGACAGATTTGTTTTTATGCATGATAATGCAAGCCCCCATACTGCGGCCGCAGTTGTCGAATACCTTCGGGACGTTGAAATGGCGACGGGTGAGCATTTTTTGAGTTAGTAAAGCCACGCAGTATTTTATATAGAATTACCCCTTTTTGCCCCTTCAGGGATCGACTTTCCTTCGCGATCAACATTCGAAAAACCCACAAACTTATTATTGTTTATTTTCTGTCAAAAGTATAAATAAAGAGTTTCGAACTATTCGGTACCCGCGCATTAAAATTCTTCCATACAAATTTTATCATCCCTAAACTCCCTTTGAGGAGTAGTTTTGAAATAGTAATAATGACAATCTTTATTACTTAGGCAAGTATTTGTGCCTCAAAAGTCTCAAGTTAATTAACCAAATGAATAAGATTTTTCATATAAACTGTATTCTCTGTTTTCCAAATCCAAACGATTTTTTTAAAATTCCACCCCTGTGAAATCACACCCACCAAACGCCCCAATCCCCCTTAGGGGATAGTTTAGGTAAACTAAAAAAGTCAAACTTTATAATCTACTTAGGTGAGTATTCGTGTCAAGTCTAGTAACTCAATGAATAAGATTTTCATGCAAACTTTCTTCCCCTGTTTTACCCCCTTAGGGGTGGAATTTCGAAAAACCCTTTCTTAATGGATACCTGCGGTGTGTGTGTGTGTGTGCGGGGTGTGTGTGTGCGGGGTGTGTGTGTGTGACGGGCGGCAGTAGAGGCTTAGTTAGAGTATTATTTTTACTTGAATACAATATTTTGTGAATGAACAACTTAAATACAAAATCTCATCCTCCTTTTCACCCACTAAAGGGCGTTGCGTTAGTTTCAAACCATAAGCCTAAATAATAAATTTTGTGATTTTTACTTTGTAAATGAAGGACTTTCCATGCACAAATTCATACCCCTTTTCACTCCTTCGGGGGTGGAATTATCAAAAACTCTGAGACACGTATAAATTAATTTTCAATCGTCAGCCTAAACACAAAATTTGCAGATCCTAACTTCAAAACTGACGGACTTTCATACATACTTACATCCCCTTTTTTACCCCGTTAGGGGTGGAATTTCCAAAAATCCTTCCTTAGTGAATGCCTACACTGTACGAGTATAAGGTACCTATGTACAAAATTTCAAGTCTCTATGTGCAGCGGTTTGGGCTGTGCGCGTATATATCACCCAATCAGTCAGTCAGTCAGATTCATTCAGTCAGTTTACCATTTTACATATACGTATATATAATAAATAATAATATAGAATAGATATATATGTAGTATAGAATAAGGTACCCTGCCCTCCAACCTGGGAAAATCTTGTACGAGTATCTTGGGAGGCAGTGTCTTCGCATTACAATGCGGAGGAAAACTAACTTTTTATCACGATAGGTGGCGCACAATCGACTGTACCTTGTTTTGATATATTAGCTGTCATATCGTATGGACTTTTGTAATCTACTAAGTTTCGTTTTCCTTTTTTCCGTAATGTTGTCCAAAATGCCTCAAATTAGTGCGTTAATTTGTAAAAACAGAGGAGTACATTTGTTTCCTAAAGAAAGAAAGGGCAGTAAACAATGGGAATTGGCGTTAAGTATTAAAAACTTTAAGGCAAGTAGTACTACACGATTGTCTGCTGCGCATTTCACAGAAGAGGATTAGATTAGTAAAGAAGCCGTCGTTTAAGCTGGGTACTATATCTATAAAACAAAAGAATCAAGATTATTATCTAATAAAATAAAATTATTGTCATCAAAATAAATGTGACATACAATATATTAGTTAATCTATGTAGTAATAATCTCCTAAAGATTTAATCAGTCAATATAGTTTTCAAAATATTCCTGTATTGCCTGTCGGTTAATCATTGGTAAAGGAGCATCTGCATTTATGTCTCTGAATGTATCAGAAGGTGGACATAGGTATGCGGTGTCGTCTTGGATGTCGCAGTCAGCACCAAAGTTTTGGTTTAGATCATACGAATGTAATCTATAAAAAATAAAAGTTAGGAATGTTAGTCCGTGGCTTATAGAAAAAGGCTCACAAACAATCATAACCTCAAATATTTTAATCAAATCGTTCAACCTTTCAATCAAATCGGCCTTTTTGTCGGCAGTGCTGCGTTTTTTTTTTACGGAGCTTAACTTTTAGTTAAGGCGCAGTCATTAAGGCGTACATAATATATTATAGTCGAATTATACTTTAAAATTTCATAAATAACAGTCACGGTTAACAAGGTACAGTCGACTATAGCGACATCTACACACAGCTTTGAGTGTGGCTCCTCATTAGGTCGAGCGATTTTTGTGAGCATACAAGTTGATAAATTAAAGAAATTGTCAAAGATAAGGTAATGTGTGTGTGTGTGCTGTGTAGGTACATAAGTGTATGATAGGGTGATATGGTGGTGTGCATGTTATGTCTGTGTGTGGACGACTAATCATTTTTCGCGATTACGACGTTGGTCCCCGGGAGAAAGTTGTTCGGTTTGATGGTCTGTACCACACCTTTCTGATACACCCTGTATATACAATAATAAACAAATATAATGGGAAAGAGGAAATGTTTTTTTACCAGAATTTATTTGAAGTGAACAAAGATTGAGTGCGCCTTATCGACACGGGCAAGGCATTCCATAACGTAAAACTGTAAAAGATTTGTCAGAAAATCTGGTTGAATGTGTCAGCCATGTCTAGTGTCAAGTATCCCGATGAGCTCAGATCTTGCAGAGCTTGCTCAGAGTTTCGCACTCTTAACCTTGTAGCAGAGGAGATCGATATTTTTGCTTGTTCACGGAGTGAATTCACAAGGATAACATTGTATGTTATAAGTTTTAGAAAATAAGTTGTTGTTATTAGGTTTGCTTCACTATTGCATTGGGTTGTAACCTGTAATAATAGTTGTGATTGTATAAATAAATAAATAAATATTATGTGTGTCATGAAGGAACTTGAAACGTTTTTTTAAGATAAGAGGGAGTTGTAGGATTTAACAGAATACTGAAGAGCTGAAATAAGTTATGATAATTCCGGCAAAGACGTATGGGAAGCCACTTGACCCTTAGCAATAGATTTTTCTGATGGCGTAAAATCAAAAAAATTAAATGTGCTCTACACGTGTCGGCGAAACCGCAGCTGCAACTAACCGGACGAACCTTGATGAGTACACGCTAAAAATATGTACATGATGTGATTTTATTAACATTATATCATCTATAAATGTAACCTATGTCTCAGATAAAAACACAAGCTTATGTCACGGGAAACATAGGGACCTCAGCTGGACAATAAACCCCCACGCGCCGGTATGGCAACACCGAGCGCGTCACACGAGCCGAAATGTTTTATCTCTCATAAATGTTTTATGGCCGGTGTCGTGTTATGGCCGATGCCACTTCAATGCCATCATGTGATCCGCAAAAAGGGCCCGCAACGCGTCACTAATACGGCGTACGTTCTATATCTTTCATGTCTCTGTGTTTCAACTCAAGTTGATAACCGCTGTTGTTGTAATGTTATGAAATAATTCGGCAATAGTGGCGCGATGGCGGGGAGCTGTTGTGCTCAAGTTGATAACCGCGTGAACAGGATGCCGATATGTTATGATATATTCGGCAATCGTGGCGCCAGTGGCGCGATGGCGGGGAGCTGTTGTGCTGAAGTTGATAACCGCGTGAACAGGACGCCGATATGTTATGATATATTCGGCAATCGTGGCGCCAGTGGCGCGATGGCGGGAAGCTGTTGTGCTCAAGTTGATAACCGCGTGAACAGGACGCCGATATGTTATGATATATTCGGCAATCGTGGCGCCAGTGGCGCGATGGCGGGGAGCTGTTGTGCTCAAGTTGATAACCGCGTGAACAGGATGCCGATATGTTATGAAATAATTCGGCAATAGTAGCGCGATGGCGGGGAGCTGTTGTGCTCAAGTTGATAACCGCGTGAACAGGATGCCGATATGTTATGAAATAATTCGGCAATAGTGGCGCCAGTGGCGCGATGGCGGGGAGCTGTTGTGCTCAAGTTGATAACCGCGTGAACAGGACGCCGTTATGTTATAAAATAATTCGGCAATACAGGCGCCAGTGGCGCGATGGCGGGGAGCTGTTGTGCTCAAGTTGATAACCGCGTGAACAGGACGCCGTTATGTTATAAAATAATTCGGCAATAGTGGCGCCAGTGGCGCGATGGCGGGGAGCTGTTGTGCTCAACGACTCATAACTTAGTGTTAATAACGTGCGCCGTTCGTATATGTTTAACTTATTTATATTATGTGGAAAATGTTGTTGGTTATACGTTTATAATCCCATTTTAGTTTTAAGTTCTATAGCATAACATTGTAATGTAAGGGTAGCCGTTTATTTTCCCAAATAAAAAAAAATAAAATAAAACGTGTGTGGCTCCATGATCTCACTCCGAAACTGTGCCAGGATACTTATTATGCCTAGACAGAATTAGGTTATAACTTAGGGTATAATGTCATTTTGTCTAGCCAAACTAGGCATTTCCTATGCATTTTTTTAAATAGTGCATGTCCCAAAATTCACGCGAGATGTAATTTTGACAAAAAATTGTAATTTTTTATTGATTCATTAAGATTTGTATGCACGGAATAACATATTGGCCCCAACCCTCCACGAGTGTGTTGGCGGTCTGGCACGTGATTGATGACGAGCTCGGTGTTGTACGTGGCGTCCACGGCGCGCTGCAGGAACGAGTACCCAGGTGATGGTAATGGTGTACTCACCGATCATGTTGTGCAGGTTGTCGATGACGACCTCGGTGTTGTAGGTGGCGTCCACGGCGCGCTGCAGGAATGCCGTCCACGTGCTCAGCTCGGCTTCCTGGCACACAAACACACAATAATAATTTTTATTTTATTTTATTTATTAACGGACTAGTTGTTGCCAGCGGCTTGGCCCGCGTGCACGTCGGAAATCATCCCACGGGAACGTACTACTGGGATCAAAAGTATCCTATGTCCTAATCCAGGTGATAGTCTACCCAATCCAAATCCGTTCAGCTGTTTTAGCGTGAAAGCGTAACAATTCAATCATGATTCGAAAGACACGTGGCGCCATCTATTATCATAAGAACGTTATTGTTGATTTCCTCGGGAACAGTACTTTTATTCGGGATGAAAGGTACGCTATGTCCGTTTCTGTACACCTGACAACGTAAATGCAAAGTTTTAAGATGATCGGTTCAGCGGTTTAGGCGTGAAAATGTAACAAACAAACTTACTTTCGCATTTGTAATATTAGTTAGGATAATACTGAACCGATCATCTTAAAATTTTGCATATACGATTAATACGTATTATTGAAGAAGACTCAAAAAGTACCCGAGCAAAGTTAATAACATTTTATTGGGACCACCTTGGAAGTATACTCTTTCAAACAAAAAAGAATTTTCTAAATCGGTCCATCCGTCTTTGAGTAATCGTGTAACAAACATTAAAAAAAACATACAGACGAATTGAGAACCTCCTTCTTTTTGAAACCGGTTAAAAATTAACAAATATTTTGAAATAAATAAATAAGTTACTATAAAGCTAGCTTTGGTTACAAAACTACAATAAATCAGATCAGAAACAATTTCATTTACTTAAATTATGCATTGTATACTACACATTAGACTAAGTGAAGTGGAAGCGAGTAGGGAGGCCTTCGCCCTGCAGTGGGACATCACAGGCTTTTAATAATAATAATAATAATAAATTATGCAATAAATAAATAATAATCATAATATAATAATAATAATAAATTATGCAAATAAATAATAATCATAAGATTACAATTAAGATAAAAATTTAAGATTTAAATTTATTTTTCGAGCATGTAAATATATCAATATCAAACACTCTCTTACAACAGCAACTCAACTGACACAAATCACAGCATCATAAATAACTACGCTGTTAATAAAACTATTGTATGTTATAAAAATGCACCTTTTATATAAGTTGTTAAGAGGCTACCGAGCGCACAGTGGCGCCCTCATCGTTTGTTTTGTTATTTCTTTTAATTTAAAAAGAAAATGCAGAAAATAAGCACGTTAAGTTGTGCTCCACAAGACTATACGTTATTATTATTATAAACAGTAGTTTTATATTGTTAAGTTTTATTGTAATCATTAAAACGGAAAAAGTGGCCACCATTTCCCGTTAATACGGTTTCCTCTTTTAGGAAACCGTATAAGCTTAAGGCCTAAGAGCGGGCCTAAAGCAACATAACTCAAGCAACGTAACTCATACATTTGATTTTTCATGAAATTAATTTTTATTTCAAACAGTGGGTACAAAATAAAAAGAATATAAGTAACAACATGATATTTGTTATATACTGTCGTTCGATATGGCCTGAAACACAGATTTAAATAAACCTAGATTGGGCAACGCACTTCATTACCTCCAGAATTCTATAATTTTTTTTTGGTACTGTAATCTTATATTTGTCATACGTTAGTATTTATCTAGATTATTATATACTACTGAAACATATGTAAACTTATTATTTCAATAATTTTTTATTATTAAATAAAATATAAAATTTTCTTGATAGAAAACCCGCCTGCTGCTGTGTTCAAGCGGCGCCTGCGGACGGGATACCAGTATTGTTGTCAACAAAACGTCAAGACGTGTTTGTATGTTGAAATACATTGAACCTCAATGTTATGAGTTTTGCGAAACTAACGCCTTTGATTTAACCTTAAGCCTTGTCTCCCAGTGGGGTGATGATATTCTGCTCTCTTTTAACGCCACGAAAACACAAGCGTGTCTCTTTACCGCTAAAAAAGAGTCGTGTCGCCCAAACTCTTACTTTTCTGGGTGCATCTGTTTCCTGTAACTGATCGGCTTGAGCTCCTAGGCATGGAGTTGACATCTGGTCTCAACTTCGGCGCCACCAACGAGTACAAAGCCCAAACTGCGGCCAAGAAACTGGGCATCCTTAATAGGTTGAAGCGATACTTTGCACCTAGACAGCTTTGAACCCTTTACAAAGCACAAGTCCGATCCTGCATGGAGTATTGCAGCCACCTTTGGGATGGCTCAGCAAAATACCAACTTGCCGCGCTTGACTCGGTGGAACGCAGAGCTAAAAGGCTCATTGGTGACGTAAAACTGGTAGATTCTAAGAACTTCATAGCTTGGCTTATCGCCGCAAGGTTGCCTGCTTGTCGGTCTTCTACAGATTGTACTTCGGTAAGTGTGCTCAAGAACTCCACGACCTCATTCCACCGGCTCCCTTCTACCATCGGACATCTAGACGCACTGCTAGTTACCATCTCTACCTAGTTGCTATTTCACCAATTCGCCCTAAGCGTTTCCAGCACAGCAAAAGAGTGGAAATCTCTACCTGCGTCTGAGTGTCCGAACGCATACAACCCTAATCTCTTCAAAGTGAGAGTGAACAGGCTTCTTCTGGGTAAGCTCACTCCATCGTCGACTTTGTCTCTGTCGCCTTCGACCTAGACTAGAGTCAAGAGCAAACCCATCTCAAATAAAAAAAATATATATTTATAAAGTTCTGTTTACGTTTTTAGTTTTGTATTTTTATTTCAGCTTGAGTATACTTTTAGTTTTTTTTTGGGTTTTGTCGGTTTATTGGCGTGTGCTAGCTGACTTATGGCAAATAATTTAATTTGATTTAATGTTTTGTGTCGCGCAATGTAGCTAAATTGTTTTGTGCACTGTTGTATAGAATACATTTTTATAACTGAACAGACAGCTGTGCTGCCGAGGAGTTTGTTGCGCTACTTCTTCTCCCCAGCTATAGCACTAGGAAGTGGTGAAGTGCGGGCGTGCTGGGGGACTGTCTCATGTAATTTTGACGTTCGATTCTCAACCTAGTTTGAATAAATGACTTTTGATTTAGATTTCGCCCAGGGCGCTGGTAGTAGACAGATCAGCACTTTGTGTCGCCTTGCACACACGTAGTGTACCGCGACAGTACACAACCGGTTGACAGTCCGCCGTACTCATCACACAACATGCACACAGCAGTCGTTATGAGCTAGTTAACGCTATTCAGTAAACCACCATCGTCTCTGACTTATCATTAGGCACAAGCTAACATGCAAGGCGTGTGCGACCCATTCAGCAGCACATACGTCAACGTAATCCTAGTACATTTTTATCAATACATTATTTGTGAAGGTAAAATAATGAAGCCGGTTAAAAATATACCTAGTAATTTTACAAATTGTGTATTTTAACAAACGGAGCAACTACCTACTGCTCAGTGCTCACACTGCTCACGTACTAACTCGCATTATGTCTGCGCAGTGAAGCCCTATGGGCTATGAAACTTGATACAGATTTCACCGCGCGCGCTTACGTACTACATATTAGTACGTACTTGTACAACTCGCACATTGATTCCGTGGCATTAAGGGGGAATGCTCTAAGGTAGCCAGAAATTAACAATTCTTACTTTTTTGCACACGGCAGTATCAGGTAATACGGTCGCGGTCATAAGTCCAGTACCAGTCTTACAAAGGCTATCGCATCGTAAATCGTGGCACTTGAGGCCTTCTTCTATTAAGGCATTTCACACACATATACACATCGGTATATTGCACTCTTTCATAATAAACCAAACAAAGAGCGCGGTATAATTATAACAGTTTCTATTAGTTATTAGTTCGTAGACCTATCGCGGCCCGCTGTCTTTTTCTGATTATGGTAATGACAGCGAATGTCGATATTTTAAAGTAGTCACATAATAAAAAAATTGAGGGTAGATTTGAAACAAATTGAATTGGCTGGTTGTAATATGCAAGCGTTTGTGTTATTGCTATTAGTGGTACTGAGTTTGAAGATCTTAATTAAAAATGCAAGCAAATATAGATATTTAAAACAGGGCGAACATTGCAGCTTGCGTAACAATGGGTTTAAAATACCTATCTGAAATATCCAATGAAACAAACCGGTTTATGTTATATTGTTGTAATGTTGATTTTATTTGATAATATCATAACTGGCGGTTCAAAATGTGTTATAAGGTTATCTTTTTTTTTTAGAAAAAATACAGTGAGACGTGAAAAGATTTGAGGAAGAGGGAAGGAAGTCTGAAGAGTCGTGTAAGAAGTGGTAGGCCGCAACTTATTAACCAGTCTCCGCGACGCTTTATGGTTGGCGAATATGAAACGAATGGTTTCATACCATCAAGACGATTTGCTGAAGAATTCGATCCGTCATTGCGCACTGTTCACTGTGCACTCCATGCCGAATGCCTCCATCATCGAATATCAGCGAAAAAACCATTTTTGTCGCAAAAACATAAGGAGGAACAGTTACGTTTTGTTCGAGAATATTTACTCTGATTAGGAGACGACTATATTTACTGACGAGAAGTTTTTCAAATAGTGTCAAAAAGGAAGACTTAATTTGTAGCGCAAAGACAATACACGCATTACACAGTCGGGTCATAAATACTGTCATAGGTTACGAATTTTGAATTTGGAATGCAAACGAAACAATCAATAAATTATGATCGAATTTTGGATGTTTCATGATTTTAAAAACACAGGTTTTGTAGACTTTGCTTTAGTTTTCAACATGTAGTGGACATAAAAAGAAGACAGAGTCGCTGTAATTGCGTTGCAGCGTTGTGGCTACGCTGCAAGTGAAATTTTTAAACTTCTGAAAACTTGAAAATAAGACAAAGGTTCGTTTATCACACTATTAAACGATATGAGGAAGCTTCAAGAATAGAAGACAGAGAGAGTAGTGGTCGACCTCGTACGGTTCGCAATCCAGCGGTAATCAAAGCCATCAAGGCGCGAATTCAAAGAAATCCCGTGCGAAAGCAAAACCTGTTGGCTCTTCAGATAAATGATAAATGATTTTATTTCTGTAAGTAGGTTTGTACAAACACTTTTACAAGTCAATCATGTTTTTTTTTTTTTTTTAACAATATTGGCGTTTCCTATCTGACTACTCTGAGAAGAAAGGCCGAAACAAACTCAGAGGTGATCTCTTATAAAGTCCAGACATAATCTTGGTCACTTCATGTGAAGACCATGTAGATTGGTGTCTGAAATGGTATGTTGAGGAAAGAACCACACAGATTGCGAGGACCTGTCCAGTCAGTGCACGCATTTGTCAGTAATCGCGCAGCTCAACTCAGAACTTATGGAGCTCAACGATTCGACGAACAATACCAAAGAAAGGACATTTGGGTAGGCCGCATAAATTACTCAACCTGCCAGACCATGATTAAAAATAACTGAGAGAAAAAATAAAACAAACAAAAAAGCAATGACCTACATAGTCTTCACATTCACAATAATTAAAATAATATAATACTTTACAAAGTAAATATTCATGTCAACATTCAGTATGCAAAAATAAAAAGAGAAAAAAGAAAATTTGGAGCAGTTCAATCCCAAGCCTTTTTGTCCTCAATATAATCTTTAACGGTAAAAAAAGCTTTCTGACACAACTTGCGTTTAATGAATGATATGAATTTATTAAGGCTTAGATCTTGAACGTGGCTTGGAAGTTTATTATAAAAGCGTATACAATGACACCTGAATGAGCCACCTATTTTCTTGAGCCTTGTTGGAGGTACAACAAATTTGTGTTTGTTCCTAGTATTTATATTGTGGACTTCGGGGGTGGGGATTGCCAGTCACCCCCGAGTTCCACCACACGAGAGACCTAGTCCTGTTAGCTGTATAGATCGGGACTGCCAGTCACCCCGGAGGTCCACCAAACGAGAGACCTAGTCCTGTTAGCTGTATGGATCGGGATTGCCAGTCACCCCCGAGTTCCACTACACGAGAGACCTAGTCCTGTTAGCTGTATGGATCGTGATTGCCAGTTACGAAAAAATAATATTAATAAATAATATATCTAATCCTCACCGCTGTATCTCTACGTTGACTTCGTGGTGGGGCTTGCGCGCTCTGAACTTTAGGTCTGTGCCGGTAGAGTTTACTTTGCCGGAACGGGTCTAGGATGAGGAGTCAGACCAAGAGAGATACAGAAACCCGCAGGGCAGCATGTGGCGAGCTGTTGGGCAGTAGCGACCCCACGGACCCTATCTCCCGGGAGAAGTCTTGTTCTTCACCCCTGGCTTGCCTTTATTGGCCGGCTGGAGTGAACACTGACGAGGAACAGAGCTCCCACCTCTTTCTTGCCTTTATTGGCCGGCTTGAGTGGAGATTCGCAAGAGCAAACGTGCTCAGAGGAAGGAAGTATTCCAGTAAGGTGCTGGTAGGGGTCTTGACCGTACTTCCGGGATTGTCCTGATAGCCGTGGGATAACTCTCCACTCCTCAAGCACCTCAGGAAGTGTTACCCCCTTGTCGCCACGTGCTAGCGGCCGTTTCCGGGGGCCCATTATTAAGTGTGCAAGTCACTCCCTGCCATTTTATCCGTGTATAATATATAACATTGGTCAGGCAGCGGACATAGTTCTTCCATAGTTCAAGTTACCCAATCCACTTTAGCCACCCAGACCCATAGCCCAATATGTTTTGTTTCCACGTACAACAATAGTCCTGCAACCGGGGGTTGTCCTTGGGTGCACTTGCACTATGCATACAGGGATAATCGTCAGTTGGTGCCTCCTTATTATTTAAAATTATTTAAGGGGCCTCTGCGAGTTGGTTTCGGCTCCTCGTACGCCTTCCAAATGTTCGGGACCCCAGAGTCCCGAGAAATGTAAAATATAATAATAAAAAGTTTATTGATTCATAAACAAGTGTTACATTATAGGTATGACACTGGATCCCGCACTAGGATGCCCTGTGTCGCAGGATCCAGTCTCTTTCGACAGATAATGTGAATAATAAAGATAACAAATGCAACGGTTTAACAAATTAATGCCTATGGGAACTTCACGCATGGCAGACACGGCACACACCTGGCAAGGTATTGCGTGCTGTAGCGAGGATGGATAAGATAGCGAATGAATATAAACAAGAAGGAGTTTGAAAGTGTTGTAGAAGCGCTTGGCTGGGGCTCTGTCTCGTATGGGGTCGCGGCATTATGCTGAGCGATAGCTGTTTTGCGTGAATGTGACGCATATTTTCCCCAAACTTGTTCTTTTATTATTTTATTTTGTTGTTATATTCCTTTGCGTCATGTTTACCGCAAATAAACGTATTTTCTTTCTTTCTTGGAACTTAGAGTGCTTAGAGTCGAGGGTAGCCAATGTTCGTGGTATGTATGAACATGTAGGTAATGCGGATGAATAAGGAGCACGACACAACGAAAGTGTTAATTATCGATATGGAAGGCTATAAGAAAATAGTTAGACCAAGGAAAACAAGATGGATTACGCAACAGATGAATGTCTAAGAAGGAAGTATTTATTATTGCGGGATGGGCCTAGTCTTGACCTCGAGCTCGCCTGGTGGAAAGCGTTGGATGAATTCGGAGATGGCGGCGATAAGAGATGTATGGAAGAAAAAGAAATGCTAACCGACCCCTAATAAATTAGGACACGGGCAGGACAATGGAGAGGATGACGATCCCAAGTCTCAACATCATTCATTATTGAAAAGGCGAATGTAGCATCAAAGAAAATAGTGTGCTCAGGAACTCCACAACCTCATCTCACCGGCCCCCTTCTATTCTACCATCAAACATCTAGACGCACTGCAAGTTATCATCCATACCTAGTTGCCAGTCCACCAATTCGCATTAAGCGCTTCCAAACATCCTTTATAATGCGCACGGCAAAAGAGTGGAACTCACTACCTGCGTCTGTGTTCCCGAACGCATACAACCGGAATCTCTTCAGAGTGAACAGGCTTCTTCTGGGTAAGCTCACTCCATCGAAGACTTTGTCTCTGTCACCTCTGACCTAGACTATAGTCAAGAACAAACCCATCTCAAATAAAATAAAAAAATTGATCCATTTAAAAAAATTGCCCGTCCCAGTCTTAGATATGGAGCTGATTTCTTTTTTGTTTTTCCATTTTCTATATAGTGCACTTATGTTGCTGCTCAGCCATGCATTACCCCAATTGTTACGAGTAAACATCAGCAGTGACTTGCGAGTAACTTCCTAGTTCACTATGTGTACCGATGTAGTGACGTAAGTGGGGCGCCTAGCGACCGATGTGCACCGCGCACCTATATATAGAGCTGACGTGACGGTCAGGGTCAGGCTCGGCCCAGCGGTCGCTGCACTGCGAGACACCACCGACACTAGTCGCAGAAGTTCTACTCCTAACGATGAGGGATTGTGGATCTACATGGTTGGTTCACAGGTCAAATCGTCTTAAACAGTTCAACTACTACAGCTGTAGGTATCACGCTCCGAGGCATAAGAGGCGTTTTCTTACTGTTACGATGGGCGTGAGACACGTGCGCACCGTAGTGAAAGGTCTTACTTGATCCGTGTACTGGGTGAGCGCAGCCTTGTATCTGTCGCTCCCGGTCCAGCGCGGGCCACAGTTCGCCGCGAACATACCGGTGACCACATACTTTGGGTGTTTCAATGAGGACCCTGACCCGCACTGTTCTACCTATAATAACTTGCAAGCTGAATCACATAACGGCTAATTACTAATTATCCTTAGTTTATTCTTTGACCTCTTTTGATTTAATTAAGTGTGTGCTAAATGAGTGCTAGCCGTGGCGGGTAACTAGTTCTTCATGGGACGTGTTTATTGACTGCCGTGCTCGTGGTAGTTCAAATGTCGTATAAGCCGTAAAATTAATTTTCAACAGCAGTTGAACTAATGTCAACTCCCATTTCGCCAAGCTGGTCACAGTACTTTATCTAGAATAGATGTAGATCGCCGAGTGTGCAGCAGTTGAACTAATGTCAACTCCCATTCCGCCGAGCTGGTCGGGTCACAGTACTCTCGGTGCTAGCAAACTTTCACGCCATTATAATAAATCTCCACGCCCACTAGCATTTACCCATCGTTGGTCGCGCTCATTAGACTTTGCACAAATGATGGCAAATGCTGCCTTTACTCGCTCGTCATTCACTTTGATGACTAAGCATCACATCACTTTGATGACTAAGCATCACATCCCTTTGACGACTAAGCATCACATCCCTTTGATGACTAAGCATCACATCCCTTTGATGACTAAGCATCACATCCCTTTGATGACTAAGCATCACATCCCTTTGATGACTAAGCATCACATCCCTTTGATGACTAAGCATCACATCCCTTTGATGACTAAGCATCACATCCCTTTGATGACTAAGCATCACATCCCTTTGATGACTAAGCATCACATCCCTTTGATGACTAAGCATCACATCACTTTGATGACTAAGCATCACATCACTTTTCTTGCGACTGTGTCTGACTACTTACATGTATAAAGAAAATATAGTGAAACGCAATAAAGTAACACGTTTAAACGATGAACGGTTCTACTTCGATTACAATAATTTACAGACGCCAGCAGGTCAAGCTACCCGAAACTGTCAAATTTTCCCAATCAACCTTGAACCTAATGCTTTAGCGATAAAGATGAAAATCTATAAAATAAATCTGACAGATTGTAGTAGCTTGATGTGCTGGCGTCTGTACATACAAAGTTGTGGGGCCATAGACGTATTATATCTACGTTTGGGGCTCTTGAAATAAAAGCACATTCTATAAACAAACTAAATAGTGCTAGAAATATAATAATAGTCAATGGTCAATGTGATTCAAGTGCTATTTGGCAATTTGATACCGGCGCCGGGGTCCTCATGATAATGCCTTTATCTTTATATGTTACGGCTAAAACCCGAAGTGCGGCTACACCTAGTTTTAACCGCCTAAAATCCGAAGTAGTTAACCGATTGCGATCGGACCCTGGCACCCGCCGGCCGCTGCCGCGGCACCGCTCGCTTCGCTCGTTCGGCTCGTGCATTGTATGGTCAAAGTTCTAACCTATCCTACACCTAAGTGTAACCAACTGCAACGGTTACCTACTTCGAGTTTTAGCCGTAACATATACAATATAAATAATCCGCAATATTAAATTACTGGACACAATAAGGTATTCTGCTCTGGGGCAAAGCCGCTGACATTCAGAATATATTTGTTCTTCAGAAACGAGCTGTTCGAGCAAGTTACCAGCTCGGTGCCAGAGTTTCTTTGAGAGATTTCTTTAAACATATTGGTATTCTCACGGTGGCATCACAATTCATCTTCGCCGACATCTTATATATTAGACAAAATATACATTTATACACTAAAAACAGTGATATTCACAATGTTAACACCAGAAATAAGGACAAATTACGTGCTCCATTTCACCGGCTTCATAAGGTTCATAACTCATTTGTTGGGCTTGGTATATCCTTTTATAACAAGCTACCCTCTTCTTTGCTAGATTTGCCCTATAATGCGTTTAAAGTTAAAGTAAAATCTAACCTTTGTTCAAAGGCATACTATTCTATCAACGATTACTTAAACGATAAGAATAGTTGGTCGCTGTGTTTAACTTAAGACAATGTTTATGTTCTTTCTTCAGAATTAGCTTACCTACTGACAGGTTATATGAGTTCATATAATTATTTATTTTCTTTGACTGTAAAGGTCAATTTATTTTTATTTTATTTATCATTGACATAATCTACACGCCCTTTATTACTGGAGGCTTTTAATATAGATATAAAGTTCTGCTTACGTTTTTAGTTTTGTATTTTGTTTCTGCTTGAGTATAGTGTTCGATTTTTCGATTTTTTTTCTTTTCTTCTTTTTTTTAGGTATATTAGCGTGTGCTAGCTGACTTATAGCAAATTATTAAATTTAATTTAATGTTTGTGTTGCGTAATGTACTTGCATGTAATTTGCACAGTGTTGTATAGAATTTTTATTTTTTATTTAATTGAACAGACAGCTGTGCTGCTGAGGACTTTGTTGCGCCACTTCTTCTCCTCAGCTAAAGCACTAGGAAGTAGTGAAGGGCGGGCGTTTTGGGGGACTGTCTTATGTAATTTTGACGTTCGAAAAGTGCTGATTCTCAGCCTAGTTTGAATAAAAGACTTTTGATTTTGATTTTTTGACAGTCCACTTGCAGCTCGTCAGTGCAATGATACAAGCACTGAGTCGTATGTGCGGCGCGGCGCCAGTCAGGCGACCTGGACACAGTCCGCTTGCAGCTCGTCTGTGCAATGATACAAGCACTGAGTCGTATGTGCGGCGCGGCGCCAGTCAGGCGACCTGGACACAGTCCGCTTGCAGCTCGTCTGTGCAATGATACAAGCACTGAGTCGTATGTGCGGCGCGGCGCCAGTCAGGCGACCTGGACACAGTCCGCTTGCAGCTCGTCTGTGCAATGATACAAGCACTGAGTCGTATGTGCGGCGCGGCGCCAGTCAGGCGACCTGGACACAGTCCGCTTGCAGCTCGTCTGTGCAATGATACAAGCACTGAGTCGTATGTGCGGCGCGGCGCCAGTCAGGCGACCTGGACACAGTCCGCTTGCAGCTCGTCTGTGCAATGATACAAGCACTGAGTCGTATGTGCGGCGCGGCGCCAGTCAGGCGACCTGGACACAGTCCACTTGCAGCTCGTCAGTGCAATGATACAAGCACTGAGTCGTATGTGCGGCGCGGCGCCAGTCAGGCGACCTGGACACAGTCCGCTTGCAGCTCGTCTGTGCAATGATACAAGCACTGAGTCGTATGTGCGGCGCGGCGCCAGTCAGGCGACCTGGACACAGTCCACTTGCAGCTCGTCAGTGCAATGATACAAGCACTGAGTCGTATGTGCGGCGCGGCGCCAGTCAGGCGACCTGGACACAGTCCGCTTGCAGCTCGTCTGTGCAATGATACAAGCACTGAGTCGTGTGTGCGGCGCGGCGCCAGTCAGGCGACCTGGACACAGTCCGCTTGCAGCTCGTCTGTGCAATGATACACGTTAGTCGTGATCGCTGGCTTCACGTCACCGTCGTCGTCTTATGATTTGTTTACAACACTCCCGAAGTCCCGACCTGCACTTCGACAGAGAGCAGGAACTAAGTAGAAAGCGACGATGTAGTGTTTACAACACTCCCGAAGTCCCGACCTGCACTTCGACAGAGAGCAGGAACTAAGTAGAAAGCGACGATGTAGTGTTTACAACACTCCCGAAGTCCCGACCTGCACTTCGACAGAGAGCAGGAACTAAGTAGAAAGCGACGGTGTAGTGTTTACAACACTCCCGAAGTCCCGACCTGCACTTCGACAGAGAGCAGGAACTAAGTAGAAAGCGACGATGTAGTGTTTACAACACTCCCGAAGTCCCGACCTGCACTTCGACAGAGAGCAGGAACTAAGTAGAAAGCGACGGTGTAGTGTTTACAACACTCCCGAAGTCCCGACCTGCACTTCGACAGAGAGCAGGAACTAAGTAGAAAGCGACGGTGTAGTGTTTACAACACTCCCGAAGTCCCGACCTGCACTTCGACAGAGAGCAGGAACTAAGTAGAAAGCGACGATGTAGTGTTTACAACACTCCCGAAGTCCCGACCTGCACTTCGACAGAGAGCAGGAACTAAGTAGAAAGCGACGGTGTAGTGTTTACAACACTCCCGAAGTCCCGACCTGCACTTCGACAGAGAGCAGGAACTAAGTAGAAAGCGACGATGTAGTGTTTACAACACTCCCGAAGTCCCGACCTGCACTTCGACAGAGAGCAGGAACTAAGTAGAAAGCGACGGTGTAGTGTTTACAATAAGCAAACGTTGATATCGTTGGGCGCGCCTTTCATTTCAGCTCCACACTGGCCCTGTGCGACTGGGCGGGTGCGCGCCGCCCGCGTCCTGCGCGCGCGCACTTTCACTATCATCAGCGCAATCCGCGCACAATGCCGCCGCAATCATTAGAAAGTGAGTTTCCATTTATATGCAAATCCCTGTATAAGTACAAAATGATTATCATTGTGTAGATCGACACTCGACAGCGGGCGATTGTTTTATTGTTCCGTTAGGTTTGACGCGCTTGCACGGTGACATTGTGTACTATACACTAACAGTTTACTTCGTGTAGGTACAAAAGAACGTGAGAGCTGAGAGCAAACCACTCTCGGAGAATGAGTGTGGGCGCTGTGTGTGAGTGTACCTCACGAACCTAGGTCTGTCAGAGTGTGAGTGTACCTCACGAACGTAGTACTGTCGGTGTGTGAGTGTACCTCACGAACGTAGTACTGTTGGTGTGTGAGTGTACCTCACGAACGTAGTACTGTTGGTGTGTGAGTGTACCTCACGAACGTAGTACTGTCGGTGTGTGAGTGTACCTCACGAACGTTGTACTGTCGGTGTGTGAGTGTACCTCACGAACGTAGTACTGTCGGTGTGTGAGTGTACCTCACGAACGTTGTACTGTCGGTGTGTGAGTGTACCTCACGAACGTTGTACTGTCGGTGTGTGAGTGTACCTCACGAACGTAGTACTGTCGGTGTATGAGTGTACCTCACGAACGTACTATCTGTGTCGGTATCAGTTACACTGTCGTTGACTTAGTTCGCTTTTTTTACATTATTGTGGAGTAATTAGGAGTACTAAACATGATTTAAATCACAGACTAGTAAGATGTTAAAATTCTTAAAGCATGTTTCTTCAACAACTAGCTAGCAAGCAAGAATAGTGAACGAACATTTCAAATAAAAATGAATAAGAAGTTTCAATAAAACATTACAGAAAATAAGTAAGCAGGTACACAGCACCTTAGTGCGTACGGTACCTAATCCTTTCAATTTCACTATGAAATTAGGAGCTCACCTACATATTATGTACCCAGGCCAATCCCATCATAATTTATAAAAATATGATAGGCTTGATCTCAAAATGTCATAGCTACTCGTAAGTATATTGCCTGTATAGCATTAATTGAACCTATTACAGTACTGTTACAGTCAATCGCCTAGTCTGCTTTACATACAGTAATGACACCTTACTGATATTCGTACGATACGGTATCAGAGGGACTATCGCAGCACGCGCCGGCGCGGCCGACCACACGTGGGTGGGCGTCGGACCCCAATAATAATAACAACAGTATCCTGGGACATTGTTCACACACGGTCATCTGATCCCAAACTAAGCAGAGCTTGTACTATGAAAACCAGATAACTGATAAACTACATAAACTACTTTTTTTTTGTAAATACATACTTATATAAATAATTACACCCAGACTCAGAAAAACAGACATGTTCATGCATACAAATGTTTGTCCTGGATGGGAATCGAACTCACGACCTGCGACATGATAGGTGGTATCTTAACCAACCACGCCAAGTGTGGTTTCGACATCACACATTACTAAGTCACAAACAATTACCGACACGCGAATCAATCAAACAGATACGCAAATCATACTCAAATCGCGCGCAAGTATCGCAAGAACATCATTAATGATTCGCAACGATCGATGATCAAATTGGAATTGCGGATGTTTTGAATAAACCATGGATTCCGCTTTAAGGTCAAGAGTTAAACATGCGTCAGTG
Organism: Dicycla oo; assembly: GCA_948252095.1. NCBI lineage: Eukaryota > Metazoa > Arthropoda > Insecta > Lepidoptera > Noctuidae > Dicycla > Dicycla oo. Next base: position 31,823,562 of record OX411720.1, on the reverse strand, counting down.
CAGATCTCCCAAGGGCCAGAAGTCGTTGGCACGAGCGTGCCGGGTCGCCGCCTCACGAGCGCACGCCGCCGCTGTTGGCACGTCGAGCAGCAGACAGCCACGCGCCCGTGCCGATCCCATAAACTTTTAACGACCATCTCAAACGCGTACTTATGGAAACTAAACGGCTTGTAATTCAAACAGTTCCAGACACTTCTCTGAACTTGGATTTTTTGTTTCTTTCACTGTGAGCTTAAACGTTTCAGATGAGGAAACGATGCAGTATTCGAAACACGTAATTTGAGAAGTCTGGAACCGAAGCGACAAGGTGAACCCACAATCTCTATAAGATATCAGATTTCAATCGTGTCTAGCTAGACTTGGACGTGAGGACATTTTTTCGGTAACTTTCACTGTTCAATCAAATAATAACCACTCATTAGTGGGTACGTGTATTAGATTACCGGTAAGCGAGCTGCGTCCGTGCGGAACATCTAATGTTACACGACGCGAGCCTGCGCCCGCGCCGCGCCGCCGCGCCGTCGCAGAGCGAGCCGGGCGGGCTGCTGGCTATGAGGAACTTTACACTTTAGTGCTGCACCGTGCACGCAAAAATATAACTGTTTAGGTACACAGATATTATTATATTTTATTGTAGACTCTTTATATGTGTGTGTGTGTTTGTGTGTTTTTTTTGTGTGTGTGTGTGTGTGGGTGTGTGTGTGGGTGTGTGTGTGTGTGTGTGTGTGTGTGTGTGTGTGCTCTGAGATCTATAATATAATTTCGCGCAGCAGGAAATGAAAAAGGCTAGGCAGATGATGAAGTACTGATCGATGAAGGATTGAAATGTTCCAGCTAGGCAGATGACGTACCCTGCAGTACGTCTGATAGTAGTGGTAAAAAGGCGATGGTGGAATCAGCTCGTGGAGCTCCTGCGCACACTCTCCGAAGTACAATCTGTAGACGGCCGACCGGCAAGCAACATTACGCCGATGAGCCAGGCTGTGAAGTCACCAACGATTCGTCGCCTATAAGCCTTCACTTTACTTTTACTTTTGAGGGTTCCAGGTTTTAGGGGGCGTAGGAGACGCCCTGGGCGTCGGGAATCTAGAGCCGATTCCCGGCCACCGTAGGTGCGGGCTTACGGACGGCGAGCAATGTCTAGCTCGCCGTCTGGTAAGAACCAGACCCGGGTCGACGGCGCGTTGTGTTCCACGCGCGCCTTGAAGAGATGTCAGCACGAACTGATGGGGTCCGCTAGGGCCGATGTCTACCAGTGTTGCGGGTTGTTTGAAAGAGTTACCGTGGCCCTGGCACAGACAACTGAAGGAACAGGGGTGGGTTTTAGTCAGTCGAAGTCTGACACGCCCTCCCGCTCCGCCCAGAGCTATTATCCCACCCATAGGATGACTCGTATGTCTGTCTGTCCTTCCGACTGTCACAGCCAATTTGCTCCGAACCTAATGGACCAATTCAGTTGAAATTTGGTACACGTATGTATTTCTGTGACCCAAACACGTACGTGTAACGTAAATAAATTTCAAAAGTTTCGCAAACTGTACCGTGTGATATATCAAATGAAAAGGCTTACTGTGAGGATCACAAATATTTATTTTTCATTTTTTTATAATTTTAAAATAAATTGTTTTAAAGTTATTTAAGAAAATAGACGAAAATTGACCATTCCCCCGCCCCTCCTTATCTCCGAAACTACTGCAGTGCTATTCTGTAAAAACTCAACGTGAAAACTTAGCTGAGGTGACCGTGGGCGTGGAGTGAGCTGTCAATAGTGTCAATCCCTAGCGTCAAGTGGAATGACAGCTCACTTCACCTAAGTTTTCACGGTGAGATGTTTACACTCCTACCAACTTATCTGTGAAATGGCGAAAATTCGAACTACGGCCGTCATGTTGAAATGTCATTCGATTGTCAGTGTCTACCACATTCGGGTTCTCTGGTTGTTTTGTCGTGATATTGCTGAATTTACAAAAAATTAAATATGCCGAAAGCTATTAAAAGTGATGCTCGAAACATTATTCTAAAGGTTAAAACCTTTTTTGAAGAAGAAGCTCGGGCGGGGTCTCCGATTATTCCATTTAATCAAATATACAAACAAATTTCGGCAGCGACAGGTTAGTGTTGTCAACTTTCTTGTTATAAATAACCCGATACTTAACTAATTATTCAAGTCCACGAAATATTCGTTTCTATTCTTGCTGCAGGTTAGCGTAACGGTAACGTACATCTAATAGGTAACCTGCTAAGTGAGTGAGCAAACTAACCTGCCAGATTTCAAATTTCTACTAACATTTATTTTAATCTTATATTTCATGTGTGAGTCAAGGACTAATTTCAAAAACAGTTAAGGAAGGGCACGCAGCAGAAGAAACTGGTACAAAAATTCGGACACCAGGCAAGGAGACAAAACGTAAAAGTGGATTTGTGCATGTTGATGATTTTGACATGGGAGGAAAGTACATGAATTGTATTCTGCTTAAAAGAGGTCCCTACTGTTAAAAAGCTTCTAGAGGTCTTAAAGACAGAAATAAATTACACAGGACAGCGAGAGAGTCTGCGAAAGCTGCTTCACAAGGAGGGATTTCGTTTTAAAAAATCTTAATCCAATCGGAAGGTTCTTATGGAGCGTAATGAAATATCAGCTTGGAGAGCTAAGTACTTGCACGCAGTGGATAAAAATAATAAATCTCCCCAGCCCCGGCCCTTAATTTATTTAGATGAGACCTATATTCACTCTTCGCATACATCGGGTAAATGTTGGCAAGGAGAGGGTGAAGACGGAGTATTGGAGCCTGTATCGAAAGGGCAAAGATATATTATTGTTCATGCGGGAGGAGATACTGGATTTGTTACAAATGCACTACTTGTGTTTAAATCAAACACAAAAAGTGATTATCATGACGAGATGAATAGTACCAACTTTAAAAAGTGGGTTATTGAAAAACGTGTGCCTAATTTACGAGAGCCATCCATAATAGTGATAATGGTCCTTATCACCGTATTTGTGTGAATAAAGTCCCAAATAGATTCCTATTTGGGACTTTCCTTAAAAAAAGATATGCAATTATGGTTGACCCAAAATGAAATTGACTACGGAGACAATTTGACTAAACCTCAGCTTTTAGAAATAATTAAGAGAAACAAGCCTGAACCTGTATATGAGATTGAAATATTTTAGAAGACAATAGACACAAATGCTTATATTTACCACCTTATCACAGTGATCTCAATCCCATTGAACTCATATGGAGCACAATGAAAAGAAAAGTTGCTGATGTAAATATTGAGAACAAAAATGCTGAAATTCCCCGCCTAGTTAGAGAAGCTTTTGATGCTATTACAGTTCATGAGTGGGCACAGCATTGTAAACACGTTCGCAGGTTAGAAGGAGAATACTTAAAACATGATTTGTATTTAGATAAACCTTTTATTATAGAAGTGGTAAGTGACACTGACACCGAAAGCGATAGTGATAATGATGATAGTGGTACGGAAATAAGCGCAGTATGGCCTCACAACCAGGATGAAGTTGTGTATGCAGGTTCACCTAAAGATCACAATTACTGTAAACCTGGTTTTCAATAAATCATTGTAAAGCAATTTGTTTTTTTTTTTTTTTTTTTTTTTATTACACTACACTACCACTAGGTACCACTGCTAATTATAATTAGTCAAATCTGGTGTTAAGAGTTAGGTACGGTCATAACTAAATGCTAGACATCCAGGTACCTCTTGCAGGGTAGGTACCTACTTAACTTCGCATTAAATGAAAGTATATTTTCAACTCCCTAAAATGGACTGCACATAATATAACCCAGTTAATTGGCCGAATAAGAAAGTTGATGCCAGTCTTTAGAAAACTCAGGAACTCAGCTGATGGCGAAAGTTTATTATGTGTGTATTATGCCCTTGCTCAAAGTTTACTGCAATACTGTGTCGTTGTATGGGGAGGGGTTGGCAAGACTATCCTACTTCCCCTAGAGCGTGCACAAAGAGCTATATTGAAGGTCATGCTTGGACGACCACGAAGGTACAGCACTGAACTTTTGTATAGTGAGTGCTCTGTTTTAACTGTTAGACAGCTTTATGTATTATCTACAAAACTCCGTAAACATAAAAACATTGAATATATCCCGATTTCAAAGCGAGACAAAACAAGAGTCTGCTCAGGGACACCACATAGAACTGTACTTGCTCGACAACAGTATTATGTTGCAAGTAATATTTTATACAACGTAGCAAACCGTTTTAACAACATTTATGCACTTCCGAATAATAAATGTAAGGATGTAACACGAGACTGGCTCCTACGATTAAACTATAATGAAACTGAAGAAATTACTAAAAGTTAAACATTTTTAAAGAAAGACACCAACTTCTTTACACCTACTTTACATACACACCCTCACAAACATTACACACCCTCACTACTTATCACACTACACACACATTCTTCACTCATCATTGTGACAACAGACTTATTCTGAATAGTTTGTTTTCCCTGTAAATTTTATTTTATTTTATTAGTTTCATTTTACAACCGTTTCATTTCATCAATATTACAGATATTGTGCTTAAAACTATGAATTGTGGTTTTAATAAACAAGTGTGGAAGACGCTGACGACTGTGGCCCAGTTTATACTAGTATAGTCGTCAACGTAATCTCTTATAGATATGTATTCGTTGCCATGATGTTGTACATAGATTAAGAGAAATTTTCTGTTAGCGTACCAGCGTAACTGTAAATGATCAAATTCTTTTTATTTATTTTATTATTTTTATATAGGTATCATTGTTTTTAATTTGTAAAAACTGTAATTCTTATTAAACGATTATGTCTAATGTGAAATTTCCTTCCTGAAAACTTACTCAATTTTGGGCACCTTATATTAATTAGCAACACTGAATCGGCGGTGCCGTCCTCTTTCAGTTCACAGATAAGTTGGTAGGACTGTACAACTGAGCCTAAAATTTTGAAAAAAAATACAGAAAATAGTTCCATACCTATAGATTACAGGAAAACCGATAAGAAGTCTATGATCTTAAAATAACATGGTAAATCTCTCAATATTGTGCGTGCAAACTTATATTTGCAGTTGGAATGTATGGGCGAACCTGTTTTTCAACTACAACGTTAAGTTTGTTCTTGGGATAAATTCATCACAATTACGGAACCCTTCATTGTGCGTGGTCCGACACGGCCAGTTTTTTTTTCTTTTAGTGACTTCTAAATCGATTATTACATCTTCATATACTGCAAGTAAGTTATGCAAAAAGTGTGTGTTAAACTAGAACGCGGACACGTCCGTCCTAGATGAAAACATTTAAGTATTGTAGTACAATACTATAAGTATGAAATAAATACGGCAACCCAAAACCTAACTTTCAATATATGAACGTTATCTACTAGCTGACCCGTCACAGTCACACGTTGCGAAAGCCTTAAGGAACAGCCGACAAATAGGGGCACCTATTTGTTGGCTGTTCCTTAAGGCTTTCCCTAATTTTCTTAAACACACAAAACGTTTTCTCTTTATAATATTAGTTTAAATGATTAGTAGCGTCATTGCAGTGCGAAACGGCCGTCGGCCATCACTCAGCGTATTGCTAGCACAGTCACGCTCGGAACAGCCCGGTACCAAAACCCGGAAAACGGTGTCACATTTACATGGTACAAGTTGCGGGGGAGCAAGCAAGCAGTGTTGCCCGCGGGTGGCTGGCGACCGCGGCGGCCATTAGAACATTGAGCTCATAATTGAAGCACGCGCTCAATTGGATAACGTGCGGTAATTGGCGGGCCGTGTGATTTCATCGCAGGTGACTGATGCCTCATCACCGCTCATTGCCGCTCATCATGCCACCACAATGCTATCATGATACTCCATAGTACTTCAGTAAACAAATCTTATTGATTCCGACATGCCTACTTCAGAATATTATAAAAAGCGTAACCAAAGACCAGAAATGTCATATCTTTAGCCATTTTGAGAAGAAGCCTAACACACACCACACTAAGATCTCTTGATGTTACTAGGTCCGGAAGTCCAATCAGCAGAGCAATAACTAGTAATAATAAGAATCAGTTAAAGTCAATCATAAGTCATCAATTAAACCAGAAAAATATTGATTGAGTCATAATAATGGTGCCCATCGAGTCTGAGATCAATATCCGCGCTTGCTTTGTTAAATATCAGGTTGGCACAAAAGTAATGAGACACTTGGTTTACGTTTTATATTTTTTATTATTATTACAATACAAGAAGCTTAATCAATGATGTAATCACCATTAGCATCTAAGACTTCTTGCCAACGATCCGGCAAAGTTTGGATGCCTTTCGCCCAGAACTCTGATGGCTGTGCCTCGAAAAATTTGTTCAACTCCGCCTCTACATCAGAGAAATCATTAAATTGTTTACCCCGCAAATGTTGTTTCAGGGCTCTAAACAAATGATAGTCTGATGGGGCGAGGACTGGGGAATCCTGGGGAGGGTGGGGTATCGTCTCCCAACCCAAGTTCTCCAACTGTTAGCGAACGGCAGATGCGACATGAGGTCGAGCGTTATTTTGTAGTAAAACTACAATGACTCGTCTTCGTCGTTTTTTCTTGATAGCAGCAGATAGTTTGGTGAGCTGGGTTGAATATTTGTCAGCGTTTATAGTTTCATTGTGTAATAATTCATAAAACAGCATGCCTTGCGCGTCCCAGAAACAGCAAAGCAGAACTTTTAAGCGGTTCTTTTGACTCAGTTTCGGTTAAGTTGGTGGCGTTTCTTCTGGAGGCAGCCTTAAAGCACGACGTTTATCGTTCTCGTAATGAATCTATGATTAATCTCCAGTAACCAGATTAGAAAAAAAACTCTTTACGTCGGGGTCGCAGCAAAAATGATTGACAGATAGCGACACGGACTGCACGACTAGCGTCTGTAAGATGTGTGGTACCCACCGAGCCAAAACTTTTCGATACCCAAGCTCATGCAGATGATTTTCCACGGCGGCGTGGTGACTGCAGTCATGTGCTTCCGCTAATTCACGAGTGGTAGCATCCGGATTCGACTGCAGTTCGCGGTGTAAATCGTCATCATTCACTGCGGGTGGTCTTCCAGAGCGTGGCTGACTTTCAAGGCTCCTGTCTCCTGATTTAAACCGGTCAAACCATCGGGACACCGTCGCATGGCTTGTACTTCCAGCGCTCAATGGAGTGTTGATAATGTCAGCCGCAGCCCGCGCACTGTGGCCTAACAAGTACTCGTATAAGTACAGTGTTCGATCTTGTCGCTCGTCCATTTTTCTTCAGACTGACTAAACCGATTTTTTTAAATTGTTTTATTGACCTATTGCAGTTGGCTCCGGGAGCCTTGACTGCTTAACCGACCGTTGGCGGGGCCAGAAGGGCCTCTCGCCGGGTTCGAAAATTATACTATACTAAGTAGCACAGCTAAGGGCGAGCCATAGTGGGACTCGAGCCTAGGCTTAGGGCGCTACTGACTACTGAGCAAGTGGAGACTTGTTGCATCGGTATGTTATTATTATTCAGGGCGTTTATAGCTACTTGCGGTGCGAGGGCGGCTTTTTATACCCCCACATCCAAGTACCTAGAATGTTCTACAACATTCTAGAATATTATCGAAAACAATTAATTTGAAAAAGGAAATGTATAGAGTTTTGTAGAGTGTCTCGTTACTTTTGTGCCACCCCAATAGTAAGAAAAACGGTTATTCTTGAATAAATTCCCACAGCTAAACTGTTCTAAGCGTCAAAACGTAGCTGTCTGATGGCGACGACCCTGAGGCATTGATACTTGGGTACTGGGCAGTGGCAGTGGGCAGCCGCTGAGTGCGGCGCTTGGCGGCGCGGGGCACATCGCACGCATCCGTGTTGCGCTCCACCGGCGAAAGGCTCACTGTGGCGGAAGCACGCGTTAAGGTGCCAACTAAATATTACACATTGTCAAGGGGCCCCGATAAAATGTCACGATAATATGAGATATGTTACCCTTCCAAATAGTTTTCCACATCGTACTCAATTTTGTCTTCCGACAAGAAACAGCAAGTATTGCGAACCTCCAATGGCATAAAAATTGAAGCGCACATGAAGTAATTCCGGAGTATTATTTATTCCGGTCAGTTAATCAAGAGTAAGAGTACATGTGCGGGGGCTGAGTCGACGTGGCGGGAGAGTGTTGAGAATTGACCCTGATCGCGGCCGCCCTGGAACAAAGCTAATCGGTCAGATAGTGTAATGAGGGTCGTCGGCCGCCGCCGGCCGAGACCAGGTCGACAACCGTGCGAGTTACGACCTTGTACAGCGCACCCGACACTGACACTACTTTAATTATCGCCAGGCGCTCCTCATTGTTTTTTTATTATACGACGTATCTAGTACGTACTGAAGCGGTCGCCACAATAATGGCTCACAATACTTGTCGGCGATGTTATCTTTCAGCGAGTAATGAGCCTTCATCGATCAATGTAACACGTAATCTAGCAAAGTAACCATTCTTTGCTTTTTATTAACCGTCTTAAAAATAGGTGGAGGTTCTCAATTCGTCGCATGGTTATTGGTAAAACACCAACAACCTCTTAAGGGGTCATTGTACTCACCATTATGAACAACTTTTACTATGGGACCAAACCTGAAATCGCGAATAAAAATCAGCTGTTCGGTATATTTTGATGAATTATGCGATCTTAAATGTACTGAACAGCTGATTTTTTTTCGCGATTTCAGGTTTGGTCCCATAGTAAAAGTTGTTCATAATGATGAGTACAATGACCCCTTAAGAGGTTGTTGGTGTTTATATATATATAGATATCAGATTTCTCCGTCAATTGTGGACCGATTTCAAAAATTCTTCTTTTTTTTTAAAAGGATATGCTCTCGAGGTGCATTGTACTAACCAGGTTAAGATAACCCTTTTCAAAGTATGTACACGGGAAGTCTGTGGGTCAGCTTTACCAAAAGGTCGCTGGAGGTTCTGCGCATCCAATATAATAAGGGCGTTTCGCTACATTACGCGTGCGCACGCGGCGGCTGCCCGATTCGCGTGTTTGTTTGAAAGATAATATGAGCAGCGCTCTCTGGCGCGGACGCGTGCGACGGGTTTGTTCACGCGCAGCGGGTGGCGGGCGCGCGGCGCGGGCGCATGCGGTGGCTGCACGCTCGGACTTGTTTTTCGAAATCAGTCGAGTGTCGCTGCGCTGGTAGTCCATCCGATACGACTGTACCCGCTGGAGACCAAACTTGTTCTACCGCCGCTGGATGCAACCTCGGGCGCCCGCCGCGGATCCAAGGCCCGCGTCGGAGGTCTGAAGCGGGCGCCCGCTCCGTGCACCCGCCGCGTGCGCACGCTTAACGTAGCGAACGCCCTAATGTTTTCAGAATGCTGTTGGGGCTGCCCCGCTTTTATAGCGCATCTGAGATATTTGCGCTGAAACGAACTGATGACTTTTATGCGGTCGTTCGAAAAAAAAATCTCGTCCTTAATAACAAGGCTGCGGGACAGTCACAACAGTATTCTCAGGACCGTGCCGGAGAACATCTACTCTCCTATTCTGAGACGTTGTGTGGGGGGGATGGACGAAGGAAGTAGGTCCTTTCCTTTCGCTTGTGCGTCGTCGTCCACATGAAGCGAACTCAAATAATTAAGTTTTATTTTTTACTTTAGTTTACTTTAAATTTACTAACTCAGTGGATCATAAGTTGTCCGAAATAAAGAAATTATTATTATTGTCTCCTTTATTTTTATTTTTTACATATATAAATTATATTTTAAATATTGGAATAAAAATATAAAAACATTTAAAAAATATAAAAAATAAAAATTTATTATTATTATTGTCACCAAGCCAGAATCTGGTGATATGGGGATCCCACGGTAATCGAGGGCAACCCTCGAATTTTAATAGCTAACCTATAGCAATTTGGATATTTTTTTTAGTAACTCGTGCATTTACTCTCGGAAAGCACCATTTGGCGAAGTTAAACTGATAATGAAGACCACAGATGGCCATCGGAACTACTCAATAATAAGTATTTCACGGGTTGTGATTCCATTAAGTACTTTAATATGGTTATGATAAATGATAAATGAATGATAAATGATTTTTATTTCTGTAAGTAGGTTTGTACAAACACTTTTACAAGTCAATCATGTTTTTTTTTTAAACTAGATGAGGTCGGCGTTTCCTATCTGACTACTCTGAGAAGAAAGGCCGAAACAAACTCAGAGGTCACAGTCTCTTATAAAGTCCAGACATAATCTTGGTCACTTCATGTGAAGACCATGTAGATTGGTGTCTGAAATGGTCTTTTGAGGAAAGAACCACACAGATTGAGAGGACCTGTCCAGTCAGTGCACGCATTTGTCAGTAATCGCGCAGCTCAACCCAGAACTTAAGGAGCTCAACGATTCGACGAACAATACCAAAGAAAGGACATTGGGGTAGGCCGCATAAATTACTCAAACTGCCAGACGATGATTAAAAATAACTGAGAGAAAAAATAAAACAAACAAAAAAAGCAATGACCTACATAGTCTTCACATTCACAATAAATTAAAATAATATAATACTGTACAAAGTAAATAGTCACGTCAACATTCAGTATGCAAAAATAAAAGAATAAAATAAAATTTGGAGCAGTTCAATCCCAAGCCTTTTTGTCCTCAATATAATCTTTAACGGTATAATAAGCTTTCTGACACAACTTGCGTTTAATGAATGATTTGAATTTATTAAGGCTCAGATCTTGAACGTGGCTTGGAAGTTTATTATAAAAGCGTATACATTGACACCTGAATGAGCGACCTATTTTCTTGAGCCTTGTTGGAGGTACAACAAATTTGTGTTTGTTCCTAGTATTTATATTGTGGATATCACTGTATTTTTTAAACAATTTAATGTTTTTATGGGCATATAAAAGATTTTCAAAAATGTACTGAGAAGGCAAAGTCATTATACTAATCTCCTTAAATTTCTCTCTGAGAGATTGTCTCGGACTTAATTTATAAATGCATCGAACAGCTCTTTTCTGCAAAACAAAGATAGTCTGAATGTCGGCAGCATTTCCCCACAACAGAATACCGTACGACATTACACTATGAAAATAGCTAAAGTACACTAAACGGGCTGTCTCTATGTTAGTTAAATTACGAATTTTCCTAACAGCGTATGCTGCGGAGCTTAGCTTTTTTGACAATTTATCTATATGTGGGCCCCACTGAAGCTTAGCATCCAAAGTTAAGCCCAAGAATACTGTGCTATCTTCAGGATTCAATTCTTCGCCCTTTATCAACACGTTAGTTTTCACCTGCCTAACGTGAGGTAGCGTAAACTTAATGCATTAATTTGGTTTTTTGTTTCATTAAGGAGTAAATTATTAACACTGAACCAGTGAACTACTTTTGAGATCGCTCTGTTTACATCGTCAGTAACCAGCTGCTGACGTTTAAGTTTAAACAAAAGTGAAGTATCATCCGCAAAGAAAACTATATCATGATTATCCTTTATGAGGTAGGGCAAATCGTTAATATAAATAAGAAACAAGAAAGGACCAAGAATCGAGCCCTGTGGGACCCCCATTGTTACTATAGATCCGGGCGATCTTTTTCCATTAACGTCAACGCTCTGAATCCTATTACTCAAGTATGAAGTAAGAAGATCCAGAGCGGTGTTCCGGATCCCGTAATGGCGGAGTTTCCTGATTAACGTTTCATGAAGAACGCAATCGAATGCCTTGGACAAATCACAAAAGATGCCCAAGGCATCGCATTTGTCTTCCCATGCATTATAAATATGTCCTAAAAGTTCAACACCGGCATCAGTAGTTGAACGACCCTTTGTAAAACCGAACTGCTTGTTATGTAATAATTTATGTTTATTAAAAAATCTTTGCAATTGGTCTAAAATTAATTTCTCAAAAATTTTACTAAACGTAGGTAGTACTGAAATAGGTCTATAATTTGTGGGGTCTGATGTACTACCTGATTTAAACAAAGGTATTATTTTACTATATTTCACAAAGTCAGGAAACTCCCCACAGTCGATACAGTTATTAAAGATAATAGCTAAAGTAGGTGCTACAATGTCAATAATAGACTTAGCAACTTCTACAGAATTACCCCACACAGATCTGTCTTTTTTACATTTAAAGTGTGAAAGGTTTTAATTATATCTCTACAGGTAATATGTTCAAAATTAAATTCCGAATCGCAAGCATTAACATTTTCCTTAAGCAGAGACTCAGCAACAGAAGTTGATGAGTTTAGGGATTTAGTAGTTGAAACGGGAATATCTGAAAAGAAATTTTCAAAGGCCGCGGCGACTTGTGCGTCTGATTTTATTATGTTGTCATTAATAGTCAGCACTTTGGTTATTAGACCTTCCCGTTTCACTATTAATAATATTCCAAGTCGTTTTAATTACATTACTACTGTTTTTAATCTTCGAACTCAAATAACGCGACTTGGCCATACAACAAACTTTTTTAAATAATTTTGAATAATTTCTAACATATTGCTAAGTAATTTATGCTCGTCACAATTCATATGGTGAGGTGGAGCTAATGGTGACTTTACCATCAGCTCTAGTTCTCCTGGTTGTTACTAGGAGAACTCCTCAACAATTAAAGTCCCTACATCGGGAAAAGCAATATTTTGTAAAAGCACCAGACATATAGCAGTTGACATTTGGTTATTGTAACAGATTAATTACAAACTGACCCACTAAAGAGAGAAAAATAAAAACTTTACAGGAAAAAAAAAATAACCGACCTCCAAAAAAAATACTACAAAGTGACTGAAGTGAGTGAACTTTAATTTCAGAAGTCGATGGCAAAAAACTAAAATACTTCTGATATTAAAGTTATTTGTCACTTTGTAGTGTTTTTTTTTTGTCGTTTGTTTTTTTTTTTTTTGTAAAAAGTTTTTTACTTCGACCGAATCGACTTAACGGTATGTCGGCAAAACTCATTAAAATCCTAAACGACATGAGAGAGGTAACGCCGCGCCGCCGATGCGGAAGGTTCACGGTCTAGAGATAGACCAATCCCCAAAAATTAGTCGAACTGAGAGTTGCACTTTCCGTATCAGGTGTAGCAAGACGTCTCCTGCTGGACTGAGCTGGACCTAGTCTGTTGTACACAGACTATTAGTGAGGAGCGTACAGCCCTGTTGATGATGCGCGCGATTTTAACTTATTGAAATTCGCTGCTATTTTGATAAATCCAAAAACAATAGTTCGTGAGCCCTCATGGCTCAGGACCTCGTGTTTGCAATCGGCGACCCTTTATAAGACATCTCGGTATTTAATATTTTTGCTGAGTACAAGACATTATTGCAACAGTTTCGTGGACGGCCTGAAAATTAATATAAATCGAGTTCTTATTGATTGACGGTTGGCAACGAAACCACTCTAACATTTGTTACATAAATAATTATTCTGTAACAGTACTCTACTATCACCATTTGCTGTTATTTATTTATTCACCATTGCCTAGGACTGTGGAACACAGACCGAGCCTGCTCCTCCGGGACGCGTAGCTGGTGGATATATACGTATACATGATCTGAAGTGTTCAATTATTCATTGCAGGATTATACAGGGTGTCCCAGGAAACCAGTACCAGCGAAGGTATGTGTCCAGTATGTGTATGTATGGGTATGTGTTCAGTACCAGTGAAGGTGTGGTCATGGGACTGAACCCTCATGTATGTTCCGCGATATTTTGTAGCTATCGAGAAATTATATTTTTTGTTTTATTTTCAGATTTTTAAAATTGTAGGCGGTTTCAGTTCTAACTTTTTCTGAGCGGTGTTTCTTTGAGAATTGTTTTGTCAGTATGATGGCTAGAATGTGTTCACCTGTTGCAAATCAAAAACACCCAAATACTAACAACTAGTAGCTCAGAATGGGGTCACAAGATTAAAATTTACTTAGGTGGCAGGCACTATTTTGCGACGGTGCCGACATGTATTGAGGAAGATGGCAGGCACTATTTTGCGACGGTGCCGACATGTATTGAGGAAGATGGCAGGCACTACTTTGCGACGGTGCCGACATGTATTGAGGAAGATGGCAGGCACTATTTTGCGACGGTGCCGACATGTATTGAGGACGATGGCAGGCACTATTTTGCGACGGTGCCGACATGTATTGAGGAAGATGGCAGGCACTACTTTGCGACGGTGCCGACATGTATTGAGGAAGATGGCAGGCACTATTTTGCGACGGTGCCGACATGTATTGAGGAAGATGGCAGGCACTATTTTGCGTCGGTGCCGACATGTATTGAGGAAGATGGCAGGCACTATTTTGCGATGGTGCCGACATGTATTGAGGAAGATGGCAGGCACTATTTTGCGACGGTGCCGACATGTATTGAGGAAGATGGCAGGCACTATTTTGCGACGGTGCCGACATGTATTGAGGAAGATGGCAGGCACTATTTTGCGACGGTGCCGACATGTATTGAGGAAGATGGCAGGCACTATTTTGCGACGGTGCCGACATGTATTGAGGAAGATGGCAGGCACTATTTTGCGACGGTGCCGACATGTATTGAGGAAGATGGCAGGCACTATTTTGCGACGGTGCCGACATGTATTGAGAAAGATGGCAGGCACTATTTTGCGACGGTGCCGACATGTATTGAGGAAGATGGCAGGCACTATTTTGCGACGGTGCCGACATGTATTGAGGAAGATGGCAGGCACTATTTTGCGACGGTGCCGACATTTATTGAGGAAGATGGCAGGCACTATTTTGCGACGGTGCCGACATTTATTGAGGAAGATGGCAGGCACTATTTTGCGACGGTGCCGACATGTATTGAGGAAGATGGCAGGCACTATTTTGCTACGGTGCCGACATGTATTGAGGAAGATGGCAGGCACTATTTTGCGACGGTGCCGACATGTATTGAGGAAGATGGCAGGCACTATTTTGCGACGGTGCCGACATGTATTGAGGAAGATGGCAGGCACTATTTTGCGACGGTGCCGACATGTATTGAGAAAGGTGGCAGGCACTATTTTGCGACGGTGCCGACAAGTATTCAGGAAGATGGCAGGCACTATTTTGCGACGGTGCCGACATGTATTGAGGAAGGTGGCAGGCACTATTTTGCGACGGTGCCGATATGTATTGAGGAAGATGGCAGGCACTACTTTGCGACGGTGCCGACATGTATTGAGGAAGGTGGCAGGCACTACTTTGCGACGGTGCCGACATGTATTGAGGAAGGTGGCAGGCACTACTTTGCGACGGTGCCGACATGTATTGAGGAAGGTGGCAGGCACTATTTTGCGACGGTGCCGACATGTATTGAGGAAGATGGCAGGCACTATTTTGCGACAGTGCCGATATGTATTGAGGAAGATGGCAGGCACTACTTTGCGACGGTGCCGACATGTATTGAGGAAGGTGGCAGGCACTTTGAGACGCGGTACCGACATGTATTGAGTGTTGAGTCTTAGTACTCGTACTAGAAAGCTATAATTTGGATATATATTACATATTAATCACGCCGACAGTGGTAAAATAAAGTCATGAAAAAAACATTTTTAGAGTACACGTAAAGTGGGAATGTTTTTTATTTTTCTCGCCTGTCCTGTGGTGTGGGGTACTACCCCATAGTCGACCAATTTACAAAATGTACTTGGAAAACTAAAAATTTTGTACAAATTCTATTGAAACATTATTTATTCAACTACAATGTTAGGTTTGTTTTTGGGATAAATTCATCCCAACTACGGAACTCTTTATTGTGCGTGGTCGGACACGCACTTGGCCGGTTTTTATGTTATTTTGAGAGCTTAAGGAACCCATAAAGTTTTAAAAATTATTTACAAGTCAGGCGTAAGTATTTTTGTTTTTTCAAGTTGATATCAAGTGTAAATTTGTCTCAAACATAAATTTAAATCTTGTGACCACATTCTGAGCTACTAGTTGTTAGTATTTGGGTGTTTTTGATTTGCAACAGGTGAACACATTCTAGCCATCATACTGACCAAACAATTCTCAAAGAAACACCGCTCAGAAAAAGTAAAAAGAATCTGAAAATAAAACAAAAAATATAAATTCTCGAAAACTACAAAATATCGCGGAACGTACATCCTGGGGTTCAATCGATGGGTATTAGTGTCCCCTGACCACATATCTTCGCTGGTACTGGTCTCCTGGGACACCCTGTATTATATCGATTAGTTTTCCACTTGTAACATACATTCGTGCCCGACTGGGACTTATAGGAATAGTGACTACATCGTCCTCAAGCCAGACAAGCCAGCGTGCGATGGTGAGTTCGTGGTTGCCAGGCGTGCCGGTCGTGTGTATTTGGTGGAGCAGGAAGCCGCGCGGGATCCAGGGCGCGCAGTTGAGCTCATTAGCGATTGCGACGTCACGCGACCGCAACATCTACATGAAGCTGATGTACTTCATATGTATAAGCATGAGCAGTAGCGCCCAACACTTCACATTGTTATGGGGTAAAACATGAAACATATCACGATAAGGATATTATTATGGTTAGGTTTTCGTTTGACCTGTATGCACGCAAAGCCTTGCCCTTGTTATTTGACAACAATGAAGAAAACAACCACTTCTCACGCAGGCTGTTTCCGTTTGCAGCGGTCAAAGAAATCCATTTGGTAATAAGGAAAACAAAAATAAGGAACCGTTAAAATAGAGATCGAAGCACGCAGCCGTTACAACCACAGAGATGGAAGCTAAGAGACCAACCGCGTCAGAACGTCACACTGGGATGATGTTCGTGATTGAGGCGAGGCTGCGGTGCGGGTTACAACCACAGAGATGGAAGCTAAGAGACCAACCGCGTCAGAACGTCACACTGGGATGATGTTCGTGATTGAGGCGAGGCTGCGGTGCGGGTTACAACCACAGAGATGGAAGCTAAGAGACCAACCGCGTCAGAACGTCACACTGGGATGATGTTCGTGATTGAGGCGAGGCTGCGGTGCGGGTTACAACCACAGAGATGGAAGCTAAGAGACCAACCGCGTCAGAACGTCACACTGGGATGATGTTCGTGATTGAGGCGAGGCTGCGGTGCGGGTTACAACCACAGAGATGGAAGCTAAGAGACCAACCGCGTCAGAACGTCACACTGGGATGATGTTCGTGATTGAGGCGAGGCTGCGGTGCGGGTTACAACCACAGAGATGGAAGCTAAGAGACCAACCGCGTCAGAACGTCACACTGGGATGATGTTCGTGATTGAGGCGAGGCTGCGGTGCGGGTTACAACCACAGAGATGGAAGCTAAGAGACCAACCGCGTCAGAACGTCACACTGGGATGATGTTCGTGATTGAGGCGAGGCTGCGGTGCGGGTTACAACCACAGAGATGGAAGCTAAGAGACCAACCGCGTCAGAACGTCACACTGGGATGATGTTCGTGATTGAGGCGAGGCTGCGGTGCGGGTTACAACCACAGAGATGGAAGCTAAGAGACCAACCGCGTCAGAACGTCACACTGGGATGATGTTCGTGATTGAGGCGAGGCTGCGGTGCGGGTTACAACCACAGAGATGGAAGCTAAGAGACCAACCGCGTCAGAACGTCACACTGGGATGATGTTCGTGATTGAGGCGAGGCTGCGGTGCGGGTTACAACTTTGCTGCTGTCGGTCGTATAGCTCACGAACCACATCTAATCCGTACAGAAGGACTACTACAATATAGGCTAGTCAACAAGTTAAATAACTCCTTTTTTTTGAAGTCGTCGTGTTAATTCTTGAAGCTTCTAAAAATATGAGCGATAGAGCATTCGATTCGGAATGACGTCTAGAAAAATGTATCTCAAGGATGTATTAGCACATAAAATATTGCAATTCTTATTAACAAATTAAAAAAAAAGATGGCATTTCGTTTTCTGTTAATTACTTAAAAACTATCAATATTTAAGAAAGAGGAGAAAATTTCCGATGAAAAAGTCCCGACTTCCGAAACTCTATCTCCATTATTTAAAATATTTGTTTAACGCTGAAAATAGAGCTCCGCGAGGCCGTTACAGCATGCGCGGGTCGCCGCTAAAGAGAGTACACTAGATAAAATATATTTTTTTATAACATATAATGTTATTTTAAAATTTTGAAAAAAAAAAATCAGGTAACAGGGAAAAAAATTAAGTCAATTTTTCAAAAAGTTATAAGATTGTTAATTAAACAATATTTTTCCAATCTCCATTATTACATATGACGTCAGAAAAGTTTAAATAATAAACCTAAAATTTTTTGGTTTCGCGGAGCCATTCTTATATACATGCTTAAAAAGATCACGTGATAAAAGTTTATTAACGTTTATTATTTTGTTTATAAGATTTTTTTAAGTTAACAAAAAAGACAAAGTCCAATAAATGTTGTTAAAATATTTATTTCATATATATGACTGTTTTTGTTATATTTTTTAGCTCTAGAAAAAAATACAGCGGTAATTACAATTTGTTTACAACAAATTGTTATTTTAACAAACAATGATAACATTAACACATTATCTGCTTAATTCTTTATGCAAACGCTTCTTTATGCTACACCCTTACCGACCCTTATTTTACGATGTTTTCGAAACAATAGAGATGCACAACGAACGCACAGGTGCGGCGCGCCGCACTCGAAGAAAGTTATGTAAATTGTATGGACGCGCATACGCGCCGTCAAGCACCTGGTGAACGTCCGAAAACGCGCATGTGCGTCTGCCGCGCCTAATGTATTAATGAAAAAAAAAATTGTCTTAACCTATTAAGAAATGTCAATTTTGATTTTTAAAGAGAAGATAATTCCTTAACTAATTATTTAATTAAACAATCGAAATATGAAAAAAAAAACGATTATAAACAATAAAAAAATATTTAAGAATTTTTTATCATTATTTTGCCAAGACAATAAAATGGTATTTACATTTTTTTAAATATTAAACTTGAGTATTTGTTTATAAACAATTTCTTAACAATTGATGATGTAGAAAGTAGTGTTCGGCGCTATGGTGACCTAACACACCTTTCTCGTATTGATAGGATATGGTAAATGTGGTAAAAGTCAAAATCTTGGATTATAAGGCAAATAGCTGTATTAAATCACTATAAAACTTAGTTACAAGAATTGGTTTGAAAATGGTGAACAACTATATGACTAAGTGATTGGTAAAATGTAGGTATGGTAAAAATGGTATTGGTAATGGTTTTGAGTCGTGGTGTCTCTAACGAGAGCTGAACGCGAACTGGCCCACGTTTTGGTGAACGAGCGAATGTGCATACTTGCTTTCGAGGCAATTATGCATTTTCGCTGAGTGTTCGATTAAAACTCGAACAGATGATTTTTTTTCCAATGTTTTTAATACCATTGTTAGATACGAAAACAGCACTCATTTTACTTTTGTTGAAAAAAAAAATTAACAACATTTATTGGACTTTTTCTTTTTTTAACTTAAAAAAAAAAATCTTATGAACAGAATAATAAACTTTAATAAACTTTTATCGCGTGATCTTTTTAAGCATGATATAAGAAGGGCTCCACGAAACCAACAATTTTTAGGTTTATTATTTAAACTTTTATGACGTCATTTATAATAATGGAGATTGGAAAAAAATTGGTTACGTAACAATCGTATAACTTTTTGAAAAATTGACTTAATTTTTTTTCCAACGGGGATTTGTTCTTTCAGGTGTCCAGATGTTACCTAATGTTTTTAAAAATTTTAAAATTACATTATACTCGTATGTTATAAAAAAGTATTTTATCTGGTGCACTCTCTTTAGCGGCGACCCGCACATGCCGTAAAAAAACAAAAATTATAAATAATCGAGATAGAGTTTCGGAAGTCGGGACTTTTTCATGGGAAATTTCCTCCTCTCAGGATTTTCAAAATTTCTTAAATATTGATAGTTTTTGAGTAATTAACAAAAAACGAAATGCCATCTTTTTTTTAAATTTAACAATTGCAATTTTTTAAGTGCCAATGTATCCTCGAGACACATTTGTCTAGACGTCATTCCGAATCGAATGAACTATCGCTCATATTTTTAGGAGCTTTATCAAGAATTAACACGGTTTTTAACTTGTTGACTAGCCTAATAATACAAGCCGACTTGTAAAACATTTGGTACACAATTATACATATTGAAGGAGGTATTCAGTAGGAGATAGCGGGTCGCCTGTTTGACTCCTTTCTCTATTTTAAATTCTGGACATGTGGTTTCAAGTTTTATGTGCACGTGCTAGTATAGCCGCTTCATATCACGGTAGCTACACTAGCTACTTAAGTTCGTCGTGCGGCTCACCCTGGGCAGTGCGGCTCACCCTGGGCAGTGCGCCTCGCTGCGCGCCGTCAGGAGGATGGCTGGTGTCATCATCATTATCCCGCCCTTGTCCCAATTTATTTGGGGTCGGCACAACATGTAATTTTCTTCCATACTTCTCTATTAGTCGTCATCTCGGTAGTCACTCCCTTTCTGGCCATATCATCTTTCACACAGTTCATCCATCGTTTCTTTGGTCTTCCCTTACTCGTATAGCCCTCCACGTTCATACTCAACACTTTCCTGACGACATTTTCCTCATTCCTCCGCATCACATGCCCATACCATGACAACCGATTTCCACACAACTTTTCAGTCACCGGTGTCACTTTCAGTCTTCCTCTTACATACTCATTTCTTATTCTATCCATTCGCGTAATACCACACATCCCTCTTAGCATTCTCATCTCGGCTGCATGCAATTGCCTTTCATTCATTATTTTTATGGCCCAACATTTTGATCCATACAAGACAGCAGGATAGCTGGTGTGATGTACAAAATATAGTAATCGTATTGAGTAGCTATTAGTTAGTCTTTTGTAGCCGACCCCAACGAAAGGCTAGGTTGTGTGTTCGTACAAATGCGTAATTACGCTGCTTGCGGCGCTGCGGCCTCGTGTTCAATTCACGTTGTGCCCCTCAATACCTGTGATTACGAACCGTTTTTATATCCTTAGTCTGGGGAGAATGGAGTGTTATGTCGCACTCCTGCCGCCTAAAGCCCCAAGGTTATATTTTCGTCAATATAAGTGATTTCTTATGCATCACGTAGTCTCTTCGTGTTTCATATGTAGTTTCTTTTCGTAGAGTTGTTAACTAGAAGTGATATCTTATTGTCGTTACCGTCAATGTCTGTTACATGAACAACTGCCCCACTATACAAGGTGTTAACTTACAGCAAACACCACAAACTCACAACCGATGTGCTAACCTGTCTATTGTATACTTTTGGGTCGCTCGTGGTAAAATATTTTCATTACAATACTTTACGTTTACTTGTCAAAGTGGATTCAAAATGTAACAAAATAATTGCCTTCTAAATATCTAGCAAAAAGTGTAAGTATAGCATTCGCACGACACATAGCATTCACGCGTTTCTTACACCTGTGCTTTCGACTCCAGTCGCGATGAGATAGTACCTGTAGATTGTACACTAGCTACACAACCAATATACAAAAAGCTTAATTAATATAACAAAGCTCATAAAAACGAACACCCTCGCGGGATCATTCGTCAATATCACAATAGACATTAATCTTCGTGCGACTTGAGTGGTTCACGTTGAGTGTGCCACGTATAAGGAGCACACATTATCACAACACTTTTTATTTAAACCAAAAACCCCACCAGCCTGTCTATTCTGTAAAAATCTCACCGTGAAAACTTAGGTGAAGTGAGCTTGAAGAGAGCTGTCATTCCACCTAATGCTATGGATTGACACTATTGACAGCTCACCTCACCTAAGTTTTTACGGTGAGATTTGTACATAATAGCACTACTGATTATAGAAGCAGGGAGGATATGAGATTAATTCCATCAAATTATGCTACACAGTGAATGATACAAATAGAACCAACATTTCAGTAGTCTTCATACATAAATTTTTCAAAATGACAAAATGAGTCGAGGTGCCCAAAGCTCGGCTTCACCAGTTTATATTTAGGGGTTCATAAAACTCTACAGTGCGAAGGAAACGGTTGAAAAAGTTGCCAGACATATACATGAGTTAAAAACACATATTTCATTTAAACTTTTTGATGTAGACCACTTTTTATTTTTATATTATTTTACTGTCACCGAAATCAATTTTATTTAATGACGTTGTGACTTCCTGTGTATCGTTTGCGACACCCGGGAAGTGTATCATTACACGACTATCAAATATAGCATACCTACGTTAGAAAGGCTGTAAACTTATAAAGGGACGACGGTCGTAAAGATTCGACGCGTCGCGCGCCGCGCTTGCCCGCGCTCGCCAGCCTCGCAGCCGTGAGCGAGGGTGTGATCTTTGTTTCGTGTAAACACGCTTGTTCCGAACATGGATAATGTCAATCAAAATGTTAACGGCCCTTGACGGACACGGAAGCAATTTGATTATTCCTTCACAATGGTGGATGCCAAGCTACTCAGCTTGGCTCATCGCCGCAAGGTTGCCTGCTTATCGGTCTTCTATAGACTGTACTTCGGTGAGTGTGCTCAGGAACTTCACAACCTCATTCCACCGGCCCCCTTCTACCATCGAACATCTAGACGCACTGCAAGTTACCATCCATACCTAGTTGCCATTCCACCAATTCGCATTAAGCGCTTCCAAGCATCATTCATAATGCGCACGCCAAAAGAGTGGAACTCATTACCTGCGTCTGTGTTCCCGAACGCATACAACCCGAATTTCTTCAAAGTTAGAGAGAACAGGAAGCCCGTTCACTCTAACTTTGAAGAGATACGGGTAAGCTCACTCCATCGTAGACTTTGTCTCCTTCACCTCTGACCGAGACTAAAGTAAGGAGCAAACTCATCTCAAAAAAAAAAAAAACAAATCGCAAGGTGAATTCGTAAAAAACTGACATTAAAATAACCGTAATTCGTAATAGCATAATTGTACGTACGATACTTCCTGTAGTTATGTTGTGATGTAGTTTGAGTTAACTACACATGTATTTGGTACAATTTTCGTGTCGGGTGGAGTTTGTGGCTCGGTTTCAGCCACCCGAGATTCTCTTTATGAATATTTCATAAGATGAGCGTCCGCAGACCATCGCTCAACTTAATATAAGTTTGATGAGAATCATTCTTGTATTGTACCTACAGCAGATGCATGAAGCGGGTATAAATAGACACCGCGCCGCGACTGCAAGCGCAAAAAGCTGCTGAACGATTGGCTCAGCGAAGTTTGCCTCTGTGACAACTTTGCCGTCCATCGATCATTCATTTGATTGGTTCACCTATTGGTACTGAAATGTTGTGACTTACAAGTATGTTATCCTATGATCTATGATGTTACCATGATAGCTGAACCATTTTGATGTACAAATTAACATATAAATAAAAGGGATAATTAAATATTAATAGAAGTGATGTCATCACAGATTACTACATTCCATAGAGAATATAACATTCACAGCGATTAACAGCGTTGTGACAACGCAAGGATACCGACTGCACAATACATTGGCATGGGAACTAGGTGGAAGCTGGCTAAGAAGTTCCCTCGAATGCTCCGCAATCCACCTTCACACAATACATACCAGACGTAACCACAAGCGGTGGGAAAATAATATTAGGTAGACAGACACCGGCACCGATTAGATAAGTGACGAATATTGCAGACGTGACCTATTTAGTTACCTTATCACGCAAAATATATACAAAAGCAGAACGCTGATATTGGAGGAGATACAGATAGTAGAATCTGTTAAGTCATTTTCTTTGACCTAGCTACTGGGCTAGGTGCCAGCTTCTACTCAAACCTGACTGAACTGAGGTTGCGCTTGCTGCTAGCGTTTTTTTTTACTGGCCGTGGAGTGATACGCGCGCGGGCGATTTGATGTCCTCTTCTCCTTTAGAAAGTCGGTTACAAAGTATTTTCTATCGATAAAAATTGCGAATTTCCAATAAACTTTAATTCCCTATTTAACCAATTTAGTGGCTGAATTAAAATAATATATAAATATATATTAAGTAGAATGGGCTAAAAATGGTCTTACTGTTTTGCTTATACTGTAACCATATTCTTTTGTTTTTGATGTTGGCCACCGCCCATGAAGATCAGTATTACCGTCGGATTACCGTCCCATCAGACTATTTACCTAAACAAAAGTGCAAGTATCATTATGTTAAAAGTTATAAACCAACAAAGATACGATACGACGAACTTGCTTTGAAACATGGGCTCCGAGTTATACGGTTACCACATAACCCGGTTATGTTCACACGGCGCTATTTTTCAAGTACCTACATATAATAATAATAATAATAATAATAGTATCCTGGGACATTTCCCACACGGTCATCTGATCCCAAACTAAGCAGAGCTTGTACTATGGAAAGCAGATAACTGATAAACTACATACACTATTTTTTTTTGTAAATACATACTTATATAGATAATTACACCCAGACTCAGGACAAACAGACATGTTCATGCACACAAATGTTTGTCTTGGATGGGAATCGAACCCACGACCTGCGACATGATAGGCGGTATCTTAACCAACCACGCCAGCTGGGCTGTCAATAACTGTCAATACATAAGATACGATATTTACGTACGCAGTAGTGACATTAACTCTTTGTATTCAAAACAAAAAGATGTTCAAAAAAGTTGTTTATTTTTATTTGAGATGGGTTTGCTTTTGACTAGTCTAGGTCAGAGGTGACAGAGACAAAGTCGACGATGGAGTGAGTTTACCCAGAAAAAGCCTGTTCACTCTCACTTTGAAGAGATTAGGGTTGTATGCGCTCGGAAACGAAACACAGACGCAGGTAGTGAGTTCCACTCTTTTGCTGTGTGCATTATAAAAGACATTTGGAAACGCTTAGTGCGCATTGGTGGAATATCAACCAGGTAGGGATGGTAACTGGCAGGGCGTCTAGATGTCCGATGGTAGAAGGGAGCCGGTGGAATGAGGTCGTGGAGGTCTTGAGCACACTCACCGAAGTACAATCTGTAGAAGACCGCAGCGATTAGCCAAGCTGTGAAGCTTGGCATCCACCAGTTCTACGTCGCCAATGAGCCTCTTAGCTCTGGCGTTTCACCGAGTCAAGCGCGGCTAGTTGGTACTTAGCTGATCCATCCCAAAGGTGGCAGCAATACTCCATGCAGGATCGGACTTGTGCTTTGTAAAGGGTTAAAAGCTGTCCAGGCGTAAAGTATCGCTTCACCCTATTTAGGATGCCCAGCTTCTTGGCCGCTGTTTGGGCTTTGTACTCGATGGTGAAGCCGCCGAAGTTGAGACCAGATGTCAACTCTATGCCTAGGAGCTCAAGCCGATCAGTTACAGAAACAGATGTACCCCGAAAAGTAGGAGTTTGGGCGAAACGACTCCTTTTAGCGATAAAAAGACACGCCTGTTTTGGTGGCGTTAAAAGAGACCAGATTATCATCACCCCACTGGGAGACAATCAAATCTGACAATAAAATGGGAGACAATGAAATCTGGGAAATTGTGATAAAATCAAAGCTTCGAGAAAAATAAATTGTGTTACTACACTGGTCAGCAAATAAACCGACCCACCCGCTACCTAGGAACTCTGATTCGATTTTCTCAAAAAGTATAAAACTTACAACTATCAAAGTTATACCTACAAAAAGTGCGTTTCATGGTGATTAAAATGACTACAAATTAATTCTAAAGTACCGTCAACTCACATTGTAATCAAGCAACAAACACAATGCTAACGATTTGCTCTATTTTCACCAGTTTGAAATTAGCGTTCTTTTTCTCTACAATGAGGGTAGTCGGATGTTTCTTATCATTTCTTTAGTTTTTGTCCATCGTTTACTCAGACGCGTGTGGTTTTGCTACTTTTTTCGATTAATAATGGATACAACACCTCAGGAAGCAGCTCAAGCTGTAGCATTACTTCAAGCAGGCATTGCGCAACGTGAAGTCGCTCGAAGGCTTCGAATCAGCAGATCTTCGGTGCAACGAGTTTACAGACGATACCTAGAGACTGGAGCATTCGATCGCCGTCTAGGTACGGGCAGACCTAGGGCTACATCAGCAGCAGATGATCGTTATATCCACCTTACTGTTCTGCGAAATCGCCACCTCAACGCAGTTCAAGTCCAACAAAGTCTGCGTGACGAACGCCAAGTGGTCATAAGTTCAGATACCGTCAGAAGGAGACTTGCTGAACGGAACCTGATCCCAAAACGAGCTGCAACAGGCCCAGCATTAACGGTAGCACACCGTCGAGCACGACTTGAATTTGCTCGAGAGCATAGGGATTGGAAATTAGAGCAGTGGAGTAATGTACTCTTCACTGATGAGACCAGGGTGAGTCTACATGGAAGTGATCGACGTCAAAGAGTATATCGTCGCCCTGGAGAACGTTATTCTCAGTGTTGCATCGAGGAAACTGTTGCTTATGGAGGAGGATCTGTAATGGTCTGGGGCGGCATCTCGTTAACAGCACATACAGCGTTAGTTTTCATCGAACCGACGGGCCATACACGTGGACTGACTTCTCATCGCTACATTACTGAAATCCTCGCAGACCATGTGGTACCTTACGCAGGATATATCGGACAGGATATGCAATTGATGCATGATAATGCACGGCCTCATGTTGCTCATGTGGTGACCCAGTATCTACGCGACGTCAGCATTCGTACGATGGACTGGCCAGCTCGAAGCCCGGACTTGAATCCGATAGAACACTTATGGGATGAGCTGAAACGTCGGGTTCGAGCCCGGGTACCTGCTCCAACAAGGCTTCCAGAGCTGCGAATCGCAATTGAAGAGGAGTGGAATACAATTCCTCAAGATTTTATTGTCAGGCTCGTAAGGTCGATGAATACAAGGATGCTGGCAGTTATCCGAGCAAGGGGAGGGAATACGGAATATTGATCAAAAACTTTTTTTTGATTTTATCTTTGTTTTTGGCTTTAATTTTTTTTTTTCACTTTATCATTACTAACGATTGTCACGACTGGAAAACGACTCTTCTTTGTAAAATCCTTAATAAACACTGAAATATTGATTAAACCCAATGAGTTTCCTTTCATTTTAATCACCATGAAACGCACTTTCTGTAGGTACAACTTTGATAATTGTAGGTTTTTTAGTTTTTAAGAAAATCGAATTAGAGTGCCTAGGTAGCGGGTGACTCGGTTTATTTGCTGTCCAGTGTAGGTCCGCTATTCCAGATTTATTTTTCGAACAATGAAATGAAATGAAATAATTTTATTTGCTATGAATGTAGGTACAAAAATATGGTGTTAAGTAAGAGAAGGATCCAGTACATTCTACCGTGAGGCATGCAATTTTTTTTTTATAGTAGAATTAATTACAAGATAATCTTAAAAAATCAAATATTTAACTGGTATCAAATTATTAAAAATAGTCAATAAATATAAATCATTCAGTGTCTAAGTTCATTCAGTGGTAAACAATGTCCATAATAAGTTAATAATACAATGTCAATAATAAGTTACGAAATATTCAAAAAATTGCAATGAAATTTGAAAATTAAAATCGCAAGGAAAATCATTATATATAAATAATCATATTGATTTGTCATTCAAAAATTCATCAATTGTATAATAACATTTTTCAAGTAGCAATTTATTTAAATTCGTTTTAAATATTTGCAGTGTGCAATTTTTTATATCAACAGGTATTTTATTGTATATCACCGATCCCATATGCATAATATTCTTTTTCAGCAGTGCTGTTTTAAATTTGCCTGTATGTAATCTTTTTATATTGAGATCTTATTAATGTTGGCCTTGTTGAGTGATCAATATTTGAACAAAATAAATTTTGATTACTTTTCACAATCAGTCCCATTTCCAAAATATAGAGCGATGGAAATGTTAGTAATTTAAGTGATTTAAACATAGGAACGCAGCTGTCTGTTGAATTTATTCCAGTCATTGATCTAATGCAATATTTTTGAGCTCTGAAAATCCTTTCTCTCTCACTGCAATTACCCCAGAAAACTACTCCGTATCTTAAAACAGAAGCAACGAGACCATGATAAGCTATAATAATCGTGTCAGTGCTAACTTTTTTGTCAAATTATATAAAATATAGGCAGATTTGCTTAATTTCTTGCAGATCTCCTCGGCCTGTGGTTTCCATGTCAGTTGATTGTCATTTATTATACCTAGAAATTTTGCAACAATTGTATTGTCTACTCTTTCTCCATTGTATGTGATAGTCAAAGTGTCTGGACGTAAACGCTGGTAAAAATGCATTACTTTTGTTTTTTTCAAATTGATAATTAAATTATTGATAGAAAGCCAATTTACTATATTTTTTATATATCATTAATATCTGTTTCATAATCCGCTTTTTCCGTACATTTAACTATAGCCGTGCTGTCGTCAGCAAACAATACCATTGACTGTTGAATTTGTCTAGGCAGGTCATTTACATAAAGCAAAAACATTAAGGGTCCGACAACAGTACCTTGTGGTACTCCGAATTTGACTTCCCTACTATCTGATAAATATTTATATTAAATCTTACTTTTAGGACATATCCTAGTGATTTCTGTCTGTTGTTTGCGTTTGCTTAGGTAACATTCAATAAGTCTCAAGACGTTTCCTCTAATACCGTACCTATCAAGTTTGTGCAGAAGAATGTCATGTTTAACGAAGTCAAAGGCTTTAGACATGTCAGTATATATTGCACAAACTGGTGTTTTATTTTCGATATTCATCATTATGTTATGTAGCAAGTCGTAAATCGCCATGTTAATGTTTTTATTTTTTCTGACAATGGCATGGAGAGCGAATTTTAAAAATTTTGACACAGGTCCACCTTCGATGACGTCCCGCAGGATTCTTAGCGCGAGCCGATTTAGCCCTATTACTAATTTTGAGTATTTAAAAATAAATAACCACTTATATAAAAATCTGCTCTACACAGCACTAGAAAATATTAAAATCTGTCTTTTGATATATTACTTACATGGTTTCGTATTAGAATTTTTCACTAAGGAATACGTTCGAGATGTCGATTTAGTGTCATCCTTGCGATTTTTTTTTATCATATACATTATCATAGGTATAAAGTTCTGCTTACGTTTTTAGTTTTATATTTTTATTTCTGCTTGAGTATAGTTTTCGATTATTTTTTTTTTTTTGGTATATTGCTAGCTTAATTATAGCAAATAATTTAATTTAATGTTTTGTGTTGCGTAATGTACCTTAATTATTATGCGCAGTGCTGTATAGATTCAATTTTTTTTTTTTTTAACTGAACAGACAGCTGTGCTGCTGGGGACTTTGTTGCGCCACTTCTTCTCCCCAGCTAAAGCACTAGGAAGTGGTGAAGGGCGGGCGTTTTGGGGGACTGTCTTATGTAATTTTGACGTTCAAAAAGTGCTGATTCTCAGCCTAGTTTGAATAAATGACTTTTGATTTTGATTTATCGAGCCAATTATTAGTAATCACGTTTCCGTCTTTAGTCAGCCTTTGACCGTATGTTCAATTTTCTTGAAATAATTTTTATTTTGCGCAATGTTTACATCAGTTAGATATAAATAGGTTGGATATAAAAACTTGAAAACTACTTCAACCTGTCCTTAATAGTCTTGCCATAAATATTGTCACGAAGAAGAAAATTCTTTTTTATTGCAAATAATATTTATTACTTTTACAGTGTGTTAGTTTAATAAATAAATATAAAACAATTTAAAATATAAATAGCCTATTTGAAGTGGTCTCCATTGGCTGCAATACAGTCCTTTAAACGTTGACGCCAGTTATCAATAGAAGCACGCACTCTTTCCATGGGAAAATTCTTCACTGCCAATCGTATGGATTGTTTTAGGGACTCCAAATTATCATGGCGTTTAGAGCAAGCCGTACTCTCTAAAACTGACCATAAATCATAATCCAGCGGATTAAGATCGGGACTAGACAACGGCCAGTCTTCAGCTCTGATGAAGTCCGAAACGTTCACTTCCAACCAAGACTGCGTGGACCGAGCTTTATGACCCGGCAACGAGTCTTGTTGGAAGGACCATACTTGGTTATTGAACATGGTGTTGTTAAGGGGCTTAACTACCTTCTCAAGAATGGTATCTTGATACACTTGTGCCGATGTTTTGATACCTTTTTCACAAAAATATGGCTCAGTCACTCCATCATAGCTAACACCCCATCAAACCATCACTAAAGTCGGATAATGCTCACGTTGCACTCTGTCGACTAATTGGGAAGCTTCCTTAGAGCTTTGAGCATAAATACGGTCATTTTGTTTGTTAAAATGTTGCTCAATTGTAAAGATTTTCTCATCCGTAAACAAAATTTTTCTGTGATCTCCCTTTGCGTACCGCTTCAGTAGTTGTTTCGATTTTACCACCCTATTCTTTTTTAAATTATCAGTTAAAAAATTACCAGTGCGTCTCTTATAGGCTGCAAGTCCTAAGTCATCTTTTAAAATACGCGACATGGTTCTGGGTGCTATCTTCATCTCCCGAGATAAAATCTTTTGCTTTCGGACAGGATTTCTTCGAAATCTTTCCCTTACTGCTTTGACCACCTTTTTCGTACGAACACTACGTGGACGGCCAGATCTTTTTCTGTCACAAACAGACGAGGTCTAATTGTACCTATTAATAGCCCGGTACACAAACATTTGACTAGTACCAGACGTATGGAGAGTTTTAAAAATTGCATTTGGCTCCATACCAACTTTGTGTAATGCAATCACGGTTCTCTTTATCACCCCACTCCATTTTAATATCGCAAAATATTGTACAATGTATTGGCGCCAAAATTAGAAAACTCAATGAACAATCGTATAAAAATTACACGATTCCAAATTCAAATGTAATATCTTTCTTATTTTTAATTGTAACAGTATTTATGGCCAGACTAACAATAAGTATATTATGGTGAAAATAAACATCTATATAGATAGGTACATTTATTACTTCGTAGACATTAAATGTGTTGCCCATCGCACCTCAAGATTCATACGAAGCGATTTTTTATTCAACGATGGATTCAAAATCACGAGTATTCACAAGCGACTGCACAAATCAAAACGGTTAACCTCACTTGGTTACCGGTGGCCGGCCCCTGCCTCTGGCTCTGGCATGACTGGGTAGCCGGAACTGCCCAAGATCAAATCACCGCTGATACGTTCGTATTATTAGAGCAGTGCTGGGAATTTGAGGCGCAGCGACACTGTTGCCTCGCAACGACTGCAGGTGTTCTTCTTCTGCGTACATTCGCCTCGCACCATCTAAGTTTTCACCAGACAGGATATAAAATCGCGCCATTGCTAGGTACTCTACATTTGAATATTCGTACGTCATGTTTACGATAACTATCACCGGGCGGCCAATGCACATGCGGAAACATATACCATGCGACGTCACACCGTGACTAATCGCAGGTGTAGGTGACTGGGGAAGATACAAAATAATGACATAAGACAAAGACAGCGCGGGGCGCGGGTGGGCGGGGAGGCGCTAGCGGTGTGTGCGCCTGCGAGAGGATGCGACGCACAGTGTGGCGAGAGGATGCGACGCACAGTGTGGTGAGTGACTAGTGCCTACCTACCTATAGCCGGCTACAAAGAATAGGATCGCACTACGAATTCATTGTTAAATTCCGCGCATAAAAAATGTCGAAATTCAAATCATGCGCACCCAGCGCATGATTTGAATTTCGATATTTTTTTAATCGATTTTTTATTATTTTTTTAAAATTTCTGTTTTATTGTTATAGTATGAAAAGTTTACTTCAAATGTGTAGTATTTATTGATAAATCGTTTTAAAAGTTTGTATGTTATTGATAAATAAAAAAAGTCTATGCGATAGGCTTCTACTTCGTTCACCTATTATACCCAATAAAATAAACATAAACAGCTCGAAAGGCCGACAGCGCGCGGCGGTCGTTGACTCCTTTTTTTTCTGGATGAGAAATCATCAAATAACTTCTCCCGCTCTGAGAGGAGCGGGAGGGCGAGTCAGACTAAAACCCATCCGTGTTCCTTCAGTTGCCTATGCCAGGGCCACGGTAACTCTTTCAAATAACCCACAACCCTGGCAGCCATCAGCACTAGCGGACCTCTTCAGTTAGTGCTGACATCAACCAATAACCAATAGTGCCACCAACCAACCAATAATATACAGCGCGAACGGCCGACGGCGGCGCGGTCGTTGACTCCTGAGTTAACGAAACACAAACTTACCTAAAAGTTATTCCAATTTTCCCTTCATACCTTTACGGGCTTAAGACCATCATAAATATTTTATTACCTACAACTTACTGAACACGAAACTGAAATACAAGTTTAATAAGTTACAAAAATCCCACGCTGATGAACCAGAGCAGCGATGGGCTGAGCATCTTTGAAAGGTTCTGCATCCCACTCTAATAAGCCAGTGCAGCGGTGGGCTGAGCATCTTTGGAAGGTTCTGCATCTCACTCTAATGAGCCAGTGCAGTGGTGGGCTGAGCAGCTTTGAAAGGTTCTGCATCCCACTTTCATGATTACTATCGTTTGGCACGCGAATACCGATATTGGGCTAACACTGTGATAAATCGTGATCGTCGTTGTCCAAAAAGTTGACGTTGAGCCTTGAGAATGAGAGAATATGGCACTCTGTCTGTACCACTTGAGACTAAACTCATGCATGTATTAACGAGAGGACAAATATCTCGCGACGTGTCTCTAGAGATGAGTGTCTCTGTCACGTATCACATCTTCATAGGTCGCACTATTTTTTAAGTGCTGCTAGCTGTGGATATTTGGCAGGAGTTGGTTTTCGTACTGAAGTAAGTTACTGTAAAGCAACTCACCATTTTGGCGAGCATGGTGTCCATCTGCGGCTGGTGCGTGGCGGTGAGCAGTTGGCGGATGCGGCTGGCGTTGGCAACGCACTGCGCCATGCAGCGCTGCAGCGCGGCGGCCTGTCGCACCAGGGAGGCGCTGAGCGGCGCGTCGGCCCCGGGCGCGCGAGCGCCGCGCAGCACGCTCTCCAGCACGTGCGCGTGCTGCGACACGTAGTCCAGGCAGCGCCGCAGCTCCACTGCCTCGCGTCTTTGCCGCTCTACAACAACGTCAAAACTAGCAGACCTGACCTGGCCTCATTCACTGATCACTTCATCAATCAGAACGCAGGGTCATGCACTTCCATTCTGGCAGATGTGACCTATCCAGCCAGCTAAGCTAACGCTGGCTCAACTCAAGGGCTGGTGCTGCTACCTGCCATAGGGCCAGTTCGTCATTTTATGAGTTAGTAGCTCAGTAGCCTATACTAGGATGGAATGGATACATTATTTTAAGCTGTCGTAAGCTTGTGAAACATTTCATTTTTCATGATTTATTTATATTATGGAAGTAGAAAACATGTTGCTCTAACACCAAATAAATTAGGATAAGCTTTTGTAACTAAAAGATACAACCAAGTCAAGATCAAAAAGCAAACTATTGTAATCCTTTTTACCCCCATTTACAAAATGTTACACATGACAACTAATGAAAACAATCACAAGGTTCAAACATAACAGTAACATTTAGTTAAAATAATGTACCTATACCAGGGTACTGGCAGGCTGATGAGTTCAAAACTTAAGAGCGCTTCTCCTGCATGGGCTGGCAACGTCGCATTTCTACAGGTTTTTAGGATTATTTTAATACTTCAGATCAAATTACTATTTTTTTAATAGACTATCTAAGTGTGTATGCTATTTTTTTACAGTTATTTTGGTAGTTACCCATACAATAATGACAATATTGTCTATCATGTAGAACAGCGACTATGCCAGCCCGCATGGGACAAATAAATTGACAACAGCCAATAATCTAGGCTAAAGCAAATATTTGCTTTTGAAACTTTCTAAAGTAGTCTGACTGAGGAGCCGCCACCAACACTAACACGACGCACTCACCGAGGACAGGGGTTACTGACATAATATTATAAATTTAAATCAGTTGGTGCTCAACATTTCTTACAATCACTACGTCCACAAAGTAGAAATAAACAGATTATATTGTTGCATACTAGTTAGGTACATACTGAATTAATGAATAGATGCATAAATTAAGAAAAAAATTTAATCCCTTTAGCACAGTAAAAAATAAAAACAAAACATTTTCAAAATACTTATAAAACTTGACATTGTATAAAAATTACCTATGCATATTTTCATTTTAAGCTAACATGTAATTATGATAATGGGGATAATTAATTATTGTACTTAATTTTAATTTTAATATTTCTACATCGGGAATGGTAGTATATGTGAAACTATTTAATAATATTTAGAACTTCATGTACCATGTACTGAGAAATAAATAAATGATTGATTGACCAACTGACAAAAAAGCCAATTCACACCACTTACAAAATAACATAGATGTGACGTTCCACAGGAAAAGGTAACTCATGGTGCTGTTTAGTTTCAATATTCAAAGTTTCGTAAAAACATGCAAAAAAAAAAATTTTTTTTATTGCTGTTTCGTAAACCATAAGATGTAACATTTATTTTCCTATAATAATAATAATGTTAATAATAATAATGTTCCCGATACCGGTGGGCTACTATTTTTTTATATTTTTAAATGTTTTTATTCTAATATTTAAAAATATAATTTATATATGTATTACAATTGAATAAAGGAAATAATAATAATAAAAAATAATAACTTTATTTTCCAATTTCACAATTTACTTATAGGCGATATGTAATACTACCACAATATTGTTTTTAAATTGCGTAAATCGCTGACTATCTCCACTGACACCCAAGCTAAGATTAAACTTGTATTATGTGTGCCAGGGCTCTCTCTATTACAAGGTACATTTTCCATTTTATACGTACTAGTACGGAGTTACATTGAGAAAGTTACTATTGTTGAGTACAAAAAGAAAACAAAGCTAACAAATAAAAAAACAAAACAAATTAATAAACTGTTAAGTAATTAAAAATAAGAATAAGAATGTATAGCCTCTCTCAGTGTGAAATTGGTAAGTGAATTTGGTAAGTGTGTATCATGCGTATGTTTCATGTGTATGTGTCGTGTATATGTGTCGTGTGTGTGTGTGGGTGTGTGTGTGTGGGTGTGTGTGTGTGTGTGGTATGTGTGTGTGTGGTGTATGTAAGAGTTGTCTGAATAAGCAGGAACTGTTATAAAAGCTTTCCAAGTAACCTTTCCTATATTTATTACTTATGATATGTAAGTTATTAGCCCATAATGTGGCTTCAAAGTTTAGTAGAAAAGGTACCTTATGGCCATGTGTTATGAAAAATAAGAAAATAATACTTGCAATCATATTGGGACATGCTCCGCATAGATGATTAAGTAAAGTATATCGAAATAGATAAAATATGTTGAGTTTAATAACACAGTTTTTTTATAAATGAAAATGCCTTTTTGTTTCACTGTACCCCACTTGTCCCTAAGTCTTAAATAAAGTATAGGTAAGAAGGAACTGATTACTTTGTAGCAGATTATTATTAAAATAATAGTTGTATGGAACAAAGACTGTTAGTGTGATGTAAGTAAGTTTAAGTGACTTAAAAAGCTAAATGCAATATTATCAGTTTTATTATATGCTAATGATAAAAGAATATTGTTGTTTTGTATGCAAGAATTTATGTTGTTTGTTAAATTAAAACCTAAATAGTTAAGTTTTGTGATTTACATGAAAATATTAAAAGTTATATTATTATTAAATATTAAACTTACCTCTGATTTTTGTTTTTTTTTTTTCGTCTAAATTTTATCTAGTACTTGATTTCTAATTGATCAGTAAAAAAATTTGCATTCTCATCATCAAAAATAGTGAAAATTAAGAAAAACAATTTTTAGAAATTGGTTATTAGGCATATTCATTAGCCCATATCAAGGTTTCGATTTGTAATACAGAACTTATAGCCACATTTTTTGAAGGACAGGAACCCAAGGAATTAGTTTCCATAGCCCACTATATAACTTATAACGACAACATTGTTTTTGAGGTGGCTAAACTTAAATATCTGTTTTGTAAAATTGCACAGTTTCCAATACAATCTTTAAACAAATATATCTCCTTAACTACACATTGTAGGAGCTTTTATCTTTTTTTTTATATCAACAGCTTATTAATTCCAGATTATTTTGGTATGCATAACTCCATACGCACCACAAGGTACCTATACGTGTGGAACGTCACATATTTCTATCTCATTAGTTAATTTAGGAAGCGCGATGGGTTATTTATATACCAAAACAAAATCATGTTTTCAGTTAAAAGTTGATAAGGTACAATTTGTACCGACTGATTGTAATGTGCACACAATTTAAGATGAAATTAGATTTACGACAAGCGTTACTTTCTACAAGCGATACATAGCTGAAAATTATAGTCTGATAATATGTAAAACATACGATAATTTAATAACTTTCATTCAAAACAACCAGTTTAATTTCGTAAATTAAGTAGTAATTGGCGCGATTAATTTACCATGGAAATCATAGATTCTCTGGGTTCTTCTCAAATACTTCTCTTCCTGCAGCTGCCTGTCGACTTGTGCCTGTTTATCACGAGCCTCCAGCACGTCCAGGAACGATGAAAACAACGATTTTCTTTCGTTCGCGTTTGTAACGGTTTCTTGCATTGTGATAGTAAAAAACGGCGATTGTTAAATGACAACTAAAAAGTTACTAAATTTTTCAAATATGCTTTCGTAATCTGAACAGTTTATTTCAAACATAAAAACAGGAAACAAACGAGTTAATAAATGAAATCAAAATCAAATTCAAAACCACACAACCTCCACACCTGCCTCACTGACAGCAACTGATCATCATAGACAATATGATAAATAGAACCTTCACCCTCGCACTTCAAAATTATTTACTTTTACGCGTTGTTGCCTTGCCGCAAGCTTGCACCATTACAAACAACACTATATCTATATCCTGTACTATATCCTGTACAACACTTAAACGTGGTTTCGTGAAACATTATAATTTTGGTACATTGCTACAAGAATCTTACGGTGCGCGAATGAGGATGACAGGGCGCTGTTGGTGAAGATTTGTGCAATTAATTCATCATAAATCTTAATTTATCTCAACATCTTATTACTGGCACGCACGATCTTAAATAGAGAAAGGTGTCTGAGGTAGGAGGGTCCTGAGTTACTGATCACCCGGCTCTAAAAAGATAGGTCATGTTAAATTTACAAAATGCTTATTACGAGTCTTGATAATAGATAATATAAGTCTGAAATCGTAATTAGATAAAAGCAGAAATTACAAAGTTAAAAGAAAAAATAAAGAAAGCAGTAGGTACTTATATTTAGTTACTACTGGTATAAAAAATTCAGAACATAGTTTTGTGTTTAATGAAAAATAAAAGATGGCGGCGTTAGTTCAGATTTTGGTCACGTGCCAAAAGATCTTTGTACAGCTATTGATTAAAAGCTTGTTGGCGTTCGAAAAAGCCAACCTAAAATAAACACACATCGGGGTTGGATAGCAGAGTCTGCGTCAGTTTTCCACAATCGTCAGTATAGATTTATTTATTTATTTGTTATCGTAGGTAAATATTTGTAACTCGAAATTAATTCGTCATATAAGTATTCGTCAAATAGTATATTAGGTTGGGGAAAAAGTCTTTTCGCATTATAGTATGTATGAACTTGTAAAAAAATCTCTTTGGCTATACTATTTGTATCTGGCTGGTTTTGGTATAATTGAAAGTTAAAATTTTAAAGAACATAATTCCAAATTCAAATTAGGAAAATGTGCGATTTTCATTTGTTTTTCGTATCGTCAAGATGAGTGAATCTAATGAAGAAATTCGATACATTTTAAAATTTTACTACAAAAAAGGTAAAAATGCAACGCAAGCCGCGAAAAAAATTTGCGATGTTTATGGACCTAGTGTAGTGTCTGTGAGAGTAGCACAAATTTGGTTTAAGCGTTTTCAATCCGGAAATTTTGATGTCAAAGATGCACGTCGCTCTGGTCGCCCTATTACGGATAAAATGGATGCCATTTTTGAAAAAGTGGAGCAAGATCGGCATATCAGTAGTTACGACGTAGCTGAAGAACTGGAAATTGACCACAAAACAGTTTTGGCGCATTTGAAAAAAACTGGGTACACAAAAAAGCTCGACATTTGGGTACCTCACGAGCTCACTGAAAGAAACCTAATGAACCGTGTACTCATTTGTGATTCTTTATTACGACGTAATGAAACCGAACCATTTTTGAAGAAGCTGATAACTGGTGATGAAAAGTGTATCACGTATGACAAGAACGTGCGAAAAAGGTCGTGGTCACAGGCCGGTCAGGCTTCACAGACTGTGGTGAAACCCGGGTTAACTCGCAACAATGTGATGCTGTGTGTGTGGTGGGATTGGAAGGGCATTATTACGGACAAAATTACCGAAAATAGGTAAGCTAAACTTAGTATATTGCAAAAATCCATACGATTTGACAGCTAATATATCAAAACAAGGTACAGTCGATTGTGCGCCACCTATCGTGATAAAAAGTTAGTGTTCCTCCCCATTGAAAAAGTGCATAGACAGATTTATTTATTTTTTTACATAGCTATTCTAGATACCTCAAAACACACTTTTACTTCTTCTATTTCGTTGCCAATTTAATTGACACAAATTTTGGAAGTTCAATTCTTTGGTGGAAATGCATTACTTTGGTTTTCTTGAGATTGATTATTAAATTATTCATAGTAAGCCAATCAATTATGTCAGTAAGAGTATTATTAATGTCAGATTGATAAGTATTTAAGTCCTTACATTTTACTATGGCAGTGATATCGTCTGCAAAGAAAATCGTTTGTTGTTCTGTCACTTTTGGCAAATCATTTATGTAAATGAGAAATAAAGGTGTCCCAAGCACGCTACCTTGAGGTACTCCATATTTTATACTACTAAAATTCGTCACATACGTTCGTTCGGTTTTGGTTTTTGCTCACAATCTTGTGATTTCAGTAGATTGCAATCTATTACTTAGATACGATTTTAGTCATTTTAAAATGTTCCCTCTGATGCCATAGCAGTGTAATTTGTCTAGAAGGATTTTCTGATCAACATAATCAAAGGCTTTAGTCATGTCTGTGTAAATAGCGCAGGTGGGAGTCTTTTTCAACATCAGACATAACATTATTTAAAAGGTCGAAAATAGCCTTGTTAATTGTTTTGTTTCTCCGAAAACCGTTTTGTTATTTGCACAAAATATTATATTTGTGAAGATATTGGTGTAACGAGTTATAAATAACTTTTACAAAGATTTTGGAGAAAATAGGAATTTTGGCTATTGGCCAGTAATTTTTTGTATGCGTCCTGTCTTCCTTTTTGTGGAGCGGTTTTACTATGACTTTTTTCAAGCTTCCGGATAGATGCCTTCGGTCGGTAATACCTATATTACTAATATGTGCAGGTGCTGTAAGTTCAATTACATATTTAATTTAAAATTACTAAACATGTACATATAACGACACTTCCGAAATTAAAGTTATAAAGTTATTTCATAATTTTGAGTTAATTTCTTTCTGAAGTCGATTTAATTTAAGTAATTTTTTATTTGGGTAGTGTATGATAAATTGGAAGAAGGGAATAAATCCAACACATTTGCAATATATAAATGAATATTATATATTTCAGACAGGTCTAATAATAAATAAATCAGAATTTATATTTTCTTCATTATCTTTGATATCACATGAGCCTATAAGTTGAAAGTAAAAAGTTATAAAGTATTTTTTTTATTATCTCCATTCTTATTTTTGGATTTATTCCCTTCTTCTAATTGGTGGTTCAATTAGAGACAATTATTGAGGACATGCCTAGATGTTGTATACCAAATTTTAAAGAAACTGGAGGCCACCAGTTTCTTAGAGACGAGAAACTTAAAAAAAATGTGGGTCAAAGCGATAAGGCGCGTAAAGTTTGAGCCTAAAAGCGGGGTGAGAGTGTGTTAAAAACATTTCAAGGAAAGTGACAGACAAGATCGGTAAATACTCATTTATGTATTAATCATGATTATTTTCAGTTTGACTAGGTCGTCAAAATTATTTCCTCTTATTTGTACAGACGCCAGCAGGTCAACCTACTCGAAACTGTCAGATTTTCCCAATCAATCTTAAACCTAATGCCTTAGCAATAAAGTCGAAAATCTATTAAAAAAATCTGATCTAAAATAAAACAGACTGCCCATATAAACGAACAAACGAACAAACGAACAAATAAATGGTTAAGTTCAGTCTTAAAATTATATTAATGTGCGCCCATGTTCTCCACAACGAATGGTCTTGGTCTTATGCCTTTTGAGTCGACTAGAGGCTTAGAGATCTTCACCAGATAGTTGATTCATCTTGTATTACTCCTTGATGGACCTAATACATACCATGGAGCAAGTTTAAAGACCATAAAATTGTAAAAAATATAAAGGAATTTAGGAACCACAAATTGCCTTTCGATTAGGTCTGCTTTCTTTAACGTAAAGCGACGCCTCTTTTTCTTAACTCTTCTTTTAATTCACATATTTCCCAAATGGAATATTGTTCTAAATCGTAAAATTGTCAAGAAATCGAGGCAAATAAGAAATCCAAAGCGTGTAAATGTTTATCTCACTTAATGATAAGGGTTCGTACAGTGGGGGTGCCATCTGAGATCAGCTTTCACTTGCCAGCCACATTGTGTTTCTGGAAATAAGGCTCGCAACTCTCTGTTTGGTCTTTGTTCATAATTCACTTTGGGACATATAAAAGTCACTTTGGGAAACGTTTAGAATTATGGTAATGCCATCATGGTATTTCATTTCTAACATAATTTATGAATTAAAAAAAAAAATACTCTCAAAAATGCGACAAGGAAAGAGAAAGTTCAAAAAGTTGGAAGTCAAGTGAGAAGTTCCCTAAAACCGTCGGCACAACTCAGACTTTTAATTAGCTCAATAAAACGACACTTCTTACATGCACATTTATATTGGTCTTGATGGTAGGCATACCATACCAAGTCTGTTCCTGCCAAGATAATCGGGTCCATAGACAACGAAATTCTGTGATGAGATGAGAAAATTGAAGTTGAATTTATTATCTATGATGATAAGCTCGCAACCACAGGACAGCACAGGACTTACAGTCCTACCAACTTACACTCCTACCAACTTATCTGTGAAATTACTTATCTGGGAAACTCCGCCATTAGGTACGGGATCCGGAACACCGTTCTGGATCTTCTTACTTCATACTTGAGTAATAGGATTCAGAACGTTGACGTTAATGGAAAAAGATCGCCCGGATCTATAGTAACAATGGGGGTCCCACAGGGCTCGATTCTTGGTCCTTTCTTGTTTCTTATTTATATTAACGATTTGCCCCACCTCATAAAGGATAATCATGATATAGTTTTGTTTGCGGATGATACTTCACTTTTGTTTAAACTTAAACGTCAGTAGCTGGTTACTGACGATGTAAACAGAGCGATCTCAAAAGTAGTTCACTGGTTCAGTGTTAATAATTTACTCCTTAATGAAACAAAAAACCAAATGCATTAAGTTTACGCTACCTAACGTTAGGCAGGTGAAAACTAACGTGTTGATAAAGGGCGAAGAATTGAATCCTGAAGATAGCACAGTATTCTTGGGCTTAACTTTGGATGCTAAGCTTCAGTGGGGCCCACATATAGATAAATTGTCAAAAAAGCTTAGCTCCACAGCATACGCTGTTAGGAAAATTCGTAATTTAACCAACATAGAGACAGCCCGTTTAGTGTACTTTAGCTATTTTCATAGTGTAATGTCGTACGGTATTCTGTTGTGGGGAAATGCAGCCGACATTCAGACTATCTTTGTTTTGCAGAAAAGAGTTGTTCGATGCATTTATAAATTATGTCCGAGACAATCTCTCAGAGAGAAATTTAAGGAAATTAATATAATGACTTTGCCTTCTCAGTACATTTTTGAAAATCTTTTATATGCCCATAAAAACATTAAATTGTTTAAAAAATACAGTGATATCCACAATATAAATACTAGGAACAAACACAAATTTGTTGTACCTCCAACAAGGCTCAAGAAAATAGGTGGGTCATTAAGGTGTCAATGTATACGCTTTTATAATAAACTTCCAAGCCACGTTCAAGATCTGAGCCTTAATAAATTCAAATCATTAATTAAACGCAAGTTGTGTCAGAAAGCTTTTTATACCGTTATAGATTATATTGAGGACAAAAAGGCTTGGGATTGAACTGCTCCAAATTTTATTTTTATTTTTGCATACTGAATGTTGACATGAATATTTACTTTGTAAGTATTATAATATTTTAATTTATTGTGAATGTGAAGACTATGTAGGTCATTGCTTTTTTTGTTTGTTTTATTTTTTCTCTCAGTTATTTTTAATCATGGTCTGGCAGTTTGAGTAATTTAGCTACTTAATTTATGCGGCCTACCCCAATGTCCTGGTTTTGGTATTGTTCGTCGAATCGTTGAGCCCCTTAAGTTCTGAGTTGAGCAGCGCGATTACTGACAAATGCGTGCACTGACTAGACAGGTCCTCTCAATCTGTGTGGTTCTTTCCTCAAAATACCATTTCAGACACCAATCTACATGGTCTTCACATGAAGTGACCAAGATTATGTCTGGACTTTATAAGAGACTGTGACCTCTGAGTTTGTTTCGGCCTTTCTTCTCAGAGTAGTCAGATAGGAAATGCCGACCTCATCTAGTTTAAAAAAAAAAATGACTTGTAAAAGTGTTTGTACAGACCTACTTACAGAAATAAAAATCATTTATCATTTAAATGGCGAAAATTGGAACTATATAAGATAATAACGAGGGTTCACGGGCTATTTGTATTAAGTTTGGAACTTTACAAGAGAGCATTTCAAAGTTTCATTATTCTGAAAAAAGAATCAATATTTTTTACGAAAAAGTGGCCTTTCGACGGTTAATAATCAATAGTGTATATCTCCGTTTTTTTTACGTTTTTCACTTTTTAATGCAGGTAGATATGATAATAACTCAATATCGGCTAGGATGTCGCTTAATACAAATAGCCCGTGAACCCTCGATAAAATAAATGTTAGAGTGCGTTTCATCAAGTAGTTCCTATGACGTAATGTTGGCTCCATTGTTGTAGGATGAACACGATAGGCTATCGTTGTTAAAGCATGGACCTAATTGGTCCATGTCTTAAAGTTTAACAGTGGAGCCAACATAACGGCATAGGAACTATTTGATGAAACTCGCTATAGTAGAAATTTGAAATCTGGCAGGTTAGTTTGCTCACTCACTTAGCAGGTTACCTATTAGATGTATGTACGTTACCGTTACGCTAACCTGCAGCAAGAATAGAAACGAAAATTTCGTGGACTTAAATAATTAGTTAAGTATTGGGTAATAACATAGTATAACAAAAAAGTTGACAACACTAACCTATCGCTGCCGAAATTTGTTTGTATATTTGATTAAATGGAATAATCGGAGACCCCGCCCGAGCTTCTTCTTCAAAAAAGGTTTTAACCTTTAGAATAATGTTTCGAGCATCACTTTTAATAGCTTTCGGCATATTTAACTTTATAAATTCAGCAATATCACGACAAAACAACCAGAGAACCTGAATGTGGTAGACACTGACAATCGATTGATATTTCAACATGACGGCCGTAGTTCCAATTTTCGCCATTTCACAGATTAGTTGGTAGAAGTGTACTTTTTTTTTATCCTGCTGACTGACGGCTCCGGTCTCACAATAAACTTACATAGGTAGGTACTCTTTGGCTCACAAAGTCACAACTCATGACATGAACTCAGAATTCACAACTGAGCGGCTGTCAAAAGAACGTAATTTGTTGGTTTGCAATTTAACAATTTTCCATTAATTGAATTCATAAATAATGGCACGGGAAAGTAGCGCTGGGTTTGACAGACACATTACTATCTTCTCTCCTGAAGGAAGACTTTACCAAGTCGGTAAGTTGTAAATTTTATCCGGAATGACTTGCACAGAGCGGTAACCACCAATATTAACAACCAAAATGTTTTGTATAAAATGCTTTTTATTCGCTTGTTAAAATCGATTTATTTTTAAATAATTAAACTTTGCAATTGCGTGCTTACTCAGTTTGTTAAAGTGTAAACTTGAACATATTGAGTGTCTATTAAAAAACGTACAGTCATTGCCTTGCATCTTTAATGTTAGTGCTAGTAAATCGGTTGAAAACTGTAATTATTTGACTTCTTTGAGGAACATAAGGTTGTTGAATGTTTTGCAGAATATGCACTGAAGGCAATCAACCAGGGTGGCCTGACGTCTGTGGCGTTACGCGGCGCGGACGCGGCCGTGGTAGCGGCGCAGCGCAAGGTGCCTGACCGCCTGCTCGATCCCGCGTCCGTCACGCACCTGTTCCCGCTCACCAAAAGTATCGGAGCCGTCATGACGGGCATGATCGGTAAGAGCAAGACTTTATATTTCAACAAGTACAGGGGAATGGAATTATGCTAAAACACGTCTGTCCTATGAATGCCTTGCGTGTCCATACAATCCCTTTCAGATCTGACAAGCGTGGCCCTACAACGCACCATTTCCGAATTGTGGGCCTCTGAATTTTTTCCTTTTTTTTGTAAACCGCTCTATATGTCTAAAATGGTAGCTCGGATGAAAATCTTTTCTGGAACATAATTGCTGCTCTAG
Source organism: Dicycla oo (assembly GCA_948252095.1). Taxonomy (NCBI): domain Eukaryota; kingdom Metazoa; phylum Arthropoda; class Insecta; order Lepidoptera; family Noctuidae; genus Dicycla; species Dicycla oo. The sequence continues at coordinate 31,778,903 of OX411720.1, read as the reverse complement.
TAGAATACCATGAGTTGATGAAAAAAGAACCCGTGAAATATTGACTAAAAAAATTCAAAAGTTTTTCTACAGTGCTTAGGTTATCCAATGTTGGTATACTGAGATCTTGAAATACCGGAATCCGGCATGATTGTCTACCTACTCCTGCAGAGAGTGAGATTATGTGTGTGGGATTTGTGGGATTGGGGGGCAGTATTTCTCGACAAAACTGGTCACGGTAGTTAAAAACATGAGTAGAGGTAAATCACCCGGACACAAAGGACTCAGCATCGAGCATTTTAAGTATGCTGGTATTCACCTGCCGAGGGACCTGTCTTTGTTTTATTCAATGTACATTAGTCACTCGTACCTACCGGTAGAGCTCATGAGAACGATTGTGGTACCGATTGACAAGAACAGGACAGGGGATATCTCGGACAAGGGAAACTACCGGCCAATCTCTCTTGCAACTACCATTGCTAAAATATTGCACAGTATGCTTGATTCGTGCTTGGAAAAACATCTGGACCTGCACGACTCACAGTTTGGGTTTCAACCTGGGCTGTCCACTGAAAGTGCAATCCTAAGCCTCAAGAATACTGTCCAATATTATACAGATCGTACAACGCCGGTGTATGCCTGTTTCCTGGATTTTTCCAGGGCTTTTGACCTTGTGTCATATGATGTGCTCTGGAGGAAGTTGGGGGACAGGAATGTACCGACGGAAGTTCTTAAGGTTCTGCAATTTTGGTATGCTAACCAAACGAATCATGTTAAGTGGTCCAACATTCTCTCTGAGGCTTATGGGTTGGAGTGCGGGGTGAGGCAGGGAGGGTTGACCTCACCCAGGCTCTTCACCTATATGTGAATGACCTCATAGTCGAGTGTTGGCTGTCGGGTGGGTGGTGTTAATATTAACAGCATCAGCTATGCAGACGACATGGTGCTGCTGGACCCGACTGCAGGTTCTATTGGAGAGATGTTAAAAGTTTGCGAGAACTACGCGGCTAGACATGGGCTCGTGTATAACGTGAAGAAATGTGAATACATGGTCTTTGAGGTCGCCGGTAAGTGTACAGATTATTCACCTAACTTTACCCTAAATGGCTTGAGCATAAGAAGAGTAAAACAATTCAAACATCTGGGACATACGAGTATGCTTGCCGACGACCTGAAAGACAATGTCGATATTGAGAGGGAGCGCAAGGCTTTGGCAGTCCGCGGTAATATGTTGGTTCGTAAATTCGCCCGCTGCACGGACCACGTAAAAATAACGCTTTTCAAAGCGTATTGTCAGGGTCTGCTCATGGGTGGTCTGTGGATCAACTACACCAAAAGGTCGCTGGATGTTCTGCGTGTCCAGTACAACAGTGTTTTTAGAATGCTCTTGAGACTGCCCCGGTTCTGTAGTGCGTCAGAGATGTTTACGCAGAACCGTACTGACGGCCTCCACGCAATTGTGCGGAAGAAAATAGCGTCTGTAGCAGCTAGAACCCGGGCCTGTGGCAACAGCATTCTAGAAACAGTGACTGAGAATGTGTTTTCCCCTTTTATGAGGCATTTTGTGGAGAAGATGACCGGTTGAGAAACTGGTTTACGTCTTCTTTACAAAGTGACTCATACCCAAATTGTTATTTTGATTTATGTATATACTAACACTAGGTATAAGGTACTTTACTAACACTACGGATCTCTGTTATCTGATTATTTTGAAATAAATTAAATTCAATTAAATTAAATAAAGACGTCCGTCCTTAGGCGCTAGCAAATGAGGAGTATTGAGCTGAACTCAAAAGTCAATTCTGAGGTCGCCCTTGCGGCTAGCGTTTGTTCGGGCGGCCGCGCGGGCGTCAGGGTACCATTCCGGCTGCCATTGTTTAAGTTTTGATTTGTGAAGTTTCATGCATCTATTTACCTACGCTCGCGAATACTCGTGATTAAGATATTACGGGAGTTTCGATGGGCAAGTGTTTCACACTCACATTAATGCCCTCGAGTCTATCCCGCCCAGTAGTGTGGAAGCTGACGAAACCATAGACATGTTATAGTGTTCTCCGAAAATATTTTCAGCAAAACAACCTGGCATGGCAAATATCTGCTTTTTTATATTCCGACTAACTTTTGCCCGCGGCTTCGCCCGCGTGCATGTCGGAAAACTATACGTATAAACCTTCCTCTTGAATCACTCTTATCTATTTATGGAAACCGCATACAAATCCATTCAGTAGTTTTTGAGATCATCGCGAACATACAGACAGACAGACAGACAGATGCGGCGGGGACTTTGTTTTATTATAATAATATGTAGTGATGCTCATATCACATGCATATACAGTCATATATGAGTGTGTTTTAATGACTGCCTATACAGGCAGTCTCACACAGCAGAGCATGCGGCATTTATATGTAGATGCGGGATCTCGCAAATACCGAGATCTCGCGAGATCAAAAATCATCGATCCTGCAAATTCCGAGATTACAAAAAAATTGCGGGATTGGATGTCCTAACTGCGCTGTAGCATGGAGCGGGTGACAGATGTCAGTATCATGCAATTAAATTTTATCAATATCGATTCTTGCAACAAAAATCTCGTTCTCTTTATTATAATTTTGAAAATGTCTTTAACATATCTTATTATTATGAAATTTATTTTAAAATATGTATTTAATACAAAACTTTAAAAAAAAAACATTCAAAGCATAACCGATATTTATTTAAAAAATGATTTTTTTCGTGGTAACATTGTGCGTCGGCGCCCATTTTGAGTCAGTACGAGCGGGGTATGTCTAACAACAAAATTTAAAAAATACATACAGTAAACTTCTTCTTCTATAAAATAATAGGTTGGGGAAAAAGTTTCTTCGTATTTTTTAAGAAAATTCAAAACATTTTTTAATATAGTTTATTTACATTTAACTAAAGTATGTAGGTACCATTTTATTCGATAACTTTTTGCCATCTTGTAGGTAGGGACATGATCCCATTGCTATAGAAATTTTGGGACTTCTGGTCACAATACCGCGACAAGTGGTTTTGGCAGTCCTCTCGTGATGTTAACCTGACACTGCCTAAAGAATTCTGAAGAGACCGAAACAGGTGGAAATCTGAAGGTGCAAGGTCAGAACTATACGGCGGATGCATTAACATCTCCCAGCCAAACTCTTAATTTTTGCTGAGTGGCTAAAGATGTGTGAGGTATAGCGTTATCATGATGAAAAACCACACCCCTTCTGTTGATTAATTCCGGCCGCTTTCTCTCAACTTCTTGCTTTAATCTCATCAGTTGTTCGCAGTAGAGTTCAGAATCGATGGTCCTGCCTGGTGGTAACAGCTCATAATGAATAATGCCCTTCCAATCCCACCACACACACAGCATCACCTTGTTGCGAGTTAACCCGGGTTTCGCCACAGTCTGTGAAGCCTGACCGGCCTTTGACCACGACCTTTTTCGCACGTTCTTGTCATACGTGATCCACTTTTCATCACCAGTTATCAGCTTCTTCAAAAATGGTTCGGTTTCATTACGTCGTAATAAAGAATCACAAATGAGTACACGGTTCATTAGGTTTCTTTCAGTGAGCTCGTGAGGTACCCAAATGTCGAGGTTTTTTGTGTACCCAGTTTTTTTCAAATGCGCCAAAACTGTTTTGTGGTCAATTTCCAGTTCTTCAGCTACGTCGTAACTACTGATATGCCGATCTTGCTCCACTTTTTCAAAAATGGCATCCATTTTATCCGTAATAGGGCGACCAGAGCGACGTGCATCTTTGACATCAAAATTTCCGGATTGAAAACGCTTAAACCAAATTTGTGCTACTCTCACAGACACTACACTAGGTCCATAAACATCGCAAATTTTTTCGCGGCTTGCGTTGCATTTTTACCTTTTTTGTAGTAAAATTTTAAAATGTATCGAATTTCTTCATTAGATTCACTCATCTTGACGGTACGAAAAACAAATGAAAATCACACATTTTCCTAATTTGAATTTGGAATTATGTTCTTTAAAATTTAAACCTTCAATTATACCAAAACCAGCCAGATACAAAGAGATTTTATTACAAGTTCATACATACTATAATGCGAAAAGACTTTTTCCCCAACCTAATATATCGACTACCCCTCATAGCAATACATCCATCACTAAACACGTATATGGAGATACGTTGCACGTGTAACACATTGCTTCATTTTTCTTTCAATTTGATATTATTTTTAGACATAACATTTTGGCAGGGTAAATTTATTTAATTTATTAGAGTTATTACTGATAACTGTAATAAATTAAATACGTATTTTACAACTGATAATTTGGGTGCAGCTAAAATATTCAATCATAATTGTAATAAAATAAATTCGCGGTAACGTTCAAGAGTGTAAAGGAACGTTACGGTAAATGTCACGCGCACCATCATGCTACAGCGTAAACAGTATAAGTGTCGGTTGATATTCCAGCTTGTGTATTGGCGGCGGAGGACAGTCAAATTTTCGGAGATTTTTTTTTAACAGATTTCAGCCATTTTCATTGCAGCACCTTATTAACCTTGTCCATAGAAACCAGCTTTGAGACCATATGGCCCTACGACGCACCGTTTCCGAGATATGGGCCTCCGAATTAAAAATAAAATAAAATTCGGAGGCCCATAATTCGGAAACGGTTATATGGTAAAGGTTAACCCGAAACTGCAATAAAATGCTCAGATTTCCGAAAAAAAATTTTTGGTTTCAGGTTTAGGTTTCAGGAAAATTGAGTCCTAATTTTTTTTGGTTTTCCTTGCTGCTCATAGTGCCCCTAAGCGTGTACTTCAACTCCTAAAAGTCCGCCCTTAAGACGACCCACTGACCCGATCCATCATTTCCTGGGCGGTCTCTTCCCACTCGAGCTTGTTATGAATTAGTTATTTATATTTTCAGCGGACAGCCGGTCTCAGGTTCAGCGGGCCCGGTACGAGGCGGCTAACTGGCAGTACAAGTACGGCTCTGAGATCCCTGTGCATATTCTGACTCGCCGCATCGCCGACATCTCGCAGGTGTACACGCAGAACGCCGAGATGCGCCCACTCGGATGCAGTAAGTTACATTTCACGTATTAGAAAAAACATTGTTGCTCTCATTTATGTGTTTATTAAGGGGTGAGTTGTTTCATTATTCTCCCTGATGACTAATGTGTCAAAAGAGTTATACCACAATCTTCAGGATCGCATGAAACTACCACATCAGCGACATCTATACTTAATCGACATCTATACGTAATCGACTTTGTCTCTGTCACCTCTGATCTAGACTAGAGTCAAGAGTAAACCCATCTCAAAAAAAAAAAACACTTATTGATGAATTTTACTCGGAACTGATTGAAATTATACTCAAACATAATCCAAGAAGGTATCAGGCACAACAAATCACAACCAGTCGCACAGCAAACATGTTTGGGCTGGATTTTATGTGGAAACGTGCAAACAACATTTCAATGCAACATTGTGATGAATAACATTGAAGACATTCAACAATTTTGGACTTTAGAAGACATAGCAGAAAACTCGGGAATGTCACAGGATGATCTAGATTGTTTGCAGCACTACAAGAACACAACAACTTGTGACGAAGAAGGTCGTTACATTGTTGAGCTACCGTTCGAACCAAACTTTCAAGAAAAGCTAGGAGCTACGAAACCCATGGCTTTGGCACAATTCAGGCAACTTGAGAGAAAATTTTGCAAACAGCCACAATTAGCAGAAGCATACAGACAGTTCATTCATGAATAATATGGTCGAGTGTACCAGTAACGTGACACCTACTTGCTATTTACCTCACCATTGTGTTCAGCGCACCGATTACATCAACGGGCTATACTTTGAACGACCTCATGAAGCGTGGCCCGAATTAACAGCAAGACCTCATGTCATTTTGTCTCCTCTTGTCATTAATCTTGCGATGGAGGCAATATCAGTTCGCATATACGGCGGATATAGAAAAAATGTATCGACACATACTTTGCAACACTGAACATCAAGCTTATCAGAAGATACTATGGAGGAATTGTCCTGACCAATGTTTACGTGAATGTCAACTCACGATAGTCACTTGCGGCATGAATGCAGCTCCATTCTTAGCTATGATGACTTTGAAACAGTTGGCAGCTGACGAAGGCCACAAGTATGAGCACAGCAGGGCAGCACAAGCGTTGCAAGAAGAATTCTATATGGATGACCTTGTAAGTGGAAGCTTCACGCTATTGTCAGCCAACAACTGCAAGGCGATTTGATCCGGTTACTACGGTCGGGAGGCTTCAACTTACGTAAATGGTCGGCTAACAACGAAGAAATACTTCAAAACGTCAGCCGAGTGTCCACAAGTCAACCAACATTCGATTTTAAGCAAGCAGAATCAATAAAGACGCTCGGGCTGAAATGGAACCCCAATGAAGATACATTCTCGTTCGAGCTAAAAATAAGCAAAACAAAACCAAAAGAACAACATACAAAACATTCATTACTATCGGATATTTCAAAGATATTTGATCCACTCAGTTGATTAGCTCCGATTACAACCAAATTAAAACTTTTATTCAAAAGAGTTTGGCTCTCCAACATTTAGTGGGATGACCAGATTCCGGTTGAAATAAGCACCGAGTGGGAATAAATGAAAGGAGAGCTGCAAAACATCAACCAGTTTAGAATTCAAAGATGGTATCAAATAGAAGAGCAAGACACAATTAAACTGCACAGCTTCTGCGATGCTTCAATAAAAGCATATGCATGTGTCGTGTATTGTAAACTTGATACCAACATTACACTCGTAGCTGCAAAAACAAGACTTGTGCCAGAGAACAAAAAGCTCACTTTACCACGTCTAGAGCTGAGTGGGGTTCATTTACTTACAACACTTATGCGAAAAGTACAGCAAGCCTTCAACGGACGCAAAATCAAAGTTTTTGGTTGGAGTGACTCCACTGCAGTTCTCGGCTGGATTCAAGGCAACATCAATCGCTGGACACCTATATAGCGAACAGAGTCAAACAAATCATAGAAGTAATACCATCAGACAATATTGGTACTACATAAAATCAGCTGACAACCCAGCTGATTGTACCATCCGTGACTTTAATATGTTGGATAAGCAATTTATGCTCGTCATAATTCATAATTATGATTAAGTGGAGTGGAGCTGATGCTGTATTCACCATCAGCTCCAGTTCTCTTGGTTTTTACTAGGAGAATTTTAGTAACATCCCTGGATCTTGAAAAGCAATAATAATAATATCCTGGAACATTCCACACACGGTCATCTGATCCCAAACTAAGCAGAGCTTGTACTATGGAAACCAGATAACTGATATACTACATACACTAATATTTTGTAAAAGGTTGCAACACAATAGCCTAATGAGCAGTTGACATTAGGCTATTGTAACTTAGATAAATAATAAACTGACCCACTAAAAAGTGAAAAGTAAACACTTTTATAATTGAAAAAAAAAAAAAATTGTAAAAAAGTTTATTCTTTGTAATATAGGCATGATGCTGGTAGCATATGACGAAGAAACAGGTCCGTGCGTGTACAAGACGGACCCGTCCGGCTACTACTGCTCGTACAAGGCGGTGGCCGCGGGCGCGAAGGCCACCGACGCCAACGCCTACCTGGAGAAGAAGCTGAAGAAGCGCTCGGACCTCAGCGCCGACGAGGTGGTGCAGCTGGCCATCTCCTGTCTGTCGCAGGTGCTCTCTGTTGACTTCAAGTCCTCAGAAATTGAAGTAGGCCTGGTCACCAAGGATAACCCACAGTTCAGGTGAGATGGTAGCTGTGTGCTGTATGTGTGTGCATCCACGTAACATTACATCCACTCCCGGGAAGGTACAGTGTATAGCAACACTCGCATGTTGCACTCGTGTGTTCCCTACGGATGTGTGCTGTAATATATTGGCGCCAATTCCCTTGTTCACAAACTAAACTAAATTTAAATTCAGTGCATCTTTTTCTTTCTATTTCATTAAGAAAAATACAGATTATAAATATTAGTTTAGTCCTGTCAAATTAAGATATTCCATAGACAAGTATAGACGTGATTAAAAAATTGGCTACTAAAAATACGTCAATTTACGTCAGTTGCTGTCTATTTGGACATGACTAAACTAATATTTATCTTCTGTCCTTTTCTTAATGAAATAGAAATATGCACTGAACTTAAATTTAGTTAAGTTTGTGAACAAGGAATCGGCGCCATTGTATGGTAGCATGGATTGTGTGCTGCACTCTATTGTATTGTTCTTACTATTGATTAAAATACTGAGTATTTATTGTTTCACATTTCAGAGTGTTAGCTGAACACGAGATCGACAGACATCTGACTGCGATTGCTGAGAAGGATTAAGGATTTGGCAAATAAAATCTCTATTATATTATAATTTTTGAATAAAATGTTTCTTATACGACGTATTTTTGGTTCACTCTCATTATAAATATCGTAATTGACTACTTCTGTAAGCTGTTACAAATCTTGAGAGAGATATTTCAAAGTTTTGCCCGACCCCATTACATCTAAACAAACAAGTCTGTGAGCAAGCCAGCGTTCCCAGCCGGCACGTCAATGAGTTGTTCCGGCAACTCGCTGACCACGCTGGTGAAGTTGTGCAGGCTGCAGCAGAACACGAGCCCGTACACCGGGCTCTCGTAGTTGCGGTGACGCCGCAGCTCGTGCAGCCACGGCACGCGGCCGCACGCGCTCTCGCAGAACACGGCCTCGCGGATCTCGCTGACGGCCACGAACGGGTCGTTGAGCAGCACCAGCGCCACGGCCTTGTTCGCCTGCTTGGCGTGCACCACCGTCCAGATATATTTCGGCACCGGAAACCTTTTACCAGCTTTCAAGAACAGCTCTGTGCGCGAGTGGCCCGCACGCAGCGCGAGCACGCCGTGCGTGCCGGCATGCACGTGCAGCTCGGCGTGCGGACGACTCAGCTTCAGGAACTTGGCGACGTCGCGGTGCACGTGGCGCAGGTTGCCGTGCGCCACGCTGCGCCACACCGCCACGCGGTTGGACACGAAGTCCGTCACCCGCATGTTCTGATCCTCGAAGTAGTGGCTGCTGAGCAGCTTGGCGGAGGTGAGGCTCTGCTCCGCGAAGGAGTACCGCTCGTGCTTGAGCAGCTCGTGCAGGCGCCGGGTCATCCGGGCGTCGTCGGAGTAGAGGCGCTCGGCGGCGTGGCGCGTGGCCGCGTCGAACATGTGGTTGAAGTTGCCGAGGATGCTGAGCGGCGCCGAGTGCTCGCTGTGCGCGCCCACCACCAGCGCGTTGTGCGGCACGTTGCTCATGCGCAGGCGCGCGGCCACGGCGCGGTCCTCGTCGAAGCATAGCGCGGCGAGGTGGCGCGGCGCATGCGCGCTCGACTCGTGCATCAGGTACGCGCGCGCTTGCAGGCTGCCGCAGTTGTCAACCTGCATAAAAAAGTATTTTTTTACTTTGTCGTGATTCACTCGTAAAACAAATATTGAAGACGTGGGGAGAGGTACTGCATATGTCACCTGATGCAGCACATCTTCGAAGATGCTCTCCTGGCAGCCGAGCTCGAGCAGGTGGCGCAGCGAGCTGTCGGCGCGCACGCGGTAGCGCCCTGCCTCGCATAGCGCGGTGAGCGTGTCCCGCAGCGGGAAGGCCAGGAACTTGCCGCCGCCGCACGCCAGCGTGAGCTCGGCGCCGGCCGGCACCGCCAGCGAGCCGTTGACGGCGCGGTGTGACGTCACCAGCGGCATGTTGTCCGGCACGCACTCGGCGCACTCCAGCTCCATCACGCATGGTGCTGCACGTTACGAACATAACTTTATCCTTTCTACCGAGTCACTCGCATATACAAACCGAGCGCGTGCGAGTCGGACTCACGCGCAAGATGGTTCCAATACCACCGAAATGATTATAGTTTACAATCTTCCTTAATATTAGTCATGATAGAGGCCATAACATCCGCCACGTTGCCGTTCTTACAGCTCTCCCGCGTCCAAACTACATGTCGCCACCCTAGTTTAGGAGCGGGAGGTGGCGAGCGGCAACGCAGCGCATCGGTCAACAAGTTAGCCACAAAATATTATTTTGCAAGTTTTGATAATTTGTCATGACCTATATTTACTGTGGAGGGATTTTATCACTCTAATTTGTTTTTGTTTATTTGGTAAAAAAAAAAATTGCTGGTATTTTTTATTTAGGGCGTCTACTAGTTGGGTACATCGAGGTCTAGTTATAAAACAGCGCTTGACAACGGATGTTAGTGCCGATAATAAGCTATACACATGACTCCCGGTCGTTTATCCGACCGCAAGTTAAAAAGATTTGACAGGCCAGTTGGCGTGGTTGGTTAAGATACCACCTATCATGTCGCAGGTCGTGGGTTCGATTCCCATCCAGGACAAACATTTGTGTGCATGAACATGTCTGTTTGTCCTGAGTCTGGGTGTAATTATCTATATAAGTATGTATTTACAACAAAAAAAATGTAGTGTATGTAGTATACCAGTTATCTGGTTTCCATAGTACAAGCTCTGCTTAGTTTGGGATCAGATGATTATTATTATTATTATTGATTATGTTTTGATCCTAAATTATTTTATTTATTTGTGACTAAAATTGTTTTTCACTAAACGTTGTTTGTTGCCCTTGAAAACACGTTTACAGTTTTGTATGTAATCATCCGTGGCTCTCTATCTACCCCGTTATACCCGGTAAGTGCCTACCTTCCTACGTTAATAATACGAAACTCGTCAATAATGAGGTAAAAACTACTGCGCGCGGGTCGTCGCGTGACCGAGAGCGACGTCGCCGTGTCGTGTGAGCGACGTCGCCGTGTCGTGTGAGCGACGTCGCCGTGTCGTGTGAGCGACGTCGCCGTGTCGTGTGAGCGACGTCGCCGTGTCGTGTGAGCGACTTCGCCGTGTCGTGTGAGCGACGTCGCCGTGGCCGTGTCGTGTGAGCGACGTCGCCGTGTCGTGTGAGCGACGTCGCCGTGTCGTGTGAGCGACGTCGCCGTGTCGTGTGAGCGACGTCGCCGTGTCGTGTGAGCGACGTCGCCGTGTCGTGTGAGCGACTAAACAACCGCGCTGTTCAAGACATTGTCAACCGGCCTCGCATCTGTAGGTACAGCGGATCGTTTTCAATTGAGGTTCAAATGCAAAATGCCACGAGATAGAAAAAGGAAGACCAATATTGGTCAGCACCGAAGACGACATGAGGGCTGCTTTAGTGACGATATCTGAAGGGCAACAAATAAAAGCTGTAGCTAAATTGATGAATATTCCATACACAACTCTACACAGATAACTATAACGAAAAAAGAATTAAAAAAAAAAAACATTGCTGATCTTATTTATACTGCAAGGTTATACCGAATTACTCAGTGCGAAAAATTTTCACGGATCCCCAAGACAAGGTTGGTTTATTATTTAAGGAGGTACAGCAACTGTTTTATGGTCTTACATTAGGTATTAGATATCCGCAAATTACCCTACGAAATGGCAGTCGTAAATAACATTTCCGTGCCACAAAAATGGCAGGAATCTTCTTCCAAGTATAAGGCTAACTTCATCCAAGTACAGATTTATGAGTATTGATTAAAAATAAACGATACGATTGTAATAAAAATCTTGTACTAGATTGTAGACATTATCCAGTGTGCCCCATACGATCCATTGTAACTCAATACCTGTAGCAATAATATTTGCAATATTAATAAAAAACTGGATTATTTCATATTCAAGTCTCTGTGAGGCTGTTTTTGTAATTTAATTTAACACATTCACTGCTACAAAAAACCCACAGGTGCGGCGCGCCGCATTCAAAGGAAGTACATAAATTGTATGGACACGCATATGCGACGGTAGCACTTGGTGAAGGTTCGAAAATCGCACATACGTGTCGGCCGCACAGAACGTGTTAAAAAGAGATTGGGCAAAATTAACCCAGAACCAACAGAAATAATTTATATGTCGGTTTTTTAGGCTTGCAAAATACAACAATTGTACGCATTTTTTTTCCGCTATGTACTGTCAATCAGCTAAAATAAAATAAAAATAACTAAACTTATTTTGAAGTAAAAAAAGTATTCTTAACACAAATAAAACCATAAAGAAATACATATTACAACATTATTTATTTTATGCTACAAGATCGACTAATATGTACACTATTCCATCGTCTTTCTCGCCAACAAAATAACGCCACCCGCCGCCCCTCGCGCAGAACCTGGCCCGTATATATGACTGTTTCACTCACACACATGTATTAGACAGAGATGCCATGCCAGACTCGACACCATGCCGCGTATACTGTAAACTATTGCAGTCCTCCGCTGGCTGTTGCTTCGTGGTGATCTGTGCGCTCAAGTTATTTATGATTCATTTACGTCGACCTTTGCTTTGTTACTCGGACTCTGATATATTACTTGAGTTCAGATACCTTTGTCCCCCGCTGCCTCCTCGGCCACGCACCCTCTCCCCCCCCCCCCCCGCATGAGTCTAGCGGGGGTGATAAATGATTTTTATTTCTGTAAGTAGGTTTGTACAAACACTTTTACAAGTCAATCATGTTTTTTTTTTTTTAAACTAGATGAGGTCAGCGTTTCCTATCTGACTACTCTGAGAAGAAAGGCCGAAACAAACTCAGAGGTCACAGTCTCTTATAAAGTCCAGACATAATCTTGGTCACTTCATGTGAAGACCATGTAGATTGGTGTCTGAAATGGTCTTTTGAGGAAAGAACCACACAGACTGAGAGGACCTGTCCAGTCAGTGCACGCATTTGTCAGTAATCGCGCAGCTCAACCCAGAACTTAAGGAGCTCAACGATTCGACGAACAATACCAAAGAAAGGACATTGGGGTAGGCCGCATAAATTACTCAAACTGCCAGACGATGATTAAAAATAAATGAGACAAAAAATAAAACAAACAAAAAAAGCAATGACCTACATAGTCTTCACATTCACAATAAATTAAAATAATATAATACTGTACAAAGTAAATAGTCATGTCAACATTCAGTATGCAAAAATAAAAGAATAAAATAAAATTTGGAGCAGTTCAATCCCAAGCCTTGGTGCGCACTCGTCCTGCCGTCTCATACGTCGGCTCGGCTGCATTCCAAAACTGTCACGTACTGCAGTGCTATTCTGTTTTCTGTCAATCCCTAGCAACAGGTGGAATGTCAGCTCACTTCACCTATGTTTTGACGGTGAGATTTTTACAGAATAGACCGGCTGTACATTGTTCGGTCACGATCATTTTCTTAGGTGCCTCCCTGTTCTTTTGCAGGTTTCCTTCGATGGTTCAAGATCTGTATGCCACGCATGCTGGCAAAGGATCGAGTCCGCTGTCAACCGAGCTCATCAGCCTCATGTACCTGCTCCCGATCTGAACACTACAATCCAAGTTACAGGTTTTTACAGAGCTGCTAACACATCTAGAAGATGTATGTTTGATAACTGTAATTATTTGAATCTGCAAGTGGTACCAAACTCTATTAAGACATATCTTTTAAGTTACTACAGTTTGTACATACCTGAACTTGCACGTGTATGCCATAATCATTTGATAAATACAACATGAGGAGACTTTGCAGCTAATGTAACTCGTCGTCAGACTGATTTTGGTTCTAATAGTTTTAGAGATATAGTCAAAATCTATACCACTGCACTAGAAAAAAAAGTCACATTGATTTTGAAAACTATTTGGAAATCGACCAAGCTATCCTACATTTCTGGACTGGTTTGACACACGAGCAGTTTAATAGGAGTCTTGAAGAACCGCCGTCCCTTCACCAAAGGACTAAGCAATTTAAAACAACATTAGGTGTTTACTTGTGCAAAATAAGAACAGGTGAACCCAATGAAAGGATTGCAGCATCTAAAAGATGAGAAGAAGAAGATTATCGAGAAGAACCTTGGAAAGAATGTTTCAAATAGCAAGGGATTGTCAGACTAATGATTTCGTACCACGACACCTTGGCCTTAACCATATCAGTCGCAATGACGTCATACGACAAAATAGATTATTGCCAAATCATATTTTTGGTAGCGCTGATTGGGACTAGCTAGCTAGCGCTATTGGGTAGTTACTTATCTATTCAAGAAAGCGCAAACTTATATCAAAGAAGAAGTTATAGCCTCCATAAGTTAAAAATCTAGTAAAACCTTTCAAGTTGGTTTGTGGTAACGGATATATCATCGACGTGACGACCATATTCTGCACAAACATCGGACGCTGTGATAATGAAATCAATATTGGAAAATGAAAATGGCCCTTTGGAAGATGGAGCCTTTCGCTGGTTTTTTGAAGAAGGAGACTGTTTCATATTAGATGGAGGGTTCCGAGACGCACTAGGAGAACAGCACCTAACTACAGAAGACGCTAACAAGTCTAGATTGGTGACGATATGCAGATGGGTCGTGGAAACCGTAAACGGAAAATTCAAAAGAGACTTAAAAATATTCCGGCAGACATTTTAACATACATAGTATCAAATAATATAATGGTGGATTTTAAAATAGCAGCCGCTCTCATCAACGCCTTTCAACAGCCTTATGATGACAGCGAGTACACAGAATCTTTTATACAGAGCATTAATGAAAATGTTAATAGAATTAATGATTTAGAAGAATAAACAAAATAACTTGAACCGACAAAGGGCCACTTTTCAAGTGATGGAGGCTACTGACCCTACTTTTAATGATTTTCCGCAGATGACCAGAGAGCAGATTATTTTATTTGCCGTCGGGACTTACCATAGCGAGGTCATATTGCTGGGAGTACGTGCGACGAAGTGGAGTATACCAAATAGAATTGTACAGGCATCCAGGGCGTATAACTTTAAATAACATCTCTGGTGTTTTGTTACGGGCGAGAATACAATCAAGACATGTTCGAACAAAAACATATTATACTTATATTGTGTATAAGCGGGCATTATTGTTCTTACATTCATGGTATGCGTACGCTGGGCAGCTGTTCTCACGTAATAAGTGTGATATATTATTTAGGTTACGCCAGACATGTAGGCATAAAACAGCCTTCAGCACTTATGGACTCTGTCATTGTAGATTTAGACTGTTAATGAATATTAAATAAACCTTAAAACATATAATGTTGTTTTCTTTACTACTGTTATAGTGCAAATAAAACTGTCTTATATCTGTCACCCTACAGAAGTATCAAATAAACAATTAATGAAAAATATATAAGGTTAATATATGTGATAATAAGGGGTAGATTTTATTTTTGTTGATGCTGTTTTTTTTTGTATGAAATATGCCCATCCTCCTTTAAATATATCTTATAGAACTTTGCAAAACACTGGTCTATTTGGGGTGAAAAAAGTTAGGTTACAGCACTTACAAAAAAAAAAAGGATCCACTGATCCCCTGATGATTTATTTATTTTACTTTAACATAAAACATGTCATAATATTCTATGTAATGAATGAACAACTTTAATGAACATGTAGCATCTAATCAACAGTTTGAAGACATTAGCAGCATCATTGAATCCCGAACACTGCTGTCGTAATATATTTTGTGATACTTACGATCAGTGAAGTGGGCAAGTTTGAAACAAAACACAAACACGACACAACGCAGCAGCTCCATGTTCGCGCCGACGACGCCGAGTGATACTGTGAGCGCCTGGGGTCTGAGCGCTGAGCGCTATCGCGGCCGCTCACTTGACCCCAGATAACGCGTCCCTACTGGCCAGGGTTGCCGAACCAACCACTGCAATATGTCATGTTTATTATCGTTTTTTAGCAGTAACTGTAAACAACTTCTAATGTGTGTAGGCAGTAAGTAAATAACCCAAAATCTGTGATACTTCGCGCCTTTGTGGCTTGGCGTAACGTTATTTCGAACGATTTTTCAATCGAAAATACGAGTATCCCCTAGCAATTTGGTTAAAATATCACCTAATGTAGGTAGTCTTCAAAATAAAATATTATTAATGTACAAGAAAAGGAACTCTTGACTTCCAAACTAAGTAACACTTGTATTATGGAAGTCAAGGCGCTCTCTCATTCAATAAGCATAAATTGAGTAGGTACAATGCAACGATGGGATGCATGCAGCAAGCATAATAAAAAAATAAACAAAAATAGGAAAAAGAAGGTATAATTATGAACTACGAGTAAAGTGTAAAGTGTAGTATTGTCTTGTTATGAATCAGTGTGGTGGATGTTAAGCGAGAATAAAGAAATATTGCGTGCGAAACGAGCATTTCCAATATTCGTTCGTGTAAGGGCTGCAGGGCATGCCGCAAGCTCGATGCCTTGCATGTTCACAAGCTAGGCGCGGCCGTGAGCACTGGCTCCTGTAACATTATCATGTGCTGCACCACAGCGGATCTGTGTGCAAGTGAGACGGAGACGTTTCAACTAGCTAGTTGGAACTTTATTTTTTATTGCTGACTGGGCCTGCTTTTGGCCTCGACCACGCCTGATGGAAAGCGATGGATAAGGTCTATGATGGAACAACAAGCGGGCCCAGAAGACAGCTGTTCACTCTTGCTTTGAAGGCAGACAGGTTATATGTGGAAGGAAACAGACGCTGGCGGAGAGTTCCACACTGGCTGTGCACATAATAAATGTGGAGAAATAGCGCCGAGTAGACTGGTCGGGATATCCACCAAGTGCGGATGGTACTCTGCATGCAGTACGTCTGGTAGACCGGTGGTAATAGGGCGATGGTGGGATCAGCTCGTGGAGCTCCTGCGCGCACTCGGAAGGACAGTCTGTAGAAGACCGACAGGCAAGCAACATTACCTACGCCGATGAGCCAAGCAGGCTGTGAAGCCTAGCCACCAACGTCTCGTCGCCTATAAGCCTTTTTGCACAGGTTATTTTACAAATTCTTTCAGCCTGACTTAGTTTTGGTTGAGCCCTCAGTTCAGACAAGTAGGTACTGAACTGAGAGCTCTAGTTAAACTGCTATAAATCTGTAAAATCTCAGTCTATGGAGCTGAAATATTTCTAAAAGATTTGAGAAATTGTTTATTAAATTTTGAGATAAAATCAGTTGCCACAAAAGTTATACGTTTTGAGATTTAAAATATCATGTTTTGTTCTAGCGTCTGAATTGAGAGCACTCTTCATAGGGTGATAACATATTTATTATAAGTTTTAGAAATTTTTAAACCTTAGTTTTAGGTTTTTATTATTATTTACAAATTTTTCCTTAATGTTTCACTTTATTACAAAGACATTGAAAAATTGAGCCCTCAATCCAGATGCACATGCCAGCGTTCCGTCAGATTTCAGCATAGGACGGCAGAAGTTTGTATCGACCCATTTAGACAGGGACCAGAATTCCTTGCTACCCGAAGGGTAGGACACCAACTTGGCCCAATTCGTACAACATGGTCAAAACGCGCCTTCCGTATCACCCGTTTCAAATCCGTGGCGGCAATTGTACGCTCTGTTCATTTCAAGTTCAGGTAACAAACGACAACTAGATATTTATGTGCCGGATAGGAAAACCTATGCAAAAAATAAAAGACTTAAAACCAATTTAAGATAAGTAATTTAATATGAACATAATATACAATGCTGATGTTTATTTATAAAAGCAGGTAAAAACCGACGAAACACACCGTACGATAAAATAACATTTTATTTATTTCATCAACGCACATAACTATAGACTATAATTACTTCAATAATTAACTATATTCGTAGTACAATGTTGCTAGTGTTACAGTTTAGCAAAATAAATCTTTGACGGAGCCCACGGGCCCAACATAACCCAGAGCTGCGACAGTCAGCGGCGTGTGGGGCGCTGCTGAGCTCCTTCGTATTGCTTCTGTGGATGTATGCTTGCAGGTCGCGCGCTGCTGGTCAACGACACTTTGTATATAATTACCTAAGCTTAATGATGCGATATAACGTAACCTCTAGTGCTGAAGTAAACAAGCAGCCTGCGTCTGGGACACAATCACTAAACACACTAATGTTGATATAAAAACGAACGCCTATCAAGTTCGATGAGATAATGTATTACAGTTTACTGATGGGATCTCTAAAGATACGGCCGAACCAACACGTATTGAATTTCGCGTTCTGATCGCGGCGATCACAGGACGCGCGGGTACTAGTTCATAATAAACAACCGCGCGGCCCCGGCAACCGCACTCGCGTTGCTATGGCCGTACTTTTACTGAACAAGGTTGTGTTGATGACGTCACCGCGACCGAGCCCGACCTGTCGGCGACACAACGTCACCAGCCTACATTTAACCAACCGATACAGTAACAAACCATTTATATAAAGTCAGTCAGGTTCACGTTGCTGTGCGAAATATAATGGCTGCTCTTCACAATCGGCGATGATCGTTAATCGTGTGATCGTCTGTAATCGACACGATCATTGTGCGAGCATCCACACACATGTTCGTCGCTGATCGTCCCTAGTCATTTGTTGAGCGGTAAGCACTCAAGATGGAAGTGGAGCGTATTTATTTAATTTTGGTGTACAACTATTATCCAAATCTCTTTATTTGACCACCCAGTGTTATGGCATTAAAACTGGCTACAGACTGCTAACGCACGTATTCACGGCTTCGCTGACATCCGGCGAATGAATGATCAGTGAATGACAAGTGCCTCGTGCGTGTGTGTGTGTACGCAACTAGCCGAAGTTCCCTTTGATGCGAGCCCGAAAAACCGACAAGTCACGGATCGCTGCGATCATATGGCGAGCATAGACGATGATCGGCGACTACAGACAAGTAAGCCGTCCACAGTTCCACACAATCGTGCTCGCGGGTAACCATGTATGATCGCCGATTGTGAAGAGCCGCCATGAAGTTCTCAATCATCCAACCATTATAATATGAGATGCGGTTCTTTACTAGACAATTAACACTAAACATTTAAAGTATAAAAACACTCCGAAACGAAGAATAATAAAATTAATCGTGCGACACTATTTGAGACCAGATATTGAAGTTCCTTGCGAGGTGTATCTGTTTGGAACCTACTTTTTAAAATTGCACCCAATTTTTTCATTATGCGACTAGATATTCCACGGGTGACTACTGGAACTAGAAACTCGGAATACTTCTAGTTTGTATACAAAAGCATCGGGAGCTTTAATTACAATGACCAAAAATGTGAAAAGCTAATTGATGAACAGGTATTACATAGAGTAAGTTCACCCATTTTATAGAAGAGAACCTTGGAAGCGCGGAAGTCCAGCTGACTTTAGCACCCGGCTCGGCGTCAGCGGCAGCACGTGTGAAGTGCAACACTGGCACACTCGCAAGCCGCTCTTCCCGGGAATCGTAAGTCACAGCGAGAGCAGACAGCAGCGCTCCTCCGAGCAACATGCTGCGTCCGTACCGTGACGGAGCGGGTCGGTGCCCCCTGGCAAGTGCGCCGCCACAGTGCTCGCACACGCCGGTACCCGATGGCTTCTACAGCTTTAGACAACATTGTTTTACTTAACTTTTTATGAAAACTAGCGTTTTTACTATGGCTTCAACAGCCAAAGGATAGCTGGAGAAACTTGGATATCTTCCTCCGGATGGCCTATCTAGCTTACATAGGTCAATGACAGTACAAATGGTATGTATAAGTTGTATTATGGTTCGCATCAAATAAATTTGCCGCTCTGAAGTTCGCGCAATTGGCTACGCAGTAGTCAATATCTATACTAAAACAGCAGCGCGCCATGTCATGCGCATTGTAAAGCCTGGTTTCAGAGCGGCAAAGTCATTTGACGCGAACTTTTATATGGGCGTGAGTGAGACAGTGCGGGCGTATAGAGCGGCACGAGCGCGTGCGTTCCTGCGTGCAACAGGCGCGCGCGCAGGGCGGCACGGGCGCGTGCGTGCCTGCGTGCAGCAGGCGCGCGCGCAGGGCGGCACGAGTGCGTGCGTGTCTACGTGCAGCAGGCGCGAGTGGGCGGCGCGCGCGACGGCCTGCGCTCCACGGCGATGCGCGCGTGGTCGGCGTCGGCCTCGCGGCCCGACGTCTTGTCGAGGATGGCCTCAGCCAGCTCGGAGAAGGCGCGGTCGATGTTGATGTTGGCCTTCGCCGACGTCTCCATGAACCGGATGCCGTGCTCGCGCGCTATCTGCACACATACATGACATTATAACGCGCTGACACCAATAATCGTCCATTGTCTTTTACTGATGAAATTATGAACTTTCACGTCTGTGTAGTTATAATGCTGCAGAGTACAGTCTGTTATGTCGTAAATATAATATATTATTCATATGATACTCTATAGTTGGATGATCATTTAATTAAAGGACGAAGACCCTTTGAACACAAACGTGTTAGGGCTCGTGTAGACGGCACCGCCGCCGCATCTCTGAGCTGTGTACACGAGTACGTTTTTTCGAAACTTAATGGAACTGTTAGGCTGGTGCTCACACGAGCTATAGTCCCATACAGAAAGTGCGTTTCATGGTGATTAAAATGAAAGGAAACTCATTTGGTTTAATCAATATTTCAGTGTTTATTAAGGATTTTACAAAGAAGAGTCGTTTTCCAGTCGTGACAATCGTTAGTAATGATAAAGTGAAAAAAAAATTAAAGCCAAAAACAAAGATAAAATCAAAAAAAAGTTTTTGATGAATATTCCGTATTCCCTCCCCTTGCTCGGATAACTGCCAGCATCCTTGTATTCATCGACCTTACGAGCCTGACGATAAAATCTTGAGGAATTGTATTCCACTCCTCTTCAATTGCGATTCGCAGCTCTGGAAGCCTTGTTGGAGCAGGTACCCGGGCTCGAACCCGACGTTTCAGCTCATCCCATAAGTGTTCTATCGGATTTCAAGTCCGGGCTTCGAGCTGGCCAGTCCATCGTACGAATGCTGACGTCGCGTAGATACTGGGTCACCACATGAGCAACATGAGGCCGTGCATTATCATGCATCAATTGCATATCCTGTCCGATATATCCTGCGTAAGGTACCACATGGTCTGCGAGGATTTCAGTAATGTAGCGATGAGAAGTCAGTCCACGTGTATGGCCCGTCGGTTCGATGAAAGCTAACGCTGTATGTGCTGTTAACGAGATGCCGCCCCAGACCATTACAGATCCTCCTCCATAAGCAACAGTTTCCTCGATGCAACACTGAGAATAACGTTCTCCAGGGCGACGATATCACTTCCATGTAGACTCACCCTGGTCTCATCAGTGAAGAGTACATTACTCCACTGCTCTAATGTCCAATCCCTATGCTCTCGAGCAAATTCAAGTCGTGCTCGACGGTGTGCTACCGTTAATGCTGGGCCTGTTGCAGCTCTTTTTGGGGTCAGGTTCCGTTCAGCAAGTCTCCTTCTGACGGTATCTGAACTTATGACCACTTGGCGTTCGTCACGCAGACTTTGTTGGACTTGAACTGCGTTGAGGTGGCGATTTCGCAGAACAGTAACGATCATCTGCTGCTGATGTAGCCCTAGGTCTGCCCGTACCTGGACGGCGATCGAATGCTCCAGTCTCTAGGTATCGTCTGTAAACTCGTTGCACCGAAGATCTGCTGATTCGAAGCCTTCGAGCAACTTCACGTTGCGCAATGCCTGCTTGAAGTAATGCTACAGCTTGAGCTGCTTCCTGAGGTGTTGTATCCATTATTAATCGAAAAAAGTAGCAAAAACACACGCGTCTGAGCAAACGATGGACAAAAACTAAAGAAATGATAAGAAATATCCGACTACCCTCATTGTAGAGAAAAAGAACGCTAATTTCAAACTCTGGTGAAAACAGAGCAAATCGTTAGCATTGTGTTTGTTGCTTGATTACAATGTGAGTTGACGGTACTTTCGAATTAATTTGTAGTCATTTTAATCACCATGAAACGCCCTTTTTGTAGGTATAACTTTGATAGTTGTAAGTTTTATACTTTTTGAGAAAACCGAGTCAGAGTTCCTAGGTAGCGGGTGGCTCGGTTTATTTGCTGACCAGTGTATAATATACAAATCTTTTTTTTTTTCTCACTCGTATTGGACTTGTACCATCCATACGTTAATAATATGTAACGGGAGGTATACCAGAGCCATTACATTTTTTTTTTTTACTTTAAGCTTCTATGAGTATGGAGTTCGATTTCCAGACCACTGTGCAGCGGCGCGGTGGCGGTGCCGTCTACACGAGCCCTTACTTGCCATGAAAAACTACGATTTATTCGCCGCGTAGGCACGGTCGTCTGTTGTATGAATCACTATGGAAAATTGAGAGACACTTTAATCTACAGCGCGGTTTATACGCCGTATGGTAAAGAAATCGTGCCGTGTACAAACAAATGACCTAAAGGTACACTGCAGTGGCGCAGATAGCTAACAAGCCGATTCTTATCGGCTTCTCTTTCCGAAATTCAGTGTTTAATAATGGCAAATAATATAATCACAGTATCACACTTTGTGTAGGTATTTAATACACCATAAAATTAAAACATTACAAAACGCCTACCTACATTACATAAAAAATGTAATGTAGGTAGGCGTTTTGTAATGTACTAACGTAATCTTTATATTCCAACAACAAAACATTTTGCTATGAATAAGCCGTAGGCGCGGCCGGCTTGTGGCCGCTGTGCATTTCTATACAAAACAAATTAGTCATGACGTCACTTTAGGTCATGTGACACGCTGGTAATAGGAGCGATAAGAAGCCGAAAACTAACGAGTTACGATAGAGACAGGAAGTAGAAAATGCGTGCGCGTGAACGAGATGGCGGAATATCGATAACGATCCATTCGCTTAATTTCGTAAGTGTTAGGTCGGCTTCGGATCCGATCCACGCGACTCCCAGCATAATGTGTTTTGACGAATGACGTAATTGCATTAATAACTTATTATTTTGTTTACATTTGTCAAGACAAGACACGACCAGAAATAGAGCTCGATAACATTAGTAATGTTTGTAAGATTTGTTGTGGCGATTTATTGACAGATAAATTGACGTGTATTTTGTTTTCACTAGTTACCTCGCATTTTATTCGTTATAAGTAGATAATATAATTTTAGAATCTATTTGTAATTTACTGTTTTTCAGAAATAAAACCTTCTTCCTTCCTGCCCTTATCCCATGTTACTTGGGGTCGGCGCAACACGTTTTCTTCTTCCATTCTCCCCTGTCAACCGTCACACTCTCATTCACTCTCTTCTCTTTCATATCATTCTTCACACAATCCTTTCATCTTTTCTTCGGCCTTCCTCTCTCTCTCCATCCAGCAACATGTATATTCATCACTCTTTGAGTCGCATGCGTTTCGTCCCTTCTCATCACATACCCATACCAATCCAAACGATTTCCTTTCAACTTTTCTGTCATTGGCGCCACTTTCAAACTTCCTCTTATATACTCATTTCTTACTTTATCCATTCTCGTCACTCCACACATCCATCTCAACATTCTCATCTCCGCTACATGCAATCTTTTTTCATCCGTCTTCTTCACGGCCCAGCATTCAGACCCATAAAGTACGACAGGCCTTATCACGGACTTATAAATTTTCCCCTTTAACTTGAGGGGCATCCGTGGGTCGCGAGTTGTTCCTGTGACCTGTCGCTATCTCATCCATCCTGAGTTGATCCGGTGCGTTACGCCTCGGTCTACTTCGCCATCTCCTTGGACAAGCGACCCGAGGTACCGAAAGTCGGAACAGATCGATAAGGGCGTTCCGGCGAGAGATATGCCCATATCTCTCGCCGGAACGCCCTTATCGATCTGACAGGACTGGAGAGACTGCCAAAATCACAGAACAGATACTCAGTTTTGGTCCGACTTACTCTCAGGCCAACGGTCTCGAGTCTTTCCCACCACACCTCCAATCTGCTCTGGACCTTTAAGCCGTTCTCGGCAATCAGCACAATGTCATCAGCGAACAGCATACACCAGGGAGCCGCTTCCTGGATATCAGATGTAAGAGCATCCATTATCAGCACGAAGAGGTAAGGGCTGAGTGCTGATCCCTGGTGCAAGCCGACAGCCACATTGAAGCTGCCAGTAGTGCCCACTGTAGACCGGCCTTGGGTACTGCATCGGCTGTACATCGCTCTAATCAACTGCACATACTTCCCTGGCACACCTTTCTCCTTCAACGCCCACCACAAAACTTCACGAGGCACTCGGTCATATGCCTTTTCGAAATCAACAAATACCATGTGCAAGCATTTTTCAGAAATAAAACCATTTAATTATAATAATTAATAAAGCTTTATTTCTGCAAAAAAAAATGATAATAACTGTTTGTTTACTCATAGCGTTCGTAGCGTCTCTATGGTTATTTTACTTGACCATAGATGGTGTTAAATTAAGAAAAGTAAAGGAATGAAATTATTTTTTGAGTTAAATCATTTTGTTGTTATGTAGAATTTATGAGAACTGAACAATTTTCTTCGGCTTCCCTTTAACAACATTTCTAGCTGCTCCACTGGTACACTGTCCAACTTCATTCTCTATTTGTAAATTTTATGTCTATTAATTTAATAAAGAAAGTAAAATGTTTGTTACAGACAAAAAATAATAATATATTTTTGTTTTAATTCATTCCAACCAGTGTGTAAAACTCGGTCAGTATAAAAGTTCAGAATTTAAAAACAGCGGCTACGGCATTCCTCAAGGAAGCATTTTGGGACCGACGTTGTTTTTAATGTACATAAATGAGTTCATTTATGTGCAACCTGAAATTACCAGATGGTATCATAATGACATACGCAGATGACACTGCTCTACTGTTCTCGGCTAAGTCACGAGAGGAGGTTTATAAATATGCTCAGAGTGGCTTTAACATTGTATCAAATTGGCTACGTATGAATCTACTAACATTAAATGCAGATAAAACCAAATATATTCTATTTAAAATGAGAAACACTAATATACCACTTACTAACCTTACCATTTATTCTCATAACTGTACGACAGACGCTGACGCTACTTGTTCGTGTCCTACTCTAGCTAAAGCCGACCATATGAAATATTTAGGTATCACGATTGACACAAATCTAAATTTCCGCAAACACATTGATTTGCAATGTACTCGAGTTCGTAAATTAATAATTCTATTAATAAATCTTTAAGAATTTACGTCACATTGCTGACTTTGAATTAATTAAACAGGTGTATTTAGCTTTGTGCCAATCTGTTCTTACATACTGCATAACTTCATGGGGTGGTGCAGCAAAGTCAATTTTACTCCCTCTAGAACGCGCTCAAAGAGCAATTCTAAAGGTCGCCACCTTTAGGCCTTTCAGATTTCCTACACACCAGCTATTCATTGCATGTGAGGTGCTAACGGTACGCCAACTATTTATACTGCACACCATATTACACCAGCACGTGGAACTCGCTTACAAGCCAGTACCTTCTGACAAGAGAAGGAAAGATCTGGTTTGCATAAAGCCCCAAACCAGACATGCTCTTGTAAGCCGATTTTATATATATTTAGGACCCGTTTTATATAATAAGATCAATAGGATACTTAAAATTTATAGTGCCACTTACAAACATTGTAGTCTGAAGGTGTGCGAATATTTGGGTAGACTTGATTATACAGACACAGAGAAGCTTCTAGAATTACTGCAATAATTATGTAGATATTAAATTGGTAATTTTTAAATTTGTATTATGTAGAATAATAGTATTTTAATAATTATTTAAATATAAGTAGGATAGTATTATTTTCAATAATTAATTAAGTATGGTCAAATAATATTATATCAGTTGATCGCTTAGTCTGGGGATGGCCTGAAACACAGGTTTTTATTAACCTAGCTCAGGCAGGTCGCCACAAGTTAAAATGGTCTGTACCAACGCACCTTTCATAGGTAATTAAAATCCTGTGTAAATTAAACTAGTTTGTGTATAAGTAATGAAGCCAATCTGTTAAGATCTTGGAACTACTACTAAGTATTTATAAGTCAGTAAATGTATTACTTTGTAAAAGGAACTAAATAAATTATTATTATTATTCATTTCCGCATTTAACGCAATCACCAAATGCATGTTACCAAACATACGCATTTGGAATACAGTGAGTGTTATCTGCGCGTGAGTCAGGCGGCGCCGGCGGGCGGTGTCAGTGCGCTCAATGAGCTGGATGCACGCTAATTGATGGTTTCACGGGGCGCTAACATGTACGCAGTTCGCGGCACACACACACAACACAAGGATGATATCAGATTACGTTCATAAGACACTGCTCACTCATTTATGTCAAAACAGCAATCCAACTAGTTATGCTGATTAGTGAGAGTCACAGAAATAAGTATCAACGAAATCACGCGTATTATTATGTGATGCGGAAAAAGAAGTTGAAAAATACTTGTTAAGCAGTTTTAACAAGTATTTTTCAAATTGTTGTAAAACCTTGTTGCTTTTCTTGAACTGTCACTGTACAGTGACAGTCAAAGAAAAGCAACAAGGTTTTCTTTTGATAACAAATAATGGTGCATGCAATGCAAATTATGTTACATTGTATAAAATGCATTTAGTCATGAATATATCTAGGTAAAGGATACAGGCAGCCACATGTAGGTAACATAGTTTACACGTTTGTCAGACACGTCAAACATGTTAAATATTAGTAGTAGTTAGTTGTTATTATAGTAGTAATTAGTATTTAATATATTATCTACAATTTAAATACTAGTCTTTAAAATTATACAACAGATGTTGATAAAAACACACACTATCTGTAGTATATCTTTATTCTGTAACAACTGTTGGTAAACCTTCATTAAATAAATAAATAAACAAATATGAGAATTGAGGATATTGACTAATAATAGACTAGATAATTAAATGTATTTGCAACATTTCCTACAATTTGTTGTAGCTCATTTTTTTTAAAATAGAATTTGGTTTTATAGCAGAGCTTACAACATATTTTTATAGCCATGTCACACAGCTCACAACGGCTGGTGGTGTACTGTCTCACAAAGTATAAAGCATACTCACTGCTTCTCCGCGCTCCTTGCTCACGACTCGCCTCTCCTCCATGTCACACAGCTCACAACGGCTGGTGGTGTACTGTCTCACAAAGTATAAAGCATACTCACTGCTTCTCCGCGCTCCTTGCTCACGACTCGCTTCTCCTCCATGTCACACAGCTCACAACGGCTGGTGGTGTACTGTCTCACAAAGTATAAAGCATACTCACTGCTTCTCCGCGCTCCTTGCTCACGACTCGCCTCTCCTCCATGTCACACAGCTCACAACGGCTGGTGGTGTACTGTCTCACAAAGTATAAAGCATACTCACTGCTTCTCCGCGCTCCTTGCTCACGACTCGCTTCTCCTCCATGTCACACAGCTCACAACGGCTGGTGGTGTACTGTCTCACAAAGTATAAAGCATACTCACTGCTTCTCCGCGCTCCTTGCTCACGACTCGCTTCTCCTCCATGTCACACAGCTCACAACGGCTGGTGGTGTACTGTCTCACAAAGTATAAAGCATACTCACTGCTTCTCCGCGCTCCTTGCTCACGACTCGCTTCTCCGCCATGTCACACAGCTCACAACGGCTGGTGGTGTACTGTCTCACAAAGTATAAAGCATACTCACTGCTTCTCCGCGCTCCTTGCTCACGACTCGCTTCTCCTCCATGTCACACAGCTCACAACGGCTGGTGGTGTACTGTCTCACAAGGTATAAAGCACACTCACTGCTTCTCCGCGCTCCTTGCTCACGACTCGCTTCTCCTCCATGTCACACAGCTCACAACGGCTGGTGGTGTACTGTCTCACAAAGTATAAAGCATACTCACTGCTTCTCCGCGCTCCTTGCTCACGACTCGCTTCTCCTCCATGTCACACAGCTCACAACGGCTGGTGGTGTACTGTCTCACAAAGTATAAAGCATACTCACTGCTTCTCCGCGCTCCTTGCTCACGACTCGCTTCTCCTCCATGTCACACAGCTCACAATGGCTGGTGGTGTACTGTCTCACAAAGTATAAAGCATACTCACTGCTTCTCCGCGCTCCTTGCTCACGACTCGCTTCTCCTCCATGTCACACAGCTCACAATGGCTGGTGGTGTACTGTCTCACAAAGTATAAAGCATACTCACTGCTTCTCCGCGCTCCTTGCTCACGACTCGCTTCTCCTCCATGTCACACAGCTCACAATGGCTGGTGGTGTACTGTCTCACAAAGTATAAAGCATACTCACTACTTCTCCGCGCTCCTTGCTCACGACTCGCTTCTCCTCCATGTCACACAGCTCACAATGGCTGGTGGTGTACTGTCTCACAAAGTATAAAGCATACTCACTGCTTCTCCGCGCTCCTTGCTCACGACTCGCTTCTCCTCCATGTCACACTTGTTGCCGAGGATCATCTTTTCCACATCTTCATTTGCATGCTGGAATTAAAATGTTCTCTTATCACTATTTATAACAGACTTTGCTCATGTAAATAATCAATGGAACTGAAATCCAAAGTACTTACTATTTTCATAATGGGTATCTACTAAAGCAGTGATACCTACATGAATGACTTACTTACTACATATTAAGTGGATGCTTTAATATTAGCAAATATTTAACTTATCACAAAATATAAATATTTACAGTAACTTATTTATTAGGCAAACAAAATATGATGTCATGGTTAAAATTGTAGTGATATAAAATAATAATTGTATATTTTTGTGCCATATTTAACATGTCTTATTAATAGATTGAGTTTACAACATCATGCTGACATATACAACTTGTGCGCATTAACATGGCACCTGGCTCCAATGAATGATGTTTGAAGTACTGAGTGCAAAAAAAAAAAGAATTTTATTTTAGTTTTTTGAATATTGTCCAAACGTAACAATAACAAAAACTCCACAAAAATCTGATAACAAATAACAGCAAACAAATTACTCCAAAACTCAAACGGAAGGATATGTGCAACGGTAACAGTGATGCTAACACTACTTGTCTCACACGACGAGAGCGGGGCCCCGCGTGGGGAGGCAGGAGGAGGGTTGTTTTTCCAGCCAAGTGCCATGTTAATGCGCACGTGTTTATAACTGATGAGAACATGTAAGTAGCATGTTTCACAATGTTTGACTTCTTAGACTGAAATTCAATTTATGTATTTTTAGATTTATGAGAAGACAAATAAGTTGCATTTAAATAAAATACGAGTATTCCCCACTGTATACAGAATGATGTGAGGAAGGTTATGGTACTTCTTTTATTTGTTTATCATCAACACTGCCACAGGTACCCAAATAAGTGTACACACACAGTCCCAACCATGCAAATCATTTACTGCTCCACTGTGTTGTACCAGCAGCGGCGGCTCACGACTACTTACCTCGTCTATATTCCGTAACCATTTGACGATGTCATCAAATGTTTTCTCGTTGGTGATGTCGTACACGAGCATGATCCCCATCGCGCCGCGGTAGTACGACGTGGTGATGGTATGGAACCTTTCCTGGCCCGCCGTGTCCCATATCTGGAGCTTTATCTTTTTGCCGCGGAGCTCCACCGTCTTTATTTTGAAGTCGATACCTACAAGTCATTGAAAGCACTCACTTTTAGTAAAATATTGTATTGTAAGCCTCAAATTAATCTACTAGGGCACATCATATTCAGAACTAGGTAATCAAACACAAAAAACATTTTTTTCAAGGCAAGGCTTCGGTGATACAAAAATAAAAAGGTGGCTCATACCGATCGTGGATATAAACGTCGTTGTGAAGTGGTTGTCTGAAAACCTGAACAATATACATGTCTTGCCTACGCCGGAGTCACCAATAAGGAGTAGTTTGAACAACAAGTCGTAGGTTTTCTTAGCCATTTTATTATATTTTACGCTTATGAATATAAAAAGGATAAAAATCCAAAATCATCCGACCACAAGATATGACACAATGACAGTACTTTTACAGAGTTGCCTTGTGGGCAATAAATGATGTCATTTTCATACTTAAATTTTTAGCTAGAAACATTTTAAGTTTTGAGCAGGGAACAGACATGCTACCAAGAACGTTGATCGTTGAACGTTGAAAGTTTCTTTGACAGTAGCAGAATACATAATGGCAGTGGTCAAATAAATTAGGTTGTGTTGCTTTGTTCGATCAAATCTTCAAATATCTCGATCATGATCGAAGTTATGTTGTACGCGAATCTGTGTGAATCCGTATTAATATTAATATAAATTCAAAAGTGCATGTTTCTGATACCTTTATACACCTAAACCACTGATCCGATCGATAAACAGTAAAAGCCTGAGTGAGACAGAAGGACATACCTAAGCTACTTTTTATCTTGGATATTTGTATTAAAAAAACACATAATTTAAAAGAGCAAAATCAGCATATAATCCTATAGAATTTTGATATAGCAGGCGGGGACAAACAAAAGTTACACCATATTTCAGGTGGTTTGGCCCAGTCTGCAATACCAAAATTTTCAAGATTATTACGCTTTTTTTTCTCTCTTTTCAGTTCAATGTGCTTATAAATATATATACATATATATATATATACATGTATATATATATATATATATATATATATATATATGACGGCGGGAGCGTGGGCATAGCGATAATAGGGTCATCGTCATCGTTTCTTGGTGCGGGTTCCATGAGGTAAGTGGGTACTCAGGCAAACCAGTGAAACGTAGATTGTAGCACTAAATCACAGTCACGTTTATTCGGCAATTTACAATAGTGGCAAGGAACAAAGGCTTGTACGGTGAACGTGACAGTTTCGATCGTATGGTATGTACTCTGGCGTCCAGCTTAGGGATGAGACGTATTTACCATACGAGGTTTGTAAACCAGGGCTTTGCTTCAAAGTACGGCGCCCTGGTAAGGGCAGGAAAAACTTGCAAGTATGAAAGTATTTACTATGCAATGCTATCGGGCGCAGGCAGACCTGGACAATACTTGCATAGGAAATCGATCCATGTCATTATATAAATAAGGAGCACAATCATATTTGCAAATAAAAAAACTTTGAACTTCAAAGTATTTTTTTCGCTGATACGATTATACTCCTTATTTACATGACTACACGAATCAATTTCGTATCAGTGTGTAATTCAACCGGGAGGTCTGGGTCAAAAATCGTATGTACAGGTTTGTCGGTTAAAACAGAAATATTTTTTTGTCTGACCTGTTCATGCTCAGGTTTCCATATGAATTGTGCACTGGTATTCAAATGAAACAATGGGAGCATAATATGTGAAAAATTCTTCACGAATTTTCGAAAATAGGAAGCCAGGCCTATAAATTGCCTCAATTGAGAACTATTTTCGGGAGGGGGGAGCTTACTAAGCGCCTCTACTTTACGAGGGTTTGGTCGGATCTGTCCTGAAGAAATATTGTAACCCAAAAACTCGACTCTTTGTTTGAGGAAAGAACACTTCAAGAGGTTTAGTGAAAAACCAGAATTAGTCAAAGCAGTTAACACTACACGTAGCCTAGTAAGTCCTTCCTCTACGTTGGTTGAGGGTACCAAAACGTCATCTAAATAAAGAATCGCGTATGAAAATGCCAAAGGCCCCAGAGCGTTGGATACTGCTCGCTGAAATACACTGGGCGCATTGCGCAAACCGAAGGACATGGCCAGGTACTGAAACTGATTAAATCCACTAGCACAATCAAGGCAAGTAAAATAGTTGGCGCCATTCAGTCTAGCTATTTGATCGTCTATGCGCGGGAGTGGAAATCTATCGTATTCGAATTTAACTCTCGATAGTCTATTACTATACGCTCTGAACCATCACGCTTTTCTACAAGAAGAATAGGGCTAGCAAACGGGGAACTACTCGGTCGGATTATGTTTGCGTTCAATAACTCGTTTATTTTGTTACGAACTACCTCCCGTTCGTGTGGACTGAGTCGGTAAGGGCGGCGGTAAACAGTACGGCTTGGATCTTTTAAACGAATTTTCATTTCGCCTGTAGTTACCCGAGTTAACGGTAAACCATCAATAAACGCAAACGAAAATTCATTCAATACACGCGTAAGACTATCTTTAAAAGCGGGCGGAACGTCGGTTTTAATTGCACTCCAATTAATTCCTGTTACCGCGGTAAAACAAGAAACCGGTTTTGTTATCACTAGACGCCCTCTCGTTAAGGTAACACTCAAATCACTATTTAAAATATCTGAGCCTATCATTATGTTATGCGGCATAAATTCATCTGGAACGATGAGAAATGACAAATGCAAACAATGTCCGGCAATAACTACCTCACATAAAATGTGTTCGGTACAGTAAACATGAGCGTTACCGACGCCTGTTAATAGTATGTTAGCAACGGAACGCTCTCCTAAGAATTTATCCGCGATACTTTGCTTTACGAGAGAACACTCAGCACCACTATCTAAATAAAAAATGTACGACTCACTGTCACGCCGCTGTTGCTGCTGGTGTTGTTACTGGCTGCTGCGTTGCTCATCTTCGGACAGCGAGGTGCGACGTGGCCTGGTTCTCCATAGCGGAAGCAGGTGACATTCTTCTTAGGATCCGATGACGTAGGTGTAGTGATAGAAGTGGTCCTTTGTGTAGAAAGCGCCTGATTGCTTTTACGTAAACGACAGTCGATTGCTTTGTGGCCAATCTTATGACAATAATTGCATTGGAACGGCGTGGCATTTAGGTATGCCTCCATTGTTCGTTTAGTGTCCAAAGTGGAGTTGTCGACGTGTCGATCCTGTTTTCTTTTCAACGAAAATGCGTTTAATTCTTGGATCAATTTCGTTCTCGTTTTGATTTCCGTTGTAAAAGCTAGTCGGTTGATTCTACTATCCATTTTTGCTATGTGAGCAAGTACATACGATACAGATATCTCCTCGCAGCTCATGTCCTTCCATTTAGCTAGGAGTGACGTCATCAAACGGCTCGCGTAAGCAGATAAATTTTCACCCTCCTTTTGTTGGCTATTATTGGCGTTAATTATAGTAGCTTCACACTTCATTATCCGTTTCCGCACAATCATATTGTGCTAGGAAAAGGTTCTTGAACTGGCTCCATGTCATACCAGTATGCGATACTTGAGAAAGCCATGTCGATACACTTCCTTTCAGAGATTTGCTAAGCGCGATAATCAGCGCGCCTCCTTCCATGGGATGTTCTGTGAGGCAAATGTTCACCGTTGAGCTCCAAGAACGCGGATCGACGTCTGGTAGGTCCGGGTTGAACTCTGCAGAGTTTTTAGATTATGTTATTGATGAAGTAGTTGAGAATAGTTTTAGTTATTTATTTATCTATAATCAGTTTTTTCTATGTTGTTAAGTAAAGTGTATATGTTGAGATACCATTAAAGTAACATTTTTTATTTATTTATTTATTTATTTATTTAACCATTTATGTACACACAAATAAACAGACACGAATAAAGGAACAGAAAATTACGTACAAAGGTGATGCTTATTTCTAAAGAAATCTCTTCCAGCATACCTGCGATAGGACAGAGGATAAAAAGAGATGTAGACACCGTGTGTAAGAATAAGAGAGAAAATAAAAATACATAAAATCTAAAAAAAACAACTCACTAAGCTAATAAAACCTATAATAAATACTTAAATACATACATAAATATCACTAAGATAACTATGACGAAATGGAAAGATAGTGTTCTTTCACTCTTCTTTTAAATACTGCAACAGTTTGGCACTCCCTAATGTCAGGTGGAAGTGAATTCCACAACCGAACCGCGTGCACAGTGAAGGAGTAGGAGTAGAAGTCAGTGGAATGGGAAGGAAATTTTAGGAGGTTTTTAAGATGCGACCTGCAAAGCACATCAAATGGACGGGCATAAGAAAAGCGTTCCCGCAAATAGGAAGGTGTTTTAGGGTTGTGAAGGATGTTAAATAGCAGACACAATATGCAAGAGTTCCTGCGAAGTCGAATAGGGAGCCACTTGAGAGTCTTGCGAAAGTTAGAAACGTGGTCATACTTTTTAAGGTTAAAAACAAAACGAATACAGATATTTTGTAAACGCTCAAGTTTATTCAAAAGCTCCTCAGTGGCATCCAAATAACAGGCATCTGCGTAATCAATAATAGGCTGAATGAGAGTTTGAGCAAGGGAGATTTTGGTGTTCAGGGGTAAGAAGCACTGGAGGCTTTTCAAAGAATGAAAAGTGTAGTGCACTTTACGACTGACTTGAGCAACGTGGTCTGTCCACGACAAATAGGAGTCCAAGGTCACCCCCAGGTTTTTAACCGTATTTGCGTATTCAATCTGAACTCCATTCAGACAGAGTGGAGACAGCGACGCAACATCCAGCCTATTCCGCATATATCTACCGCCAATAATTATAGCCTGGGATTTCCTAGGGTTGATTTGCAGTCCGAAAGACCGCGACCATTCGCTAATCAAATCCAGGTCTCTGTTCATGGCACACACAGTGGCTTCCGCATCTTCCCTTAAGAAATGGCTGTACAGCTGCAGATCGTCAGCATAGAGATGGAAGTAGGAAGAGATGACACTGGTGACAGAGTTGATAAAAATGGAAAAGAGAAGAGGAGAGAGGACGCCACCCTGAGGCACCCCTGCAGTAAGAGAGCACCAATCAGAAAAAGTCCCGTCGAGACAAACCCGCTGCGACCGGCCTTTGAGATAGGAGTCGAACCAACCGATAGTACTAGAAGAGAAATTGAAAGACTTAAGGATCCCAAGAAGGATGTCGAAATCAACAGAGTTAAAGGCACTGCTAAAGTCAAGAAGTACAAGTAAGGTAAGAGATTTGCGCTCCATAGCCCAGCGGATGTCATCAGTAACCTTCAAAAGAGCAGTGACCGTGCTATGACCGGGTCGAAAACCAGATTGAAAAGTACTAAGAAGGTCATTCGCAGCTAGAAAGGCAGAAAGTTGCTGATGAACAATGTGCTCAAGAACTTTAGAGAGATAAGGGAGGATAGAAATGGGTCGGAAATCGGACGGAGAGTCCGGGCTAGAAATTTTGGTTAAGGGAATGATATGGGCTTGTTTCCAGGCCTCAGGAACTGTAGAAGAAAACAAGGAGAAATTGAAAATGTGGGTCAAGATGGGGAGTAATGTGGGGAGGATAGGAGAAATCATTCTTGAGCAAAGATTATCATTACCAACTGCAGAGGAGGAAATAGCAGAAATAGCTTTTTTGACCTCATTTTCGCTCACAGGACTAAATTGGAAAGAAGAACACTGTGGCACTGGCAAACAGGAAAGTTTATTTAAAGAAGCTGATTTGACGTGCGGATCTAAAGTAACTGGGGGATGAGAAAAGTGTTTGTTAAGGGCACACACGTCAGTGTCATTACTGGAAATAACTTGAGACTTACCAATGCCGACAGTTTTCAGAAACTTCCAGACTTCTGAAGAGTTACGGTTGTCGAGAGAATTATGGAAGTAGCTCCTCTTTGCATCTCTACACATACGACTGCAGCGATTACGCAACACCTTGTACGCAATCAGATTGTGCTCGGAAGGACAGCGTTTGAACCTCTTTTTGGATCTGTCCCTACTCGCCATCACATCCTTAATGGCAGGAGTAAGCCAGGGAGCCGGAACATACTTGACCTTAACTCGACGGATAGGAGCATGACGATCGTATAAGCTCAGTATTGTGCTGTTGAAAATGTGAACCATATCGTTGATACATGCGCTCTCCAAAACATTAGTCCAGTCGATACTACCAGCATCACGCAGCAATGCCTCCAGGTCTATACCCTTATAGTTTCTAAGGAAAATATAGTTCGGCTTACGCCTCGGAGGGCGAATCCTGTAGGACATAAAGATTAAGTCGTGGTAAGAAAAACAAGCAGTGAGCTGACCGTGGACAGCTACATTATTAGAATTAGAGACAATCATCAGGTCCAAAAGAGAAGGGGTGCAGTTAGGGAAATGATGAGTAGCGGAAAGAGGCAGAATACTTAGGTTAAAAGAAGATAAGAGAGATTGAAGTTTGTGAGTACGACTATCATTTTTAAGAAGGCAAGTATTAAAATCGCCCATCAAGACTACATGGTCATAAGAGGGACAAAAATCATTTAAAAGCGAATCAAAAGAGTCAAAGTAATCGATAGTGAGATTAGGACAGTACATCACCCCAAGAAGCATTTTAACGTGATGCAAGGAAAGGGTTTAGCCGTCATTCCATAGGCAAACTGCCCCCGATAGGAACCTATATCGTAACCTATGCTATATTGTAGAGGGTACTAATAGTAGTTCATCGAGTAGATATTAGCTCTATATCTTAGTTAATTGAGGAGCTATTTGAAAAAAAGTGTCCGGAGACGACTTTTTTTTCAAAGTGATATATCTCTGTTGATTTTAAAGCTAGAAAAATAAAACCAATTCCAGTGTTTATGGTACACTCTACAGTTTATTTTATATAAATTTCCATGAGCCAAGCCTAAATAAAAATATTAAAAAAATGCAAATAAATTATTTTTTTATTGATTTCTATCAGATCGAATTGAATTACCACTTTGATAAAAATATATAATAATTGTCTATACCTTGCCTAACAGCATGCCAAGTTTCATTAAAATCCATAAGGTGCAACATGTTGAAAAAAAATAATGAAAGTGAGTGGACCACCTTATGACCACTTTGATGACGCTTTTAACTTTTAATTTTTCAATAATATAGTACTTAATTAAATTGTATTACATATTTGATTTTTCAATTTGGGCATGAAAGGTTAAAAAAAAAATGGAATGATCTTTTCTCAGTAATAGTTGAATCTATATTAATAAAAAATAACTTATTAGTCATCGTCACTATTTTCATTAATTACAACGTGATCGTTATTTATAGAAAAAACACTGGACGAACTATATGAGATTTATATCTTGCAATCAATCAATCAATCTGCCTAGCCTTTTCCCAACTATGTTGGGGTCAGCTTTCAGTCTAACCGGATGCAGCTGAATACCAGTATTTTACATGGAGCGACTGCCTATCTGACCTCCACAACCCAGTTATTGGGTAATACGATACCCCTTGGTAAGACTGGTTGTCAGATTTTCGAGCTTCTCACGACCCGTAACGACTGTCAAAGATCCACGAATGACAGCCGGGACCAACGGCTTAACGTGCTTTCCGAGGCACGGAGGAGTCTCGGTATGTAAAGATGGTCACCCATCTACGGACCAACCCCGGCAAGCGTAGCTTAACCTGATGGATTGACCCGTGCGGCTGTTATTACTCAGCCACAAGCTCCTCTTTGCATTTGATAAATAATATATAATTGCCGCTACGTGGGAGCAACACCCAACTGTTCGATTTCCATTTGCACAGTTACAGCAATAACGCCGAATATCTTCGTGGCCTTTTCCATTGGGACGACCATGCACGACTATGCACTGTGATCCTGTAGGAACATGCACGCGCGGGTACTTTGATAATCTACTCACTAAAAGTAGACAAAATATTGTAATAGACTAGTGACACTACCAACCGTTAATGTACTTTATATAAACTGTCAAAACGCTATTTTGTTAAAGATTATTAAAATCTAATACAATTTGAAAGCGTCCACTGTAAATTAAAGTGTTTTTGTGATTAAAGCGTTTGAGCGTTTCAATGTTAAACTCCATAAGCAAACTATAGAACTTTAAAACGGGCACAAGTGATTAAAAATTGAGTATCAAAAATGCTATAGTTTGCTTATGGAGTTCAACATTGCAAACACTAAAGCGCCTTATTATTAAGGCTTGGCATTACGCCGTTGACCTCGCTCAAATGGGCGTTACCGCCGAGAATGCCCCGCGCACCCCCTCATTATAATTACGCGCGAAGCGATCACTAATATTCTATTTTGCACCGCTGACTGCCACAGAGCCATGACGCGCGACGCACGCATAGGTTGTTGCATATTTCAGAGCAGTGGTGCAGAACATTTTTAGGTAGAAACTTGTATGCTGTAGAAAAACAAATACAACACTTGTGTAAATTATTATATTTTTAGAAAATATATATTTTTAATGACTAAGAACTCATTGTAATATTACTAAAACAGAAAATGGGCGGCAGAATATAGACAGTTATTATTATTAGCTTTCCCCGCGACTTCGCTCATAAATAAAAGTGAATAAGTTTGTACCTAAAAGTACTACTAGTAGTTGTTTTAAGTACTTCAAATATTAAAAAAAAAACGCAAAATAAATCAAGTGGAAAATCTGAGCAATACTTTGTGTATTGCTCAGATTTTCCACTTGATTTATTTTGCGTTTTTTTTTTTGCCGGCCATATGCTTGCACGAAGCTCAAATGCCATATTAGGTTCATGGGGTCCATGAACCACAATGCGTCCCATATGGTTTGTGGGCCCCATACGACCCGTGACCTCAGTTCAATTTATTATAAGTCACAAGCGGTCGTGGGCCCGGAACTTATTAGTTCAATAAGGCCGGCCACATACACAGACTGAATTCCGTTTCGGAATTCCGTTCCGAAATATCGATTCGGAATTTTCGAAGGCAGTAAATCCATACAAAATCAAGGATGTATCACACACGTACAGTAGTTCTTCGTTTATTTTGTATGGCTTTGCTGCTTTCGAAATTCCGAAATGATATTTCGAAACGGAATTACGACTGTATGTGGCAGGCCTAATCAATTATTCATTTTTTTTCTAATTGAGTTTTAGCAATACTTTCATTTTCTAGCCCATGTTTGACTGATTTGACGTGATCTATTAGGTTTTTATAAATTAAATTCTTCACCATATTAGCACAACTGATGTCATTGCGTTTTTTAATTACGTTACCGAAATTTGAAGCCGTCAGTTAATTTCTTCTTAGTTCGAGCCATTCACTTGACTCACTTTGAAGTATTGTACCTGTTTCAATTCTTATTCTTTCATCTTCATTCTTCTCTAAATTTTTCAAAAATATTCTTTTCGATTCCTCTAGCATTTCCTTTGACATATCGGGTTTAGCGCAATCCTGTCCATAATTGATGGAAGAGGCGTTTTGATTTTCCAATGTTCTTCTTTTCTTCTTTGTATATTTTTTAGGTCTTATCTGTCGCTTTATTCTGTTCATTTCAAATTTATGTATTTGTCCTTTTGGACTTCTACCTACAATACATTTATGCAAGATGCTCAAAGGTTTTCTTGTGTTAAATGATAGAGTCGCAGTATTACATCTCATCTGATATTGATATTTTTGAGCAAAGTTTATCCTTTTGCCACCTATGAATTTAGCAACAACGCTATGATATCTCTCTACAGAGTTGCTGTCGACATCGTGCAAAAAATGCGTGAGTGTGCCGCTAGCTGTGATAATATTAATTTTATTTTTTGGCACAGAGTGTTTGTATAAAAGTCTTTGTCAATAGCTTCTATTTCGCCTAGTTTGCCACAAAAGTATCCTTTGCACGTGGTATGTTGGCTAAAAGCATGTTCTGCAGCAAGCATTATATCAGCATGGAGTTGCATTGCATTATCAGTATGCTTGTATTTTGCAATTGCAGTTACTACTACTTTTCGCATGGTTAATATTCTTTTCTTTGTTAGGAGTTTTATGAATCGTATTAGAAATTTCGTGTCTGTTGTAAAACTCTGCAGTTTGTTGCAAAAAATCCTCAGCAAGTAGTTTCGGCATTCAATTTTTTCTATTGTTAAATTTTCGTACCGCCTTTCTTGCAAAAGCTTTGAATATGTGTTGGCGTCACCATCTGATATAATTCTGCCATATATCAAATTGTGCATTTCTATGCTTTTCTTAAATCCCTCGACAATAATTGTTGACTGGTAATCGTTCCTGTAAATGAAGACAAAAAGTATAATAATGTAGCTTTCAGTATACAAAACCTATATTACGGCTTTAGTTCTCTAATGGGTTACCTCTACCATTTTTATATAATAGATATTTAGTTTGATTTCAAAATAATAAGGCGAACCATTTACGTTTAGTTAATTTATAAAACAAACAAACAGCAATACGTTTCCACTTATAATATTACTAGGATTTTTATGTAAAACACATAAAATATTTACCTGTATAGTTTTTATAACAAATATGATTTGTTTGTCGAGATTCCTGTATTTTCTGCTGTAGCACAAATGTAGCAGAACTTATTTTTGACAGCCATGAACAATATTTTATTGCTACGTTTACCAAGTATGGCTGCTGCTCCTGACAGTGAGGAGTAGTTTTTCTTGTTTGATCTTTTTCCCCAACATCCGTCAGCAATGACATCAATTATCGGTATTCCCTTTGCATTTACTTTACCCTCTTCAACGGCAGCACATCTTTCCTCTTCAGCAGCTTCGCTCAAAGAACGCTTCAGATTCCCACGTTTTGTTTACTATATCCATATGAAAGGTGAATCATTTTTGTGAGATCTCAGGAAGTCCTAGAGTTGACGTAATTTCCAGAAGTTGCGTATGTCCACATCCTGCTGCTATTGCCCCAGCTACGGCACATGTGTTTAAATTCATTTCTTCTGGGGTGTTGTCTCCCTCTATTATAAAACTCATGTTACATAAAAGACATTTCAGTTTTAATTTATTCATTAAACCTGTCAAACGTTCAGATACGATTTCTATTGACTTTAAACCGCAGTCCAATGGTCCGTGGCTTGATATTTCTTGGAGTGATTTAAAAAAATGACTGATGTTTACAATACGTTTACCAATCGATAATTCTTCAGTTCCCCTAAAACAAAGTAAAATATAAAATTCAGTTGAAATACTGATGGCTTTAAAAAATATTGTAGCTTATATTGTATACGTTCATCCACGTTTACTTATAAAAGGGTTACGTTAATCCAATTTTAAAATATGTCATTTGATTTGCTTATAACTTTAGGGTCCTATGAAACTCGCCAACCTCGTTACTTTTCGACCCCTTGTAGTCCGAGAGTCGCAATCTGCAGGTTACATCCATGGGGTCCAAAGAGGATGGACAAAAAAAGTCCACATACTGTCGGAATTCCGTTTCGAAACATCGATTCGGAATTTTCGAATGCAGCAAATCCATGCAAGATCAAGGATCTATCACACACGTACAAGTAGTCCTCCGTTCGAAATTTTCTCCGATTCAAAATTACGCATGGTAGTCTGTGCGTGACATTGTATGGGTTTGCTGCTTTCGAAATTCCGAAACGATATTTCGAAACGGAATTCCGGGACGGAATTCCGACTGTATGTGGCTGGCCTAATTATTACCCTGTATTAGCAATCTGATTGCGATGAGTAATAATACAGGGTCAAATTAAATTAGCTAGTGAAACTCCACAGACGTGATGGGTATCGATATCTAAACATGATAAACTAGTTAGCTGCGACACATATACAGGTTCAAATTAAATTAGCTAGCGAAACTCCGCAGACGTGATGGGTATCGATATCTAAATATGATAAACTAGTTAGCTGCGACACATATACAAGGTAAAATTAAATTAGCTAGCGAAACTCCGCAGACGTGATGGGTATAGATATCTAAACACGATAAACTAGTTAGCTGCGACACATATTCAGGGTCAAATTAAATTAGCTAGCGAAACTCCCGCCAACGTAAATTAGTACGTGTCTAATAGTAACAAGCTATAGATTCACTGCATGCGAATCTATAGCTCGTTATGTCGTTACTGTGCCGCCGTGTCGTAATGCCGCCCGGTCGTTTGGAATCTATACCTTGTTGCCATTAAACACGTACGAATTTCCGTTGGCAAATTCGAAACGAAAACAGTTTCTCGTTCTGGCGACGAAAGGTACCTAGGTAAGTATAAGCAGCTGATAGGTAGGTACCTGCTTAGGTACGCATATTACTTATACGTACCTACCTATATCTTTTTATCAAAACGCTTGATTGATGGTTACTAGTAAAATGTTAGATAGGTACTCAAATTACTTACCGTTTCATTCTTTTTATTCTCCTCTTGTATTTTATTTTCAAATTACGCTTAGTGCGTCTTTTTTGTCACCCATATTGATTTTATAAATAAACTTATATTAACACAAATATTTCCTATGTAGTATTACTAACTATATACTAAAAACTACTCTAATATTTACACACACAAAAACTATTAAAATCAACAAAATAAGTAAGTAGGTATTTGTTTACAATACTTTCTAATGGTATTATCACCAACGAAAAAATGCGGGAAAAAGTGGTACAGGTCCGTTCAGCACTGCGTCTCGTCCCGCACTAAATTAATAGGCGACAGAGGGGTTGCTCACGCGAGTGAGTGTCGATTTATGTAAAAAATAATGACTATAAGTAATTAGAAAAGTTATTTAAAAAAATAAGCCGAGGATTCCTTAGGTATTGTATTGTGTAATATCATGATGACTATAAAAAACCTAGCGATTAATAGTTTCGAAGAAAAAAGGTTTTATATTTCTAAAACAGGGGTTACTTTTCATTTATGTTAATGATATTTAAAATTATTTTTTATTTTTTGCGAAGTGAAGGGGACATGTGTTTTATTGTGTAGTTTAACATATTTTTTTTTAAAGATCATTATGGTACGGGTTATGGAGAAAAAAGGTTTTAAACTTCTTCAGTTCCAGCCTAATTTACATATAGCACCGCCTTAAGCGTTTTTAGCATTTCGTTATTAATTACTTACTTGAATTTACAGTGTCAACAAGGTGGTCCACTTACTTTCATTATTTTTTTTCAACATGTTGCACCTTATGGATTTTAATGAAACTTGGCATGCTGTTAGGCAAGGTATAGACAATTATTATATATTTTTATCAAAGTGGTAATTCAATTCGATCTGATAGAAATCAATAAAAAAATAATTTATTTGCATTTTTTTAATATTTTTATTTAGGCTTGGCTCATGGAAATTTATATAAAATAAACTGTAGAGTGTACCATAAACACTGGAATTGGTTTTATTTTTCTAGCTTTAAAATCAACAGAGATATATCACTTTGAAAAAAAGTCGTCTCCGGAAACTTTTTTTCAAATAGCTCCTCAATTAACTAAGATATAGAGCTAATATCTACTCGATGAACTACTATTAGTACCCTCTACAATATAGCATAGGTTACGATATAGGTTCCTATCGGGGGCAGTTTGCCTATGGAAGGACGGCTAAACCCTTTCAAGAAATAGATGTTCCGCTGACCCTGAGTAGGAAGAAGGAGACGTGCTGATAATCTTGTAGGGAATATCAGCACGCAAGTAAATTGCAACACCACCACCGCCCTTCCCAGTTCTATCATTACGGATAAGAACAAAGCCAGGAAGTGCATAATGAACAGATAAAAGGGACGGTTTGAAGAAGGACTCTGAGATCAGCAAAGCGTCTATATGTACACAGTTAATGGAAGCCAGAAGATCAGGGTAATGGCAAGGGACACTCTGGGCATTGATGTGGGCTATGTTAAGATTGTTGGGGAGGTGGGACAGCAGAGTGGAAATTTGGTCACCGAGCGTAAGAGGAGAGGAAGAACCACTCGCCGCACTAAGGAAACTGCTAGAAGAGGAAGAACAAGAGAAAAAGTCATCATCAAGGTCCATGTCGATCATAGTTTGCAAAAATAATAATATCTATATATGAATAAAAATAATACAAAAATAATAATAATAATATCAGAACTACTCAATTATACTTGTGCATACAAACAAAACAATAATATACGTAATAACTAAATACGCTCAACTAATAAACGCACCTATTCGCTGTTGTTGGAAGAGATTTTAACACAACAATTATAAACTAAGTAGGTACAAAAATAATTGAAGAAAGCAAATCAAGCCATACAAGAAGTTAACAGAAGACTAAAAACATAAAAATGATACCTAACGAGAATGTCAGCCATACCGTTCGGAAAACAGACAGTGTGCAACGAAACGTAACGTCAATATCTTAGCAGTCATATGACAACAATACAAAACAAAAATGACATTGACACATGTCACGTCACTACCACTACATTGGAAATAAAAATAAATACATCTACCGGCAAGCTAATCCTTGTGAGAAAAGTAAATATCAAGTGAATGCTAATTAAATTTTTCAGTGTACCGACACTACACGAATGTATCACAACGCAGTCAATGTAAAACATGCAAGGGGACAACTAAATCAGTAAATTCAGC
Organism: Dicycla oo; assembly: GCA_948252095.1. Classification (NCBI taxonomy): domain Eukaryota; kingdom Metazoa; phylum Arthropoda; class Insecta; order Lepidoptera; family Noctuidae; genus Dicycla; species Dicycla oo. Next base: position 31,734,933 of record OX411720.1, on the reverse strand, counting down.
GACGAGCTTTCCTCACAAGCTTCCCTTTGGGAGTTGCTGTTACAGGCGATGTAGATGCCACTGCTGCCGAGGTAGGGGCTGCAGGCACGGGGAGATTGGGTGCGGCAGCGTTGACGGGCGCAGGAAATAGCGCGATTAATGCTTCAAGCTCAGCCATGGACGCTATCTTCCTGCGTGACTTGTCAGGCGTTAAGACAACTACTTTTCCCTCTGCAGACCAGCAGCTATTGATGCTGAAGTGCTTACGAGCAGCAATAAATACCTGGTGCCGAGTCTTAGTCAGGAACTCCGAAATGGTGATACCGCTGCCCTTTAATGAAGTTTTACCGTCCCAAACCGACCGACGATGCTCCATGTCCTTGAATCGTACCAACACAGGTCTAGTTTTGCCTTGGGGGGCTCCTAGTCTGTGGCATACATCTAGGTGTTCCATTTTAATATTGTCAACCATCAGTTGCTTGGCAATGACAAGGAGAATTGAGTCACACAGCTTTTCATTAGGTTTCTCAGGGATACCGTGAAATAGCAAGATCTTTCTTCGCATTGCAGTCTCATGTCTGTCAAGACTCAAAGACAGGAGTTCAATCTGAGTTTTGAAGTGAGATAAAGTTTTGCAGACAAAAGATTTAAACTCGAAGAAGTCTAGGGATAGCGCAGCAAGATCCAAGTGTACAGGGTCATCTCCAGCTGTGGCTCTCTGCAGCTTGTCTTCGTACTCACGCATGCGGGAGCTAATCAGCTTCTCCAGTTCCATCACACTGTGCACAAGCTTGCTGTCCATGGTTTGTTGGGATATTGAGTGTTGTGGTTGTTGAAAAGTGAAGGTGAAAGGAAAGTTCCGAGCGAAGGTGGGTTTATTAGTTAATTACAACATGAATTTAATGAAAAAGAAGTAATAACTATTTTAAAATGAATATTATATAAGGAAGCTACAAATTTAGGTTCTTATGTCAAGCCTACCCACATAGGAAAAAAAACAAATGACACATTCGTGTAGTGTCGGTACACTGAAAAATTGAATTAGCATTCACTTGGTATTTACTTTTCTCACAAGGATTAGCTTGCCGGTAGACGTATTTATTTTTATTTCCAATGTAGTGGTAGTGACGTGACATGTGTCAATGTCATTTTTGTTTTGTATTGATTGTCATATGACTGCTAAGATATTGATGTTACGTTTAGTTGCACACTGTTTGTTTTCCGAACGGTATGGCTGACATTCTCGTTAGGTATCATTTTTATGTTTTTAGTCTTCTGTTAACTTCTTGTATGGCTTGATTTGCTTTCTTCTATTATTTTTGTTCCTACTTAGTTTATAATTGTTGTGTTAAAATCTCTTCCAACAACAGCGAATAGGTGCGTTTATTAGTTGAGCGTATTTAGTTGTTACGTATATTTTTGTATTGTTTGTATGCACAAGTAATTAATTGAGTAGTTCTGATATTATTATTATTATTTTTGTATTATTTTTATTCATATATAGATATTATTATTTTTGCAAACTATGATCGACATGGACCTTAATGATGACTTTTTCTCTTGTTCTTCCTCTTCTAGCAGTTTTCTTAGTGCGGAGAGTGTTTCTTCCTCTCCTCTTACTCTCGGTGACCAAATTTCCACTTTGCTGTCCCACCTCCCCAACAATCTTAACATAGCCCACATCAATGCCCAGAGTGTCCCTTGCCATTACCCTGATCTTCTGGCTTCCATTAACTGTGTACATATAGACGCTTTGCTGATCTCAGAGTCCTTCCTCAAACCGTCTCTTTTATCTGTTCATTATGCACTTCCTGGCTTTGTTCTTATTCGTAATGATAGAACTGGGAAGGGCGGTGGTGGTGTTGCAATTTACTTGCGTGCTGATATTCCCTACAAGATTATCAGCACGTCTCCTTCTTCCTACTCGGGGTCAGCGGAACATCTATTTCTTGAAATTTCCTTGCATCACGTTAAAATGCTTCTTGGGGTGATGTACAGTCCTAATCTTACTATCGATTACTTTGACTCTTTTGATTCGCTTTTAAATGATTTTTGTCCCTCTTATGACCATGTAGTCTTGATGGGCGATTTTAATACTTGCCTTCTTAAAAATGATAGTCGTACTCACAAACTTCAATCTCTCTTATCTTCTTTTAACCTTAGTATTCTGCCTCTTTCCGCTACTCATCATTTCCCTAACTGCACCCCTTCTCTTTTGGACCTGATGATTGTCTCTAATTCTAATAATGTAGCTGTCCACGGTCAGCTCACTGCTTGTTTTTCTTACCACGACTTAATCTTTATGTCCTACAGGATTCGCCCTCCGAGGCGTAAGCCGAACTATATTTTCCTTAGAAACTATAAGGGTATAGACCTGGAGGCATTGCTGCGTGATGCTGGTAGTATCGACTGGACTAATGTTTTAGAGAGCGCATGTATCAACGATATGGTTCACATTTTCAACAGCACAATACTGAGCTGATCGTCATGCTCCAATCCGTCGAGTCAAGGTCAAGTATGTTCCGGCTCCCTGGCTTACTCCTGCCATTAAGGATGTGATGGCGAGTAGGGACAGATCCAAAAAGAGGTACAAACGCTGTCCTTCCGAGCACAATCTGATTGCGTACAAGGTGTTGCGTAATCGCTGCAGTCGTATGTGTAGAGATGCAAAGAGGAGCTACTTCCATAATTTTCTCGACAACCGTAACTCTTCAGAAGTCTGGAAGTTTCTGAAAACTGTCGGCATTGGTAAGTCTCAAGTTATTTGCAGTAATGACACTGACGTGTGTGCCCTTAACAAACACTTCTCTCATCCCCCAGTTACTTTAGATCCGCACGTCAAATCAGCTTCTTTAAATAAACTTTCCTGTTTGCCAGTGCCACAGTGTTCTTCTTTCCAATTTAGTCCTGTGAGTGAAAATGAGGTCAAAAAAGCTATTTCTGCTATTTCCTCGTCTGCAGTTGGTAATGATAATCTTTGCTCAAGAATGATTTCTCCTATCCTCCCCACATTACTCCCCATCTTGACCCACATTTTCAATTTCTCCTTGTTTTCTTCTACAGTTCCTGAGGCCTGGAAACAAGCCCATATTATCCCCTTGCCCAAAATTTCTAGCCCGGACTCACCGTCCGATTTCCGACCCATTTCTATCCTCCCTTATCTGTCTAAAGTTCTTGAGCACATTGTTCATCAGCAACTTTCTGCCTTTCTAGCTGCGAATGACCTTCTCAGTACTTTTCAATCTGGTTTTCGATCCGGTCATAGCACGGTCACTGCTCTTTTGAAGGTTACTGATGACATCCGCTGGGCTATGGACCGCAAATCTCTTACCTTACTTGTACTTCTTGACTTTAGCAGTGCCTTTAACTCTGTTGATTTCGACATCCTTCTAGGGATCCTTAAGTCTTTCAATTTCTCTTCTAGTACTATCGGTTGGTTCGACTCCTATCTCAAAGGCCGGTCGCAGCGGGTTTGTCTCGACGGGTCTTTTTCTGATTGGTGCTCTCTTACTGCAGGGGTGCCTCAGGGTGGCGTCCTCTCTCCTCTTCTCTTTTCCATTTTTATCAACTCTGTCACCAGTGTCATCTCTTCCTACTTCCATCTCTATGCTGACGATCTGCAGCTGTACAGCCATTTCTTGAGGGAAGATGCGGAAGCCACTGTGTGTGCCATGAACAGAGACCTGGATTTGCATAGCGAATGGTCGCGGTCCTTCGGACTGCAAATCAACCCTAGGAAATCCCAGGCTATAATTATTGGCGGCAGATATATGCGGAATAGGGTCGATGTTGCGTCGCTGTCTCCACTCTGTCTGAATGGAGTTCAGATTGAATACGCAAATACGGTTAAAAACCTGGGGGTGACCTTGGACTCCTATTTATCGTGGACTGACCACGTTGCTCAAGTCAGTCGTAAAGTGCACTACACTTTTCATTCTTTGAAAAGCCTCCAGCGCTTCTTACCCCTGAACACCAAAATCTCCCTTGCTCAAACTCTCATTCAGCCTATTATTGACTACGCAGATGCCTGTTATTTGGATGCCACCGAGGAGCTTTTGAATAAACTTGAGCGTTTACAAAATATCTGTATTCGTTTTGTTTTTAACCTTAAAAAGTATGACCACGTTTCTAACTTTCGCAAGACTCTCAAGTGGCTCCCTATTCGACTTCGCAGGAACTCTCGCATATTGTGTCTGCTATTTAACATCCTTCACAACCCTAAAACACCTTCCTATTTGCGGGAACGCTTTTCTTATGCCCGTCCTTTTGATGCGCTTTGCAGGTCGCATCTTAGAAACCTCCTAAAATTTCCTTCCCATTCCACTGACTTCTACTCCTACTCCTTCACTGTGCACGCGGTTCGGTTGTGGAATTCACTACCACCTGACATTAGGGACTGCCAAACTGTTGCAGTATTTAAAAGAAGAGTGAAAGAACACTATCTTTCCATTTCGTCATAGTTATTTTAGTGATATTTATTCTAGAAGTATGTATGTATTTAAGTATTTGTTATATGTTTTGTTAGCTTAGTGAATTGTTTTTTAGATTTTATGTATTTTTATTTTCTCTCTTATTCTTACACACGGTGTCTACATCTCTTTTTATCCCCTGTCCTATCGCAGGTATGCTGGAAGAGATTTCTTTAGAAATAAGCATCACCTTTGTACGTAATTTTCTGTTCCTTTATTCTTGTCTGTTTATTTGTGTGTACATAAATGGTTAAATAATAATAATAATACTAATGTTTAACATGCAAAATCGAGTCATACGATTTCAAAAGGATAAAGTAATATATAAGTCAATGAAGTCAGGATGCCCATGAATTCAATTTCATCCTGTATAAAACACACATTATAGTGCAACACACTGACAATGCATTGACGCGAGAGGTTGCAGACCGCGCGCAGATCATGAGATCAAGTGCGGGGGTGCTTGGGGACGCCAAGACGCAAGATACGACACACTGGGATGTGCACTAACGAACGCGCACCTTATATCGAATAAATGGATGTGTCCACGATGGAACTCGATGTCTGGTGCCCGCATCGAAATCTGCGGTCCCGCACGGAGACGCAGATAACACTATGATTGTGCAGATATGGGTATCCACTGCCACGTGCGTGGATGCGTTGCCCCGTTCTTCCCAATAAAAATATCAAATCACATGAATCTCAGTACTCCGGCAATACGGATTGGTGGAAGTATTTTTCTGATTGAGCTCCTTCACATAGAATTCTTACTACTACTGAATCATCATTCTCCTGGAATTATCGCAATATGTTTGTGGTCGGCGCAATATATGGTCTTTTTCTTCCATACTTCTCTATTAGTCATCCATCTCGGTAGTCACTCCCTTTCTAGCCATATCATCTTTCACACAGTCCATCTTTGGTCTTTCCTACTCGTATCCACACTTCTTCTCAAAACTTTCCTGTCGATATTTCCCTCATTCCTCCGCATCACATGCCCATACCATGACAGTCGATTTTCGCACAACTTTTCAGTCACCGGTCTCACATTCAGATTTCCTCTTATACACTCATTTTTAATATGAATAATGTTTGGAAGGGGCATGGATGGTAACTTGGAGTGCGTCTAGATGTTCGATGGTAGAAGGGGGCTGGTGGGATGAGGTTGACATGAGGAAATCTGGACGTATATAGTTACTATAAGTCTGAAATCGTCACCCCGTCTTGTGCAAGCGAGGCGATTAATGCTCGTGCCTTCTCTATATGAGACGAGGCCTTTGCCATACAGTGAGATAGTAATGGGCTTGTATTATTCTTTATTAATTTACCTATGCTGTCCTGCTGCTGGTCGCCTCCATGAACATCGATATAAAAGTTAGTAAGTCAATCAATCTGCCTAGCCTTTTCACAACTATCTTGGGGTCGGCTTCCAGTCTAACCGGATGCAGCTGAATACCAGTATTTTACATGGAGCGACTGCCTATCTGACCTCCACAACCCAGTTTACTGGGTAATACGATACCCCTTGGTAAGACTGGTTGTCAGACTTTCGGGCTTCTGACGACCTGTAACGACTGTCAAAGATCCTCGAATGACAGCCGGGACCAACGGCTTAACGTGCATTCCGAGGCACGGAGGAGTCTCGGTATGAAAAGATGGTCACCCATCCACAGACCAACCCCGGCAAGCGTAGCTTAACCTGATGGATCGACCCGTGCGGCTGTTATTAGTTAGCCTCGAGCTCTACAAAAAAGTTAGTAAGTAATAAATAATGTTTCCTTGATCAAAAGATAGCAGCGTTGTACCTAAAAAAATATTTTTACATTTATATTTTATGAATTTTTGTTGACTTTATATTAAGTATAGATTTATGAGGACGGGTGTAAAGTTCACTGACCAGACGGGTGTTGTGTCTGGTGGACTACGTGCCTGCTCGACGATGTGGGGACTTTAGTCGCGCGGTAAACTCTGCTTGCGCGATGCAGGATTTCGCGTGACGTCAGTGTGACGCGTAGTACAGTAACCGGCATGAGTCGTGAGCACAAACTGACACCTGCGCAGTAGTTAATTTTCGGGTCTCTTTGGCGGAATGAAGAAGCCGGGGGGCGCCGAACTGCACGCGATTGGTTCATCAATCGATGCGCGTCGTCTATTAGACTGTCGCTTGTCATTCGGCCACTGTACACTTTCGTGCAATTTTAGTGACTTACGTTTTGGATTTTAAAATAGTTTCTTTTTGTTAAGCGTCCTCTGGATTGAGACGATTTTTTGCCTACAACCAAGAATGCTGAAAGCTGAATGCTGCAAGAATTATTCAAAACGATTTAAAAGCATAAATAATCAAAGAAAAAACACTTATAATAAAATTATATTGTTTTATTAAGGTAATTATATTATAGTCACGAAGGCCGCCAACATTACTGTATCAAAGTAAAATTTCTAGTACCACTAATATTTTAATTATAGTTTTGTGTAAGTACCTATCAACAATTTTCGTAAAACGGCACTGAATTCATTCATTTATTTATTCTCCCACTAGAACGCCATACAGCAATTACACCAATGGAGCAAAAAAATACTTCATGCCATCGATTATTGCCATCGATGCTTCATGCGCTGCTTTCCATCCATGCTGTGCGCGGTGGACATCGAACGGGCGGCGATAGATCACGCACGCTCACGCAGCGTCAAGACATTTCTCTATAGCGCCATAACTCCACTCCATCCATATTGCGCACATTCTTTGTGATTTTTTGATACTCAATGAATTAAAAAAATATAAATACATTAAAATAGCAAAAACGGAAAATTTCGATGTGTCATTCTGCCTGAATTAATTTGGCCGAAAGTGTACATGCGCGAGCTTCCCCCCACTACTGCCCATCTGTGTTCAGGACTCGGGCCGGTCATTATCGCATGTGACGATGTATGTAAAAGCCGCCACAAAAGTAAAACAATATCTCTAGAATATTATAATTTTTTTTATGGCGAAATAACAAATACAATAAAGTATACCTATCCCATAACACTATCTCCTTCTTCTTTTCCAGAAGAAGAAGAAGACACAGGGTCTTTTTAAGAAGAGAAGAGCGACCTTCTCCTTATTATATGAACCAATCTTTCTCGTGGTTTCAGGTTGAGAAGCTGAGTGTGGCTCTGAGTCGCAGGGAGGCGGGGGGTGGGGCCTCACGCTCTGACCCTATGTTCTGTGCAACTCTGGCGCAGATGAAGCAAAAGGTATGGTTTATATATCTCTTAAGGGGTACAGGACCTAAAGCGCGGTCAAAATGTCGCTTATCCCTTTTTGGCTGTTAGGCATCGATATAATAAAACAGTGACGAATATTTTTTGTCCGTTTGTCTAAAAGTGTTAACAGATTTAATTTTCTTTTCCGTATTTTTACAGTACCGCATCAGGGACAAACAGTTATTGGTGAAATCTACAATCTGCGTGTTATTTGTCATCATTGTATTCTTTCTGCATGCCATTCCTGAATTACGTAAGTACCTCAACTGATTAACACGATAGTCGATAGCCCTTGGTTGTCAGATTTTCGGGCTTCTGACAACCCGTAACGACTGTCAAAGATCTATGAATGACAGCCGGGACCTGTTGGTCTATTCTGTACAAATCTCACCGTGAATACTTAGGTGAAGTGAGCCTGAAGAGAGCTTTCATTCCACCTGACGCTAGGGATTGACTTTAGTTACAGCTCACTCCACGCTCACTTCACCTAGGTTTTTACGGTGAGATTTTTACAGAATAGCACTGCTGCTTAAGGTGGATGCGCAAAGGTAGCCCGCGAAAATCGAAATTAAAAATTTCTTGCGTTTTCTTGCAATTAGCAGGTCAGTGACAGGTTGCTCCTTGATCAAAATATGATTCGCGGCTATAACAAATATGTGTGCTGGACAAAAGAATATCCATATTTTCACCACTTTCAAATACGTATAATTTTCAGATAATAAAAATTAACACGGATTATAAAAAGGTAATGAACATACAAAATTATATAAAAGAAAACAACTCGGATTGCTCTTTGTTAGCCATAGATGACATGGAGATAATTTTGGTGTAACAGTGGCCGGATAAGATTATGCTTAAATGTGAAAGAAAAACAGCACCTATTGTGGATCTAAGCGACCTAGCCTATTGAATTCGAATTCTATAGAGTGTGGCCGCTTAAACTAAAAGGGTATGCAACGTAACCTTATAATAGTACAACGTATCCAACGATTACGCGACGCAGATTGAAAATAACATTAAAGCAGTAGGTAGATGTACGAGTAGGCAACATCTGATTCAGTTAATGTGAAAACAAAATCTTTGAACCGATTTTGTAGAATGAATAGTTCTACACTATGTATATCCATAAGAATTATCAATACATCTCTCTAAGTTAGCGAGTATAGTTTGCGGTAGCGTTGGGGGTCGGGTTGTCTCCGTCCCTCATGGCGAGGAGGGTAATGACTGATCATTGCGTTATGCTCGTGAACGGGTGCTGCTTGTGGTGACTGGTCGTCTTGCTGTCCTTGGTTTTGTTTTGTTATTAGTAATTTAACTCGTTGTTTATGTTACTTCGATGGTCCTAGTTTATAATCTGTGACTTCGAGTTACGACTACATGTACGGCTATATGTAAGTGGGCACGCCCTTTATTACTGGAGGCTTTTATTTAGGTATAAAGTTCTGCTTACGTTTTTAGTTTTGTATTTTGTTTCTGCTTGAGTATAGTTTTCGATTTTTTTTTGTATATTGGCGTGTGCTAGCTTACTTATAGCAAATAATTTAATTTAATGTTTTGTGTTGCATAATTTACCTAAATTATTTTGCGCAGTGTTATATAGATTCACTTTTTTAACTGAACACACAGCTGTGCTGCTGGGGAGTTTGTTGCGCCACTTCTTCTCCTCAGCTAAAGCACTAGGAAGTGGTGAAGGGCGGGCGTTTTGGGAGACTATCTCACGTAATTTTGACGTTCAAAAAGTGCTGATTCTCAGCCTAGTTTGAATAAATGACATTTTGATTTTGATTTTTGATTTGTTCTAAAATATCATGATTTCTGAAATCAAACTTAGAGAGAACAAATCTTGCATTTCCGCACTAGTAGGGGAAAGAGCGCCACAGATGACTGGGTGTAAAAATACCCTTAAGTGTCTTGCTCGGAGAGTTTAAAAAAGAATTTTGGGGTCATTGAAATAAGGTTGATTGTCATTTCACTTCTGTTTTTAAATGAGAATGCTTAATAGACGACCTAACGCGCTCACTGTAAAACAATAATCAACCTTATTTCAATGACACAAAATTTTTTTTTAAACGCGATAAAAATGTACTCTCCTCTCTGTGTGAACGGACATTTACGAACCGAAGACTCCTTCCCGTTATTATGATCTTTTTTGTTGTACTACACTATTCTGGTTACGTAGGCACTGAAGAACAAAGTTCCAACATTTTTAGACGTTTTTTTAGGAAATCAAGGTACTATCAAGTGTCCGATCTGTCCCTTTAGATACTTACACAATTTCTACACCAGTGCTTGTACCCTTAAGCAAAATGTTTTGCGAGCTCATACCGTAAACCGAACCGAATTTTCACACCAAAATAAAAGTCGTTTCACGCAATTAATTTTGCACAAAGTTGTTCAGAATGTGTAGATAACGGTTTCGTGATGGGTCTTTTTGCACCCTGTGTATTGTATGTGTATAGTGTATAATATATGTATCACCGTAAGATTGTGAGAACTGTTACTTTATAATCTATCGGTATTATTTTCGTTAGGGGTGAAATAGGTTAGGTGGTTAGTACTGTCACCAATAACGCGCGAGCCGAGCGAACGAAGCGAGCGGTGCTGCGGTAGCGGCCGGCGAGCACTTCTTCCAGGGGCCGTATTATGAACTATTAACGCCATCATTTCTCCAGTGCTAGAGAGAGACGGAGCTATACATGACCTATAGCACCATCCTTTTTTCGCAACGGAATCATGATGGCGTTAATAGTTTATAATACGGCTCCAAGTTGCTCGCAGCTAGGCAGACTATTTAGAATTAGCGCAAAGTGCGTTAATTTGTCGGATTGCCATGAATAGATTATAAACTATAGAAAAATAATGCGTTAAAATGTTTCAGTTCACAATGTGGTTTGTTACAGTTCACAATGTTTCGACAGTTTATAATCTAAAGGAAATAATACGGATAGATTATAAATTAACAAAGTTCATAATTATACGGTGACATGTACCTACTAGTCAGAGATGTACGCTTTTTTCATGCCTAGAGTATAATGACAAACTTTGCCCACACGTATCAAAATGTATAGTTTTTTTTTTAATACATAACTGCTCTCACGTTTGTTTCCAGAACGCCTATCCTTAGGCTGGACGGCACTGCTAGGCGCATTACTGCTGCTACTTCTGGCGGAGAGGGATGGCCTGGAGCCTATCCTCGCGAGGGTCGAGTGGTCTACCTTGCTGTTCTTCGCAGCTTTGTTCGTGCTTATGGAGGTAAACCTTCCTGTTTCGGTGCCCTTTTGTGGAAAAGTATATTATTATTTTGGTATTTGGAATAGACCCCAGGACAGTGTAAAAGCAGCGGCCCAGTGGAAACTGGTCACGACATAGCCGTCAGAAGCCGAGAATTGAATTTGGTCGTTGGTTCGAACCCAGGCGGCACTTTGTTTCAATTATTTCATCAGCACTGCTCTCAAAACGGTGAAGGAAACATCGTGAGGAAACTGGCATGTCCTAGAACCGAAAATTGGAAGACATCCACCAACCCGCACTGTGGATTATGGCCACTCCTTCTCAAAGAGAGAAAGCCTCTGTCACAGCAGTGGGGAAAATATAAGCTGATTATGCTATGCAGTATAGACCTTAGGACGCCAGGCTCAACAAGCTCGCTCGTCTAGGTTTCGTGGTATTTAAGTGAACCCATTTTGCTTTTCTAAAAATATTATTTAATATACTAATGTGCCTCTTTTTATAAACCTCAAATAATTCCTATTTCGGGGTCCTAAAGAACTAAATAGCCAATAACTGCGACCAACTTTGATGAAGCGCCCGCCGGCCGCTACCGCGGAACCGCTCGCTTCACTTGCTCTGCTCGCGTGCGGTTGATTACAATTCTCTCCTGTTACGAGTAGAAAAGGTCATAAAGTTAAAAAAAAAACTCACTTATTAAAAAGTGTGCATCATTAGGAGCCCAAAAAGTTTTTCGAGGTTCATTCATTTTAGAAGCCGCTCATTAGAAGGTCAATTTTCAGAGGATCAGTTAAAATTTTTCCTTAAAATAACCATAAGCAAAAAAAGAAAGACAGAATGTAGGAGAAGCACCATACTCCTAGCTCCGTTTGCTATTAGTTATAAGTAGCTATAAGAATGTACTAGTAGCATAACATCATCTAACTAATAAATATTCCACGAGACTATGCTTGTCCGTCGGAAATAAACACGTTGCGACTTGAACGCAGAGAATCAACTCAAAACTGCGTACGGGTTTATCCCTGGCTCAGAAAAGTTGACAGGTCGTGACTTGCACGAGAAAATAGGGGCATGGTTACTGTTTAAACCACATATATTGGTGTCATAGTTTTACTCGGGTGAGGTGTACCCGCTACGTTAGTTATAGTACAAAAGTAATATAAATGCGTCCCCTAGGATTGAAAGTTAGTCCATAAATAGTTCCAAAATTGTATCGAGCAAGTTAGTAAAAGTAACTAACCAACAAGTGACATGCTCAATAGAGCCCTGTGTAGTCGCGTGTCTGTAGTATCTGTATTATGTTTGTATTATTGCAATAATTAGTGTTTTCGAAGGTAAGATTATTGCCGTAAGTATTTTCATTGTGTTTTATGTGTATTTTGTTTCTGAATTGTGTTTACGTGCCCTTTTATTATATTTGTGAATACTTGTACTGGTTTAATTTGCATAAAGACGACGATAACCCCCGCCTATCAGAGTCTAATCACAACGCCCTAAGCACAGCATGCAGGTTGTTTGATATATGTTTCGTGTGCTGTGCTTAACATTTGGTCCTTGCGAGTCGGATAACCAATTGTCCGGGCGTAGTCTTACAAACTAGCGTTCGGAATCGGATTACGCTTATAGGCGAATTAACCGGGTACAATGAGTGACAAAAGTGCCGTAACCACGCGAAGCAAACTACGCAAAATGACGGAAGAAGCAGACACGCGGCGCAGGGAAGCCGCCATCGCCTCGGACTCAGGCTTACTGTCGGAAGTGCCACCAGGTTCACCATCAATAGCGCCAACGGTAAGATCAGCGGCTGCCCCCATTATTCCACTGACCGGGGGTCGAGTAATCGACTATAGTGAAAAGCCGGCAGAGGGCGTATCAAGGCAGACAGTCGCACGGTCGCCGCGGAGCAGCAGAGTTTCGTCCAAGAGTAGTCGCAAGGGCGTCGAATTCTTGAGGAAAAAGGCCGAATACGAAGCTGAGCGTGATTTGGTGCTCATCAGGGAGAATCTGGTGAAGAAAAGGATGGAGGTGGCAATAGCAGAGATCGAGGCGAATGCAGAAAGTGAGGACTCAAACTCGGAGGTGGATACGACGCACCGAGTTGAAGAATGGGTGAAAACAACGCCCCAAGCGACGCAACCAGAAACGGCGATGTTTACGGCGGCCGCGTCTCGCGCGCCGTTTACGTCGCACGTACCGCTTGAGGGCAGCGCGCCGTATGAAACACCTACGATTCAAGATCAAAATGTAAGTAGAGTGAATCTTGAATCTAATATGTACCGTGTGCCGGCTATGTTAAGTGAAAGTAATGTGTCGCATCCGTATAGGAACCCCGTGAGCAATGCGGGGCCTATGCAGACGCCAGCCCATACTGAAGCGGTTAGATTCCGTTTGCCCGACGATTATCCCGCCTTCACCACTCCGGTCGCAAGTGGACCTCGAGTATCGACACTCGAGTCGGTCACACAGCGACAGGGAAATAGCGGAGTGGGGGCTGTAGAAAGGCGGCGACTATCGTCGAGCGATAGAGATAGGAAGATCGATAAGCTGGCGGAGGCGATCACTAACATGGCACGCCCGCACCCGGTACCCAGACAGGCTTACGAATTGCCACATTTTAGCGGTGACCCAGCTGATTGGATATCATATAGGAATATGTACTGGGACACTACTGAATTATATAACATTAGGCCGCATGAGAATATAGCGCGTCTGAAGTCGTCTCTACATGGGGAGGCGAAGATAGCAGTGGAGGACCTGTTACGGTCAGCGAGAGAACCCACTGAAATAATGCGTGCATTAGAAGAAGAGTACGGACATCCAACCGTCATACTTCAATATGCTCTAAAGAAGGTGAGAAATTTACCTAAAGTGTCTGAAAGTGGCCAGGAATTAAGGAAATTCTCATCGACGGTAAGGAACTGTGTGTCGCTACTAAAGAATGTTAGAGCAGATGGGTACCTGAATAACCCTCAACTAGTGAGCGAGCTGCTAAGCAAGCTGACACCAGTTCAACGAGCACAGTATGGTGACTTCGCGATGGGCCTGGATAACTCACAGGGGGTGGACTTGAGGATCTCACTCAGCTTGGAAATGCTGTCACAGTTCCTCATACACGTGACGCGTTCCACTTCATACTACCTACAACCAACTGTGTATGAACCAGAACGGGCTAAACTCCCTGTGAAGCTGCAGCAGACCAGCGGTCGGACTCGACCTGGAAACGCGGCACGCCCAGTCACCAACAAGCCGCAGATGACACATCGTGTGAATACACAGAGCGACGAAGCTACGAGTATCACACAGAAGGAATGCGTGATGTGCCACGGCAAGCATGTCATAGAAGATTGCGACCAGTTCAAGAAGCTGAATATCCAAGAACGCTGGGAACTGATCAAGAAGAAAAAAGTGTGCTTTAATTGCTTAAAAGCAAAACACACCAAACAGTTTTGTCGCGCGAACAAGTGCAAAAAGTGCGACTACAAACATCATGTGTTGTTACACGAGGACAGGTCAAAACCAGAATGTGTAACAAACAAGAGTGGCGAGCCACAGCGTTATTGAAGATAGTGCCAGTGTCAGTGTGTAACGAAGATAGCGACAACGACCAGTGTTATGCGTTGTTGGATGACGGGGCAACAGTATCGCTAATAGACAGTTCGCTCGCTACAAACCTATCGGGTCCACGTGTGCCACTAACATTAAAGACCGCGGGCGGTCATGCTGTGTCGGACCTTACCTCGCGAGTGGTACAAGTATGTGTGAAGGGCCCCAATGGACAGTGCCATAATATCAAGTGCCGGACATTAGCGAACTTGAACTTGCCTACACAAACAGTGACCTCTTCAGTGATCAACGATAACGCGCACCTGCGCGACTTGGGTTGCGCAGAGATGAGGGGAGCCAAGCCGCTGCTGCTGATCGGGCAGGACAATTGGGAGCTGCTCGTTGGCGGGGACACCCGCCGTGGACGATCCGGTAAGCCAGTTGCCTCACTTACTAAGTTAGGTTGGGTCATACATGGACCATTTAATAACGACAGTAGTACCGAAGCAGTGAACTGCACAACAGTTTCCCTCCCAGATTTGCATGATTTAGTAAAGTCACAGTTTGAGTTAGAATCGATAGGCATTTCTCAAGTAACCCGCAAACATAAGGATGTAGAACGGGCTGTACAGGTGTTAGACAGTACGAGTCAACGCACCCTTGATAAGACGCAATGGGAAGTAGGTCTTTTATGGAAACAGGACAACATTCTGTTGCCTGATAGTTACAGACAGGCCCGGCAGAGGTTATATGGTATCGAGAGGCGGATGCGTAAGGACGCTCGTTTCGCTGAGACGTACGCGAACCAGATAGAGCGTCTAGTAGCTGAAGGGTATGCACGGAAGGTGGAAGGCGAGGTAGATAGCTCACCGGTTTGGTACCTACCACATTTCGGTGTTGTAAACCCGAACAAACCAGGGAAGCTTCGCCTAGTCTTCGACGCGGCTGCTACGTCCCAAGGTACGTGTTTAAATGATAACCTACTGACCGGACCCGATCTATTAAATTCGTTACTAGGTATTTTAATTAAATTTAGAGTAGGTCCCATAGCGTTCACAGGCGATATAGCTGATATGTTTTTGCGAGTTAAGATTAGGGCACAAGATCAGGGCGCGCAGCTGTTTTTGTGGAGAGGGGCGAACGATGGTAGGGAACCTGATACCTACGCCATGACATCAATGATATTTGGCGCCGCCTCTTCACCAACCACGGCGATATATATACTCAATAAAAACGCCAATGAGTGGGTTAACGTTCACCCCGAAGCTGTTGAGGCCATAAGAGATAAGCACTATATGGACGACTATTTAGATAGCACGTGGTCCGTAGAGCAGGCCTACAGCCTGATCGAGCAGGTTGCCAGAATACACGCCTCCGGGGGTTTTATCATACGGGGGTGGGTAACCAACTCGACAGAGTTAAGGGAAAAGCTAAAAATAGATATGCCCGATAAAGTCCCGCTCGAGAAGGGAATCGGGATGGTCGAGCGGACATTAGGGTTGACATGGTCGCCCAAACAAGACGAACTGGGATTTGACTTGTCGTTCAAACGGTTACCACCTGAAATATTAAGTGGCGACCTGGTACCCACCAAGCGTCAGTTTTTGAGCGCGATTATGTCAATCTACGATCCCCTCGGTTTTCTCTATCCCTGCGTCATCCAGACGCGAATATTGATGCAGAGGATATGGAAGTCGGGGATCCAGTGGGATGAACCTCTCAAGGACCGAGAGGCCAAAATGTGGTTTGCCTGGCTCAAGCATCTAAGCATTTTGACCGAAGTTAAGATACCGCGGTGGTACGGGCTGGACCTCAACAATCTGGAATTACACGTGTTCGGGGACGCCAGCGAACTGGCATACGCCGCGGTCGCCTACCTTGTGGGATATAACACTGAAGGGCATCGAGAGGGGTGACCTCTCGATGCTATTAGGTAAAGCGCGGGTGGCCCCTCAGAAAGTCATATCCATTCCTAGGTTAGAGCTTCAGGCAGCGGTGCTAGCGTGTCGAATAGCGGACACCGCTGAAAAAGAGTTAGGGCTACCAATCAGGGAAAAATTTTACTGGACAGACAGTGAAACTGTACTTAAGTGGATAAATTCGGAGGCACAAGACTTCCAAAAATTTATATCGCATAGATTAGCCGAAATAGATAGGTTAACAGTCAGAGGCAACTGGCGCTGGGTCCCCACGGCGGACAACCCAGCAGATAAGGCTACCAGATTGTCTTGGCCTGATGACCATGCAGCGTGGTTGTCGGGCCCCTCGTTTTTGTATGATTCACAGGAGCAGTGGCCAGCATGTCGCGAACCTGAGGCGGCAGAGGCAGACTTCGAGCGCATCCAACGAGTCCACACTGCGGCGGCCCCTGCCGGGCCCTTCCTGGAATACGAGCGCTACTCAACATGGCAGCGCGTGCAGCGCGTTATGGCGCGCACGCTGATTTTCATCGAGCGATGTCGCAAACGAAGAGCGACGTCGGAGCTGCGTCCACATGACTTGGAAAAAGCGCACCTCCACCTAATGAGGTTGTGCCAAAACGACAGCTTTCATCGAGAACGGGCCGCCATCCTGAAAGGGTTGCCCGCACCTGTCAACAGCCGCATAAAGTCATTGGACCCGATGTTCACCGACGACGGACTGCTACGAGTACGAGGACGTCTGACTGCATGCGAGGAGCTCACATTCGGAGAAAAACACCCGATTATTCTCGACGGGCGTCACCCTCTGGTAAGGAAGCTAATCGCACACTATCACGCGATGGCTCTGCACGCGAACCACGAGACCGTAGTCAACAATCTACGAGAAACTTACTGGATCATAAAGGTAAGAACATCCGTAAAGACCGTGGTCGCGAATTGCCAACATGGTCGCATCACCAGAGCCAAACCCATACCACCAAAGATGGGTGATCTTCCACTCGCCAGGGTAGAAACGACAAGAAGAGCCTTTGTGCGAGTAGGGGTCGACTACTTCGGCCCAATGGAGGTGGCGATAGGGCGGCGCCGCGAAAAGAGGTGGGGAGTACTCTTTACCTGTCTCGCTACGCGCGCCGTCCACCTAGAGTTAGCCGCCACACTAAGCGCCGATTCGGCGATACTGGCCCTGAGGCGCCTGATAGCGCGCCGGGGGCAACCTGCACACCTGTACTCCGACCAGGGAACCAACTTCATCGGGGCCAACACCGAGTTACGAGCAGCCCTGAAAGACCTGGATCAGGATACACTGAGGGACGAGGCCACCAACCGAGGCATCGAGTGGCACTTCAATCCCCCCCTCAGCGCCACACATGGGCGGCTGCTGGGAACGCCTGGTCAGGTCTGTGAAGAATGCACTGAGAAGCACGCTCAAGGAGCGGGCCCCTCGAGAGGAGGTCCTTTACACCCTTCTCACCGAGGCAGAGCTGATAGTAAACAGCCGCCCGCTGAGCTATGTGTACGACGATCACGAGCAGCCTGAGGTCCTGACGCCGAACCATCTGCTCCTGGGCACGGCGTCCGGGAGTACAGTGATATTCACAATGTTAACACCAGAAATAAGGACAAATTACGTGCTCCATTTCACCGGCTTCATAAGGTTCATAACTCATTTGTTGGGCTTGGTATATCCTTTTATAACAAGCTACCCTCTTCTTTGCTAGATTTACCTTACAATGCATTTAAAGCCAAAGTAAAATCTAACCTTTGTTCAAAGGCATACTATTCTATCAACGACTACTTAAACGATAAGAATAGTTGGTCGCTGTGTTTAACTTAAGACAATGTTTATGTTCTTTCTCCAGAATTAGCTTACCTACTGACAGGTTATATGAGTTCATATAATTATTTATTTTCTTTGACTGTAAAGATCAATTTATTTTTATTTTATTTTTATTTATCATTGACATAATCTACTCATTACAATGTTTTTTTTATGAGTGGTATTGCAATATGTGGTTAGCTAGTGACCTCGACAATTGATCATAATTATTCTTGTCTGAGCAACCGGCAGCAGGTTCGACATGCTCCCTTAGATGTCACTGCTTGCGGTAGCGTCGGGGGTCGGGTTGCCTCCTTCCCTCAAATATGGCGAGGGGGGTAATGGCTGATCTTTGCGTTATGCTCGTGAACGGGTGCTGCTTGTGGTGACTGGTCGTCTTGCTGACCTTGGTTTTGTTTTGTTATTAATAATTTAACTCGTTTATTTTACTTCGATGGTCCTAGTTTATCATCTGTGACTTCGAGTTACGGCTATATGTAAGTGGGCACGCCCTTTATTACTGGAGGCTTTCAATATAGGTATAAAGTTCTGCTTACGTTTTTAGTTTGTATTTTGATTCTGCTTGAGTATAGTTTTCGAATTTTCGATTTTTTTTTCTTCTTTTTTTAAGTATATTGGCGTGTGCTAGCTGACTTATAGCAAATAATTAAATTTAATTTAATGTTTGTGTTGCGTAATGTACTTGCATGTATTTTGCACAGTGTTGTATAGAATATTATATATATTTTTATTTTTTTTATTTAACTGAACAGACAGCTGTGCTGCTGAGGAGTTTGTTGCGCCACTTCTTCTCCTCAGCTAAAGCACTGGGAAGTGGTGAAGGGCGGGCGTTTTGGGGGACTGTCTTATGTAATTTTGACGTTCGAAAAGTGCTGATTCTCAGCCTAGTTTGAATAAATGACTTTTGATTTTGATTTTGATTTTGATTTTACACCGTTTGCGCCGAGCAGCTACGAGGACGTCGATTCCCGCCGGCAGTGGTGGCGGGTGAATGCGCTCGCCGACATGTTCTGGCGCCGCTGGCTGCGGGAGTATCTCCCGACTCTACAACGTCGTGAGAAGTGGACAAGTAGTGGACCCAATGTGCGCGTTAGTGATGTGGTAGTGATCGTTGACAACAATAGAGAACGAAGTGCATGGACAAAAGGTGTGATACAATCTGTGTACCAAGGTAATGACGGAATCGTCCGTGTTGTAGATGTTAAGACAGCAAACGGGGTCTTGCGTCGACCAGTAGCAAAGATTATTGTGCTTCCCACGGAAATGGATGTAAAGCGGTTGAACCCTCTTACAGGGGGTGGAATGTAGGAGAAGCACCATACTCCTAGCTCCGTTTGCTATTAGTTATAAGTAGCTATAAGAATGTACTAGTAGCATAACATCATCTAACTAATAAATATTCCACGAGACTATGCTTGTCCGTCGGAAATAAACACGTTGCGACTTGAACGCAGAGAATCAACTCAAAACTGCGTACGGGTTTATCCCTGGCTCAGAAAAGTTGACAGGTCGTGACTTGCACGAGAAAATAGGGGCGTGGTTACTGTTTAAACCACATATATTGGTGTCATAGTTTTACTCGGGTGAGGTGTACCCGCTACGTTAGTTATAGTACAAAAGTAATATAAATGCGTCCCCTAGGATTGAAAGTTAGTCCATAAATAGTTCCAAAATTGTATCGAGCAAGTTAGTAAAAGTAACTAACCAACAAGTGACATGCTCAATAGAGCCCTGTGTAGTCGCGTGTCTGTAGTATCTGTATTATGTTTGTATTATTGCAATAATTAGTGTTTTCGAAGGTAAGATTATTGCCGTAAGTATTTTCATTGTGTTTTATGTGTATTTTGTTTCTGAATTGTGTTTACGTGCCCTTTTATTATATTTGTGAATACTTGTACTGGTTTAATTTGCATAAAGACGACGATAACCCCCGCCTATCAGAGTCTAATCACAACGCCCTAAGCACAGCATGCAGGTTGTTTGATATATTTTTTGTGTGCTGTGCTTAACACAGAAAGCAAAATGCGTTTATTGGCATTACAGAAAAAAAAAACAATGCATCATAAAACTTTATAAATACAAAAAAAAAAGACTTATAATACCAAAAGGGCCTCAGCTCAGCATAATGTCAGATGACAACACAGGGTGCCTGATTTTCAGCTGCAACCCACGAGTGCCATTAGCTAGATTAATAAAGACAGGGAAGTGTGTGTCCATTTTAATAAATTAAGCATCATAGTATGTTCTTTTATTCCAGGCGTTATCTAAACTAGGCTTAATATCCTGGATCGGCAATATGACGGAGATGCTGATACTACAAGTTGGACAAGGGTCGCGATTAACAGTCGCCATCATGCTTATTCTGTGGGTAAGTCGAATTTCTTGGAAAATTTAATGTTTTTGATACAAACATGTGAAGTGCTAGTCGGAGTTACGCACTAAAGCTACGGTTTCATCAAACAACAAGTAGATGCCAAGCTTCACAGCTTGGCTTATCGCCGCAAGGTTGCCTGCTTGTCGGGCTTCTAGAAACTGCACTTCGGTGGCTCAGGAATATCCCACGTAGACGCACTGCAAGTTACCATCCATACCTAGATGCCATTCCACCAGTTCGCAATAACCGCTTCCAAACATTCTTCATAATGCGCACGGCAAAAAAGTGGAGCTTACTATCTGCGTCTGTGTTCCCGAACTCATACAACCCAAATCTCTCCAAAGTGAGAGTGAACAGGCTTCTTCTGGGTAAGCTCACTCCATCGTCGACTTTGTCTCTGTCACCTCTAACCTAGACTAGAGTCAAGAGCAAACTCATCTAAAATAAAAATAAAATAAAATAAAAAAGACCCCGCTGCCATTTTTATGACAACCATCACTGCAGCCGCTATGTGGCAGCCACAGCTCTTCTTGAAAACCGTAGCTTAAGGGGACCACCAAAATTATTTTACTTGGTCGTTTATACAGGATGTAACAAGACCCATCACATAGCATCAACTACGCATTGTTTACAAAAATAATGGTCGGAAAACGACTTTTATTTATGGCGTGAAAAATTGCAGTTTACGGATTCAGATGTAATAGGTTGGGGAAAAAGTTTCTTCGCATTTTTTAAGAAAATTCAAAACATTTTTTAATATAGTTTATTTACATTTAACTAAAGTATGTAGGTACCATTTTGTTCGATAACTTTTTGCCATCTTGTAGGTAGGGACATGATCCCATTGCTATAGAAATTTTGGGGCTTCTGGTCAAAATACCGCGACAAGTGGTTTTGGCAGTCCTCTCATGATGTTAACCTGCCTAAAGAATTCTGAAGAGACCGAAACAGGTGGAAATCTGAAGGTGCAAAGTCAGGACTATACGGCGGATGCATTAACACCTCCCAGCCAAACTCTCTTAATTTTTGCTGAGTGGCTAAATATGTGTGAGGTCTAGCGTTATCATGATGAAAATCCACACCCCTTCTGTTGATTAATTCCGGCCGCTTTCTCTCAACTTCTTGCTTTAATCTCATCAGTTGTTCGCAGTAGAGTTCAGAATCGATGGTCCTGCCTGGTGGTAACAGCTCATAATGAATAATGCCCTTCCAATCCCACCACACACACAGCATCACCTTGTTGCCACTTTTCATCACCAGTTATCAGCTTCTTCAAAAATGGTTCGGTTTCATTACGTCGTAATAAAGACTCACAAATGAGTACACGGTTCATTAGGTTTCTTTCAGTGAGCTCGTGAGGTACCCAAATGTCGAGCTTTTTTGTGTACCCAGTTTTTTTCAAATGCGCCAAAACTGTTTTGCGGTCAGTTTCCAGTTCTTCAGCTACGTCGTAACTACTGATATGCCGATCTTGCTCCACTTTTTCAAAAATGGCATCAATTTTATCCGTAATAGGGCGACCAGAGCGACGTGCATCTTTGACATCAAAATTTCCGGATTGAAAACGCTTAAACCAAATTTGTGCTACTCTCACAGACACTACACTAGGTCCATAAACATCGCAAATTTTTTTCGCGGCTTGCGTTGCATTTTTACCTTGTTTGTAGTAAAATTTTAAAATGTATCGAATTTCTTCATTAGATTCACTCATCTTGACGGTACGAAAAACAAATGAAAATCACACATTTTCGTAATTTGAATTTGGAATTATGTTCTTTAAAATTTAAACTTTCAATGATACCAAAACCAGCCAGATACAAATAGTATAGCCAAAGAGATTTTATTACAAGTTCATACATACTATAATGCGAAAAGACTTTTTCCCCAACCTAATATTTATTTGCCAACAATGTAGGTTTAGGTATATGATGGTATTGCAAAGATCCGGATGGGAATTTTACTTATTTCAGGATCTAGCCTGATAAATACAGGATGTAAAAAGATACATCACAAAGCTGTCAACTATGCATACTGCTTTGCACAAAAATTATTGCTGGGAAGCGACTTTTATTTTAGGTATATAAAAAATTGCTATTTTTTATTGCGCGCAATGTACTCGTAGGTACTTGTGGTAGTGTGTGTTTGATATTAATTGCCTTATGTAACTTCAAATGCGTAATTTGGTAATGTTTGTTGGGAAAAAAGTTAAGTATCAATATCAATATCTCCAGAACTAGTAGATTCTCAGGTACGGTCTAGTAAAAAAAATGGTCCAAATAATGGGTAGAATATGTGGCTTTCGGCTTCGGAAAGTGTCTTTTTACACCCGATAGTAAACTGTTCACGTTAGACTAGTGTATTTTATAACATTTTTCTGTCTTCCTGGTCGTCGGTTGGGCGAGCTCTGACGTCACCTAGAACAAAAGCTACCCCTTTTATGAAAGTGACCGTTCGAATGTCATGATATAAATACACAGGGGCTTGAATGAAACCTCTACAGTTCTTCATCATTAAGTGTTTCCGCTACATTCTATAGCAAATTCACAAAAACTAAAATAATACAATTTTTATATAAATTAATAAGTTATATGTCGACGCTTGAAAGGCAATATTTATCAACAATCAATATTGGCAATTACACTAGAGCATTTTAATTATATTTTTTCTTGGAAAATATCGTAAAAAATCGCTTATTAGTCATAACTACTTCATTCCAAGGAATTGAAAAGGTAGTTCAAAAGCTTAATAAACTGGCATTTAAAGATTATGAACTTTCTCAATATATTATAACTCAATATCGCCCAAAATGTCGCTTGGTAATTCTTGCCTTTCAAGCGTCGATGTCATTCCGCGACGGTAGCGCTCAATGTCATCATCTGCCTAGCCTTTCCCCAATTATGTTGGGGTCGGCTTCCAGTCTAACTGGATGCAGCTGAATACCAGTATTTTACAATGGAGCGACTGCCACAACCCAGTTACTGGGTAATAACATACTCCTTGGTAAGACTGATTGTCAGATTTTCGGGGTTCTGTCATACCGTAACGACTGTCAAAGATCCACGAACGACAGCCGGGACCAACGGCTTAACATGCTTTCTGAGGCACGGAGGAGTCTTGGTATGTAAAGATGGTCACCCATCCACAGACCAACCGCGGCAAGCGTAGCTTAACCTGATCGGTCGACCCGTGCAGCTGTTATTACTTAACTCGGATTTACTTTACGAAACTAGTGTGCAAACTTTTTTTTTTTTGGCTTCGCACGGTTTGTGCATTTAGCCAATGTCAAGTTTAAATTGTGCAAACTTAGTTATTCATTGATGGTTTCATGTGTAAACAGATAATAAATTATTTACGTACTCAAATTACTACTATTTATTTACTACTATTTAATGTAGTGCTCAAAATATGTCACATAAATATTCTGTTTCGTTGACTTAGAAGCATGATTTTTTTTTAGAACTCCAAGCTCTAAGGGACCGTACACCCGTATTTGATATTAATTTCAACTTGATACTGCACGCGTTTCTGAGAAAAACGGTCTTCATAGAAAGAAAGGCCGACAGACGGACGGACGAATAACGAGGTGAACCTATAAGGGTTTCGTTTTTACCTTTTGAGGTACGTACCCCTAAAAAGTTATCACAATGACGGGAAGAACAAGACAAGTGACTTTTTTACTGGCGTTATTTAAATCATGATTTTAATAGCATTCAGCTGCATCTGGTTAGAAGCTGACTCCAACAGTGTTGGGAAAAGGTTAGGCTATTTTGTTTTGATTGTTTTTTTAACAAAGGATTGGGCAGAGGTGTAACAGCATTACGCCAGTCATGTTTAAGTCCTAAGTAATAGGTAAAAGGAAATAAGTATTAGGCTCGCCCAGCCTATTACTTTTACATAATGAAGGTACAGTACAAGTATTTTATTAATGTCCCTCGGCAATCATCGCATTTCCGAATACAAACGAATGCTGATTTCCATGTCCATTAATTATTAGATTTATCGTGTATAACAATTTGAATTCAGAACTAAGTACTTTATTGTTGTTCAAATTGAAATAAAACAACATTAAAGTACTTAGTTCTGAATTCAAATTCGTTTGTATTCGGAAATGCGATTATTGCCGAGGGACATTTAGGGCCGGTTTTTTGATCCGTAGTTAACTAAACAAATGGTTAGACATAGTAACTAATGGTTGAATTTTGCCTAAATGTGAAAGCCTAAACATGAATGAGTTATGCCATAAGTAACTATTTTTAATATGAATGAGCTAACATGAACACATTCATGTTTAGCCTTTAACATTTAGCCAAAATTCAACCATTAGTTACTAGAAAATAGCTGTACTGTCCACAGATATACAGAGTGTTAGGTTAAACGAGGGATTTACTTTAAGGGGTCATTTTTTTCATATTATGAACAATTACTATGGGATCAAACCTGAAATCGCGAATAAATTATCAGCTGCTCCATGCATTTTGACGAATTATGTACCTACTGAACAGCTGATTTTTTTTCGTGATTTCAGGTTTGGTCCCATAGTAAAAGTTGTTCATAATGATGAGTACAATGACCTCTTAAAGTAAATCCCTCGTGTAGGGACTACAGCTAGCAGTAATGATGCAAAATGCAATGTTCCACACGCATATAGTTAGTCGTTTTCCCAGCGCCCCGTGGCGTTAACTTGTGTTCCGTATACAAATGTAATAAGTGTCATTGTGCCTAAAGTTCATGGTCATTTGAATAGACTTTAACTAG
Organism: Dicycla oo; assembly: GCA_948252095.1. Classification (NCBI taxonomy): domain Eukaryota; kingdom Metazoa; phylum Arthropoda; class Insecta; order Lepidoptera; family Noctuidae; genus Dicycla; species Dicycla oo. Next base: position 31,709,580 of record OX411720.1, on the reverse strand, counting down.
TACACTCGAATTTTATTTATTCTCCTTTCTCCAAACACGATAGTCAATAAGGTCCTAACACCTCGTTTAACCTAACACTCTGTATAGACGGTAAACAAATGAAGTGGATACCGCATATCGGCAAGCGTAGTGTGGGACGCCCCCCAGCTAGATGGACCGACGACCTTCAAAATGTGGCTAGGACAGACTGCCTAAAGGCGGAGAACAGGGTGTTGTGGCTCAGCTAGGGAGAGGCCTAAGGACTGCGATAGGCTGAGTTGATACCGATACGATAAATTTTTTATAAATAATCCCGATAATCAATCAACCCTGTCTCATTCCCACCAGGTATCCGGCTTAGCGTCGGCGTTCGTGGACAACATCCCGCTGACCACAATGATGGTGCGTGTCATTGTTGCGCTGGCGAACCCCGCGGGACTGGCGCTGCCCCTCGCGCCGCTCGCCTGGGCGCTGAGCTTCGGAGCCTGTCTCGGAGGTACCCATCACTATTCCAGAACTCCTTAGCACCTGTCGAAATCAAAAATCGTTTATGCAACTTAGGCTGAGAATCAGTACTTTTTGAACGTGAAAATTTCATCAGATGGCTCCCGAAACACTCACCCAAGGTTCATAAGAGAAAGCGCTTGAAGTCAACAGATATCGTGTTGCAAGTGCAAATAAACTAAACGTAAAATACCATCGTCCAATGGCGACCACTGGCTGACAGTAGTTGTGAACCTATGAGGTTCGGTTGACATTCTAGCGTACATTGACATGAACCTATGACGAAGTGGAACAACAATCTCCCCAGCAACATCTGTCTATACCCTTCAAACCGGTGCACAGCAACGGTGCTTCTTTGCAGGAGAAATAGCGCGAGCTCTGGTAAAAGCTCTATAATATTATTTTCCGAATGTTCATCACCTTCCTGCACTTATCCCATGTTACTTGGGGTTGGTGCAACACGTTTTCCTCTTCCATTCTCCCCTTTTAACAGTCCCGCTGTCATTCATTCCCTTCTCTTTCATATCATTCCTCACACCTGGATGGTGTGAGAAATGATATAAAAGAGATCCTTCTTATTTTTGTTGACCTTCGTCTCCATCTCCATCCATCAACATGTATATTTATCACTCTTCTAGTCACATGCGTTTTCTCCCTCTTCATCACATGGAGCCAAACGATTTCCTTTTAACTTTTCTGTCAATGGCGGCATTTTCAAACTTCCCCTCATTAATTACTTTATCCATTTTCATCACTCTACACATCCATTTCAACATTCTCATCTCCGCTGCATGCAATCTTTTTTCATTCAACCATCTTCTTCACGGCCGAACATTTTCCATACAGTACGACAGACGGACTTGTAAATTTTTCCCTTTAACTTGAGGGGCATCCGTGGATAGCATGTTGTTCCTGTGATCTGTCGCCATTTTATCCATCCAGAGTTGATCGTGTGCGTTACGTCTCGGTCTACTTCAAATCTCCTTAGACAAGCGACCCGAGGTACCGAAAGTCGGAGTAGATCGGTAAGGGCGTTCCGCCAAGAGATATGGGCACAGGACTGGAAAGACCGCCAAAATCACAAAACAAGTACTCTGTTTTGGTCCGACTTAATCTCAGGCCTCCAGTCTTTCCCACCACACCTGCAATCTGCTCTGGACCTCTAGGCCACTCTTGGCAACCAGCACAATGTCATCGACACTAGGGAGCCTCTTCCTGGATGTCCGATGTAAGAGCGTCCATTATCACCAGGAAGAGGTAAAGGCTGAGTGCCGGGCATTGCAGCATTGGTGCAAGCTGACAGCCACATTGAAGCTGTCAGTAGTGCCCACTGTAGACCAGCTTGTGTAGTGCATCGACTATACATCGCTCGAATCAACTGCACATACTTCCCAAGTACACATTTCTCCATAAGGGCCCACCACAAAACTTCACGAGGCACTCGGTCGTATCGTTCGAGGTCAACAAATACCATGTGCAAGTTTTTATACGCACCTCTTTATTTCTCGCACAGCTGGCGGATAGCGAAGATGGCATCCGTTGTTCCACGACCAAGCATTAAACCGAATTGATTTTGCGAAATTTTACTCTCTTTTCTCAGTCGTTTTTCAATAACTTTCTCCCAAGCTTTGTGACATTAGCTTTATTCCTCTATAGTTGTTGCACTCCTGCACATCACCTTTATTTAAAAAAATGGCACCAGCGAACTGTTACACCATTTGTCAGGTATGGCTTCTTTCAGCAACAACTTCGTGAAGACTAAAGCTAACCACGTCCGTCCATCTACCCGTAAGAACTTTAACATTTCACCTGGTATTCCATCCGGACCCATTGATTTACCATTTACTGCCATTCTCACTTCATCCATACTAATAATTCTCACTAACTCCTTATTTACTGGTTTATTTTCAAGCGTACCACTCTAGTCATTCTCCTCATTCATCAGTTTTTCAAATTAGCCCTTCCACCTGTCCTTAATTTTCTCATCATCCGAAATAACTATTCCAGTTTCATGCCCTATATATTTTATCTGACAAACATCCCTCGTCTTTCTCTCTCTAGCTCTAGCAAGCCGGTATAGATTTTTTTGCCCTGCTGGACTATCCAGTGTGTCATAAATCCTGGGATTTTGCTCTCACTATGGTGACAGCTTTCTTGGCTTTTTTCTTTAGACCATCATACTCACTCCTTTTACTGCTTTCAAACTAACGTACTCATCTTCAACACTCTACGATTCCTTAAACTTTCTCTTCTTTCCTTCAACACATTTTGTATTTCTGTCGACCACCACCATGTATCCTTGCCTAAGTACGTTTCCTTTTGTCTCTCCCAAAATATATTTCGCTACACTCCCAATACACCCCGCCATCTCATTCCAACATTTATTTACACTACCATCCTTCATGTCCCCATATGTGTAATTTTATCCTGCACTTACTCTTTAAATTTCTTCGCACAATCATTCTCCATATGCAATTTTATTTTAGGGGGAGGTCGTTCTTAGTTTTTATTGAGCTTTATTTCTACGTTCATTTCCATAATTAGGAGTCTACGCTGTGAGACTAAGTCTTCTCCCGGTAGCTATTTACAGTCTTTGATCTGCTTTAAGTGGTTGCGTCGTACTAGAAAGTAATCGACTTGCGTCTTGTGATTGCGAATGTTACTGTGGGTTAAATATTACTGGTATTCCTTTCAACTAATTAAATTCCTGGTTATGCACTTAGGTCCTCGTCAATGCAACTAGAGGATGCTGGGCTATTGTTTATGTCTTTACTAAACTGAAATAAAGAAATAGATAAAACTTTTTAGGCACTAAAAAGTTATAATAAGACGTCGAGAAGTGTCGTGGGGCAGTCGGTTGTAATGAAGTACCTTTTACTCAATCATCTTTCTCATTCCATTACTCCAATTTATTTGGGGTCGACACATGTATGAATTTTCTTTCTTAATTTTATTGTAATTTTAATAAATTTAATACCTGCGCCTGTGTTCCCGAACGCAAACAAACTGAATCTCTTCAAAGTTAAACTGAACAGGCTTCTTCTGGGTAAGCTCACTCCATCCTAGACTGCCTATGTCACCTCTGACCTAGACTATAGTCAAGAGCAAACCCATCTCAAATAATAAAAAAAATATTATTGATTATAATGAATTTATATATAATATGATTGCGATTTTGTATATTTTACAATGTGATTTTAGTTCTTCAGTTATTTAATTTAGTTAGTATTATTGTGATATGTAATTATTCTTTGGTTACTAACAAAAGAAATTGTAGGTGCATACAAAAAATATGGATCACTGTGTCTGATTTATATAATTAATAAATAAGATATACCTGCATAAAAATTATAATCTCTCTTTTCCACCAGGTAACGGGACACTAATCGGCGCAAGTGCAAACGTAGTATGCGCAGGAGTGGCAGAACAGCATGGCTACCGGTTCACCTTTCTACAGTTCTTGAAGATCGGTTTCCCCATTATGATAGGAAACCTTATCGTCGCATCACTGTATTTACTCTTTTGTCACTGTTTGCTTGAGTTACATTGATTTTTAAGTTACGCGTCCACTGGATCGGAATCGGAGCGTACGCACCGTATGGAGCGTCCGCATTTACAAGATGCTGATAGGGTGCGACCACTACATTCGGATTTTGTATCGGCAATATCAACCAGTGTTTCCACTTTTAGGGATTTCTCCCTTTTTTATGGTAAAATGACCAATATTATGCAAGGCTTAGGGCTATTTCATTTTGACAAGGATTTATATGTACCTAGAGTTAGTTTCTTTTTCATTCTGCATTGCGACAGGTCGCAGAACAAAAGGCATGTTGTTTAGTTATTCGTTTGAAAGTAATTTTAATTAAAAATGTTTTGTTTGTTAACTAACACCTTTATTTAGTTTTATTATTGACTGTTTCGTTTTAAAGATTAGTTAAAATACATCATGGCTTTTGATTTCTTGAATTGAAGTAGTATTTAATTAACTTTTATGTTGGAGCCTACTTACTGCATTTGCCGACCATATATAATTTCAAAACAACTACTAATCTTTAAGACGTAACACACGCACGGCAATTGATCAATTTCCATCAAATAATATTGTAGTAATATTTTCAATCGCTTTAATTGCACTTAGTAGACGATCAATTTGCGCATCAATGTGCATCAGTCACGTAAAAATTAACAATTATTGCAATTGATGGTATCGGGGACCCTCTAGCATGTACTGGGGCGATTGCGTAACACACTATCAACCAGAATCGGTTTCATCTTGACAGTTCAACAAAATTCATTGAAACAATTGTGAAACTTTTCGAATATATGAAGCAGTGGATTAGCAATTTGCTTCAAAATGATTCAGATTTCGATTGATAGTGTTAAGCAAATAGGGTGCTGGTAACACTGGGCGCGTTCACTGCGAATGACGTCATCGGCAGAAATACGGGTCTCTGGCGCAGATTTGCCGATCCTGTGTACGCTGTACTATAGAAACCAATACAAAGCAACAAATCCTTACGATCAGTACTGTCCAAGATAAACTCAGAAGGTACATATGAATGTAAAATTCGCATAGGAGGCCTTAAGAGCCCCACGAAGCATGCTTAGTTCATACAAAAAAAATACCAAAATAATTTGCAAATCAAATATATTCTTAAGGTAGTGTGTATTTATTCCGATTAGATTACAGAATATCTATGTTCCCAAATATATATTAAATAAGAACATTGATTTAAACATGAAATATGAGAAAAATAAGTTTTGTATAGAAATTTTAAATTCATGTCTCGTCTTCAAATCAGTGTCCTTTCATAATATATGATTGGGAACATAGATATTCTGTAATCCAATCGGAATAAATACACACTATCTTTAGAATATGTTTGATTTACAAATTATTTTGGTATTTCGTTTGTATGAACTACGCAAGCTTCGGGGGCGCCTTAACCACTGGGCCATCATACAGTCGTGAAGAAAAAACGCAAATAAGTAGGTAAACTGTGCAATATTCATGTGTATAATCTAATAACGTATAGATCAGACAGGTGGCGTGACAGTCACGGAAAAGTAACTTCTAGAATGGAAACAAAGAAGTCAAGAAAGAATAACACTATTTAATCTAACTTCAAATAATTCCTATTTTGTGTACCTAAAAATATGATTGAACACTCTAAATATAATGATTGTGCCTCTTTTTCTGAAGCTCAAATAATTCCCATTTTTGGTTCTTAAAAGCACTAAATAGTTAGGTTAGGTTAGCCACAATGACTATGCAGCCTCAACCACGACCAACTGCTGTCACAGTTTTAACCTAACATAACCCATTTGGTCCGGGTGCCCTAGCTTAGTTCACAGATGTCATTCATTAGCAGCGTTTGCGTTTCTCATGCAGTTTTACAGCTTTTTACCGTAGTTCCTAATATGAGCTTTCAAGCCCTTAAAAACCAGATGTATTAGTTTCATATACGATCAAAGAACTACAATTCAATACCAACAGTATTTGAGAAGGCAACTTGAAGAATGTCGTTGGATACCGTGCCAAAAGACCTCCGAGGACTGCGAGCTTGTTTAGTATGCTCTTTGATAAAGACGTTCGATCAGTTTGAGTATGATGGCTGCGACAACTGCGATGAATTTCTCCGTATGAAGAACAATAAAGACAATGTTTACGACTGCACTAGTAATAACTATGATGGAATGATCGCTGTTATGAGCCCCGAGGATAGTGCAAGTCCACACACACCCAGTGCAAGTGGCAACGTATAAATCGATTTACTAAAGGTGTATATGCCATATCAGTGTCTGGCAGATTACCATCTGGTGTAATAGGAGAAATGAAGAGTCGAGGCTATGTGTACAGACCCAGAGACACGAGCCAGAGATAATCAACACAGCACCTAATTTTTGTTAAAAAAAAAAAAAGTTACTGCGACCAACTGTGATAAAGACCAGACAGTTAAAAATACGCTCAATTATTTAAAAGAAGTTGGGAAGTGTTGTGGGACACCCGGTTGGGACGAAGTTCCGTTAGCTGTAAATTATGTATTCATATAGAGCCATCTAATATGGTCTCATGTTTCAAGTGTCAACATTTTTATAATTTAGTACAGAGCCATCTAGTATTATAGTATTAAGCAAGCTAAAAACTATACTAGATGGCTCAGTATTAAAAAAAAAAAAATGACACTTGAAACTGACCGCATAACGCTTTTTCGTTACGTCACAATTTCTGCCAGTTTACTCCTACCACAAGCCGCGTTAAAGAACTTCGTTCCAAAAAGTGTGCATCATTAAAAGTGCAAAAAGTTTATAGAGGTTAATTTATTTTAAAAAAGTGTCCATTATTAGAAGGCCAATACGTTTTGAGAGGATCAGTTAAATTTTTCCCAAAAAAAAAAAAAAACGGTTGCGAAATGAAATAAATAGCTTCCGTTATTTTTTTATAAATACTGGCTGGCGTAGCAATTAACTGAAAAATAGCTCTCATTATGGATAAATTAACTTGCCTCAAAAAAATTGTTTGAATGTAAGTTTCGGCTGCATTTAATGGATTAGCAGTTGTGGGATAAGAGAGCAAGATGTATATATATTTTTTTTTGTAATATTTTGCCAACTTTGACTATCATTAGTTTGTGCCAAAGTACCTACGTTAGAACACATCACGACCAGTGTATTATTAGCCTTTATCCAGGTTTTCTCTAAATCTCTGTTTTGCATTAAAAATAAAAAAAAATAAAATATTGGTTATTTTCCGTCCTTCTGTAAAACTTCAAAATAATAATGAGAATAATAAATTTTTAATAAAACTTTATATTTGAAACCCTAAAAATCCTAAATAAAATAAATCATAAGTTTTTTCAGACAATGTCAACAGAAGATTTTATTGGTATTGTTTTCTCTTTATTGAAAATAAAACTAGAACGAGATATAAGCGAATAAAAACCATCAAATATGCGCTTTTATAATTTGTAACGTGGCGATGCGACAGGAATACGTACAGTCGAGGGCACTAATATATTGGCAGTGACAATGTTTCAAAATATTGTAACCGTTAAAATGATCATATACTTCTATACAAACTTGGACATCATTAATATGTTATCATATAAACTGTTCATAAGTATGTTACGGTAGTGCAGTCAAAAATATCTGACTACTGTTCGCAACATAAATATATAAATACTCTAATTTCAATATATTTGGTGCAACCTATGATGCGTAAATATCTGTTTTAAATATTCAACTAAGTGGCCTTTATCATTAAATTTATTTTTGCTTGCCGGAGCTTGCTTGTGATCGTACTTCTGGTACGATGCATTGTTGCCGTTCGTAATAGGACTGTATCAATATGACAACTTTGCGTAGTAGCTGAATTATTTGATTAATCTAAGTTGAGGAAATCTTAGGGTCAACGTAGACTATACCTACCTATTTCTTTAAAACTTTTCAGTCGGTTTTAAAAATAAGTATTTTATTTTCATTTTTTTATTCTTAAATTCTTAATTTGTTCTTCTGAAAAACTAACATTTAAAAAAAAACAAAAAAAAAAAACAATATGATATAGTTCTGTAAAGAGATTGTTCAAGAATTTAAGACAACAATTCGAGACATATCAAATTGTCAAGATATTTTTCATAGGGATAATTGCATAGATGTTTGTGAACCTCACTTTGCAGAAAATAATATGAACAATTGATTGCGCACAATTTTTTGAGTCTTTGTCTGTACCAATATTATTGATATAATGTAGTCACATATTTATGATGTCACAGATTGTTTACAATTTATTGAAAGGCAAAGCTGTTTAGAGTTTTGTGTAACTTACCTTTGCTTATATATTTTAGATTCATGAACATGCTCAGATATTAAAGAACTCGACTGTACACGTTAGAACGTTATCGTGGAAGGTTTAAATGCGGTTGCATAGTATTTCCATACTTATGGCTCCTTGTGTTATCATGATGCCGTGACGTGGAAGTGAACGTCCATGATAAATACCCACGTTGGAACTTATAAAAACGCACATTCAATCGCTATGTAAAACAAAAAAGATACTTTTAATTTTGATTTAGTCAGCGACGCAATCACACTAGTTCGTAAAAAATGATTTTAAAATGCTTTTTTCATTTTTTCCCCTAAATGCTAATATGTTCTAAAATAAAACTACTCCGTGTTAGGGGTAGTATAAAAATAAGGGTACAAAAATAAATTGTGATCATGAATAAGTATTATTGTGAATTATAATTTAAATTAATTGTAATAAAATGTAATTTAATTATGTTTATCGTTGTTTTATTTATGTGTATTTTTAATCCCGCATCTGGACAGAAATGAAGTGGATCGGAATGCCGGGCCGTGAAGAACAACTTTGAACAACTTTTTCGAAGCACAGCCATCAGAGTTCTGGGAGAAAGGCTTCCAAACTTTGCCGGATCGTTTGCAATAAATCTTAATCATTGACTAAGGTTTTTAATAATAATAATAATAAAAAAACCGGTCAAGAGCGAGTCGGACTTGCGCACCGAGCGTTCCGTACCATCCTACTATCCTACTTCCTATTAATATTATAAATGCGGAAGTTTATGAGGATGGATGAATGTTTGTTACTCTTTGAATTGAAATTTGACACACAAGTAGTTTATAACCTGGATCAGGAAACACATAGAATCCTTTTTCGGGACTTACGCGGGTGAAACCTCAGGGCGCTGCTAGTCATATATAAAAAAAGTGTGCTATTTAAAGACATCGTTTTATTTTCCTGTAATCTTTAACTTCTATCACACAGAATAATTTCAGATTTTTCTCTATGCAAACTTTGGAGATAAGGGGAGAACGGTATTTTTATTAACATTTTTCATCAAAAGTCGAAAACTATGCGGCCTAAAAAAAAATGTTTGGGAACCTAGATATTCTGTAATCCAATCGGAATAAATGTAACACTACCTTTAGAATATGTTTGATTTACAAATAATAATAATAATAATATCCTAGGACATTGTTCACACACGGTCATCTGATCCCAAACTAAGCAGAGCTTGTACTATGGAAACCAGATAACTGATAAACTACATACACTATTTTGTTTTTTGTTGTAAATACATACTTTTACAGATAATTACACCCAGACTCAGGACAATCGGACATACATGTTCATGCACACAAATGTTTGTCCTGGATGGGAATCGAACCCACCACCAGCGGTATGATAGGCGGTATCTTAACCAACCACGCCATCTGGCCTGTCAAATACTTTAGCTTTGTTTTGTTCACTTTGCTTATGAACTTCCGCGTTGGTCTTTAATTGGTCTGGCCTTTTTTCTCTACGGTTGCTGCGGTTAGTCCGTGGATGGGTGACCATCTTTACATACCAAAACTCTTCCGTGCCTCGGAAAGAACGTTAAGCCGTTGGTCCCGTTTGTCATTCATGGTTCTTTGACAGTCGTTACGGGTCTTCAGAAGCCCGAAAGTCTGACAACCAATCTTATCAAGGGGTATCGTATAACCTAATAACTGGGTTGTGAAGGTCAGATAGGCAGTCGCTCCATGTAAAATACTGGTATTCAGCTGCATCCGGTTAGACTGAAAGCCGTCTCCAACATAGTTGGGAAAAGGCTAGGCAGACGATGGTTTCAGACAATAGGACCAATGATAGGCTAAAAAATGGGTTACCAAGTCAACGGTACCCTAATGGCGTAAACACACTATCATTGGAACCGGTTTTATTTTGACAGTTCAACAACATTCATTGCGTTATTTACAGTGTTAGAAGACAATTTTTTCGAACATAGAAGCAACGGATTCGCAATCTGCTTCAAAATGTTTCAGATTCCGATTGATAGTGTTACGCACAGAACACACAGAACAGTCTTGAACAGAAAGGCCATCCTTTGTGAAGGACAAAATTGAGACAAACAGGAAAAACCCAATTCAAATATCAATATTTTTAATAATAATGTATTACTTGGTATTGGTATTTAGTGCAACCACAAAACAGGACTGTTATAAGATATATTCTGCATGCATTTCTAATACAAACTACGGTGCCAAAACATTGGCAATGGGTGGGGTACTTCCGCAGAACGGATAGCCGATGTGACCAAAAGATTCTGGAGTGGTGACCGTGTACAAAGCTCAGCTTCATAGGTACGCCTCCTGCAAATTACAGAGATAGCTTGAACACTGAGGAATCAAATATGCAACCGTTAAGGTGAAGTTTGTATGAGAAAATCCGAAATCCATCCCTGATGGAATCGTTTGCACAGAAAGGAACGTTTATGAAAAATTGTCCATAAAATATCAAAATGATGGTCACTATATTTCAAATCTAATCAAATTCATTTATTTGCCAGAATGTATGTTTACAATGTTATCATCATTATGCCTAGCCTTTTCCCAACTATGTTGGGGTTGGCTTCTAGTCTAACCGGATACAGCTAAATACCAGTGGAGCGATTGCCCAAAGGTAGGTTTACAATCATCTGAAAACTATATCAATCTGCATAGCCTTTTCCCAACTATGTTGGGGTCGGCTTCCAGTCTAACCGAATGCAGCTGGATACGAGTATTTTACATGGAGCGACTGCCTATCAGACCTCCACCACCCAGTTTACCGGGTAATAAGATACCGCTTGGTAAGACTGGTTGTCCGACTTTCGGGCTTCTGACGACCCGTAACGACTGTCAAAGATCCTTTCCGAGGCATGGAGGAGTATCGATATGAAAACATGGTCACCCATCCACAGACCAACCCTGGCATGCGTAGCTTAACCTGACGGATCGACCCGTGCGGCTGTTATTACTTACCTGTAATTGATATTAAAATTATATAACAAACTTTTAATAAATTTTAATATAGGTAGTGTCAGATTAAGAATACATAAATAATTGTAAATTGTAATTGATGATGTCATAACTATTTGTCACTGTTGATAGTAAAATTTGAACATTAATTAATTATTATAATGTAAATATCCATATTACAGAAGTCAGTTTCCTTCTTCGCTATCTCTATAAACAAATTACTGAAACAAATTTTGTTATTGTACTCGAAGACTTACAACAACAAGTACTTATCCACTGTTTATTATAATTTTAATTAATACCACCTAAAATGTTGAGTTTATTTATCCTTTTCATGATTATAATATTTAAAGCTGACGCTCGGGGCCCTGAAAATGGTAAGAAATATTTAACTAATTGCTTAGAGCCTGAAATAGCCCATACTTTTTGTATCCAAAAATAATCCGAATTCCAATCAAAATTCATGATTGCACAGCAAAATACTCACCTCAAAATATAACTAAATAAGCAACAATTTATATTCGTGGCATTCGTGGTATCTTAAATAAAAAAAAATAAAAAAGTAGCAGTGCACTTTTTTATTTTTTTTTTATTTAAGATGGGTTTGCTCTTGACTCTAGTCTAGGTCGGAGGCGACAGAGACAGAGTCGACGATGGAGTGAGCATACCCAGAAGAAGCCTGTTCACTGTCACTTTCAAGAGATTAAGGATTTATTAGGTTGGGGAAAAAGTCTTTTCGCATTATAGTATGTATGAACTTGTAATAAAATCTCTTTGGCTATACTATTTATATCTGGCTGGTTTTGGTATCATTGAAAGTTTAAATTTTAAAGAACATAATTCCAAATTTAAATTAGGAAAATGTGTGATTTTCATTTGTTTTTCGTACCGTCAAGATGAGTGAATCTAATGAAGACATTCGATACATTTTAAAATTTTACTACAAAAAAGGTAAAAATGCAACGCAAGCCGCGAAAAAAATTTGCGATGTTTATGGACCTAGTATAGTGTCTGTGAGAGTAGCACAAATTTGGTTTAAGCGTTTTCAATCCGGAAATTTTGATGTCAAAGATGCACGTCGCTCTGGTCGCCCTATTACGGATAAAATGGATGCCATTTTTGAAAAAGTGGAGCAAGATCGGCATATCAGTAGTTACGACGTAGCTGAAGAACTGGAAATTGACCACAAAACAGTTTTGGCGCATTTGAAAAAAACTGGGTACACAAAAATGCTCGACATTTAGGTACCTCACGAGCTCACTGAAAGAAACCTAATGAACCGTGTACTCATTTGTGATTCTTTATTACGACGTAATGAAACCGAACCATTTTTGAAGAAGCTGATAACTGGTAATGAAAAGTGGATCACGTATGACAAGAACGTGCGAAAAAGGTCGTGGTCAAAGGCCGGTCAGGCTTCACAGACTATGGCGAAACCCGGGTTAACTCGCAACAAGGTGATGCTGTGTGTGTGGTGGAATTGGAAGGGCATTATTCATTATGAGCTGTTACCACCAGGCAGGACCATCGATTCTGAACTCTACTGTGAACAACTGATGAGATTAAAGCAAGAAGTTGAGAGAAAGCGGCCGGAATTATTCAACAGGAGGGGTGTGGTTTTTCATCATGATAACGCTAGACCTCACACATGTTTAGCCACTCAGCAAAAATTAAGAGAGTTTGGCTGGAAGGTGTTAATGCATCGGCCGTATAGTCCTAACCTTGCACCTTCAGATTTCCATCTGTTTCGGTCTCTTCAGAATTCTTTAGGCAGTGTCAGGTTAACATCACGAGAGGACTGCCAAAACCACTTGTCGCGGTATTTTGACCAGAAGTCCCAAAATTTCTATAGCAATGGGATCATGTCCCTACCTACAATATGGCAAAAAGTTATCGAACAAAATGGTACCTACATACTTTAGTTAAATGTAAATAAACTATATTAAAAAATGTTTTGAATTTTCTTAAAAAATGCGAAGAAACTTTTTCCCCAACCTATTATTTATCTTAAAGTAAAGCTTTTTTATTATTGCATAGCTAATAATGACAAGCGGACATTAAACCTTTTACCATTCTTGAGTAGAACACATTATTTTACGTTACCCTTCGTGCCCTTCGCTCACCCTTGCATCCTATGTCGACGGAGCCCCGCTTCGCGGTGCTTCTATTTTAGAGGAGAGCGTTTAAAATAACCTAACCAAACCTTACCTCAGGGTAAATATTAGTCGCCATGTCATTTTGCTATGAGTGTGAGTATTATGTATGTACGAGTACCTACGCTCTGGTTAATTTGCTGTGCAGTCTTATTGATGTAAAAATGTATATAAATGATGGAAATAAATTGATAGATGATTATTTATTTGATGTGCAATTAATAATATCCTAATTTATATTAGGTACTGCTAAGCTTTTTTGTAGCAGCCTTTAACATGCATAGTTGTTGCTTGTAGATTGTGCAGACAGTAAACTTCTAATTATTTGCAGGTCCCGTGGAAGTCACATTTAAAATCCGTTCCGAAGTATTAAATGAAAGTACTGTAATAACTTGTGACCACAGTGATGCACAACAAAATAAATATACGGTTCTTCAAGGAGAAGAATTCAATATTATCACGAAATATAGTTCCTATATCATGCATGTTATGTAAGTAAATGAAGAACACTTTGTTTGTAGATATATTTTAATTCTCACCAAACTTTCTTAACAAACAATTGATGATAAATTAACGATGATGAAAAATTTTTAAATTTTCACAGTAGTTATCTTGGATTTTCATTTTGACCAAGTTCACACTTTTTCTTTGTCTTTTATATTCACACCACTTCAAGCTAGTAACATACAAAATTAAACAAATGGAACCACTGCAGTTGGTAAGGCGTCGCTTTTTTATAGTAGCAATTTTTTTTGGGTAGAATAGACCCTTTTTGGTAGAAAAGCCCAAAGTGCGCAAATGCATTCAAAAAAAGTAGTTTTTTATATTAGCAAAATTTTGGTTTGAATAAACCTAAAATCACTGTCCTTGACCTCAGGGTCATTGACCTTGACCTCAAGGTCACTTCAAGGTCATTGAACTTGACCTCAAGTTGAGAATCGTATCTTCCTCCTATTTCTGTGTAAAGGGTTTAAAGTAACCTAACAAACCTAACATCGGGGCGCCCTTCACTCCTTTTTGCATCCTATGTCGACGGAGCCCCGCTTGTCGGGGCTCCTATTTCTATGTAAAGGATTTGAAGTAACCTAACCTCGGGGTGCCCCTTGCTCGCTCTTGCATTCTATGTCGACGGAGCCGCTTTGCGGGGCTTCTATTTCTGTAAAAAAGGTTTAAAGTAACCTAACCAAACCCAACCTCGGGGTGCCCTTCGCTCGCTCCTGCATCCTATGTCGACGGAAATATTTTCGCTGCCAAGTTATTTTTTTAGTAGTAAGTTAGTCGCCCTTTAAGTTGTTAGTCGCCTGGAAAATAATTAGCCTATACAAGAGAACACAAAAATAATAAAATTGACTTTAATATAAATAATAAAAAGACTTATTCTATTTTATACACGTACAAAATACATTTTAGTAGTTCCTTAGTAGTTTCTTCCTTATTTTCATTAATGGTTGATTGGAATGGTGGACTGACAACTATCAAACGTTTGGTTGGCGCCACTTTCTTTCGATTACGTTTCGTTACCAACGATCTTGAGTACAAATTAAACTTTATTATTTTTAATTATTTTATTAGCTTCATAATTGAGTTCGTCACGGTGGCAAATATTTAAAAATGAAATCAAGTTAAAAACGTATTAATAATAACCTTTAAAATCCACTGTAATTTTGTCTCTCCGTTAAACGGAACAACCTACCCCACTCTTGAACGTTACCGCTATTATATTTTACGACTATGATATTTTTGCTGCACCCTTAATATCATAGTCGTAAAATAAGGAATCAGTAATAACTAGTAAATTAAAAAAAATATATTTATATAAAATAAAATGACATTGTCTACAAATAAACTCAAATTGAAAGAAAAATGAAGCAATGTGTTTGCGTGTAACGTGTTTAGTGATGGGATATATTGCTATGAGAAAGAGATTTTTGCTGCGAGAATCATTATCGATAAAATTGAATTGCATGATGCAATGGCCTAGTCATGCGATACTGACATCTGTCATCCGCTCCATGCTACAGCGCAAACAGTTGTAATGGATCCGAGAGTGCAATGTCATAATCAGAGCTCGAATTAGGTAGAGTATATTTACCTAAATTTTGAGGGAGTTATTAAGATAGAGTGGATAATACCTCCTCTAAAATCCTCGAATTAATTATAATGAAGTCTTAATCCAGAGATTTAAAAATCACATATTATTTATTGGACTTTATTCAGGGTGGCGATGATAACCTATATCACATTAATTGAAACTACATATTCAGGACATGACTGTGGACCCCTGCGATGGAATTTTTTGCCGGTTATTATAAAAAAAATTACTATTCCATGCATTTTGAGCACGTAGGTATTGCACTTTTGTAGGAAACAACAGTTTTTTTTTTAATAACCAACGAAAAATTTCAACGCAGTGGGTTTCAGAATCATTTACTGAATACGTGGTTTCAATTAATGTAATAACCTAATCGCCACCCTGTATACAGGGTTATTGGTAAAACACCAACAACCTCTTAAGTGGTCATTGTACTCATCATTATGAACAACTTTTACTATGGGACCAAACCTGAAATCGAGAAAAAAAATCAGCTGTTCAGTACATTTTGACGAATTATGCTAACATAAATGTACTGAACAGCTAATTTTTTTTCGTGATTTCAGGTTTGATCCCATAGTAAAAGCTGTTCATAATTATGAGTACAATGACAGGGGTCATTGTACTCATCCTTATGAACAACTCTTACTATGGGACCAAACCAGAAATCGCGAAAAAATTATTAGGTGCTCCCTACGTTTTGACGAATTATGCGAACATAAATGTACTGAACAGCTGTTTTTTTTCGTGATTTCAGGTTTGGTCCCATAGTAAAAGTTGTTCATAATTATGAGTACAATGACCCCTTAAGAGGTTGTTGGTGTTTCACAAATAACCCTGTATAGTTACAAATGATTGATTTGAAGAAACATATTACACTTTTTAGGGTTCCGTACTAAAATTATACAATTACAATACCTAGTATAAGAATCTTTTGGCGTTTGAATAACATTGACATTTTGACATTGACATTGACATTTTACAAAAAAGTTTACCAACAGTGCCCACCACATTGGTCGTTTTCACATTGCGACGGTAACGACACCGACACGACAACGATTCATCGTCAGCTCGGACGACAACGATAACGTCCGAAGATATCGAGACGACATTGGTATGTTACACGATGTAACCAACAGCTTATTGTCATGCGGTATGCCACATCTGTCTCGAAACGGACGATAACGATAACTACACGATATCGTCGGACTGGTAGTTTCATACAATTACTACTAAACGCTTTCACGCTTTGTCGTTGTAGTCAACGGTATTGTCGCCGACATTGATTTTCGAGCCTATATCGGCGGACGACACGGTGTGGGGTGAAGCAGATTCGCGGGGGGAGTGGCATGGGCAGGCACTTGCCCCCGCCGCCGCACCCATAGATATAAAAAAGAAGTTATAAGAATATTTCTATGGCCGCACGGCATCACCCGCACTACTCTGATTACATTTTTTTTTGCAAAAAGACGTTATTATTTTAACTACTCTGCTCGACAAGATTTTGACCCTGGAAAATAATTTTGAAGTATTTCCAAAAAATGACTAAATTACTTTTTACATCAATAAAATCTGGAAAAATACTGAGTCGGGCGGCCTGAGCAACGTTTTGCCACGATATTTGTTTTCTATGATACGACGTTGACTTTTTCTTAAATTTTTTAACAAAACATTTTTCATAATGCTGTGAATACTACAAATGATATAGGTATACAGCATTATTTTATTTTTATTTTTTTGTGTAGAAAATAGTTCTTTGGTTACAGATTCCAGGAAAACCTTTAAGAAGTTTAGGATCATAAAATAACTTATAATAATAATATAGTGCGTACAAACTTATATTTGCAGTTGGAATGTATGGGAGAATATGTTTTTCACTAGAGTGTTAAGTATGTTTTTGGGATAAATTATTTGTACAAAACATTTTATATAAATATTCATCGAACGGATTCCGGCGGCGGCTATTCCAAATAATAAAAATAATATTGTACTTAAACAATTTTAGACTTCAGTTTCATGCTAATTTTAAACTCGATCTTCAAATCCGTAAATAATCGGAATCCTTAATTTCGGCATGTCCGTCTATCCGTGCGTCTGGATGGCGTAAATACAAAGGTGGATGCAACACAGTCACCCATGGTCTGTGCTTAAAGGCTTCCCTCTGCGTGATCTTACACTTTTCGAATCGCGCGGCGATGTAAGTTTTACTGGCGCAACGCAACTGTTCGAGACTGCTTACGAGGCTGATACGGTTACATTGTGTCACATACCAATATCGTCTTGATATTGTCGGACGACATCGTTGTCGCCCGAGCTGACGATGTGTCGTTTTCATACAGTGTGAAAACGGTCATTGTATGAAACTACCAGTCCGACGATATCGTGTAGGTAGTTATCGTTATGGTCCAATGTGAAAACGCCTACAGCTGGTAAACATATTATTATGTAGTATAACAAGATGGTGACGTTAGTTCCGATGTTGGCCACGCGCCTTATGCATTTGTGCAGTACTTTCACAGGTTTATCTCTGAGTTTGCACCGCTGTCAAAATCATGGTGATCTTTACACTCGTTAAAATAAGGTAGTTGTTGGTTTACTGTTATATGAGGTAAAAGAATTGTGAAAGGACTGTACAGCTACATTTTGTTATAGCGAAACATCGCGAGTCAGCGCTTGACGAAGAGAGACCGTCCGTGCATATCCGTTTTACAAAGTAAATAAATTCTTAGAGCAATAAAGTTCAATATTGTAGTAAAAAATATTTCAATTCTCGCCTCGCATATCCTCGCGCATCTAAATTTTTTACGCCAAAGATGGGCAGGGCGTGGATTGAAATTTAGCCATATAAATTTCAATTCTCGCTCATCCCATCTCGCCTCGCCGGTGTACAACCACCTTAAAGGAGCTGAAAATTTCTTTGTTTTATCCACGAACCACTTGAGAACCATTGAACAAGGTACCTACAGTGCTACAGGCGAAACCAGGAGAAATATTGTTTGTATGTCTGTAATGGGTAATATTTATTACTTAATTTGGAGATCTAATTTGTTTTTTTTTTTATATCTATGCTAAGAGTATAACATAGGCTATATTAGGTACATCACGCTATGATACAGTAAGAGTGGAACTATAGTAAAAAAATTACACGGGAACAGGAATAATAACGGAACGCTGGGTTTAACATTTTATCTTTAAAAGACCCAAGTAGTGTGTACTTGGGTCTTTTAAAGATAAAATGTAGGTATGTACCTAATAATATTATGTAACATAGTTTTTTAAAGTACTTCTACGTACACGATATATTTAGTTTTATTTTCTTGTGATAGATGAATATACTGGTTTTCTCCGCAACCTGATCTTGATAAAGCAACATAAATAGTTGTCAGAAAAACAGTCTTGACATAAATCGATTCCTACTTGCTTAATGTTTGCCCCACAGAACAAAAAAAAAAAACAGGTTTGCCCCTGTGCTTTATTAATTGTTACGGCAAACGATACCATTTTTTTGAAGTTAAAAGATAAATAATTGGGAATCATTAGATGCAAGGGTTAGTTGAACGTAGGTAATTAAGTATTAAGTATTATTGCTCGTCACCGCGCCTCCTCCACGCAGCGCTGCCCGAGCCTCTCGCCCCATCCCGTAGCCAGTGTTTGAAGCCCTGCCGAAACCCCTGCAAAGGGATTTCGTTAGCGTCACCGCGAGTGCTTCTGGCGCTCCTAGTATCAAGCCCATGCCAGAAAAGGCGCTGAATAGGGCTGATAAAGATGATGGTTTTGTGACGGTGCAAAGGAGGAAGCGCCGATCGCGAACAAACAAGAACCGCTGCGGCAAAGCTCCTACAGTGCCCGAAATGAGCCTGCGTGCCGCAAAGCCGAATACACCGGTGTACATCTCCCGCCTGCACTACACCACTAAGGCAGAGGACATCGTAGAGTAAGTGCGACAAAAGATGAGGTACACGCCGAGGGTGCAGTTACTTGAATTACGCGGGAACGTCAACTTCAAGACGTTCGTCGTGCGTGTACCGAACAGTTATCTACCCCTCGTCATGGAAGAAGTCTTTTAGCCGCAGGACGTGGTGTTCCGTCGCTTCCGCGGACAAGTTCCACAGGACAGCACAAAATCAAGCTAGTGCAAAGTGAAGTGCTACTAACATAGTCTTAAGCCTTAAGTTTTGTGTTATTTATTAACACAAGATTTTGTTTATAAAAATATGTATGTTTAGGTTAAGTATCCGTGTCGGTCCCGGAGAAAGAATAGGACCACCCCATCTCATCCCGTGGGTGTCGTAAGAGGCGACTATTTGACTAAGGGAGCTCCAGACCCAGTGCATACCATATAGCACCTTGGGTCACCCGAGCGATGGCGGGTAAACCATCAACAATCGCATTCCCAAGGAGGGTTGGTGTCAGGCAGGCGGCCGACTGTAAAACTTTGCCAAAACTATTAGCAACAATTATGATGAATAAAGATATGATGCATGATAGGGCTAGGGCGTACCCCACAGGCGACGCGCAGGGGCAGTACCCGGCTCCTGTGGGAAGAGGACTAGGGTTGTTGCACCACCCCGGGCGGGCGCAACGTAAGAAGCGAGCTCGGGAAGTGAGATTGAGAGGACCCAACATTCCAACATGCATAGTTGGAATGTTGGGACGATGACTGGGAGAGCCAGAGAGTTAGCGGATGTATTAAAAATAAGGCGAATAAATGTGGCGTGTTTACAAGAAACAAAATGGAAAGGAACGAAAGCGAGAGAAATCGGCAAAGGATACAAGTTTTTCTACTGTGGGAATGACGGGAAAAGAAATGGCGTGGGAATAGTGTTAGACAGTAATTTGAAAGAAGGCGTGATGGAGGTAAAAAGGATTAATGATAGATTAATCGTTGTAAAAGTTATGATAGAACATATAGTGCTGAATGTAATTAGTGTGTATGCACCGCAGGTGGGATGCGATGAAAGGGTGAAAGAGAAGTTTTGGGAGGACAGTTTTGATGAACATTCCGGTGCATGAAGAATTGATAGTTGGAGGTGATTTTAATGGACATGTGGGAAGAATGCGAGGAGTTTATGAAAGAGTGCATGGAGGATGGGAATTTGGTAACGTCAATAACGAGGGAGAGACATTGCTGCAATCCGCTACCGCATTTGACCTGGCAGTAGCCAACACTTGGTTCCAGAAGAACGATGGACACCTAATTACGTACAAAAGTGGCAATCACAAGACGCAAATTGATTACTTTCTAGTACGACGCAAATATTTAAAGCATATCAAATATTGCAAAGTGATACCGGGAGAAGATCTTGTCTCACAGCACAGACCCCTAATTATGGAAATGGCTGTAGAAAGAAAGCCCAAGAAAAACAAAGAGCGACCCCCTCCCAAAATAAAATGGCATATGCTGGAGAAGAATGACTATGCGAAGAAATTTGAAGAGCGAGTAGTGGATAAAATGATAGATATGGGGGACATGAATGGTCGAAGTGTAAATGAATGTTGGAATGAAATGGCAGAGTATATTAGGAGTGCAGCGAAAGATATTTTAGGAGAGACAAAAGGAAAGGGTACGATAGATAGGGATACATGGTGGTGGTCGACAGAAATACAGAATGTGTTGCAGGATAAGAAGAGAAAGTTCAAGGAATGGCAGAGTGTTGAAGATGAAAATGTTAGTTTGAAAGCAGAAAGAAAGAGTGAGTATGATGCTCTAAAGAAAAAAGCCAAGAAAGCTGTGGCCATAGCAAGAGCAAAAGCCCAGGAAAAGCTTTATAACACACTGGATAATCCAGCAGGCCAAAAACATCTTTACCGGCTTGCTAGAGCTAGAGAGCGAAAGACAAGGGATATTTGTAAGATAAAGTGTATAAAGGATGAAACTGGAATGGTTCTTTCGGATGATGAGAAAATTAAGGATAGGTGGAAGAGCTATTTTGAAAGACTAATGAATGAGGAGAATGACTGGAGTGGTGTGCTTGGGAATAAACCAGTAAATGAGGGGTTAGTGAGAATGATTAGTATGGATGAAGTGAGAATAGCAATAAATGGGATGAAGAATAGTAAAGCAATAGGTCCGGATGAAATACCAGTTGAAGTATGGAAGTTATTACGAGTAGATGGATGGACGTGGTTAGCTTTATTCTTCAATAAGTTGTTGCTGGAAGAAGCCATACCTGACGAATGGGGTAACAGTTCGCTGGTGCCCATCTTTAAAAACAAAGGTGATGTGCTGGAGTGCAACAACTATAGAGGAATAAAGCTAATGTCACATAGTATGAAGGCTTGGGAGAAAGTTATTGAAAGGCGACTGAGAGAAGAGAGTGAAATTTCGCAAAACCAATTCGGTTTTATGCCTGGTCGAGGAACAACAGATGCCATCTTTGCTATCCGCCAGCTGTGCGAGAAATAAAGAGGTGCGCATAAAAACTTGCACATGGTATTCGTTGACCTCGAAAAGGCATACGACCGAGTGCCTCGTGAAGTTTTGTGGTGGGCGCTGAAGGATAAAGGTGTGCCAGGGAAGTATGTGCAGTTGATTAGAGCGATGTACAGCCGATGCAGTACCCAAGTCCGGTCTACAGTGGGCACTACTGGCAGCTTCAATGTGGCTGTCGGCTTACACCAGGGATCAGCACTCAGCACTTACCTCTTCGTGCTGATAATGGATGCTCTTACATCTGATATCCAGGAAGCGGCTCCCTGGTGTATGCTGTTCGCTGATGGCATTGTGCTGATTGCCGAGAACGGCTTAGAGGTCCAGAGCAGATTGGAGGTGTGGTGGGAAAGACTCGAGACCGTTGGCCTGAGAGTAAGTCGGACCAAAACTGAGTATCTGTTTTGTGATTTTGGCGGTCTCTCCAGTCCTGTGTCCCATATCTCTCACCGGAACGCCCTTATCGATCTGTTCCGACTTTCGGTACCTCGGGTCGCTTGTCCAAGGAGATGGCGAAGTAGACCGAAACGTAACGCACCGGATCAACTTAGGATGGATGAAATGGCGACAGGTCACAGGAACAACTTGCGACCCACGGATGCCCCTCAAGTTAAAGGGGAAAATTTATAAGTCCGTGATAAGGCCTGTCGTACTTTATGGGTCTGAATGCTGGGCCGTGAAGAAGACGGATGAAAAAAGATTGCATGCAGCGGAGATGAGAATGTTGAGATGGATGTGCGGAGTGACGAGAATGGATAAAGTAAAAAATGAGTATATAAGAGGAAGTTTGAAAGTGGCGCCAGTGACAGAAAAGTTGAAAGGAAATCGTTTGGCTTGGTATGGGCATGTGATGAGAAGGGACGAAACGCATGTGACTCAAAGAGTGATGAATATACATGTTGATGGATGGAGAGGGAGAGGAAGGCCGAAGAAAAGATGGATGGATTGTGTGAAGAATGATATGAAAGAGAAGGGAGTGAATGATAGTGTGACGGTTGACAGGGGAGAATAGAAGAAGTAAACGTGTTGCGCCGACCCCAAGTAACATGGAATAAGGGCAGGAAGATGATGATGAGGTTAAGGTATTTTTCTATGGGCCTATGTCGCCTGAAATAAATGGTATTATTATTTCTTACATATCTCGGGACACTGGGTCCCGGACCTTTGGAAGGCATACGAGGGGTCGAAGCCAACTCGCAGAGGCCCCTTAGATCATTTTAAATGATGAGGAGGCACCAACCGACGGTTATCCCTATATGCACTATATAAGTGCACCCAAGGACAACCCCTGGTTGGTGCAGGACTATTGCAGAACGTGGAAACAAAACATATTGGGCTATGGGTTTAGGTGGCTAAAGTGGATTGGACAACTTGAACTATATAAGCACACTCAATAATGGGCCCCCGGAAACGGCCGCTAGCACATAGTGATATAGCATATACATGGACGCAACACTTCCTGAGGTGCTTGAGGAGTGGAGAGGTATCCCACGGCTATCAGGACAATCAGAGAAGTACGGTCAAGATCCCTACCAGCACCTTGCTGGAATACTTCCTTCCTCCGAGCACGTTTATTATTCGTATTATTGCTGTAAATTTAGTGAATTTCAGAATTTATTACTAGTACTATTGAAAAGACATTCTTCAATCGTTGAAGCGAAAACTAAACTTTATGTTTGCATATTCCAAAAAAACATACTTATTTACATGTCTGGAAACTGAATCGTGAGCGCAGTACACGTATATATTGTGTGGATTGGCAAGTTTATCGATTTTCTGTTCCACTAATGAATTTCCTTACGCAACTGATTAGTACTATAAATTTTATACAAATATACATACCAAGATCCCTACCAGCACCTTACTAGAATACTTCCTTCCTCCGAGCACGTTTGCTCTTGCGAATCTCCAGTCAAGCCAATAAAAGCAAGTCAGAGATGAGGACAAGTTTTCTCCCGAGAGATGAGGTCCCTGGGGTCGCTACTGCCCAACAGCTCGCCACATGCTGCCCTGCGGGTTTCTGTATCTCTCTTGGTCTGGCTCCTCATCCTAGACCCGTTCCGGCAAATTAAACTCTACCGGCACAGACCTAAAGTTCAGAACGCGCAATCCCCACCACGACGTCAACGTAGATACAGCGGTGGGGTTATTATTATTGTAGATCTTTGCAATTGGTCTAAAATTAATTTCTCAAAAATTTTACTAAACGTAAGTAGTACTGAAATAGGTCTATAATTTGTGGGGTCTGATGTACTACCTGATTTAAACAAAGGTATTATTTTACTTTATTTCATCAGGTCAGGAAACTGCCCACAGTCAATACAGTTATAAAAGATAAGAGCTAAAGTAGGTGCTACAATGTCAATAATAGACTTAGCTACTTCTACAGAATTACCCCACAGATGTGCTGTTTTTCTTTTACATTTAAAGCGTGAAATTTTTACTTATATCTCTACAGGTAATATGTCCAAAATTATCATAAATTTCGAATCGCAAACATTAACATTTTCCTTAAGCAAAGACTCAGCAAAAAAAGTTGATGAGTTTAGGGATTTAGTAGTTGAAACGGGAATATCTGAAAATATATTTTCAAAGGCCGCGTTGACTTCTCAGTCTGATTTTATTATGTTGTCATTAATAAACAGGCTGTAGTCAGCACTTCGGTTATTAGACCTTCCCGCTTCACTATTAATAATATTCTAGGTCGTTTTAATTACATTACTACTGTTTTTAATCTTCGAACTCAAATAACGCGACCTGGCCATACAACAATTTTTTTTAAATAATTTCTAACATATAATTTAAATTCAGCAGTGTTTACAAATGTAAAAAGGGCATATGGCCTTTAATTGTACAGTTCATAAAGCTGTGTTCTACTTTTATGAATGCCAATGGTAGTCCAATCACTGAAAGATGCGAATAGTCTTGTGCATAAAGATGGGATGTGTCTTGGGAATAAAGATTAAATTGTTTACAGTATTTTTTCATTATTTTTTATTTGAGATGGCTTTGCTCTCGACTTTAGTCTATATAGGTCAGAGGTGACAGAGACAAAGTCTCTCACTTTGAAGAGATTAGGGTTGTATGCGCTCGAAAACACAGACGCAGGTAGTGAGTTCCACTCTTTTGCTGTGCGCATTATAAAATACATTTGGAAGCGCTTTGTGCGAATTAGTGAAATAGCAACTAGGTAAGGATGGTAACTGGCAGTACGTTTAGATGTCCGATAGTAAAAGGGGGCCGGTGGAATGAGGTCGTAGAGTTCTTGGGCACACTCACCGAAGTGTCCGAAGTATCTGTAGAAGACCGTCAAGCAGGCAACCTTGCGGCGATGAGCCAAGCTATGACGCTTGGCATCCACTAGTTTTACGTCGCCAATGAGCCTCTTAGCGCTGCGTTCCACCGAGTCAAGCGCGGCTAGTTGGTACTTAGCTGATCCATCCCAAAAGCTGACTGCAATACTCTATGCAGGATCGGACTTGCACTTTGTAAAGGACTAAAAGCTGTCCAGGCGTAAAGTATCGCTTCACCCTAATTATGATGCCCAGTTTCTTGGCCGCAATTTGGGCCTTGTACTCGATGGTAAATATATTAAAAAAATCATCACATAGATGATGATTAGTCAAAACTGGTAATTTATTGATGAGTTAAATCATGCGTTTAAGTATCGGTCACTAATTACCAGTCACCCCACATATTGAAACAGTACAATATTCGGAAAAAACGCACACTTCTTTAATATACACTACCTATCCTCTAGCTAATAAAAACAAGGAACTACCTTTTTTTTTAAAGGCAGTTCCATACCTGCTTGAGCGATAGAATGTCGGCCAGTAATATATACATTACACATTACATGAGATACCTACGTAATGTGTGTTGCCCATTGCATGAAACCTCTAAAGTATATTAATGTTATTAAATCTTTTACAGCTGTAATGACTACAACCCTATCAATCAAATATATTATAGTACAAAAAATAATGGTTTCAAAACTGTCACCACTGTAAGTAATTTAACCATGTAATTACCTCAAAATGCAATGCCTATCCCTTCGGGCAGTACGGATTTAATGTGTTGATATTAGAATAACAAATATATGTCTTTTAAATTAATAGTTATTTATCTTTTAACAGTTTAAGGCAGAAAAAAGAATGGGTACTCTATGGAATTGCACGATGTTATCCCTAATAGATAACCAGATAGTTATACGTCCTGTTATCCAGTACAAAGAACACAAATATACAGCGGCCTATTGCTATATGACAATTCACGTGAGACAATCGGGTATGTAAGCTTGTATCCTTCCCACTAATGTTATAAATGTCAATGTTTGAATAATTTTGAGTTTTTGTTACTCATTGGATTTGGATGTTTGCAAACAGATAGATCGAGTCCTGGATTAAAACAAAATTATGATACTTTTTATACGGTGAAGTGAATGAAGTAGGTAGTGAAACCACGGGCAACAGCAAGTAGAAGATAATACACATTTGTGTCTAAATTAGAATAAACAAATCCACAGAGCCGCCACAGACGATCCTCATGAATAACATGGTGCTGCAAGCAGTTCGCACTGACCTGTCGGAAAAGGACATCGACTTCACTGCCGACTACCAATGCGCAGACGGCGATGTAGTCAACGTCACTTGCATCAATTTCTTTAACGATGCGAAGCTCACGATGCAATATGAGATGGCAGGCACAATGAGCCGTGAGTTTTTATATTCTTTTAGTACCTATTGTAGTGAAAAAAAAACAGCATTCACCACTTGAAAAACGTATAATTTTGATTAATAAAAAGAAAAGTAACACCCGAAGTGCATATTTTTAAGAAATTAAAAAAATCAAAAACCAGACTGACGTAAAAAGTGAACTTTAAAAAAGGTGGAATCAAGATGACATATTTCTGTATCCAATCACACTTAATACTTTAAAACAATCTCATGCAGTCGGAGGCATATTCTTCAATCCTAACTAATATTATAAATGCGAAAGTTAGTTTGTTTGTTTGTTTGTTACCTTTTCACGCCTAAACCACTGAACCGATCATCCTGAAATTTTGCATATATGCTGTCAGGTATACAGGAACAGATATAGGTTACCTTTCATCCCGAAAGAAAGTACTGTTCCAGAGGAAAACAACAATAACTTTCTTATGATAACAGATGGCGCCACATGTATTTCGAATCATGATTGGATTATATTATTATAGAAACTTTAGTAGTGTGTTTTTTTTATTATTTAGTACCTCTAACATTTTGTGAGTTTAGAGTGTCGATAGACCCGTTTTTCATTTATACGTAATTCTATAAATGCGAATGTGAGTTTATTTGTTTGTTACGCTTTCACGCTATCACCGCTGAACAGATTTGGATGAAATTTGGCACATGGGTAGACTATGACCTAGATTAGGATATAGGATACTTTTGATCCCGGTAGTGCGTTTTCATGTGATAATTTCCTTCCGACAACCACGCGGGCGAAGCCGCGTGCATAAGCTAGTTTAACAATAAAAACCTATTGCCTCCGACTGCATGAGATTGTTTTATAGTATTAAGTGGGACTGGAGACAGAAATAGGTCATCTTGTTTCCATCTTTTTTTATAGGTCATTTTGTACGCAGTCTGGTTTTTAATTTTTTAAATTTACTTTTTTATTTTACTCACGCTGTATTAATTAGGTAACGCTTTAGATAATGACCGTTAAAATTATCTTTCAAAGCAGTAAAATTCTGGGTTTGTCACTCGATTCTAAGAATTATAATGATTTTTTTTATATCTATTAATTGTAACTCTCTTGCTTATAATACCCTCTTATAATCGGGTGATAACGGCCTCTTATACTCACTCACTCCAAAAGTTCGGGATTGTTTTTTATTTTATCATTTCTCATTCCAAATTACATTTAAAAATATAATTTGTATATACTTGTGTAATCACATTTTAAAACCCTTCATTTTGATACCTCATTTGATAGGTTTGGGAGATTTTTTTTTTTGAAATGGCGCCAAAAATCGGTCTTTTTATTTTATCGTATAAATATATCCAGTGACACTCCCGCAATAAAGATGAATCTAACGACATATCATACATCAAATTGATTGAGCCGTTGAGTGGTTACGAGCGGACATAGAAACGGACATATATACAGGCCAAACACATAACCCTCCGCCGCGGCCGGGTAAAACTAAACAAGGTAATAAAAATTTAAGGACTCAAATCATATTCAAAAAAGGATTCCAGTTAGGTTTGTCGATATTTTTTGTATAAAAAAAATTACACGTGTAAAACTTAGACACACGAGATCCTCATAATTCTCCTGTCCTTATCGCAATCTATTTGGGATCGGCGCAACATGTCTCTTTTTCCATAATTCTCTATTAGTCGTCATCGCGGCAGTCACCCATTTCTAGCCATATCTTAAAGACGCACGAGATCGTTATACCTATTAGTCTTGATTTGCTATACGTCCTAAAGAGCTCAATTGCAATTGATAATCTAGGTACAGTAGCGGTCATAAGTGGAGTAGCAATGCCATAAAGCAATAGAATGACATTGCGGTAAGTAATTTCTGTACTATAGACACACACACTCTCATTCGTTTGCAGCTGATTGTATTCCATATAAATTAAACCAATAGGGTATATGGCATAATAGCTTAGCGGTTGTCTTATTTGGGTAAGCGCGTTCATGCATAGAGAGCAGTGGGCTCGAATTTCACGCGCGGTGATATATTTTTATTGTTTTAATAAATTAGTCGAATAATCACGCTACTGACTGATTTTTCAATAGTCAGATAAGTTTTATCCGAAGAATAAATACCTATGACGGTTTGACATACTTTCTGTACAAAAGCTGTCAAACCGCCATCTTTATTCCATAAATATAAGTTATTGGACGATTGAAAAATTTGCCCTAACTCGTAAAACTTTTGGTTCTATTACTAAGATACAATATTTAAAGCCTGATTGTGGTAGTTAACTGATTACATTTTACTTCCATAAAATGTTCTATAAGAGAAAATAAACTATTTTTACTAAATGTTTATTTATTTATACCCTTTATAAAATTATAACGAATAAACATTTTGTAATCGCTTATAGAACATTTTTATTCTTAACCCCTTATTTAAATAAAAATATATTAATAAAAATAATAATTTTATTATTATTGTAATAAAAGAACAGAATGAAGATTATTGTTGAAGGGAAAAATAAAAGACTCGTCTCGAGATTCGAGATTGGAATACAGACCTGTGTATTTCCCAATCCAATATATTCAACGAACTCATGATCACTGTGTTTTAATTTAAAATGCTTTCTGCGCATTTTGAAATCTAATATGTTTTTATTGTTTCTAATTTATTCATTTATTCTTCAGAAAGCTCAAAGTCTAACATCTATAAAGGTAAGTTATGTACAATAGCGCTTACAATTGCCATTTACAAGCTCCGACAAATTAACAACTATGTACCTGAAATTAAAAAAAGGAAGAAACATATAAAAATAAAAATAAAATCTCCTACTTAAATATAAACTTATCAAATACTTCTTGAAACAAAATGAATTAAAATATTCTTTAAAACAAAACATAATAATCTTCGAATCTATATAATTATTATCTCGTGACAGTTTATTTAGAGCCAAATGTAAAACGGATGTTCTTGAATTTGCGCTGTCAGACCACACAGCGCAAATCATAAAATGCCCGGTGAAAAAAACTTGTATGTTAAAATACTGGCGCAGAAAACGACGGGACTTTAGCGCAGAGAATATGGTTAAATTTAGGGACTGCTTAAAACAATTGACGTTTTCGGAAATTTATGAAACTGAAGATCCAAATACCGCTTTTGACATATTTATTGACAACTTTAAACTATTTTATGACCTTTGTTTTCCATATAAGCTAACAACGATAAATGTAATTAAAAAATCAAAATGGATCTCACATGGCATTAAATTATGCAGTAAAAAGAAACGTCAATTGCTCTGGCATTACAGATTACAACTAAATATGACGAATAAAAACATTTTTAATAATTATACAAAAAGGTTTAAAAAAGTTATGAGATTGACTCGACATGCTCAAAATAGTTACTCAATTAAAACTGCAACAAATAAATCTAAAATGACATGGAGTATAATAAATAAATCGAAACCGTTTTTACCCAAAGAATCCATTAGCAATATAAATGTAGATGACAAAATAGTAAATGACCCTCTAGAGATAGCTAACGCGTTTAACAATTTTTTCGTAGATAAGATTCAACCAAGTCAAGGTTCGGGAAGCAAAGTAACAACGAATATTATAAAACGGAAAGACTCCATTTTTGTTGCACCCAGTATACCTGTTGACATATTAAACATAATTAAATATTTAAAAGCCACAAATAGTACAGGTTACGATGGTATTTCTACAAAGGTGGTAAAGTATGTTTCTGAAACCATTTGTACCCACTTAAGCTACCTAATAAATCTGTGCATCAGCTCAGGTGTATATCCGGATGCCCTAAAAGTTTCAAGAGTAAAACCATTATTTAAAAAAAACAATAAGGGACAAATGGCTAACTATAGACCAATCGCCTTAATTCCTATAATGTCCAAAATTTTTGAAAAATACCTTTATAAAGAACTTTACTCATATCTAGAAAAGAAAAATATCTTTAGTGAGGAGCAAAAGGGGTTTAGACAAAACATGTCAACCAGTATGGCCATTTATGACTTCTTATATAATATTATGACGAATATGGACAGAAGAATCCCGGTATGTGCGATATACTGCGACATGACGCAAGCTTTTGACCACGTTGACCATAGCATATTACTACATAAATTAGAAGCTTACGGCATAAGGGGAAGCATACTAAATCTTATTCAGTCATACCTGACTAATAGAAAACAATACACAGAAATTGAGAGAATTAATGTTAAGACAAAGAAAGAGGAAGTTTATATGTCAAGCGAACGCACACCTACATACGGTGTTCCTCAAGGCAGCGTACTTGGATCTTTACTATTCATAATATACATCAATGACCGGGCTAGTGCTATTGACCACCCCATGACTCTCTTTGCCGACGATAGCACTATGACTATAGCATGTAAAAATAAAGACATATATGAAAGTGACATAAATCAATCTTTGACATCAATAATATCATGGTTAAATAGGAACAACCTAAAAATAAATCTAGATAAGACAACTATTATGCATTTCAGGCAACGGAACGAGGCTGTATTTGACCTTAACGCAATTTACGAGGACACTGTTCTTAATAAAGTTGACGCCACAAAATTTCTAGGAATTATTATTGACGCTAAATTGAACTGGAAGGCACACATCGAATACCTAAGTAAACGGCTGAGCTCCTCTGCGTACGCCTTATATAAACTGGCCCCAGAGCTAAACACAGATGCCTTAGTAACAGCGTATCATAGTCTAGTAGCATCGTTATTGCGCTACGGTATTATTTTTTGGGGGAATTCCACAGACAAAGCTATAGCGTTTAGGGCCCAAAAGCGATGCATTCGTGCGATGTTCAATTTGAAGTCGACTGACAGCTGTATGCCAATGTTTAAAAAACACAAATTATTTACCCTACCGTCTCTGTATATTTTTGAAGTTGCGACATTTGTTAGGGTGAATCAATTTCTGTTTCCACGACTGGCTGACACCTTCCCCCGTAACAGACGTGACAATAATCAACTGTGTTTACATACGTCAAAGACTGCATTAATGGGAAAAGCGTTTTCTGTATGGCTCCTAAAATCTATAATAAAATACCACAGTCATATAAAGAATTGCCGGTAAATTTGTTAAAAAAAAAAAAATGCGAGATTTATTAACAGACAAGTGTTATTATAATGTGAATGACTTTTTGAATGACACTATTTGACATTTTTAAAATTATTATTATTATTTTTTATTTTATTTTATTTAGTCTTAAGTTTTGTGACATTTTATGATTAATTTAATTTTTTTTTGTAAATTTTATGAATTTGTACACCTTACGGGTGAAACATGTACGTACTAAATATTAATATGGTGCCATCCTGCATGTATAATTTGTATGTATACGCATGTTTTTGACAAATAAATTTATCTTTATCTTTATCTTTATCTTTATTAATTATGCTAAAAACAGTAAAAAAGATACTAAACACATTGTGTTACATGTTAATAAATCATAATAATGCTACTCATTGCGGTCTGTGACAAAGTATTGCTTATTTATAGTTCGTCTTAATGTGTTAGGGCTGGTTCTAAGTAGATCAACATCTAAGTGAGAGGGAAGATTATTGAAGTTTGCTGCGCTACGTAAGAAGAAGGCATACTGTCGGTCGTTTATTGATGCGAATGGAATGTGAAGAAGTGGCCGCTGTCTGATGCTAACGTGATGGATGCGGAGTAATACATATTACGGAAAGAAGTTGGGAACAGTCGATGAAACTATTGGCATTATTTAACAGAAAAGTTATATCATTAGCATGGCGTCTGTTTTCCAGTGATAGAAAATGGCATCTTTTGCAACGATGAGTGTAATCCGTTGAGCATTGCTTTGTCTTGTATCTTAAAATCTGTTTCTGTATGCTTTCTATTTTTGAATTATACAAGTCATATTTTGGGTTCCACACTTGAGATGAGTATTCAAGGTGGCTGCGTACGTATGAACAGTATAAAACTTTGAATGTCCTGGATAACGCCCAAATCCCTTATACTGTTCACCCGTTACTGTTTGGTTATTCAATGCATACCCTGAACCAACTGTTTTCTTTTGCCGTGTATAAGTCATATGGAAGCATTTGGATACATTTAATTGAAGTTCGTTTAGTCGACAGTAATCTACAAACCTATTGAGATCCTTCTGGAGTAGTGATGTGTCAAATGAACAACGTACTGTTTTCAGTATTTTCATGTCATCGGCGTATAATAAAATGTACAAGTTAATAAAACAGTTAATAAAAAAAAATTTCTTAATATCTGCAATAAATAAATTAAATAGAAAAGGTCCTAAAATTGATCCCTGAGGAACTCCAAATGGCATCAGGTTCCAACTGGATGTGAAAGCCTGTACTACTGCTTGTGATCTGTTTTCAATGTAGGAGGAAAACCATCGATATAGGTTGCCGTGAATTCCAGTTAAGAAAAGTTTACGTAAAAGTACCCTGTGGTCAATGCGGTCAAAACATTTACTGGAATCCATATAAATTACATCAACTTGTGTACGGGACAGATTTTTTCCTGAACTGTTTGTGTATTTGGTAGCGAGTGTGTCCAACATGTAAAACACTTCACGTAGTAAACCAAAAGTTCATTGATTACTGGTGTCGTACACCGTAAAGGTTAGTGATTCTTACATGTACGTCTGTTCCGCGTGTTGGTAAGTTGCACACTAAGTAAGTAGCAATATGTGTTGTAACAAGTGAAGCTATTGATTCGCCTTGTCAGCCAGAATTAAGGTCAATGTACGTAGACCGTACAACTTGTGCACGTTGCTCAATACCATTAGTGATAAATTCATTGGAAAGAATAAGGTTAGTGGTAGTGGATTGCTTAAGAAGGAAACCATGCTGCTCATCACCAAAGTCACATTTTAAAGCTGAATAAACTGCGGAGTAAACAACGCGCTTGAGCACTTTGGAGAACAGGGATAGCTTTGAAATTGGGCGATAGTTATCTACGAGGGACTTGTCACCTTTTTAAAAACTGGCGTAACGAATGCCGATTTCCAGATTTAGGAACAGTGCCTTCTACTAACAATCGCTTAAATATAATACAGACAGGTTTGGCTAGACTTTTCGCACAATTGAATATAAATATAGGCGATAATAAGTCAGGGCCTCCTGACTTAGAGAGATCGAGCATTTGAAGTAACTTTAGTACTTTTTCGTGGCATACCTCTATGGAGCTGATGCTCGCTGTGCTTGTGGATGATGTTGTGGCTTGATCCTGGTCATCTATGTCTGGTTCTTGAAATGTTGACGGACAGTATGTAGCGAACAGGTTACTGCTTTCTTCTCCAGTGTCTGCGGTTGTGTCTTGGTATTTCAGTATATTAAGGAAGTTACTATTACTTCTCGTGCTTTTAATAAAGGACCAAAACATTTAGGGATTTTGATAATTGATGATTCGATTTTACCCATATACATTTGGTAACAAGATTTCTATACGTCTGCAGCTCTATGACGCAATAAATAAAAGGTTTGGTAGTCTGATATATTTTCATAAGTTTTATATTTCCGGTTATATTTATATTTTTCTTTTAGGATATTAATTAGTGCAGCTGTATACCAGGGAGGGTGTGATGAATTTTTAACAGACATTTTTAGAATATACTGACCTCTGATTTCATAGAGTTTGTTATAAAAAAGATTAACAGCATTGTCTAGTGGCTCAGCACTCAGCAAATCTTCCCAGTCAACGTCATCAAGAGTGGACATAATAGCAGTGTAGTTTCTTTATAGAACTGATATTTAGTGTTAGTTTTTTTCTGATAGTGAGTGTATTTGAACAAAATCAGCCTGTAATAACAATAGTAAAGGGTTTGTGATGCATGTCGTTGGCAAGGTGTTGTGTTGAGAGTAATACATTGCCGATCACATACGGAGTCCCGCAAGGGTCTATATTGGGGCCGCTATTATTCTTGATTTACATAAATAGCATCACAGAACTAAATCTACATGGTAATGTAACTTTATATGCAGATGATTCGTGCTTATTTTATTTCGGAGCCAACATGCACGACATTATTTCAAAAGCCCAAGAAGATCTCAATGTCCTATTCGAGTGGTTCAAATATAATTAACTAACCATAAAGACCGCACCAACGGCGAGGTGGAACCTGCATAATGGTTAAAAAGAACCTTGAATGTAAACCTATCTCTAACTTGGTTACGCCTTTAATTTATGATTTCGAATATTGTGCAATAGAAATCATCACGCTTAAAGTCATTGTTGTCTGTATTTACCGTACTCCAAATTCAAATTTAAGTCTGTTCTTTAAAAACCTAGAGGATATTTTGAGGAAAATAACAAAACGAAATAAAAATAAAATAATTCTATGCGGAGATTGGAACATTGACGCATTAAAGCGTAACAATAATTATAAAGAATTAGAATGTATCTTACAAAACTATAACATTTCTAACTTACTAAACCCACAAGAAAATCATCATGTTTAGATCTTATTGCAAGTGACATACCTAATGCTCAGCCTCAAATACATGCCCATGTATTGTCTGATCATGAGACCGGTCAGTCCATTTGTTTCCATTCGTCTGTAGATACTGCAAGATGCAGAAAACAATTCTGGTTTCAAAAGAAAAGAGATTTGAGTCAACACAACATAGAAAAGTTTATGTCATGCATATCGTCTCTTTCCTTTTCAGAAATATACGAGTCAGATGATACTGACATAGCATTCAATCACTTTCATGATACACTGTCCCTTTTTTATAATCTCTGTTTTCCCATACTCAAAGTAAAAATTACAAACAAACCGCCAAAAAGTAAATGGATAACAAAAGGAATAAAAAGATGTTGTGTCAGGAAACGAAGTATGTACCTAAAATATAGACTATTAAATTCCAATAAAAATAAAAACCTAAAGAACTACCAAAACTATAGTAGAATACTGAGACGATGTATATTACATGCTCAGAAAATTGATAATACTCGTTATATTCTTGAATCGAACAATAAATGTAAAGCCGCCTGGGACATTATTAAAAAGAATAGTATAGATATCGATAATAACGCCGAAATTACCACTATCATAGATGATAAATGCACATACACTAATGCTGATAAAATTGCCAATAAATTTAATGACTTTTTTATAAACATGACAAACAAATCTAATATCCCTAATTCTGAAACACACATTGACTACAAACATACCATCACTGACATATCGGATACCATTTTCTTGACTCCAACTAATGAAGATACTGTGTATAAAATTATTAATTCTTTAAACTCAACTAACTCAACCGGGTATGACGAAATCAATACGAAAATTCTTAAACGTTGCTCTAAATATATATCTCATCCACTCGCCCACATTATTAATCTATCATTATTTCAAGGTTTATTCCCCGCCAGACTAAAATTTTCCATAGTCAAACCTTTATACAAAAAAGGAGATAAAAATGACATGAATAACTATCGACCGATTACTCTAATACCCGTAATTACTAAAATTTTTGAAAGAATTATGTACGATAAACTGCACTCCTTTATAATAAAACACTCAATTTTAAAAGAGGAATAGTTCGGTGTCAGAAAAAATAAATCAACAACTCTTGCATGGTTTTCTCTCGTGAAAATGATTACCTCTAGTCTGAATGAGAAAAGACCAATAGCATCGATATTTCTCGATATGTCAAAAGCATTTGACTTCGTAGATCACAAACTGCTTCTCTTCAAACTAAATCGTTATGGTGTTAGGGGAAACGCATTACAATGGATTGAATCTTATCTAAATAATCGCCAACAATGCGTAGAAATATCGAGGCGTACTTTATCAGAAAATAAAATACATAGATCCAATTATCGTCAAAACTCATGTGGCCCCAGGGCAGTATATTAGGACCCTTTTTGTTCTTACTATATATCAATGATTTGCCCAACGTAACCCCATATTCTTGCATTCTGTACGCCGACGATACAACGCTTAGTATTGAACTCGCCGATAACAATATCTCCAAATACGAAAAAGAGATTAATGATACGTTAAACAAAATAATAGAATGGCTAAAAGACAACAATCTACATGTCAATCTTAGTAAAACCAAACTTATACAGTTCCAAGCTTACAATAGCAAACGTCACCAATTAGAAATTAGATATGCTAATAACGCTGTAGAAGAGGTTCAAAGTGCTTCTTTTTTGGGGATAACATTAGATAAATATTGCAACTGGAAAGTACACATTGACAAATTATGCACTAAGCTGCAAAGATTTGTATTCGTTTTAAACAGAATAAGTCGCGTAGGTGGTATCAATGCAGCACTTTGTGCTTATCATGGTTACGTAGCATCAATTCTCCGTCACGGAATCATTATATGGGGAAATTCTGTTGATACTATTAAAGTATTCCGAGCCCAAAAGAAATGTATTCGATCAATGACTAAAGCCCATCCATTACAAAGCTGTGTCCCAATCTTTAAAAAATTAAAAATATTACCACTACCTTCTTTATATATATTCGAACTCTGTATCTTTGTACGGAAAAACTTAGCTTTATTTCAATTACACAATGATGTTGTAATAAGGAAAAGTCGAAATATCCACAAATTATGTGGGTGCACATAATTTGTGGATATTTCGACAGCAAAGAATTAAACTATTTTCGAATAATGTTTACTGTATGGCAGTTCAAATTTATAATAAATTACCTAATGTTTTTAAAAGTCTTAACCTCATGACATTTAAAAAGAAATTATTTAACTTTCTATTGCAAAAGTGTTACTACTCAATAAATGATTTTTTAAACGAAAAATTTGATTCAAAATTTAAATTAGACGACGACTTACCTCTTAATAATTGAATGGAATTTCATTTCTATGACTATGTATTGAAATTTTTCTATCTTCATTGTATTTAATAATTCTTGACATTATAATTAATAACCCTTGACATTGTATTTAATCATTCTTGACATTATAATCAATAACCCTTGACATTGTATTCAATCATTCTTGACATTATAATTAATAACCCCGACATTGTATTTAATAACTCTTTACATTATAAAATAACCCCTGACACTGTATTTCATAGTCGTTAACTTTAACCTTATTCTAGACATTTTATGGTTTATTATTAATTTAAATTCTTTGAAATATTTGCACGCTGGAAACAGCAGAATATTATGGACATCATATTAAGTGTAACACCTATGTAACAACAATATTCTAGCAAATAAATTTATTATTATTATTATCTTATATATCTCGGGACCCTGGGGTCCCGGACCTTTGGAAGGCGTACGAGGAGCCGAAGCCAACTCGCAGAGGCCCCTTAGATAATTTTAAATGATGAGGAGGCACCAACCGACGATTATCCCTGTATGCACTATGCAAGTGCACCCAAGGACAACCCCCGGTTGGGACAGGACTATTGTTGTACGTGGAAACAAAACACATTGGGCTATGGGTTTGGGTGGCTAAAGTGGATTGGGTAACTTGAACTATGGAAGAACTATGTCCCCTGCCTGACCAATGTTATATATTATACACGGATAAAATGGCAGGGGGTGACTTGCACACTCAATAATGGGCCCCCGAGGACGGCCGCTAGCACATAGTGACGTAGCGACAAGGGGGCAACACTTCCGGAGGTGCTTGAGGAGTGGAGAGGTATTCCACGGCTATCAGGACAATCCCGGAAGTACGGTCAAGATCCCTACCAGCACCTTACTGGAATACTTCCTTCCTCCGAGCACGTTTGCTCTTGCGAATCTCCACTCAAGCCGGCCAATAAAGGCAAGAAAGAGGTGGGAGCTCTGTTCCTCGTCAGTGTTCACTCCAGCCGGCCAATAAAGGCAAGCCAGAGATGAGGACAAGATTTCTCCCGGGAGATAGGGTCCATGGGGTCGCTACTGCCCATCAGCTCGCCACATGTTGCCCTGTGGGTTTTTGTATCTCTCTTAGTCTGGCTCCTCATCCTAGACCCGTTCCGGCAAACTCTACCGGCACAGACCTAAAGTTTGGAGCACGCAAGCCCCACCACGACGTCAACGTAGAGATACAGCGGTGGGGTTATTATTATTATTATTATTATTATCTCCTTTATTTATTTTTTAAACTTATTTTAATAAAAAAAAATATTTTAAAAATATTTTTATAAAAACATAAAAAAAAACATTTAAAAATATAAAAAATAGTGATCCGCCGGTAGCGGGTGCAGGGTCCAAGCTACCGGTGGTTAGGGCCCCAGAGACAGGAACCTCCTCACAATACGCGCCGTATCAAGGAGGACTGCCTTCTGAATCAGGCCCTTCACCCAGCCACCCAACGAGAGCCTCTTGAGATGTTGGTCGAGGCTCTTAGCGATAAGGCCATTGACCGTAACGACTATCGGCACAATGATTGCCGAGTCCACATTCCACATAGCCTCGACAACCTCGTGGACATAGACAACCTCGTGGGCTAAGTCGAGATACTTCAATTGTTTCTCCTTCTCAGCCTTCACGAGGTTCTCGTCATGCGGGATAGTGACATCGATTATCATTGTGCGGCGCACTGATCGATCTATTACCACTATATCAGGCTTATTGGCTACAATAGTCCTGTCAGTGATAATAGATCGATCCCAGTATAACGTGACATGGTCATTCTCGAGAACTGGGTCGGGCACATACCTGTAATAAGGTACCTCAGAGTCTACAAGGCCGTATTTCAGAGCAAGTTGCTGATGGATAATCCTGGCTACTTGGTTATGCCTGTGCAAATACAAATATTATTATTATTATTAAATATTTCTAAAACAAAGACAACGTAACAAGTTTTAGAAATACTTAATATTTCTAAAACTTGTTACGTGGTCTTTAGAGCTAAGAATAAAAAAAAAATATTTATCACAGTACGACACACTAACAATTGATAACATCCCACTAGATCAAAATACCTGCGAAAAGTATCTTGGTTTGAGAATAGATCATCACTGAATGCACAATCAAATAGACCATATCGAGGGTTCACGGGCTATTTGTATTAAGCGACATCCTGGCCGATATTGAGTTATTATCACATCTACCTGCATTAAAAAGTGAAACACGTAAAAAACGGAGATATACACTATTGATTATTAATCCTCGATAGGGGGCACTTTTTCGTAAAAAATATTGAT
The DNA here is from genome assembly GCA_948252095.1 of Dicycla oo. Classification (NCBI taxonomy): domain Eukaryota; kingdom Metazoa; phylum Arthropoda; class Insecta; order Lepidoptera; family Noctuidae; genus Dicycla; species Dicycla oo. Next base: position 31,669,767 of record OX411720.1, on the reverse strand, counting down.
ACTTTTTTACAATGTTCTTTTTTCCGAATAATGAAACTTTTAAATGCTCTCTTGTAAAGTTCCAAACATGTCGCTTAATACAAATAGCCCGTGAACCCTCGATATTAAAAATAAACTATCAGCACTTACAGGATCACTTCATAGTACCAGTGCATACCTCAAAAGATACGTTATACTATTTATAATTCTCTTATTAAGTCGCATCTGTTATATCTCATAGAAATTTGGAGAAGTGCCGGAAAAACAAAGTTGAAAGAATTACAAAGAGTACAAAATAAGGTCATAAAGATATTGTCTCGCTATCCATATCTGACATCAACCTGTAACATTTATAAAAAAACAAAACTAATGAATATCAAACAACTCTACACATATAATACTTTCTTTTTTTTTTGTGGATGGGAAATCATCAAATAACTTCTCCCGCTCTGGGTGGAGCGGAAGGGCGTGTCAGACTTTTACTGACTAAAACCCACCCGTGTTCCTTCAGTTGCCTATGCCAGGGCCACGGTATCTTTTTCAAACAACCCGCGACCCCAGCGGCATCGGCCCTATTGGACCCCATCTCTTGCTGACATCTCTTTGAGGCGCGCGTGGAACACAACGCGCCGTCGACCCGGGCCTGGTCCTTACCGGACGGCGAGCTACCCACTACTCACCGTCCGCAAGCCCGCGCCTACGGTGGCCGGGAATCGGCTATCGATTCCCGCCGCCCAGGGCGTCTCCTGCGGCGACTGAGGGCGTGAGGTTGCCTCTCCCTCACGCGTTCCGCCTCCTCCTTTGCGAGCATTACCGCTTCGCAGAAGGAGGTGACGGCCTCCCATGCACTCTCGCTCCGCACCATGGCCTGGACCAAGCTCGGACGCGAGAGATCGCCGCCGCCGATCGCCTCCGTGAGAACACGGCGGTGCTCTGCCCAAGCCGGGCAGACCTCCACTGTATGCTCCACCGTGTCCTCTGGGGTCTGGCCCACCCTAAATAGTATATAATGCTTATGACATGGGCGCAACTACCTAATGTTCTTCTGCCTTGTATGCAAGAACAGTAATATCCTGTAATAGCGTCTCTTCCTTCCGACATAGCGTTGAACAAAATATATGTATAGTAGGTTTTTGAAGTGGTGTGCCTTGAATGTATCCTGCACCTTAATAAAATATCGTTATCATTTATTTCTGGATGTCTGTAAAGCTCCATTTCGTAAACGCCAGTGCGTTTCAGATGCTCACTACAATAGGAGCGCGCTATTTTAACATGTTACGTACCAACTGAAAAGAGAATTAACTCCTCAATGGTGAGGCGAGGGAAATCTGCCACTTCTGGGCTATCGGCCACAAGTCTTGTGAATATTGCTCTCTGTCTATTCAAGTTATTATTCTCCACATACTCAGCCAAAAGATTTGGTCGGTTCATATTTGCGTTAATGATTTCTATGAAAGCATTTGTATATGGGCTGTCGGTGTATGGTTTCCTGGAAGGCATTTATTATTGCCGCAGCGATTTTAAAATCGTTTAAGATGTGGGGTACGTGGAGATTAAAAATTCTGTTTCTGAATAATTTAAAGTCGCGTTTGAAGCGGCCATTCATTGTTTCAACAACCCACCTCACCAGTGTTATAAGCCTCGATTTATTTGTTGTGTGACGGCCTCCCATGCACTCGCGCTCCGCACCATGGCCTGGACCAGGCTCGGACGCGAGAGATCGCCGCCGCCGATCGCCTCCGTGAGAACACGGCGGTGCTCTGCCCAAGCCGGGCAGACCTCCACTGTATGCTCCACCGTGTCCTCTGGGCGATCCACACAATGGTGACACCCGGGCGTTTCCTCCCGCCTTATGCGAAACAGGAACCTCCCGAAACAACCGTGTCCGGTGAGGACCTGCGTCAGGCAGAAGGTGAGGACGCCGTGGCGCCTCTCTAACCAGTCCTCAAAGAGGGGACTTATCGCCGCAATTGTGGCGTGCCCAGCGCTGGGCTGCGACAGTCGCACTTTCCATGTCGCCATGAGATCCCGCCGGAGCTCTGTCCGCTGTACCGTGATTTCTCGCGGCAGCGGAGTTACGCCCCGGCGTTTCGCCTCCTCGCGCACACATATAATACTTGCGTTCTGATTAGAAAAATTATAGACAGAACCATCCACACTAACTTATCATTTACTAAAAAATCTCAAATTACTAAAGGCAGTCTTCGTCGAGCAAGTCTACTTGTTTTGCCAAGAATACGCACTAATTACGCTAGAAAGAATATTACATATGAAGGAGCACAACTATTTAATAATCTACCCACTTACATAAATAATGTTAGCTCTCCAGCAGTTTTAAATCTCGACTATCCAAACACATAATTGAAAACTGCCTTGACTAAAGTCCTCCAATGTTCTTAAATGGTTGAGAGTTGAACTGCTGAATGAGTACTTATAGAATAATTATATAATTATAATACTATACATATACTTTGGTGACGGTTACCTAAAATAAGTTTACTGAATGTATCTTGTCTGTTCATGAGAAAAAAAAATCAGCTGTTCAGTACATTTATGTTCGCATAATTCGTCAAAATGTACTGAACAGCAGATTTTTTTTGTGATTTCAGGTTTGTTCCCATAGTAAAAGTTGTTCATAATGATGAGTACAGTGACCCCTTAAGAGGTTGTTGGTGTTTTACCAATAACCCTGTATAGAAGCAAAATTTAGGCATAAAAGTTTCTTTAAAATGCTCTGCTTCCGTGGCCCAAAAAATCCTTTCCGTAAACAATTCTACGGCTCTTGCACATTTTAAAAATTAAGAATAAAGACTACTACCAGTCATATTAATGGAGGCGAAATGCTGCAAATTAAAAAAAATAACCAATGTTTTAGAGGATTACACTTCACGTTCCAACTATCTTACATATTGCCAATAGAATACTCAGTCACGTAGGCGAAGCCGCGGGCCCAGCTAGTCTGTAACAAATGTATACCTATTTCGTATTATTCCAGATAAGTCTACAATGACAGAACTATTATCATACAGAGTGATCGGTTTCGTCGCAACATTGCATTCTGGACACAACAACAGTTATATGATATGTACTAATACGGAACCAACTGACTACACCAAAGTTATGGTGAGATTTGTAATGCGGACAGAATTCAGTAAGTTTTTTCGTTTTCTATTTTATTAGCTACAGAGGCCACAGTCATATTATACTTGCTTAGATGACTAAAATCGGGTGCAGCTTTCCAATAACCAATCCATGGATTGAGTTTGCCATCTTTGATCTCTATGATTATTTTATTTTTAAACTTTTATTGCTCGACAACGCGAGTGGGGCTGTTTACTTTTGTTAACAAGCGAGTATTATTCCACTGCTGGTCGATGGTATCCCTGCTCCTAATCGATTCAATTGGTATTATATGTATCTCGGTTTGATTCCTGTCTGAATCGAGTGACTTTTCGAAATAGATAAACTATGCAATATTACTATTTTTTTAAGTGATATATAAATGTGTTTTCTGCCTCCATCGTTCCTCCATTCTTCATTCCACCTTGTAAAAAAGGTGCAATAAGGAAGCGGTTTACAAAATGTTATAATAAACTTGTTTTTTAGGTACAGTGAGCATCAGAATCAATGGAATGACTCTACGACCACAAATCAAAAATCATTACAGGAGCTCTAGGAGGAGGAGTACCATTGAATGCATATATCTAAGACAACAACTCATAACCGTGGTGTGTGAAGTACAAACAGGCACGAGTTTGATAGTATTCGACGAATTTCTTCGTAGTAGAAGCAGTTACAAAGGTAATTAAATAAATAAATAAAGTCTTATTACTGGAACAATGAGTACAGTAAATCTCCTTATATACAAATTTGGTCTTATGTAACGTGCACTTAGGTGTCAAATGAGTGTTTTGGCACTCGTAATTGAATTACCCTGTATCACGAATATCATCACCTTCTCCGGACCAACTAGGAGAGTTCTTTATAGAATTTAATTTTGAATAAATTCAAAACAAAAATATCAATTAACTTAAAATATACAAACAAAGATATAAACAAAAGGAGTGCGTGTGTACGTGTGTGTTGTAGTGTGGTGTGTGTTGGGTAGTGCGTCCAGAAGGTATGAGTTGAGGTGAAATGGACAGTTAACCCGCTAATTGCATAAGTCTCTTAGACTCTTCGTAGGTGAGACCTTTTAGCTAGTCACTAATAGCGTTCCTGCATTGCTGCCGGGTAAGTAAGTAAATATTTAGAACAACGTTGAGTTTATTGTAAACCCCTTAACCCAGTCGAGGGTTCACGGGCTATTTGTATTAAGCGACATCCTGGCCGATATTGAGTTATTATCACATCTACCTGCATTAAAAAGTGAAAAACGTAAAAAACGGAGATATACCCTATTGATTATTAACCCTCGATAGGCCACTTTTTCGTAAAAAATATTGATACTTTTTTACAATGTTCTTTTTTCCGAATAATGAAATTTTGAAATGCTCTCTTGTAAAGTTCCAACCATGTCGCTTAATACAAATAGCCCGTAAACCCTCGCAGTATTCAATAATGCCGTTGAGCAAGAGCAGTTTTGTGTTTCTCCGTGCTACAAGTATAATATCTTGACGATAGTCAAGTGCAGGCGCGTAGCTGCCGCCACATCAGCCGTATCAATTATACGAGGCCCACAAGCTACGAGTACTAGAGCCCCTTGACCCGATGCTGACGTGTGGAAGCAAAAAATTGTAAAACATTTCCCAAAACCACAAACTCGTTTTAAATAGAGGCACTTACTGACTAAAACCTAATGAAAATTAACAGAAACAACTATAGTTAAATCTACTGGTGCGGGCCGGCTCTTTCATTCAGTTAGTAAAATTACACAGAAAATCTAACCTATCCAAGTCAGAATGCTCAAATTTTCGAGGTCACTTCACTCAGTCTGCAATTCTTTAGTAAAAAAAATATATAATAATAGCTTGTATCTTAATAGCTTTGTGTCTTTGTATCCGAGTCAGGATGCTTCAATTTTCTAGCTCATTTCCCTCGCTGTTGCATTATCCCGGTCCAGAATGCTCCAATTTTCGGGCTCACTTCGCTCGCTCTTTGTTGAAACCGGATCGGAGTTAGAACGCTCCAAAAAAGATTGATCGAGTGACTAAGGTCCGTATTACAGAAACTAACTGAAGACTCATGCATTACATAAAACTAGTTTCAACCAATCATAAGTAGTGCTTGAGTCTTGGGTGAGGTTCTTTAGTATGGTATATGCTGCTAGTACGATATATGCTCAGGATATGCTGCCCCTTGTCGCTACGTCACTATGTGCTAGCGACAGTTTCCGGGGGCCCATTATTGAGTGTGCAAGCCACCCCCTGCCATTTTCCGTGTATAATAAAACATAAATCAGGCAGGCGCTATAGTTCTTTCATATACGACAGGCCAGATGGCGTGGTTGTTTAAGATACCGCCTGGCATGCCGCTGGTCGTGGGTTCGATTTCCATCCAGGACAAACGTCGTCTACGATGTGCTATGGGACAAGTTGAGGAGTGCGGATGTGCCAGCGGATTATAAAGCACTTCTCAGATACTGGTATGCTCACCTGACAAACCGTGTGAGATGGAACGCGGTGTAAAGTATATAATAGGTTTTATCCAGGTTTACCGTCAGCAAGTTCAGACTAAGCCAGTTCATCACGGAAGTTAGTGCAGATTCAGCTCTAGTCTGCACATCGTCCCACGTAGGCCTACGAATTAAAATGATGGTGATGATGTAGATCTTACCTTCAGGTATTGACATTCTACAAAGGTTGTTTATGTAAATTTGAAAGAGCGTGGGGCCTAATATGCTTCCTTAAGGCACGCCGCATGACACCAATTCTTCATTACTGTGTCTCAAGCCTATCCTAACTCGTTGGGTGCGATTTGTCAGGTAATCAGTAAAGAGTTCCAAAGCCATGCCACGCACGCCCAAACACTTTAACTTAGCTATTAGTTTGGAACAGAAACGTTCAAAAGCCTTCGACAAGTCCAAAAATATGCCAAGGCACTTAGTTTTGCTGTTATATAATATATTTATATAGTTTTCATTAGATCTAATACAGCATCTATAGTGGAGACACCAGACCTAAAGCCATACTGGTTGTCAGCAAAGTTAGGAAGAAACGTATTAGTTTTAGTAAACGTATTAGTAGAATTACGTAAAGAATTACACAGCTAATACATTTATCTATCGTTATTATCTACGTAAGCTTTAGTGCAGCATTACATTTACTGGCATACGTAGCTTAATTGATAAACATAACAAAAGAAACCAATATGAATATATGCATAAAGCTGACGAGTCGGCATTAAATTTAATAATATAATATTCCAATTGGTAGTTACTTAGCAACAGGAAAAAAGAGCAGAGTCATTGCAGGTAAACGGCTCGCCAAACAAAAAGGCACTTTCAAAAAATTATAGAGGTTTATTTCATAAAGTTTATTATTCAGTCAGTATATTAATTACCGTAGAACATTACAATATTATGTATAACTTTTTATTAAGGCCATAGCTTAAGTATTTGTTTCCGAAATCGGAAAGAGGATCAGTTAAACGGATTAAATAGGTATGCTAAAACTACAAATTGCACCAAAACATATCAAAAGGTTAGTAGGTTACATAAAAAACTAAAAATTATGTTGTGTTTGAACTTGAAGTGTTCGTAACTTATTTGTTATTAAAAATACGTAAGTAATAGGTTATACACACATAACCAGGTCTCCAGCGAATATAAATAATAAGTACTAAATAAAATAATATTAATTAAGTATAGTTATTTATTAATAGCTCGTGTAACCACCATTCTGACCAATAAAAGCTTGCATGCGGGAAAGCATTAAATTAATTAAATTTTTATATTTTGAACCACGAATCCTCTCACATATTTGTAAACAATGAGTCTCTAACGCATCTGGAGTACGCTCATTTTGATTATACCACCGTTGATCGATAATACCCCATAAGTTTTCAATGGGATTTAAATCCGGTGATCTAGCAGGCCAAGGAATAACGCAAATATCATTATACTGACGAAACCATACTTGCACACTGTGCGAACGGTATATCGGACAATTATCCTGCACAAATTTTTATCTGTGGTAATTCTTCTCTTGGATACATATTTCGAACGGTAAGCAACATGGTCTCGTTGATCGATAACACCCCATAAGTTTTCAATGGGATTTAAATCCGGTGATCTAGCAGGCCAAGGAATAACGCAAATATCATTATACTGACGAAACCATACCTGCACACTGTGCGAACGGTATGTCGGACAATTATCCTGCACAAATTTTTATCTGTGGTAATTCTTCCCTTGGATACATATTTCGAACGGTAAGCAACATGGTCTCCTCCAGCTCTTCTTTTAAAATTTGCACTATTTGCTAGAGTTGGTAGTCTAACTAGTTCTTCCGGATCGGCTCATCCATTCCCACATGTTCACTGTTACATGACCAGAACGCATATTGGGCATTACGTGACCACTTCTGTATCACATATTATTTCGACGCCACAAACATTAGAGTCCGTGTTCACTGTGCTTAAAAGTTTTTCATCTGTAAACATGACATTACTCCAATTGAAGTTTATGTGATCCAAAGTGAACTGTAATCTTGCCCTTTTATGGTTTACCGTGAGCAAGGGTTTCACTGCATGCCTCCGATGATGCAGCCCTTCACTGAAGAGCACGACGAACAGTGTCAACACTTGTGTTAAATAAACCAGCATAGTGGTTTGTCGGCAGAAATCCATTTTCTTCATACTATTTTATCATGGTTTGATGCTTCAATGTGATAAGTCGTGGTCTACCAGTTCTTTGATGGTGTTGCAAAGAACCCTCCTCTTCAAATCGTCGTACCCATAGAACAACTGTTTTTCTGCAACAATAAAATAGACATATATCATCATTCTCCTGCCCTTGTCCCAATTTATTTGGGGTCGGCGCAACATGTCTTTTTCTTCCATACTTCTCTATTAGTCGTCATCTCGGTAGTCACTCCCTTTCTGGCCATATCATCTTTCACACAGTCCATCCATCGTTTCTTTGGTCTTCCCTTACTCGTATAGCCCTCCACGTTCATACTAAACACTTTCAATACTCAATACTCAATATCTTTATTGCTTTTCCATAATGTGTACATAGGTGGTAAGTTCTATAATATAAATAAGATCATTATGGACCCTGTAGGGCACAGCAAAAGGGTAGGAGAGAGGAAGCCCTGTTTTAGGAGATCATGAATTATTGCTATTTTTTTTAAATTTATTATTATTGCTATTTTATTTAAGTATTTTTTAATGTATTATTTGTTATTATTTATTAATAATTACCATATCATTAATATATTTCAAACATAACTATAAATTGCGTGATTGTCATTAATTATTGTTAACAATTATTATTATTATTATATTATTAGTAATTTCCTTAACATTTATTACTATCTTACTTTCTTTTTTACTTTTTTCTATAATGTATGTTTATCGTTTAAATATTCATCTAAGAAATAATAGCATTTGTTTATTAGTAATTTTTTAAGTTTTATTATAAATATATTGAAATTTTCTTCTTTCTTTATTATGTCTGGTAGTTTGTTGTATATTTTTATAGACATTACGTAGGGACTTGTAGAATGCATTTTTAGCCTGGATGTTGGTATGTTTAGCCTAGATCCGTGCCTAAGTGTGTACTGTGATTGGATGTCTTCGCGTTTTGTGTAGAACTCTTGATGCTTACGGACAAATTTACATAATTCTAGAATGTAAATACTTTCCTGACGACATTTTCCTCATTCCTCTGCATCACATGCCCATACCATGACAACCGATTTCCACACAACTTTTCAGTCACCGGTGTCACTTTCAGACTTCCTCTTACATACTCATGTCTTATTCTATCCATTCGCGTAATACCACACATCCCTCTTAGCATTCTCATCTCGGCTGCATGCAATTGCCTTTCATTCATTCTTTTTATGGCCCAACATTCTGATCCATACAAGACAGCAGGTCTAACCATTGTTTTATAAATTTTCCCCTTGAGTTTAAGGGGAATGCGGGAGTCGCAGATTGTTCCCGTGACCTGCCGCCATTTCATCCATCCAGTGTTAATTCTGTGCTTAACAGTCCGGTCTACTTCGCCATCGCTTTGCACAAGTGAACCAAGATACCGGAAGTCGGAGCAGACCGGGAGAAGCGCGCCATCAAGCGCTATGGCTCCAGCACTGGAGAGACCGCCGAAATCGCAGAACATATACTCGGTCTTGGTTCTGCTGATTTTCAAGCCGACATTCTCCAGTTTCCGTTGCCATTTCTCCAATCACAAGAACGATGTCGTCGGCAAATAGCATGCACCAGGGTGCCTCTTCCTGTATGTCCGCTGTCAGAGCGTCCATAATTAACAGGAAGATGTCAGGACTTAAAGCTGACCCCTGGTGCAAGCCTACCGCCACACTGAACTCGTCGGTGTTGCCAGCAGCCGACCGGACGTAGGTACAAGATTGACTGTACATAGCACGAATTAACTCTACATACTTCCCGGGCAAACCTTTCTCTTTCAAGGCCCACCACAAGACATCCCGAGGTACCCTATCATACGCTTTTTCCAGATCAATGAACACCATGTGCAAGTTATTGTGTGCACGTCTGTCAATTGGCGAAGTGCAAAAGTGGCGTCCACTGTTCCTCGACCTGGCATAAACCTAAACTGGTTTGGGGTAATCTCACTCTCCTCTCGCAATCTTTTCTCTATTATTTTCTCATACCTTCATACTATGGGACATAAGCTTTATCCCTCGATAGTTGTTGCAGTTCTGCACGTCACCTTTATTCTTGAAGATGGGCACTAGCGAACTATTGCACCTCTTATCTCTTATCTCTTCCTCTTCCAGTCATCGTACCTACATTCCAGCTCGCGCACCTCAATCTTACTTCTCTCATACTCCGAGCTTGCGTCTTACGTCGCACCCGCTCGTTCTGATGCGACAACCCTTGTCCATTTCCCACAGGAGCCGGGTGCTGCCCCTGCGCGTCGCCTGTGGGGTACGCCCTAGCCCTATCGCGCATTCTCATATTTCCTACCATGTTGCCTATAGTTTCGGCTAAGTTTTTACAGTCGGCCGCCCGCCTGACACCAACCCTCCTTGGGAATGCTTTTGTTGGCGGTTTACCCGCCACCGCGCGGGTGACCCAAGGTGCTTAAATTATATGCACTAGGTCTCAAGTTCCCTTAGTCGCCTTTTACGACACCCACGGGAAGAAATGGGATGGTGCTATTCTTTACGTCCGGCACCAAACGGAAATAGTACCCAATAATGATTGTTATGTAGTAACTAAAACATAATAGAGTTTTTTTTTTTATATAAAAGTGTAAAAATAAAACTACTTACGTTTACACCGGTCTCTCGGGCTATTTCTGACATGGTTTTGCCTTGATTATGCAAAGAAATCGGAAAGAGGATCAGTCAAACGGATTAAATAGGTATGCTAAAACTACAAAATTGCACCAAAACATATCATAGTAGGTTACATAAAAAACTAAAAATTATGTTGTGTTTGAACTTGAAGTGTTCTTGTAACGACATCAATAATACAACGCGTACTCATTTTGGTAAAATAAGTAATTCAACTGATTAATAATAAGAACTGAACAAAAGGCACTAGAATCGCATTGAACTTAGCGAACGATCAATTGAGCTTAGTCATAACTCTTCAATCTAAGTATTATTTAAACTACCTACCAATTATTTATAAATCCATATCACAAGCTCTGCTTAGTTTGGGATCAGATGACCGTGTATGAATAATGCCCCAGGATATATTATTATTATTATCTCCTTTATTTCAATTCCTTACATATAAATTATATTTTTAAATATTAGAATACAGAAATAAAAACATTTAAAAATTTCAAAAATAGAAATCTACCGGCATGGGGAACAGGGTCCAAGCCACCGGTGGTTCGGGCCTCAGAGACAGGAACCTCCTCACAATACGCGCCGTATTAAGGAGGACTGCCTTCTGAATCAGGCCCTTCACCCAGCCACCCAACGAGAGCCTGTTGAGATGTTGGTCCAGGCTCTTGGCGATAAAGCTGTAACGAATGATTGCTGACCGACTGAGTAGTGACCGGGCTCTCCTATCCAGTTCGTCTAGTTCCGTCTGGGTCCACTTGAGTATGCCAAAGGACTACATCAGGACCGGCATGACCCAACTGTTAAAGGTTGAAGTTAAAGTTTGAAAACCTTGTTGCCGCCTAACTTGCGCTCTTGCAACGATTGTTTCATGTCAGGCCCGTTAATGCCTAACCCCTCTGACATACCCAGGTATTTGTAGGTATCAGTTGCGGCGAGTGATCTCAGGTTTATAGAATCAGATTCCACAATCCCGCACCGCTTTACTTGCATGACTGCACATTTATCTACACCAAATTCTATTCTGATGGAATCACTAAAAGTTTTAGTTACTTTTAGTGACTCCAGCAGTCGCAATTTGTTGGTGGTAAACAGTTTCAAATCATCCATATAAAGCAGGTGGGATATTACCTGACCGCAGAGTACTGAGAGGGTTCAAGGCTAAACAAAACCATAGTGGGCCAATTTTCATGGTTTTTGATTTGTTGTATTTGTCTCCGTCCCGAATAGCAGAATAACTATTAAAACATCGGAAAAATATACGAAAAAAAAATTATGAAGAAAATTTATTTTCTCATACGTCTAATCTGGACAGGACAAAGTCTGTTGGGTAGTAGCTAGTACATATATAGGGTGACTGGTAATTAGTGACACGTTTTTCTAGTTTCAATTTAATATAGAAGAAGGGACGCGAGTAAATATGTTCCAGGAAGCAGACTGATCGGACTCCACGTGGACTTCTCACCACGTTTGTTTTTAACGCGAAAAAGTCTTTTCGCTCGGTGTACTGGTAGTAAGATTAATATTTCTGACCGACAAAAACATGTAAGATTTCAACCGCTAATAACTACGTGATTTTTAATGCTAGAGCAATAGTTGAGCATTCTAAAGAGATATATATATATATATATATATATATATAATATATATATTATTTTTTATTACAGCTAGTACTGTAACAGGAAAGAAGGTTGAGATGTCGTTTTATTTGGCTGGAAGGGATATTTTGGAATGTACATCTGCTAGAGGTGAAGATGAAAGACATTTCCTTCTTGAATTTACTGAGGGCAATTTCCCTATTGGTAAGTAAAAACATACCTAATATTTGTGAGAGATAAATTATTTACTGATTTTTAAGAATTGTTTAATAATATTTTTTATCAACTTCCGGTATTTGAAAGTATTGTAACTGACTACTTGTTCCCCCACAATACGAGCGAATCTTGCTTTAAATGGGGCGCACTGTCTCTCGACGGATCAGAAGCTGTCCGATAGCGGACACGGCACAACAGTGCTCTGAACTGTCAGGTATGTTTCTTAAACAATGTTATAATGTTGAATTTCTATTTATTATGTTGTATTTTTACTATGTTATTATTTTTAAATTATATGCTATTTATGAAGTATTGCTGTGTCACTTGCTGAAAATATAATAACGAACCTATTTATGTTTATTATTCTACCCCACCTCCCACATCAGAAGTGGGATTGATAACAAAAACTACGCCTACAAATGTTTGATTTCAGGAAAATGGATAGAAATAAATCTGCGGCAGACGAGGCCGGACTCCTGCAGGATGCAGCAGAAGCAATGCATCAAGAATGTCAATCGCCAATCTTGGGACCAAGGACAGCGGGTTACGTAGCTCCAAGTGCAACCAAGGAGGCTGTGGCATCCTCAGGCGATAGCGATGCACCTCTCGGCGGTTCAATGGCAGCCAGTAGCAGCAGTAATTCAAGGACAGTAGAGTTTGTACCTATTAGTTTTATGCAAAATATGATGCAAGAAATGATGTCACAATTAATTCATACTACTGCAAAAGCCTTTCATCCTCCAAATTTACTACCTACTCCACGGATGCGCAGTCTTGAGCATATCTATCTACCAATTTTTGACCCTGATGATCGTACCGATACTATACAAGTTTGGTGCCGAAACGTCGAAGAACTTAAAATCGAGTATGAACTGACTGATAGAGAAATCCTGAACTTGTCTAGGAAGAACCTGCGCGGACGTGCCGCTGAATGGGCGCGTCGTAATTATTCCAGTCTTAGTAGCTGGCCAGATCTCAAAACGGGCCTTATTGAAACCTTTGCAGATGAAGCTCGTTACTACGATGACCTAACGCTGTTTATGGAATACACCAGTGAGCAGGCCGGTAGTCTTGCTGAGTACGCCACTCGAAAATGGGAGTTGGCAAAGAAGGTGATTGGTGTGGAGATGACTGAACAACGCCTCGTCGAAGCAGTTATTTCAGGTATGTCGGACTTTCGTATTCGTTCTGATTTGCTACGCCTTACACCAAAAAAATTGCCACAATTAATTCAGAGTCTAAATTCGTATAAGCGAAAAAGGCCTGTCAGAGAGTCTGATCACAATATCCCATCTAAGCGTTCCAAACACGTATCTACTCCAGATACTTCGTCCAGACGATGTCACAAATGCCACAAATTAGGTCATATTCAAAGAGACTGTCGTTCGGGTACTAATTGCGGACCTAGTAAAGATTCAGCTTCCACTACTAAATCTAATAGTTCAAAACCAGTAGAATCTAGTTCGAAACCTCCTGTAACATCATGCACTTTTTGTAATAAAAAAGGGCATTCCAGTGAGAACTGTTTTCACCGCATAAATAAGAAAACTAAAGATGAAAAGGCCTCTCGCGTGAATAGCTTGGTTTTAAGTAGCAAAAAATCACACACTATTCAAATTGATAATCACGATTATTCCTGCCTGATAGACAGTGGTGCTGAATGCTCTCTAATGCGCGAAAGTATTGGCGATTCAATAAAAAATTAAAAACTAAATAACTTATGAAAAAAACTAAAAAAACTTATGAAACCATTACTCTAAGAGGTGTTGGAGACAATGCTTTCTGTTCATCGCGTAAAAAGCTGTGTATGATCTGTGTTGATGGTATAAATGTTGAATTGGATTTCATTTTGGTCCCTGATAGGTACATTCAGTATGACGTATTACTTGGTCAAAATTTATTTGAAATACCTGGAATTCAGGTGACTTTCTCAAGGAATTCTGCTAAAGTCTACCGCAACTCTTACAGTGTAAGCTGTTTTAAAAAGGATGCTGATTTTGACGGAGTTGATATCAACTCTGACATAAATTCAGAGCATAAGTTACTGCTATCCAACATATTGAGAGCACATTCTAAAATGTTTACGTTCGGCAATGCTGTTTCTCAAGTAACTACTGGTGAATTAAATATTCGATTAAAAAATCCTGATAAAATTGTTCAACGCCGACCTTATCGATTAGCTCCTGCTGAGCGTGAACATGTTAAAAACATTATTAAAGATTTAAAGGATAACAACATAATTCGTGATAGCAATTCCCCATTCGCAAGTCCAATATTACTAGTTCGGAAAAAGGATGGTAGTGACCGAATGTGTGTTGACTACAGGGAATTGAACAGCAACACCGTTCGTGATCATTTTCCGCTTCCCATTATTGATGATCATATTAGTAAATTATCGCGAGCTAAATATTTTACTATTTTAGATATGACAGCCGGTTTTCATCAAATCGCTATAGCAGATAATTCCGTAGAAAAAACTGCTTTTGTCACCCCTGATGGGCAATATGAATATCTAAGAATGCCGTTTGGGTTATGTAATGCACCTTCTGTGTTTCAAAGAGCCATCAGCACAGCCCTTAAACAGTTCATAGATGAATTCGTATTGATTTATATTGATGATGTAGTAATCTATTCAGAAACAGCTAATCAAGGTATAGAACGTTTGAAGTTAGTTCTTGAAGCCTTGCAGAAAACAGGGTTATCAATCAATGTAAAAAAATGTAAGTTCTTAAAAACTGAGATCGAATACTTGGGAAGAGTTGTTTCCAACGGCCAAGTAAAACCAAGTCAGGGTAAAGTCTCCGCTCTTTTAAATGCTCCCATTCCTACAACTGTAAAACAAGTGAGACAATTTTGTGGATTAGCAAGTTATTTCCGAAAGTTTATTCCAAATTTTTCCCTTATCATGATTCCCTTGTATAATCTTACACGTAATAATGTCAAATGGCACTGGACATCGGAGCAGGAAACTGCTAGAGATAAAATCCTTGAGTACCTTGCCTCTGAACCAGCTCTAACTTTGTTCGATCCTGCTAAACCTGTTGAACTTCACACGGATGCCAGTTCCACAGGTCTAGCGGGAATTCTTTTTCAAAAACATGATCAGTTGAAAGTAGTGGAGTATTTTAGCATGCGCACCACTGAGACCGAAAGTCGTTACCACTCTTATGAGTTGGAAACTCTGGCAGTGGTTAGATCTATTAAGCATTTTCGTCATTACTTACTTGGTAGGCCATTTAAAGTCATTACTGATTGTAACTCGCTAAAAGCCTCGCGTAATAAAAAAGAATTGCTTCCTAGGGTTCATAGATGGTGGGCTTACCTACAATCTTTTGATTTTAGTATCGAGTATCGAAAGGGAGAACGTATACCCCATGTTGATTACCTAAGTCGAAATCCAGCAACTGTCAACATAAATAATATTCAAAATTATAGTGAATGGTTAGAAGTAGAACAAAATAATGATTTGGAAACCAAAAATATAATCGAATCAATTAAACAAGGGAGTATCGACAAAAATATAGCTTCCACTTATGAAATTCAAAATGGATTATTGTATCGTATTATTTCTATTAATAATAAGGTTAAGAAACGTCTTTATGTTCCAAAAAGTTATAGGTGGCATATCATACAAATTTATCACGATGCTCTTAAACACCTTGGTTGGGAAAAAACCCTCGACAAAATAAGAGAACAATTTTGGTTTCCAAATATGTCTAAGTGTACTCGTAAATACGTTGACAGTTGTCTGACTTGCAAAATAAATAAAAGTCAATCTGGTTCACGACAGATTACATTACACCCTATAGATAAGCCCCCTACTCCTTTTCATACAGTCCATATGGACACGACGGGCAAACTGAGTGGCAATAAACCTACCAAACAATACGCAGTGGTTTTTATAGATGCATTTACAAAATTCTGCTACTTGAAACCTGTTACTAACCTAACTGCAGTAGCTACAGTAAATGCCTTAAAACAACTAATTTATACTTTTGGTACCCCTAAACGTATAATTTGTGATCAGGCTGCCTCCTATACCGGCAAAGAATTTACAAGTTTCTGTGAAAATTGGTCTATAGAATTGCATTTTATAGCTAGCGGTGTGAGTCGTGCAAATGGCCAGGTTGAGCGGATTATGAAGGTTCTGACAAACTGTTTTACTATTGTAGAAAATACAACCAAAAAAAGTTGGAAAGATGCTGTTGGCGAAGTACAGTTGGCTATAAATAGCACCTTTAGTAAAAGTACTGGTCATACTCCTTTCCAACTTCTGATGGGCTGCGATCAGTCACCTCCTGCTATATCAGCTTTGCTAAATGATGTTGAACGTATGGACCTCGATATGTGCCGTCAAGAGTCAAAGCTCAGAATGGACGAGCTAGCTGAATCTAGAAAAGTCGATTATGATAAAACTAAAGCTAAAATTATACCTTTTAAAGTCGGTGATATAGTATTGGTAAAACAAAATCCGCGAGTAATTAACAAACTTGACAGTAAATTTAAAGGTCCATGCGTCATTACTCAAGTAAACAATAACGATAGATATACAGTTCGAGTTAATAAAACTGGCAATGAGTTGTATGTCTCTCATGACAATTTGCGAATTGTCACTCCTGACATGGGATGTGAGTTGACAGACTCTTTAGATATTTCTGATTAATGTTACAAAGATAATGAATGAATCTTTTAATGAGAACTTACTTACTTTTGTGTTTATTATATTGTATATTATGCAATTCTGAAGATTGTCCTGTATATCTAAGCGTCTGGCCAACGATTATGGATATGCTTGACAATCTCACCAATGTCATGAGATTTGACAATAGCCATGTGATTTGGCGATTACAGAATCATGATGCCATGTGATTTGGCGGTTACATAATCATGATGCCATGTGATTTGGCGGTTACAGAATCATGATGCCATGTGATTTGGCGATTACAGAATCATGATGCCATGTGATTTGGCTGTTACATAATCATGATGCCATGTGATTTGGCGGTTACATAATCATGATGCCATGTGATTTGGCGGTTACAGAATCATGATGCCATGTGATTTGGCTTTGGTGGTCATGTGATTTGGCCATGTAATTTAACAACCATTAAAAATGGTGATTGGGTCATGTGATTTGACCGTTGGCTATTTGATAATTTTTGAATCAAGTCATTTGACTGATTGTCTGATGCTGTGATTTTAAAGAACTGTTAAGATTTTAACTGTTATATAAATCTCTTTATGAATTTTGTTCGCGAGCCATAAAGGCTGCTCGTCAGTATGGCCGTGTGAGAGATAAATTATTTACTGATTTTTAAGAATTGTTTAATAATATTTTTTATCAACTTCCGGTATTTGAAAGTATTGTAACTGACTACTTGTTCCCCCACAATACGAGCGAATCTTGCTTTAAATGGGGCGCACTGTCTCTCGACGGATCAGAAGCTGTCCGATAGCGGACACGGCACAACAGTGCTCTGAACTGTCAGGTATGTTTCTTAAACAATGTTATAATGTTGAATTTCTATTTATTATGTTGTATTTTTACTATGTTATTATTTTTAAATTATATGCTATTTATGAAGTATTGCTGTGTCACTTGCTGAAAATATAATAACGAACCTATTTATGTTTATTATTCTACCCCACCTCCCACATATTAATAAATAATACTAATATAATATTAATAAATATAATAAATACATAGTTAACACTAAGAAAATGGTCAAAAAACAAAAATTATTCACCAAAAATGTAAAACTACAAAAATGTAAAAGAAAGGTTAGATCTCCTGAAACAATTAGATACATATGTATTCATTAAACTTAGAAAAAAAAAACACTAGAAAATACCAAATTGACACAGATAACTTGCGGTATAAACTAGACCTACTACAGGAGAAACTCACTTCTATAACCATGAAATATACAGCCTCTGAAAATCAAATGAGCTAATATGTATTGGCAATGAGTTATTAAGTTCACTGGTAAGCTCAGAAACAAATAAATGTGTACATAGTCAACCACCATCTATTCAACCCACATCGGACCATTCATTGCCAATATGTGATACCACCGTGCCGCAGTTTTGTGCCAGTTTGCCATTATCAATTGCTAACTGCTTGCCTAAAAAGAATGTAAATAAAGAAATAGTATTATTTTATGATGTAATTGGAAAAGATCTAGGCCACTTGTTAACAAATAAATATCCGGGACACTCAATAATGAACTACTATATGCCTGGTTGTTCTTTATTTGATATAATGAAAAAAGTTTTAAAATGCAATTTTAACCAGGATCTTCTTCTTCCTGAGGCAAACTGACTGTATGGGAATGTAAACATTACCCCTATTACCAACAATTATTAATTATTATTAATAATTGTTTACTGTTTGCGGTAATGTGAACAAAGGAGAATTACTCCAATATTTTCATTGTGCAACATTAGTTTAAGAAAAATTGTATTGTTTACATTCCCATACAGTCAAAGTTTGCCACAGGAAGAAAACAATTTTAGATATGAAATGAATATGACATTACATAACTTGACATATAATAATAATTTAATTGACACTAACAATTATGTTTGGTAATCATTTATATTTGACAAAATATACATTTTTTTATGGATAGGTACTATCTTTCAAAGTATTGTAAAAGACAGATAGCTGTGTCGCTATCATATTACCTTTCTCTTAGATTATAGAATGTCCAGATTCCTAGTAGGCCACCGTAAATTGATTCCAAATTTAAGTAGCTACTACTAGCTAAGTTGTCCGATCCCCGCACCACACGTCGAACGGAACGTTCGCCGCGTAAACGTCACGAGCCGGGTATTTTAATTTCTAAAAAAATACAGTTTGTGCTGTGAAATCGTGTAAAAATTACACTACAAAAAATGAAAAGTGCACTAACATCTCATTTCATAAGTAAGTATTCAATTTCACCTGCTGTATTTTTTTATTTTTTATTAAAGGTTATTTATTTCAAACAGTAACTAGACTATATGTACAAGCTAACACTAACAGATATACATATTATGTATAAGTATATAAAAATCATAAAAATAAAAAGGCGAAGAGCTCAGAGGGCATCAAAAACTTCGTCCGCATCGCTGTCAATGGAAAAAGTGCCCAAAAGGCTGGCAGCATTGCCACGTTGGATGGCAATGCTGATTCTTTGGGCTAAAAATAGGCCAGCCCTCTGGTCCCGTGAAGAGTCGACCGACCGCTTGGCGATGTCCCGAAATACTCGATGAGCACTCGGACCCCAAGGCCCTAGAGTTTCAACCCCAAACGGCTCAAACATATAGCTCCCAATAAGGTTGCTATATTTGCGCCGTTTGAGGTTTTCTGCTCCTGCAGCAGCCGCCCCAGCACAACCCGCCGTGCTAAGAAGATGGGATGGCGCGAGGGTATCGACACAGGTGTGTGTGTGTCGTTTTTCCCACACCAAAGGCCTACCCAACTTCCAAGGCATTATGGTCATTCCGTCTGGCCTCTTCCCATCGTCGCGTGCCAAGTCATTGGGTTCTAAAACTGCTGGCACCCCGGCGGTGACAAGAGCCCGACGGATGATGTTGTTAATGCTAGCGTGCCGTGCCATCCGACCAGCGCTCTTGCTGCAGGATAGTCCATGGTGTCCGAGGTAGTCGACTCTTTCACCGCATTGACAGCGATGTGGAGCCCCACAAGGAGCACCCACACGCAAACATGTAGCGAGCCGGAATGTGGTGTCACTCAGCACAGTGCCTATGTTGGGTGACGGTAGAGCCTGAAGCCAGAGACCCGACTCCCATTCACCGCCACCGCACACAGCCAACAGGCGGGCACGCTCAGTAGTATTGGTGGACGTTTATTCCGTACCAACCTGCAGAGTGGCTCATCCCACTGTCTCTGGAAAGACGGGTTCTCGGGCTGAACCGTATCCGGGCAAACCACTTTCCAGGCATTCACCGCGTCGGTCAATCACGGCACTTCAGAGTCAACCTGAGAAGGGGCTAAGATTCTTGTGGTTAACATTTCACCTTGTATTTCTTAGTTGAATTTGAAAACGAAAAAGTAATAATGTAAAGCAGTAACTGTTGAAGTGTTGCCTAGGGCGTGAAATCAGTTTACCCATATTTTTAACACCTCACGAAAAAAACGAGGGATGACAAATGAGTTTTTTTAACATGGACAATGATTATTTTTGTGAGTGTTAGTTGGTTTCTTTAACTGTATAGTTCGCAAACGCCCTCAATTGGACCCGAACACATAACCTTCGTCGGCTCGTCCAAACTCCACCACAGGGGCAATGACGTTACTCATTTCATTATTTGAGGAATTCATCCATTGTTCAAGTTAAATAAGTACTGCCGCCGTAAGGAAAAAGGGCGGGCATATCTACAGAAATAATGAAATGAAGAAAAAAATTTTTTTGTCCTGTTTAAAGTACAAGATACAAAGGCAGATGCGTCTTTTAATAGTAAGAATTATTAGGTTTTCGTGAAGTTTACGCCAATATAAAAATACTGGTAGAAGCGTCTTTTTTTGCTGATTCCGAATAATATGTAAATAACTCTATTTCGAAAAAAAATGTCAGATCCGTCTTTTTTCCTTATGACGGCAGAGTAGTGGTAATGAAGTTTTTTGATATCCAAAGTCGAAGTTTCGTGCCAATCGTGTGTGTTTACATTTTTACTTTTCACAAATATCACACACACATGTAGATACGATTTACAATGTGACAAATATTATTCAAAATATTATAAACAACAAGAAAATGCCCAGATCATAAAGTAATATACAAACATAGGTCCAATAATACGTAATATTCATTACCGGTATGGTATTTGAAATAAGGAAAAATATTGCTTGTAAAAGCGAGTGCTAAAGTATTTAAGGTTTTTGTAGCGTAAATACAAGCATACTACAAGCAAGCAAGCGTAATACAAGCAAGCATGGTGTAATAAGACCCCTTTTTTTAACGCACGAGCGAAGTAAGAGCCAAAAGTTGAACACTTTGGCAGTGCAATAAAAAAAAAATATGCATGATGTTTTTTTTTTTGATCATTCACAAATTCATAACAACGATGCGGTCGTAGCGAGTACAAAAAAACACAATATGTTCTATGTTCTATGTTATTGGGTTTGGTTTCCGCACTTAATCCTTCAAGTGGACCATTGTGCGTGAGCCATGGCGGCCGTCAGTTTTTATTCCAACCAGCCCACCTCCCTCCAGAAGTTAGTCACGGCTTCTGGTCTGTTCAGAACATCTGTGAAAGATATGGGTGCCCCGAGGGTTTCTATTCTAATCTGGGCAACGCCTGTGCACTCGAAGAGCACATGCGGAACGGTTTCCTCAGCCTCCATGCAAGCTCTGCACAGAGGGCTGTCCGTTATGCCCATTGTGTAGAAGTGTTTGTTCAGCGAGCAGTGTCCCGTGATGGTCCCTGTCATCAGGCGCAGGCCATTGCTTTCTAGGCGTAAAAGTCGCCTGGTTAGTTTGCCATCTAGTCTTGGCATAGCCTCCCTGGACTGCCTGCACCCTGGTGTCGAGGACCACCACTCCTCTGCTTGTGTTTGGGTGAACTCTTGCAGCCACCTGCGTAATTGGTTGAAAGGGATGGGTACGACTGGTTCGGGTCCGCAGACTGACGCACTGGATGCCCTCCTAGCAAGTTCGTCCGCTGCATCGTTACCCAAAGACCCACTGTGTTCTTTTATCCATTGCAGTGTCACTGTATTGCGGTTAGATACCGTTACTCGTTCTAACGCATTGTGACATTCTAGTATTAATCTTGAAGTAATATATTTCTTCTCTAAGGTTTGGAGTACTGAGGCACTGTCGGAGAGTATACGTATATGGCTATCCGTAACTCTCCTGGCCTCTATGGCATACGCCGATTGAATATGTGTGGGACATTCTGCCTGGTAGACAGTGTTGAACATTCCCAGCGGGCTGGATATGTTTATGTAAAATGTAAAAACACAATATTAATTTATTATTCCTGCTCTGTGTAGTAAAAACGTGTGCCGTCGCGAAACCCCCGTCAAGAACGAAGTTCCTTCAAACGTACCTATGAGTTAAAACAAAAACAAAATTTTAGCAGCCGCCATCTTGGATTTGTATTCTAATGTCACTATCGGCTTTAACATCCTCGAAAACCAAGAAAACGACATCCATGATGAAAAATTTTAAAATCTTTGCTGCCGCCATCATGGATTTCCATTCTAACGTCACTATCGTCTTTAACACCCTCGAAAACCATGAAAACGACACCTATGACGAAAATTATGAAAATTTTCTCTGCCGCCATCTTGGATTTACATTCTAACGTCACTATCGGCTTTAACACCCTCGAAAATCATGAAACGACACCCTTGATGAAAATTGTATGTGATATGTATGAAAAATGTAAAAAAGACAGCAGATCTGTGGGGTAATTCTGTAGAAGTGGCTAAGTCTATTATTGACTTTGTAGCACATAGTCTAGCTCTTATCTTTAATAACTGTATCGACTGTGGGGATTTTCCTGACCTTATGAAATATAGTAAAATAATACCGTTGTTTAAATCAGATAGTACATCAGACCCTACAAATTATAGACCTATTTCAGTACTACCTACGTTTAGTAAAATTTTTGAGAAATTAATTTTAGACCAATTGCAAAAATTTTTAAAAAACATAAATTATTACAAAACAACCAGTTCAGTTTTACAAGGGGTCGTTCAACTACTGATGCCGCGGTATTGAACTTTTAGGACATATTTATAATGCATGGGAAGATAAATGCGATGCCTTGGGCATCATTTGTGATTTGTCCAAAGCATTCGATTGCGTTCTTCATGAAACGTTAATCAGGAAGCACCGCCACTATGGGATCCGGAACACCGCTCTGGATTTTCTTACTTCATACTTGAGTAATAGGATTCAGAGCGTTGACGTTAATGGAAAATGATCGCCTGGATCTATAGTAACAATGGGAGTTCCACAGGGCTCAATTCTTGGTCCTTTCTTGTTTCTTATTTATATTAACGACTTGCCTTACCTCATAAAGGATAATCATGATATAGTTTTACTGGCGGATGACACTTCACTTTTGTTTAAACTTAAACGTCAGCAGCTGGTTATTGACGATGTAAACAAAGCGATCTCAAAAGTAGTTCACTGGTTCAATGTTAATAATTTACTTCTTAATGAAAAAAAACCAAATGCGTTAAATTTGCTCTACCTCACGTTATGCAGGTGAAAACTAATGTATTGATAAAGGGCGAAAAATTGAATCCTAAAGATAGCACAGTATTCTTGGGCCTAATTGTAGATGCTAAGGCTTCAGTGGGGCCCACATATAGATAAATTGTCAAAAAAGCTAAGCTCCGCAGCGTACGCTGTTAGAAAAATTCGTAACTTAACTGACATAGACACAGTCCGTTTAGTTATTGTTATAGTGTAATGTCGTAAGGTTTTCTGTTGGAGGGAAATGCAGCCGACATTCAGAGTATCTTTATTTTGCAGAAAAGAGCTGTTCGATCCATTTATAAATTAAGTCCGAGACAATCTCTCAGAGAGAAATTTAAGGAGATTAATATAAAGACTGTGCCTTCTCTGTACATTTTTGAAAATCTTTTATATGCCCATAAATAAAATTGTTTAAAAAATACAGTGATATCCACAATATAAAATAATAGGAACAAACACAAAGGAGATGGCCAACAATTGTTAGGACCTGTACCCCAGAAGGTACAGAGATGAAATTTAAGTCATTCAATAGGACGGATTTTCAATAATTAAGAATTATAAGTTACATATAACTTTGCAGTCGTGGAATAAAGTTATGAAGGTTTGAAAAAGTTGATTTTTTCACTCAGTTTTCATCATGATTTTACAATTAATTCATAAAATTATAAATTCCTGAACGTTAAATAGGTTGAGGTGTATATATTTGTCTTAGGTAACTAGTCGCGTCGTCTACTAGCGTCGGGGGTCGGGTTGCCTCCTTCCCTCAAATATGGCGAGGGGGGTAATGGCTGATCTTTGCGTTATGCTCGTGAACGGGTGCTGCTTGTGGTGACTGGTCGTCTTGCTGACCTTGGTTTTGTTTTGTTATTAATAATTTAACTCGTTTATTTTACTTCGATGGTCCTAGTTTATCATCTGTGACTTCGAGTTACGGCTATATGTAAGTGGGCACGCCCTTTATTACTGGAGGCTTTCAATATAGGTATAAAGTTCTGCTTACGTTTTTAGTTTGTATTTTGATTCTGCTTGAGTATAGTTTTCGAATTTTCGATTTTTTTTTCTTCTTTTTTTAAGTATATTGGCGTGTGCTAGCTGACTTATAGCAAATAATTAAATTTAATTTAATGTTTGTGTTGCGTAATGTACTTGCATGTATTTTGCACAGTGTTGTATAGAATATTATATATATTTTTTATTTTTTTTATTTAACTGAACAGACAGCTGTGCTGCTGAGGAGTTGCGCCACTTCTTCTCCTCAGCTAAAGCACTAGGAAGTGGTGAAGGGCGGGCGTTTTGGGGGACTGTCTTATGTAATTTTGACGTTCGAAAAGTGCTGATTCTCAGCCTAGTTTGAATAAATGACTTTTGATTTGATTTGATTTGATTTGATTTGAGTATATATCATGTTATAACTTGGAAAAACTGGCACAGCAGTTACTAAACTTTTTGTAGCATAGGTAAATTAGACACAACAAAACCACATACATTATTTTATACATTTAATTATTCAATGTTATTAGTACATTATCCAGAAATGCAGCTGACGGAACAATCCTTTCTTGATATCTCGCCTATCCCAAGCACCAAAGGATTGTCATAATATACAACATCCAACAGTCCGGTTACCAGATATACAATTATACCAATATCCTATGATTAAGTACATATAATACTCACGTCTAGGAGTATTTCTTGATTTAATGCGATCTCTTAAAATGCTGTTTCATGCCGCCTGATGCGTTCTCTAATAGCGATACCACAGTTAACCAACGAATATAGAGGGTCCATTTTCTTACTTATTAGGTTTTTACCACCGTTTTTTTTTTAAATTTCATCCATACTGATAAAGAAAGAAAGAAAGAAAAACAGTTTATTCACGTGAAAATGACGCACACAAACTACACAAGAAAAGCGAAACACAAAATAATAAAACATAACAAACCACACAAAACAAAAAACATAAGTACACACAATAAAGTTGTTGGAAATGTGCGTCACTACCCCGCGAAAAGGCTACACGCTCAGCATAATGCCGCGGCCCGTGCACGAAGGCACGAATCCACGGCGCTGGCGCTGATACATAGTTTTAGTTTAACATAACACCTGCCAAACTGTAAATCAATTTGCCGGCAGCGTTTTTATTTTAATTAGTAGAACACTCGCGTGGGGCTACGACATAATGAAATAAAGGTGAATTAAAATATCAACTTTTTTTTATTACTGACAAATGCGTGCACTGACTGGACAGGTCCTCTCAATCTGTGTGGTTCTTTGACTGTGATCTCTGAGTTTGTGTCGGCCTTTCTTCTCAGAGTAGTCAGATAGGAAACGCCGACCTCATCTAGTTTTTTTTAAAAAAAAAAAAAAAAACATGATTGACTTGTAAAAGTGTTTGTACAAACCTACTTACAGAAATAAAATCATTTATCATTTATAACACAAAGACAAAGCAAACGAATATCCTAAAACAGCACGAGCTGGTACGAGCGAAGTGTGATTAAAATGACAGTTTTGATATTTGCCATTTTGATGGATTCATTGAGTGTTGCTAGTAAGTCATTAAGTCATGTCAATATTGTAATACACGACGTTACTGTATTAGACTATACTATCCATAAGTGTACTTTGACTTCTGATCTATAAATAAAGACAAGGTTAGTTTGATGGATTACTTACGGTCAATAATATATTTAAATAAATATTTTGTTACGAATATCATTCTCTTATTCCTCAAAGCATTTATATTATTAAATTGCAACATTGAAGATACTGTAAAGTGAAATTGAACGGATAAAATCGCACACAACTTTTTTATTTTATTATTCTATTCAGACACTGCTATGAAATGTTACTATGTATTATAAATTCATCATTTATTTTAATTTAATTAATTGTAATACTTTTAGTTATGTACAGCTTGGGGCACATTTTGGCCATCTCCTTCGGTGTACCTTCAACAAGGCTCAATAAAATAGGTGGCTAATTCAGGTGTATACGCTTTTATAATATACTTCCAAGCCACGTTCAAGATCTAAGGCTTAATAAATTCAAATCATTCATTAAACGCAAGTTGTGTCAGAAAGCTTTTTATATAAGATTATATTGAGGACAAAAGGCCTTGGGAATGAGCTGCTCCAAATTTTCTTTTTTCTCTTTTTTATTTTTGCATACGGAATGTTGACATGAATATTTACTTTGTAAAGTATTATGTTATTTGAATTATTCTGAATTTGAAAACTACGTGGGTGATTGCTTTTGTGTTTGTTTTATGCGGCCTACCCAAATATCCTTTCTTTGGTTTGGTTTGGTTCGTCGAATCGTTGAGCTCCTTAAGGGCCGGTTTTTTGATCCGATGTTAACTGTTAACAACCAATGGTTAAACATAGTAACTAATGGTTGAATTTTGGCTAAATGTGAAAGGCTAAACATGAATGAGTTATAATAATAATAATAATAATAATAATTTATTTGCAGACATTGAAGTCCACAGAATTAAATTAATTAACATTGATAAATAAAAATAACACAATACACACACATAAAAATCACAAAATAGGCAAAATAGGTAATAACAACATAATAGTAATAAAGATAAAATAAAATAATAATAATAAAATAAATGCACGTACAGCTATCTAACCAACCTGTGCGTGCAGTCTCACCCATCGACTAAACATTGGGCAGTCCCACCGGTCACTCAATGCTCTCAACATGCCGTGGGTGCTGGTATCTGTTCTGTGCCGGAGAGAGGCGCATCGTTTTCGAATAATGGCATAGAAATCATCCACTCTCGCATCGGCAAACATCCCCGAAGCGCTACAATACCGCGGCAGCCCCACAAGCATCCTGAAGGCATTGTTATACTGTACACGCAGGGCGCTGTATGCCTTCTGCGTATACTTGACCCAAAGGCTGCAGGTGTAAAAAGTTTGACAGTAGGCTCGAAAAAGCGTCATTTTAACGTCGTAAGAACACCGTGCAAACCTACGGGCCAGCATATTACTTCGAACAGACAGCACCCTACGCTCTCTCTCGATATCTAAATCGTCGCACAGGTCCTCAGTGACCCAGTGGCCCAGATACTTAAATTTTGAGACTTGCTTCAAGGGTGTACCTGCTAATGAGATGCAAGGAACATTTAAGTATCTTCTGGCACCACCATTAAAAACAAGTAACACTCTTAGAGACATTATACCTAAGCCCCTGAGTCACCGCATAGTTCTCACAGACCTTCAGCAAACGTCTTAATGCACTGATTGATGGGCTCAGCAAAACCATGTCGTCCGCATAGCTGATGTTGTTCATAGCAACTCCATCAACATGACAGCCGACACCAGTATTGCTGAGCTCAACAATCAGTTGGTTTACATATAAATTAAAAAGGCGAGGGGAGGTGATTCCCCCCTGCCTCACCCCACATTCTAATCTATATTCCTCGGACATAGTCCCAGCCCACCTAACATTGTTTATTTGGTTCTCATACCAGAATCTCAGCAATGACGTCACCTCAAAATCTACTTTTTTCTCATTTCTTAGCTTGTCCCACAGCTCAAGCATAAGGCACAAGGTCAAACGCCTTGGACAGATCTAAGAAGCACGCATTAACAGGAGTTTTCCTATCCGTATAATACCGGACAGTCCGCTTTAAACACATAATGGCACTTTCTGTGGACAGCCCAGACGTGAAGCCAAACTGTGCATCATGCAAGTCAATCCTGGGGGCCATGTATGAATCCAGCAGACTATCCAGCACCTACGCTATGACCGTTGCCAGGGATATTGGTCTGTAATTACTGAGACCAGTAGCATCACCAGTTTTATTTTTTATGACAGGTACAACTATAGTTCGCATAAGTGCACTGGGCAGATAAGAATGACTCACACACAGTCTAAAAAACATCGACAATACTCTTGGTAGGTGTATACCTGCATACTTAAGGTGCTCGACACTAAGGTGATCATGTCCCGGGGACTTGCCTCTAACCATATTTTTTATCACATTCTTGACATCTTTAGTAGACAAATTTATGCCATTAGTTACAATTTTTTAGTATGAATGAGCTAACATGAATACATTTTTATTTAGCCTTTCACTTTAGCCAAAATTCAACCATTAGTTACTGTGTTTAACCATTGGTTGAGTTAACTACGGATCAAAAAAATGGCCCTAAGTTCTGAGTTGCGTAGTTTAAAAAAAATATGATTGACGTGTTTGTACAAACCTACTTACATAAATAAAATCTATTATCATTAACCAGCGGTGTCCCAGTGGTAACGGCCTTTTTTTTCCGTGGAGAAATGCTCATGCATGCTGTTCTACCACGGGGAGATAGTGCAGTTATATGGGACTTCAACCCACTAAAACTCCACGGTGTCCTCCTCTGTCGCTTGTGGCAGGAACACGGGCACGCGTTAGCACTCACCGAGAACCCGCCGCGACTGTCCGTGACCGGACCCTCCTCTGGGGAGTACCCCACATTACAGGCGCACTAGAACACATG
Source organism: Dicycla oo (assembly GCA_948252095.1). Taxonomy (NCBI): domain Eukaryota; kingdom Metazoa; phylum Arthropoda; class Insecta; order Lepidoptera; family Noctuidae; genus Dicycla; species Dicycla oo. Next base: position 31,640,806 of record OX411720.1, on the reverse strand, counting down.
GCACGCCGTGACCACCCCTGTGACCAAACCAGCACATGGGCGCTAGACGATCCTGTGTCTAGGCACCCTTGGTCCTCCTGCTCACTTTTCGGCCGCAGAAGATAGGGAGAGCAACCAACGAAATCCGACACTCCTTCTCCCCTGCGGCCCCACCACGTCCGCCATCAGACGGTGGCGACCCCGTCAAGGCCGCGGAAGGTAGGGAGAGCAGCGCATCGCAATACCGGCTCAGCCGCGTTGCCTCCCATACGACATCGCGACCCGCCTTAGTTGCGATGTCGCCCAAGCGGCCTACTTCTTGGCCGCTACATCATCGTCGGCTTCCTGGAAAAAACCCTCACGAGCGGCCCCTCCTCGGGTTCCTCTTCACTTCACCGTGGGTGACCAAGCCAGGGCTACTGAGCAAAAATGGTTCGGTTTCATTACGTAGTAATAAAGAATCACAAATGAGTACACGGTTCATTAGGTTTCTTTCAGTGAGCTCGTGAGGTACCCAAATGTCGAGCTTTTTTGTGTACCCAATATTTTTCAAATGCGCCAAAACTGTTTTGTGGTCAATTTCCAGTTCTTCAGCTACGTCGTAACTACTGATATGCCGATCTTGCTCCACTTTTTCAAAAATGGCATCCATTTTATCCGTAATAGGGCGACCAGAGCGACGTGCTTCTTTGACATCAAAATTTCCGGATTGAAAACGCTTAAAACAAATTTGTGCTACTCTCACAGACACTACACTAGGTCCATAAACATCACAAATTTTTTTCGCAGCTTGCGTTGCATTTTTACCTTTTTTGTAGTAAAATTTTAAAATGTATCGAATTTCTTCATTAGATTCACTCATCTTGACGGTACGAAAAACAAATGAAAATCACACATTTTCCTAATTTGAATTTGGAATTATGTTCTTTAAAATTTAAACTTTCAATGATACCAAAACCAGCCAGATACAAATAGTATAGCCAAAGAGATTTTATTACAAGTTCATACATACTATAATGCGAAAAGACTTTTTCCCCAACAAAATATACGAGTATTGCATATACGAGTATTCTAAGTAGTAACACCAGTACTTTGATAATATTGTTCTGTTTTAAATCTTCGTATGTACTGTGAGGACTCGAACCTCGCACACAGGGAGAAGCTAAACTAATAAGTGATAACAGGTAAAGCAATAATGTATACTATATTTTAAATTCAGTACATATTTTTTTAAAGATAAACACGCACTTTTTAAACCGATCCTCTCTTAAATTTACTTTTCCTTTTTAATAAAGGCTAGACCTACTTTTTATTCAAAAGTAGTTCGATATTTGCTTGAGCGATAGAATGTCAGCCAGTACAATATAAGGTTGCACATTGTATGCAAACTTTACATAAGCTACACCCACTCTTGAATAAAAGGATCGATGTAGTCTATCTCCAAATAAGACTTTTATTAAGCCTATAAGAAAAATTACCAAAGTTCACAATCTGAGGTCACACCCTTACAAAAACAGGCTTAACTCAGGGAGAACGAATCGCAACACTATGCAAAGTGTCAGTCAAGTTAAATATTAAGGTGTGCCAATGTGCACTCACACAAAACGTCTTTTTTATACCTCGTCAACCAAAACTAGCGAAAAACATATTAACGGGCCTCCTATAAACAAACAACATGATGTGACAATTTACGTCTGTCCAGAAGTGATTGATTAAAGAACTTAACATCGCGATATTTTACCGCATCGGACGTTATTGAGCCTCGAGGGAGGGAAAAGGCCAAGAAGTTATAAGTCAATCGAAGAACCACACTCCAGAGGCAAACCTCAAAAAAAAAAAAACATCACATGATGACAACATTGAACCCCAAGCATTACTACTGGTTCCACATTGACCAAACTGTGGGTCCTCAATCATGCTTATCATGCAAAAGCTATGCCTTGTTACAAAGCTGGTCACAGCTTGCACCTGCTGCTCCGCCTAACACAACTCTTACTAACTAACAGTGACTCCTGAAATATGTGCATGAGGTACAATCTTTTTTCGGTAGCCTATTCAACGTCTGTCATTGCACCATTTTAACTTAACCTCACATGTTTTTTTAGATCAATATTCATTGCACATTGAATTGCCTTCAAACGATACAGTGATGGAACTCTATAGTGATGACAATCTCAAGGTTATTTTCTATGAGTTTGAAGATGGCGAGACATTGCTGTTTAAATGTGGATATCTTCGCCTTCCTGAGGCAGGACCAGTTGTATACTTACAATTTAATTCTGGTAAGGTTTAAACTATGCAAGAAAATTACATTTATCATTTATTAATTTTTTAGGGTCCTTGAAAAGGTAAAATGGAACCTTTAGCCGCGTACACATAACAACTTTGTTTGCATCCACTAAGAAATATCGAACATTGAACAGCGTCCATAAACATCCGAATGTACGGATTTGCATTGTTCGTGTTTTCCTCAGCTTTAAAAGCTCACAGATTTTTCTTTTATAAAAACCGGCCGAGTGCGTGTCGGACCACGCACAATGATGAGTTATGTAGTTGGGATGAAAAAAGAAGAGAAAGAATTGTCCCAAGAACAAACTTAAAATAGTAGTTAAAAAGAAGTTCTCTCATACATTGCAACTGCAAACTGGGAGTTGGAATGTAGTTGTAGTTTGTAGTTTGTACTCACAATATTGGGAGACTTACCACGTTATTTTAAGACCATAGACTTCTTATAGGTTTTCCTATAATCTATAAATATAGAAGTATTTTTTTGTATTTTTTTTTTTTCGAAATATTAGGCTCGGTAGTTTCGGAGATCAGGGGGGAATTGTAAATTATCGTCTATTGCCTTAAAATTACTTTAAAACAATTTATTTTAAAATTATAAACAATATATATTTGAGACCCTCACAGTAAGCCCTTTCATTTCATAAATGTCACACGATTTTTTATTTTATTTTAATTTGCCCCCCAAAAGTGACCCCCATTTATTTACGTAACCCGTCCGTGTTTGGCTTACAGAAATGTATACTTATGTGTACCAAATATCAATTTAATCGATCCATTACTTCCAGAGCAAATTGGCTGTGACAGACGGACAAACAGACAGACAGACAGACACATGAGTGAGCCTCTAAGGATTCCGTTTTTCATTCGGACATACGTAACCCTAAAAACTCTTAATATGGGTCGTTTTCCTTTCAGATAAATTATGCATAACAAAGAACTGGTCTATTTCTAAAACATTACACGTAACTCATAAAGATGACAATAAAGAAATAGTTTGTTATTTAAAAGAGCAAGGTGATCTGTTTGGTCCCCGTGAAGAAGACACAGTGCTTAAAAAGATCAGAGTGATCCTCCGCGAGAGAGTTTCGAGTACCTCCACTACTACTACCTCCACTACAACTACTGCCTCTCCGGTCACCGCCCTCACTACCGACATTACCAACACTGCAGCAGACCCAGCATCAAGTAAGTTGTGTTTCTTTTATTTACGGACACACTGAGATAAGATGACGTTGTCTTTTACAATACGTAAGGCATAGACATAGCATACAAATGCAGGGTTGCAAAAGTTCCCGATTTCTCGGGAGTTCTACTGATTTTAGTCATTGTCTCGCGATATCCCGATTAAGCAATCCTGTCTCCCGAATTTTTGAATTTTCAACTAATGTAAAATAATATTCATAAATAAAAACGGAAAATAATATTCTTAATACGTCAACACTAAAAGAAACCTCTAACACAAAATCAATGCATTCCCAAAATTCCTGGCACCACGTCTAATACGGCCATTCAACTTCACGGTATATTAAAGCAAATTGCAATGAAACACCTTAAAATAGAGTTTATTATTGTCTTGACACAGAATGGCGTTTGCTTCGTAATACAAAAGAAATTGAGTAGCTCAGTGAAAAACAGAAGAATTTTGAACAAGTGCGAGTTGCATGAAATGTGGTGATGTATCACGCATGTTCGAAAACGTGTGTTCTTTTGTTTTCAAAGTTTTGAGTTTGCGACACTCATCTGCAAATGTGGAAAGAATATTTTCGTCTATTTTTATGAAAATTAAACAAAGGAATAAACTTTCCACTGAGTCAATGATAGGTCTACACACAAAAAGATGTATAGGAGAAAACAACAAAAGTTTTTAACATAGATGAGAAAATGTTCACAAAAATAGCTAGTAAGAGGTGGTACAAAGACGGAAAATATACAATACAGGGTGTTTGGTGCATCGTGTGCCAAATTGAAATGGTCGACTGGGGGGGTCACCTTCTATCCTTTCAGACCCCTAAACACTTCTCATGCCCTGTGGCTTTTTTTTCATCGACTTTTTATTTTTTTATAAAAAAAATACCCAAATTTTGCATTCAATTTCAAAATAAAAAAAAGTGTAAGTCGTAGACTCTGAATTTTAATTTTATTTAGATGTGTATTGTATTACAGTACTTTTAAATTAAAAATTAGTGACATTAGCCATCTAGTTTTTTTTTAATTTACTCGCAAAGTTTCGGATTTCAATTAAAGCTGTCCATGTTACAGCTATTTACATGGCTATAAAAAAAAACCAAAAGCGACCGGGATCTTCCAACTCTCTCAAAAATTCTCTAGTCTATCTTCTTGCTAGTGATGTGCCACATGTCATAAAAATCTTTTTACAACTTTGTAAATTAGCTAGAATAATTGTGAATCGAGTCACAAAATATTAAATTCCAAATTCAAAAGAAAAAAGTCTTTTTGCGTAATTGTTACTTAAGTAACAGGTAAAATTTGTTTTCTCACTCTCGCGAAGTAAAATCTATCTTCTATCTCTATCTTTCTTGCATAACGTACCTAAACTAGTTTGAACAAACGACGAACTGCCACCGACGCGGCGACGCCGTCAATCCGTCATTCGTCAGTCAGTCGAGACATCACTGCCTCTGCTACCTGACGTGTGTGTTAGTTCACCGTACTCCGCGATTTTTTCATTTTGTTACTTTGTTTTGTTGAGTTTTGTTGGTTTTTGTTACGTTTTAACTTTTGGTGTTATTGTTAAACTTTGTTGATTTTTTGTTGTTGCAATGGCGACGTTCTCTAACGAGGAATATGCTGACATCATGATGGCTTATGGAGCCGCCAATGGTGTCGCTCGTGCAGCGCAACGAATTTACCAGGAACGTTTTCCTGGTAGACGACTACCTGGCCGCAGAGTCTTCCAAGACACATACCGACGCATACGCGAGACTGGCAGTGTCACTTTTCATGAACCAAGGGGCCATATTGTGCGACATAATGTTGAAGTGGACGAGAGAATACTGGCACTTTTTGAGGAAGACCCTACAAGAAGCATCAGAAATGTGGCAGCACATCTTGATATTTCAATATGGAAAGTGTGGAAAGTTCTTCAGCAAAACGAAAAACATCCATTCCACTACACTCCGGTGCAAGGTACGTAATTTTGAGCTAACTTTAAACCCGTACACACTTTGTTTGACGATGCCTTTGTTTAGCAGGTAATGGGTATGACGTCACTACTTCCAGGTAGTGAACCAGCCCATACAAACGGTCCGACGCCGCCGGTCATTAAAAATCTCATTGTGCAATTATTTACTGCTCAACAGGAATTTAAAAGAGTTCTTTGTTTGTAGGTCTTGAGGGTGGCGACTTTGACAGACGAGTGGCATTCTGTCGGTTTATGTTACACACGGATGTGGATGATCCTAATTTCTTAAAAACAATATTGTGGACGGATGAATCCAAATTTACCAAAGAAGGGATCCTCAATCTTCACAATCTGCATCACTGGACAAACAAAACGGAAAACCCACATGTTAAAAGGCAGAAATCTTTTCAAAGGAGGTTTAGTGTAAACGTTTGGGCAGGAGTGATTGGGAATCAGGTAGTTGGACCGCATTACCTGCCCGATAACCTCAATGGCGATAACTATTTGGAGTTCCTTCAAAATGACCTGCCCGAATTAGTGTCCGAGGTGCCCGTATTTAATGAAAATGTTCCCAAAGTATTCCAGCATGACGGCTGTCCCGCGCATTGGCGTTTGACTGTGAGGGAATATCTTGACGATGTGTTCCCCAATGCGTGGATTGGTCGCGATGGCCCTATTGCATGGCCGGCACGTTCCCCAGACCTAACTCCGCTAGATTTTTATGTCTGGGGACGTGCCAAAGAGCTGGTATACGCCACGGAGGTTCCGACTAGGGAGGTACTACTTCAACGCATTGAAACGGCGTTTAATCAAATTAAGGAGGAAATACGACTTCGTACAACAACTGTGGAAATACGAAATAGATGTCGGGCCTGCATTCGCAATAGCGGCCAACAATTTGAGCAGAATATGTAAAAAATGATTAAATAAATGTTAAAAATGCAATTATTTTTTATTTCTAGTAACCGTCCCCCCCAAAAAAGAGAGATACGAGACAGATTTTACCTTACAAGAGTGAGATAACAGATTAAATGAGTTCTTGAGGTATAATTTAAGTAAAAATATTTTTTTAAATCATAATTTCAAATTTAGTATTTTGTGACTCGATTCACAATTCTAGCGAATTCACAAAGTTGTAAAAAGATTTTTATGGCATGTGGCACATCACTAGCAAGAGGATAGACTAGAGAGTTTTTGAGGGAGTTGGAAGATCCCGGTCGCTTTTGGTTTTTTTTTTTATAGCCATGTAAATAGCTGTAACATGGACAGCTTTAATTGAAGTCCGAAACTTTGCGAGTAAATTAAAAAAAAAACTGGATGGCTAATGTCACTAATTTTGAATTTAAAAGTACTGTAATACAATACACGTCTAAATAAAATTAAAATTCAGAGTCTACGACTTACACTTTTTTTTATTTTTGAAATTGAATGCAAAATTTGGGTATTTTTTTTATAAAAAAATAAAAAGTCGATGAAAAAAAAGCCACAGGGCATGAGAAGTGTTTAGGGGTCTGAAAGGATAGAAGGTGACCCCCCCAGTCGACCATTTCAATTTGGCACACGATGCACCAAACACCCTATATCAATCTTGAATAAATTATTGTACATACAATTTACAATAATTTGTTCAATTGTACACTAAGAGCAAATAACATTGTCAAGGTTGAATGTTTTGCTACTGGACAAAAAGTGTTCATATAATCAATTCCACTACGTTGTGAAAAACCTTTAGCCACCATCCTAGCACGATATCTCACTTTGTTGTTAACATCTAACTTTTTATTCAAAACCCACTTGCACGGCACTATTGAAGTATCACTTGGCCCATCAATGAACTCCCATACATCATTGTACTCAAATGCCTGCAACTCCTCACGCATGGCTAGCTTTCATTGTTCGTCTTCAGGTCCATTCAGCGTTTCAGAAAAGTCAATCTCCTCTGCTTCTGGCAAGTTTTTTGAAATACACATGTTTGTGTAACCCACACTGAACGCATTAACAATTTCCTTTGTTTTTCACTTAAATAAATCAATCCATGTTTTGTTTTTCAGGTGAAACCTCTACTGATACTCTTGTATACTGTATGTCAGCTGCGGGCGGCGCTATCTTAATAATATCTGTGATAATATTATATTTATCGGTTAAGAAGCGTTGCTGCTGTATAAGATTGAGTTCGCAAGAATTGCCACCAATACCAACGCCGAGACCCGATGTAATTTTTATCTCTTTTTTAATTCTGACTTCTTTAAAATGTTATTTTATATTTTTAAAGAAACAGTTGATTAAATATCCGTTTTTACTTTCAGCCACGTACCGTTTTTTATCTAAACCTGTTGTCGGTCTTTCAACCCATTAACGAACGTGAAGCCGCGGAGTTGGAGGAGAATCATTATGAGGAGATTCATTAGTCAAGTAATGGTTTACTTGATTATTGAATTCGAAACGATTAGTTTGTTAAATTGCGCACCTTAACGACTTAACAACAACTCAACTCAAAGCAAAGCATTGGCATGTAAGTTAAATATCGCGTCACGTACAGCATCATCTCTGATGATAATGAACACAGAGCAGAACAAAGAGTAGAAGTCGCAAGTAGGCGCGGCCCGCGTACCCCGAGTTTTGCGGAGTTCCGCATATGCCTGCTCCGCGCACAAAACACGCACATCAGTCTTCTTACAACCGTCACGGTGAGAAAAACTTGAAAAAAAAAACAAAGATTAAGATATTGTGTGTTTTAGAGCGTAAACACGATATCAGAACCAAAAATTTATCAAATGGTGGTATATCATATCATCGGTAAGTCGTAACTAATTATATGTCGATTAAAATTTGTAAAACCATATTTTATTAAACAAGACAAGAAGAAGTAGACTTTATTTACTTCAACTTTAATCTATAAGAAATTGTAATACTAACCTTTGATATAACAATCTTTATTTTAACATGTAACAGTACAAATAATTGTTGGTTGGCCAAAAATAAAAATAAAAAACTTATGGTTTATTTTATTTTAAACTCAAACATATTATTGTCGAAGACTATGCACATGTCACTGTCAGCTACTCAATTAGAGATGACTGGCCTTACAACGCAGAGCCAACAACACAGCCAAAGCCAAAGCGTCACTCACGCAAGCATCTTCTCTCCGTTTGGTGGGATGCGAAAGGCCCCCTCTATTACGAGCTTCTCCCTGCGAGAAGGCCGATTACGACTTCCGTTTATACTGAACAGCTTCAGAAACTGGCTGACGCAATAAGAGATAAACGACCGAGACGTATAAATGTTCACTTACTCCATGATAATGCGCGATCTCATGTCGCTTCGGAGACTCGACAAAAAATCGTAGAGTTTGTATGGCACCCGGTTACCCACTCACCGTACTCACCGGATCTCGCGCCATCCGACTATCACTTGTTCCGACCACTAAAGCTTTATTTGCGTGAGAAAAAATTTCAAAACCACGAAGACCTCAAAATGGCAGTGGACAATTTCTTTTCTGCACAGCCTCCGGAATTCTGGGCGCAGGGCATCAACAATCCACTAACTAGATGGGCCAGAGTAATAGAGTTATTTGGGGATTGCATTACTGATTAATTATTGTAAATAACAAAGTTATCAATAAATTCATTAAGTCTTATATCTTGGTGCAACACTTTTCCGCCAACCTGATACTTTGCTATCACGAGTTATGCGAACATAAATGTAGGGAACAGCAGACTTTTTTCGCGCTTTCAGGTTTGATCCCATAGTAAAAGTTGTTTGTTATGACGAGTTATGTGACAATGGGTCAGCCGCATATATTGAATGTTGTTCATCAAAATATGCAGGGTCTGTCCGGCAAAGAGCTAGAGTTAAGTTTATTTATGGAGAACTATAATGTTCAGGTGTTATGTATGACTGAACACTGGTTGAGGGAACATGAAGTATTGTTTATAAATGATGATTATTTTACTGTACAAAGTGTATTTGTAAGGAAAAGTGCTATTCGCGGTGGGTCTTTAGTTCTGGTTTCAAACAAGTTGAAATGTAAACAACGGTTAGATTTAGTTAATCTTTCTATCGAGCGCACTATTGAGTTGTCTTGTGTTGAACTCGAGCGATACGTTATAATTTGCGTATATCGACCCCCTTCTGGGGATTTTACTCATTTTGAATCGGTAATGGAAGATGCACTCAATAGGTTAAAATCTAGTAATAAAAGTATAATTTTATGTGGAGATTTTAATATTAATATTTTAGATGTTACTCCATTTAGTATTAGACTTCTCAATCTTTTTAGGTCTTATAATTTATTTAACTTGTTTTTTGAACCTACTAGGATCACGGCATCTTCGTCCACATGTCTTGATAATATTTTTAGTGATTGTGATGCCAAAAATAAATTAGTGCTAAGTGACTTAAGGTCTGACCACTGTGGTTTATTAGCTAGCTTCCCTATGCCATTACATAAAAAGCCGCATAAAATAGAATGCAGGCCTTATACAGCTAGTCGTTGCAACAAATTTAAAAATAATGTAGCCCAAAGAATTAGACCATCTATAGTAGAGCATGACAATCCTAATGAAATCTATGGAGCCCTTTTTGATGTTGTGCAAAAAGAGTACCAATCTACCTTCAAGACTAAAACCATTAATATTAATGGCACTACCGTTGGCTTTAACCAATGGGCTACTCCAGGTATTTATAAAAGTAGAGCGAGACTATACGAATTATATGGTTTGAAAAAGCACAGGTTTGATACTCCTTTCCTAGAGTATGTCAAAAATTATTCAAAATTATTTAAAAGTATTTGTGTTTGTGCTAAATCCAAATTTTTAAGCAATACAATTAAAAATTCCAATAACAAAGTTAAAACCACTTGGAAAATTATTAACAATGAAACGGGTAAGTCGGTTAAACAAGACAAACAACTTGAAGTTATGGTCGACAACAAATTAGTTAATAAAGCAGCAGACGTTGCTGAGGCATTTAATGACTTTTTTGCCAACATACCTATAACTACGACTCGCTCCTTAAATTCATCCCCGTCTAAAGCTGAAACCCTTTTGCATAGTAGTGTGCCTAAATGTGGTCGCTTATTTAGCTTCGAACATATAACACCTCGTGATGTAGTTAATGTATTTAACACACTTAAGTCTAAAAACACTGGTGATTACTGGGGCATCTCCATTAAACTGTTAAGTAATATAATAGACATAGTAGCCCCCTATCTAGCTGTTACTTTTAATAAATGTGTTGATGTAGGAACTTTTCCTGACCTCATGAAAAGTAGTAAAGTCATACCTTTATTTAAATCAGGTAATAAAAATGACGTTAGCAATTTTAGGCCTATTTCTATCTTACCTGCATTTAGCAAAATATTTGAAAAGTTAATACTCAAGCAGTTGCTAAGACATTTTAATTTAAATGGCCTCCTTCATGATGAACAATATGGCTTTACTAAAGGTCGTTCGACTACAGATGCGGGTGTTGCTCTGCTGAAACATATATTTAACGCATGGGAGAACTCGCAAAATGCTATTGGAATTTTCTGTGACCTTTCCAAAGCCTTTGATTGCGTGCACCATGACACGCTTTTGCGTAAACTACATCATTACGGTGTACAAAACGAAGCTCTTAAAGTAATAAATTCATATTTACATAATAGGTTTCAATGTGTAGATGTAAATGGTGTGAAATCTTCCGGGCTACCAGTTCAGTTAGGTGTACCTCAAGGTTCAATACTGGGTCCATTCTTGTTTTTTTCTTGTCAATGTAGGGAACAGCTGATTTTTATTCGCGATTTCAAGGTTTGGTCCCATAGTAAAAGTTGTTTGTTATCATGAGTACAATCACGTGCTTAAGTATCCGTCACTATTTACCAGTCACCCTATATAGGCAACTCCTTTGCTTTTTCGATCCCTTCCTTACTCGTCAAACAGCCACACTCACTTCTCACTACTCAATTCGTGGTATCTTTATGAATTTCAAAAAAAGAACACTGTCATACACGCGCGTTCCACTACCACAGAGCCGTAATTTATTATTAGATACTCAGCAAATAAACTTTCCATGAATTTACATAGACAACAGGTCTTACAACACTGTTATAAGAACTCTATGGTTTCAGAGCCTTTTAATTGAGGATTCATATCATGGATGTAGATAGTATTGTACGAGTATGCAACTGTACATAATTAGATATTAATACACTCATGTGATACCCACACTCGTGTTTTAATACCCCTTGTTATACTACAGTTGCATAAATAACTATTCAGCATCACTACGATCTTTCAGCCGTACAGCAAGCGTAGTGTACAAAGCCGCGCTATCTTTGTAAATCAAAATCCAGTGTCGAGAATATAAGCACTAAGTCAAAGATAAGCGTGAGATTCAAAAGGCCGTGGTAGGAGCCGAGTTTTCAGGGTAAAGTAGAAATCAAGTCCAAGCGAAAATAACACCGAAGCAAGAATATACGCAGCAAAGTCGACGATCAAAGATAGTCTGGCGTATTACTTTTAAAGTATATTATCTATGATTAGGAATATGAAAAAAGAATCATTTAGGTACTCATTGGTATAGTTACTTTTGTTTTGATACCGAGTATTTTTGTAATCAATAATTGGGTTGGTACAAAAGTAATGAGACACTCTACAAAACTCTATACATGTCCTTTTTCAATTTAATTGCTTTCGATAATATTCTAGAATGTTGTAGAACATTGCTACGTGTCTCCGCTTAGGCGCTCCTTGTGTTGCTCTGCATCGGTGTCACTGCGGTGAAGCTGTCGACAGTCTCGGGCACCATGGTCTGTCCTGCTGCAGGAATGCAGGTCGCATAGCACGGCACGCCAGCATCAACGATATTATACGTCGAGCTTTTGTCACCGCCGGCGTACCAGCGGTGTTAGAACCAAACGGCTTGGTACGTGACGATGGCAGGAGACCAGACGGCGTGACGTTGTTGCCTTGGAAGGTGGGTAGGACTCTGGTGTGGGACGCAACCTGTGTCGACACCCTTGCGCCATCTCATGTTCCAAGCCCGGCGAGCTGCGCTGGCGCCGCTGCTGCGCCTGCCGAGACCCTCAAGCAGCGCAAATATTGTAACCTTATAGGTAACTACAGTTTTGAACCGTTTGGGGTCGAAACGCTCGGGTCATGGGGCCCGAGTGCGCGTCTTCTTTTTAAGGAAATTTCTCGCCGACTGATCGACACTTCACATGACCAGAGGGCTGGCTCTTTCTTTGGTCAACGAATTAGCATTGCCATTCAACGTGGCAATGCTGCTAGTCTTCTGGGCACGTTTCCGGGCGACAGCGATGCGGACGAGTACTTTGACGCCTAAAATTACTAGTTTTTGTATTTATTTGTATATACAGTTAGTTACGTAGTAATATAATTTTGTACATGGTGTAAATATGGGTAGTTATAAATTATAGATAAATAAACGGTACTAGTGATGTGGCGGTATATAAAAGCGCCCTCGCGATGGGTTTAGTCAGTTTGAAGAAAAATGTGATGTTCCACGAGTAAAGGTACCTTATGGTGCGTATAGAGTTATGCATACCACAATAATTTGGAATTAATAAGCTGTCGATATAAAAAAGATCAAGCTCCTACGATGTGCAGTTACGAAGATATATTTGTTTAAAGATTGTATTGGAAACTGTGAAATTTTACAAAACAGACGATTTAAGTTTAGTCACCTCAAAAACAATGTTGTCGTTGTAAGTTATATAGTGGGCTATGGAAACTAATTCCTTGGGCTTCTATCCTTCAAAAAATGTTGAGATAAATTCTGTATTACAAATCAAAAACTTGATATGGGCTAATGAATATGCCTAATAACCAATTTATATTTTTTTTCCTTAATTTTCACGATTTTTTACGACGAGAACGCCAGATTTTTTACTGATCAATTAGGAAACAATTACTAAATAAAATTTAGGTAAAAAAAAAAACAAGAAGTAGAGGTAAGAATATAACTTTTAATATTTTCATGCCAAATCACAAAACTTAACAATTTAGGTTTTAATTTAACAAACAACATAAATTCTTGTATTCAAAACAACAATATTCTTTCATTAGCTTGTAATAAAACTGATAACATCGCATTTAGAGACTATTTTTTTACTTTTTAAGTCATTTAAACTTACTTACATCACAATAACAGTCTTTGTTCCATACATTTACGAAAAGGTGCTCTATGGAAATTACGTAACAAACAATACGGTGAAGGTGTTGACTGTCTCGGACACCATGGCCTATCCTGCAGTAAGAGCGCAGCCCGGATAGCACGGCACGCCAGCATCAATGACATCATCCGTAGTGCTCTTGTTACCGCCGGGGTGCCAGCTGTTTTAGAACCCAATGGCTTGGCGCGCGACGATGACAAGAGACCAGACGGAATGACCATAACGCCTTGGAAGGTAGGTAGGCCTTGGGTGTGGGATGCAACGTGTGTCGATACCCATCCCATCTTTCTAGCACTGCGGGCTGCGGGTGCGGAAAACCTCAAACGACGCAAATATAATAAATAACCTTGCTGGGAGCTATATGTTCGAGCCGTTTGGGGTTGAAACTCTAGGGCCCTGGGGTCATCGAGTTTTTCGGGACATCGCCAAGCGGTTGGTCGACTCTTCACGGGACCAGAGGGCTGGCCTATTTTTAGCCCAAAGAATCAGCATTGCCATCCAACATGGCAATACTGCCAGCCTTTTGGGCACATTTTCCCATTGAAAGCGATGCGGACGAATTTTCTGATGCCCAATGAGCGTTTCCCCTTTATATTTTTATTGTAAACTTGTACATAATGTATATATTTTACTGTATTTAAATAAATTATTAGATCCTACATTTTAAGGAGTTATGCTAACATGAATGCATGGAACAGCTGATTTTTTTTTTCAGTATGGTGACTAATTACTAACTGACAGGCCAGTTGGCGTGGTTGGTTAAGATACCACCTATCATGCCGCAGGTCGTGGGTTCGATTCCCATCCAGGACAAACATTTGTGTGCATGAACATGTGTGTTTGTTCTGAGTCTGGGTGTAATTATCTATATAAGTATATATTTACAAAAAAAAAGTAGTATATGTAGTATATCAGTTATCTGGTTTCCATAGTACAAGCTCTGCTTAGTTTGGGATCAGATGACCGTGTGTGAATAATGTCCCAGGTTATTATTATTATTATTATTATTATTAATTGCCAGTCACCCTATATAAATACTTGTCAAATCAAATAGCCATAAGCCATGCATAATATTAGTAATTTTACCTTAAAAAAGGGAGAAGTACCTAAAAGTGGAAACACTGTTTCATATTGCCGATTCAAAATCCGAATGCAGTAGATCGGCATTTTGTAAATCCAGACGCTTCGTACGGTGCGTACGGTCCGATTCCGACCCAGTGGACGCGTAACTTTAGGCAGTTTCCATTAGCAATGAGCAGACAAAAATAGCCCTTAAGGTGACGAATATATTTTGGATGTGACTGTACTTACGTGGAAATAAAATAAATCCAATTAAATATACTCAATTAGGTTTTTTCCTGTTCGATTGGGTGACGTAAAATACGAAGGCCTTCGCTGAATACAAGCATGAAGTAAGGTTAGGTACTCGTATTAAAAAAAGTTTAGTAGCCGCAGTTCTAGTCCGCGCCGTTTGTTTTCGTGAAAACATATTATTGAAACTTTACTGCGGTTGCCGATACTGCCGTAGCCATTGTATTTACTCGACACTAGACTTAGTAGGCTCATTGCATTCCTATAAAGTAAGCTTTCACCGATTATAATATTTTTTTAATTTCTGAGCAGATTTACGGCATGGATGTGACAGACGGACTGACAGACAGACAGACACACGAGTGATCCTATAAGGGTTCGGTTTTTCTTTTTGATGTACGATACCCTAAAAAGTACATCTAGGTTAAAAAAAAAATCGGTTGCTGGAGGATGACGTCAATATTGGGACAAACAGGAAAAATTGCGTTACAGTATTTAAATAGCTCGAATCTATTTCCAAGACTTATTACATGGCCTGAAATTTTCAAGGATAAATACAAATTTTTCCTGATATTAATGCAATCATGAAACTGGGATGCCTTTTTTTTGGGTGGGAAATCATCAAAAAAACTTCTCCCGCTCTGGGCGGAGCGGGAGGGCGTGTCAGGGTTTTACTGACTAAAACCCACCCGTGTTCCTTCAGTTGCCTGAGCCAGGGCCACGGTCGCTCAATCAAACAACCAAAGTGGACCCCATCAGTTACTGCTGACATTGCTTTGAAGCGCACGTGGAACACAACGTGCCGTCGTCGTCGACCCGAGCCTAGTCCATACCGGACAGCGAGTTGCTCATTGCTCGCCGTCCGCAAGCAACCGCGGCGTAACCTCACTCGCGGTAACGCGCCTACGGCGCCCGGGAATTGGCTCTCAATTCCCGACGCCCAGGGCGTCTCCTGCGGCGACTAGAGATGTGAGGGCGCAAAGATTGCCTCTCCCCCACGCATTCCGCCTCCTCCTTCGCGAGCATTACTGCTTCTTGCGAAATTCAAATGTTCTTACTTTTTTGGAATTTGCAAGTCAGTATTAGGTTATAATTATGTTGATCAAAATACGATTCGCGATCGTAATAAGTATTTACAGAATTATAAAAATTAAAGTCAACAGTACAACTCTTTAAGATCATGTAATCTTGATGAATTTATTTTATTTTATTTGAATGACTATTTGATTAAATCTTGATATTTGAGAATTATACTAACTTAATGGAGTTGGATTACTGATTCTAATGATTATTATTCTGTAAATACATATTTTTACGGTCGCCAATACATTAATCAACTTATAACCTAATACTGACTTGCAAATTGCAAAAAACGTAAGAAAATTTGAATTTCACGGGCTACCCTGGCACTTCCCCCTTAAATTGAGTTATTGTTTTCCCATTTCCACATGCATGGAATCGCTGGCATTCTAGTAGAACTGTAAGTGTACGACCGGAGTGAAAAAGCGTCCAGCGGGGCGTTCAGCGTTGCGTGCAAGTTCACCGAGCGCCTCTCGGCCGTCACTCAGGACACTCGCGAGTGTTTACATGTGTTTAACACGAACGTCGCACGCCCCGCCCCGCCGGACGCTCGAGTCGAGCGAGCACTCAGGCCGTAAACTAAATGCGAAAGTTTGATTTTATCGGCTGAACTGAAGAAATGATTTCGATAGGGTACATAACTATAGATAGCTTGGTGAGATAGGTAATATGCAAACTTTTAAGGAGAAGGGTTGCACAGTGGCGCCCTCATCGTTTGTTCGGTTATTTCTTTTATTTTAGAATAAAAATGCAGAAAATGAGCACGTTAAGTTGTGCTCCACAAGACTATACGTTATTATTATTTTAAACAGTAGTTTTATATAGTTAAGTTTTATTGTAATCCTTAAAACAGGAAATGGTGGCCACTTCTTTCCATTTTAATGATTACAATAAAACTTAACAATATAAAACTACTGTTTGTAATGATAATAACGTATAGTCTTGTGGAGTACAACTTAACGTGCTCATTTTCTGCATTTTCTTTTTAAATTAAAAGAAATAACAAAACAATCGATGAGGGCGCCACTGTGCGCTCGGTAGCCTCTTAAGTTCGTTTGTACGGGAAAATCTAGGCAGATGGAATAATGGACACAGCAATATAATTATTTACTAGAATGACGTAATCCGTTCTTAAAATATTCAAGTTAAGGTCACTACATAGTCACTGTATTTCGAACTAAATCATTCCTGTTAAGTCTTTTGTTATTGCAAGAAACCTATATACGTATTAATTATAATTAATTAGTTATGACTGTGAATTAAAATACTTAAAAATGTTGACTTTAGTTATATGTTTAGTTTTAATAATATTTAAAGCTGAAGCATACGTCTCTATACCTGGTAAGAATCCTTTCTATTTAACTTTTAAGTATGGACGTAATTTTTTCTTAATACCTACTACTGTGGACGTGGAGTCTCACATATGCACACACATTTTTTTTGGGGAATTTGATATAAAATCGCTTTAAAACTGATTGAATATTAAAGTTATGGGATTTAGCAATAAAATAACGTGCTTATATAATCAACTTCTATTTCAAAAATTATAGAATTTTAAAAAATTGACAATTTTTCACAAAATATAATATACAGGGTGTTCCTGGAAGTATGGATCAAATCGAAAAGGGGCGTTGTCAAGGTCATTTCCAAACTTTTTAATCCTGAGAATGTTGGTGCATTTTTTTACGGTTCAAAAGTTATGACCAATTTTTGTTTTTTTTTCAATCACTTCGCATAGTGCTCTATGAAAAAAATCATTAAAAAAAAACTAGCAAAGCTATCAATTGGTTTTTTTTTCAAAACGAATAGAAAAGTGGGCCTTTCTTTTGGTAATACTTATACGCATCTAGAAAACATGTGTTCAATAATAAAAAGCAGTTACTGCAAAGTCTTCGGTCTGGCAGAAGTTTTACTCAATTTTCTAGCGATTTTTATGGGAAAAAAATACACTAGCGAAAGTTGACCACGTATTACAAAAACTGGTCCAAGTCATAGAGATTCTTTGGAAGTATGAATCACTGGAATATTCTTAATAGCTTAAAAGTTAGAGATTGTTATTAACAAGGAGGTCGTATTTTTACAATTTTCTATGTTTTAAATTTTCATTTTTTTTCAGCTTAACTAACGATTTAATTTCAGTCCCTAGGCATTTGTTACCTATCTGAACACTACTGTTTGATGTGGTTTAGGTTTAAATAAAAAATAAAAATAATTTCGGTAAACTTTTTGTTATCTCATGAGTCATGTTATTTGCCCTAGTTACAACCCGGAAAAAACCGTGCACCTGCTGTCAATGATGTCATATCGGCGCTCTGGTACAGACGCCAGCAGGTCAACCTACCCGAAACTGTCAGATTTTCCCAATCAACCTTGAACCTAATTCTTTAGCAATAAAGTCGAAAATCTATTAAAGAAATCTGACAGATTGTAGTAGCTTGATGTACTGGCGTCTGTACAATGTGTATGGCGACGGAGCGAGCGCGGCGAGGTGAAAGAGGAAGTGCGAGGGGCATTGCATTCCAACGAGGTGCTAAGAATGTGCGGGGGATGGGAAACAAAAGAACCAGCGCCGGCGCACGTTCGCACTCAGGTAGATGTTTTAGTAACTCGCTACCAGCTTGTGACTGCGCACGTACTTAATTCGGTGTTCATCAATAATTATTCTTTAACGTTATTTGGACTGTGTAACTTGGACTTTATTTGTGCCTGTGATTTGGACACTGTTACACTCCGCTTACGCAGATGGTAGAAATCCAGGAGCTAGGGAAGGTCGACGTAGCGTTCCAGACCTTGGAGTCGAAGATGTAGTGCTTCAGATGCTACGTGAGAATCCAATGACAAGTATTCGTCGCATGTCAAGAATGTCAGGGATTCCGAGATCTGTGGTACATCGTACTGTGAGACGACACATAATTCACCCCTTTCACGTTCAACGTGTGCAAGCCCTTTTACCGAGTGATCATGGCCCGAGAAGGGCTTTTTGTAGGGAAATGTTACGTCGCCATCGTGAAGATTCTCAATTTAAAAAAAAAAATATGGAGCGATGAAACAAGTTTCCGAAGGGTGGGGATATTTAACATGCGTAATCTGCATTTTTATGCGCGTATTAACCCACACATTGTACGAAGTGACCATTTCCAGCATCAGTTCGGAGTAAACATGTGGGCTGGAATAGTAGAAGGACTGCTAATAGGTCCTCATGAGTTACCTGCTAGACTCGATGGCCCCTCATACTTGAGATTTCTACAGAATGACCTAAATGGTTGACTTGGGGAAGTATCTTGGTTTACTTGAAACCCGACGAGACATGTGGTTGCAGCAAGACGGCGCTCCCGCACATTACGCAAGAGTCGTAAGAGACCATCTAGACTTAACTTTCCCTAGTCGTTGGATCGGAAGAGGGGGGCACATTCGAAGGCCAGCACGTTCCCCTGACCTGAACCCCATAGATTTCTTTCTATGGGGTACGAGACAGAGAGCGGAACCGAGGAACAACTCCCTCAGAAATTCACATCTGCAACCTTATACATAAAAAATAATTCCCGTGCGTTTAGACGAATAATACCAAATTTCATTCGGATCGCCAGTTGTGTTTGAGAGTAAGAGGAAGGAATTTTGAACATCTATTGTAATTTCCATTTAATAATACATTTACATATTAATTTCATTGTTTTAGTTTATTTCGCCGTTAGAAAATTTTAAAAATACGACCTCCTTTTTAATAAAATTCTCTAACTTTTAAACAATTAAGAATATTCCAGTGATTCATACCTCCAAATAATCTCTATGACTTGGACCAGTTTTTGTAATACGTGGTCAACTTTCGCTAGTGTAACTTTTTCCCATGAAAATCGCTCGAAAATTGAGTAAAATTTTTGCCAGAACGAAGCCTTTGCTGTAAATGATTTTTCTTATTGAACGTATGTTTTCTAGCTGCGTAAAAGTATTACCACAGGAAAGGCCCACATTTCTACAAAGTTATGGAAAAAAAAGTAATTGATAGCTTTGCTAGTTTTTTTTTATGATTTTTTTCATTGAGCACTATGCGAAGTGATTGAAAAAAACAAAAATTGGCCATAACTTTTGAACCGTAAAAAATTGCACCAACATTCTCAGGGTTAAAAAGTTTGGAAATGACCTTGCCCACGCCCCTATTCGATTTGATCCATACTTCCAGGGACACCCTGTATAAGAAACCAAAAACACAAAACACCTACTTCAGGTAACAAAATATTAAAAAAATTGACAACAGTCTAATAACGTAAATTTATTGACAGTCAGTGCACAAAGGTCTAGAACATTGGAGACAGGTTTGTTGCACCCAACACAAACATGAGTAGTCATCCTATGTTTTTTCGCGGAACAGATCTTACATGCTCTTCTGGTTCCTTGACTGGTTTCTTGGTCCTTGACATCTTCTGTAACCATATCATTACGTAACAACAACTCGTAGATGGTCGTTTTGATTTAGAACTACCGGGTTTATTGTTTTTTGACATTTTGCACTACAAAATCTAAAGCAAACATAATCGCCCTCATAAAATATATCATAGGGCAGCAATGGACGTGTAGCCTGATTTACCTTCATAAAGCACATAATGGTACATTACTACAAAAATTATCGTGATTCAAGTCATGATAGTTTAGTCACAAAAAAATATTTTCAGTTATTTTTGGGAAAATCCCAATTAATGACAAAAAAAAATTTTAGGAAGTCTATGGTCTTAAAATGACATGGTAAATCTATCAATATTGAATAGAATAGAATAGAATGCATTTATTTGTCAGAATATTGTACAAAGTTGTTATATGAATTATGTATTGCGATCATAATATTCTGCCGTTTCCGGATTTTATAGGATCATTACATTAAAATTAAGAATTAGAATTACAAATTTTGAATAAATTGAACAATAGATTAATTATATAAGTCAAAATGCAATGAAGTCAAGGAGATAAAATATGATTTATAAGGCAATAATGTCAAATAATTAGGTAAATTTGTCATTCATAAAATCTTCAGTCGAGTAATAACATTTGTTTAAAAGAAAGTTAAATAATTTACATTTAAATGTTCTGAGGCTGAGGGTTTTGAAGCAATCAGGTAATTTGTTATAAACAGTAATGGACATACAGTATACATTATTAGAGAACAAGTCTACGCCTAGGAACATTAAGCATATGCACTTTGCGGCTGGGTCTGGATACAACATCGTTATACAGGTCAAATTCATGTCTGTTATGGTGTACAAAGATACAAAATTCAAAAATGTATAGTCCTGGAAGTGGCGGTATTTTAAATTTTTTAAATAGTGGAACACAACTGTCCAGTGGGTGCGCTCCACAAATTGAGCGTATGCATTTTTTCTGAGCTCGAAACACTCTTTTAAGGTCAACCAAATTACCCCATATCATAATACCATAGCGCAAAATTGATGATACATAGCCATGGTATGCACATAGTGCCGCATTAACACTAGCCACACGTGTTAGTCTATATAAAACGAATACAAATCTATCTATCTTCTTACATAAATCATCAATATGAGATTTCCAGTTAGAGTTTTTGTCAATTTTTATCCCCAAGAATTTTACGTAATCGACGTCTTCTATTATCTCATTTCCGTATTGTATTTTAAGCCGTGGACGCGTACTGTTATATGTCTGGAATTGTATCATTTTTGTTTTGTTAATATTAATATGAAGATTATTATGTTCAAGCCATGTAATCATTTTATTTAATGTCATGTTTATTTCATTTTGGTACTCAACAATGTCGTCATTTTCATTTATAATACTGAGGGTCGTATCGTCAGCATATAGTATGCAATTGTGGGAAGTGTCACTAGACAAGTCATTAACATATAGCAAGAATAAAAGTGGCCCTATTATTGTGCGTACAAACTTACATTTGCAGTTGGAATGTATGGGAGAAACATGTTTTTAATTACAATATTAAGTTTGGTATTGGGTTAAATTAATTTCAACTAAGGAATCCCTCATGTGCGTGGTCCGACAAGCACTTGGCTAGTTTTTTTTTTTTTTAATTCAAACAGCAAGAAATAAAAAGCATTTTTATTTTACTCCTAGTCTTTTTATTTTAGCCTTTAACCGGGATAGATGTGCATTGTGCAGACAGTAAACTTCAAATTATTTTCAGATCCCGTGGAAATTACATTTAAAATCCATTCCGGGTTCCTAGATAAAAGTAAGAGTACCAAACATATAATTTGTGACTACACTGAAAATGATATGGAACTAAACAGATATACGATTGACGAAAGAGAAGAATTTACAATAATGACGAAATATAACTCCGATATCAATCATTTCTTGTAAGTAAAAGAATAACACATTTTTACTTTATTTGTATGTTATAATTGTCATAAATTTAATTGACAAAATTAAGAAGCTTTAGAATCTTAAAATGTATGTAAAAGATAGAAAACAACGTAAATAATGATTCAAATAGTAAATGTTGGTGCTAGTGTGCAAAGTTGGATTGCTAATTAATAGATCCGAGCTGAAGTGTGTATGCTCACACCTCAAACGTGGATTTTCAACACACTTGCAAAAGAATAAAAGGAGACGGTTACGGTTTCATACAATCTTGGGCCTGGATGTAAAAAGATGAAATTGATGTCAATTGATAGCTACTATATTAATATCAAACCATCAATGAAAATTTTGCAGATTAAGGCAATCTGAAAGCTGAGTTAAAAGAGATTTAATAAAAGTGATGTTACGTAACAATTTTTGAAGTGCGATTCTAGTTTGTTATACAGATAGGATGTTAATTATACAGGATGTTTGGAAGCGGGGTGCAGAACCTTATAGCGTGATACTTGTACCATTTAGAGTATTTTGAGCCACCCATATCTTAGTGTTTTTAAGGGTTCCGTACCTCAACAGGAAAAAACGGAACCCTTTTAGGATCATTTCGTTGTCCGTCTGTCTGTCTATCAGTCTGTCAAGACCCTTTTGCTCAGGAACGCGTGGAGGTATCAAGTTGAAATCAATATCAAATACGTAGGTCTATGCTCCCTTGGAGCTCTCAAAAAATCAGCAGCAAGCTTCTAAGTCAACGCAATAAAAATACTGCCATTATTTCATATATTATATTGATATTCGCAAGTAAATCAAAACCTACCATTCTACTACTACCGTACTTACCGTTGACTCATGAAATTTGGCAAGTAGCAAGGTCACACACCACAAGTAAAGTGAAAATCCGAAAATTGTTATTTTCAACTACGGAACCCGTCATTGTGCGTGGTCCAACACGCACTTGGCCGGTATTTTTTTTTTGCTCTATTTACAGGTGCCATGTTATTTTTTTCTAAAAGATTGCAGTTAAAAATTAAAAAAATATACTTCGTCTAAGACATGCATGGCTCAAAATGCTCTAAAATACTCTAAATCACTAAATCAATACTCTAAATCTTAAATGTTCACCAAAATAGGAAAGTAAAATAAGAAAGCTTTATTTGATATGATATAAGACTAATTGATTGGCTCGGGTGACGTAGAGGCGAGCAGTCGTTCGTCAAGTGCACGGTCCGTCAAGTTTTTTATTGCTAAACGTCTGGTCGTATCATGTCGTGTCTATTTCATGCTCATATTTCAAGCTCATGCGCCTATGATACAGGTTTATCGTAGTACAGGCACCTAACATTATAATACCTTTGCATTGATATACAAAAACCCAAGATACACAATCAGCGTCTCAAAACCGTCCGCTAAACAATAGCGCACAATTTTACATTGTGCGCTCATTCCAATACAGTACGGGCGCGTTCACACGACACGCGCACGCTACCCGCGTCCAACTCGCATTGAAATTTGTTAAATAAGAATTTGAGTCTTATAATCCATAATTAGATCTCAAATTGCATTTAACGAGGTCTACACGCGC
This sequence comes from Dicycla oo, assembly GCA_948252095.1. Classification (NCBI taxonomy): domain Eukaryota; kingdom Metazoa; phylum Arthropoda; class Insecta; order Lepidoptera; family Noctuidae; genus Dicycla; species Dicycla oo. The sequence continues at coordinate 31,616,914 of OX411720.1, read as the reverse complement.
ACGCCAAGCACACGCCCCGCGCCCGCCTCGCGCCAATCCTGCGCTCGCCCTACCCGCCCTCTGCACCCTCCCCGCGTACGCCTTGCGCCCGCGCTATGGCTAGTGAACGAAGTAGTCCAGTCACTAGTAGTATAAGTGGGCGCGAGGCGTGTGCGAGACGGATGCAGCGCGTGTGCGGGTTTAAGACGGGCACAATACGTGCGCGGGTGCTGTGCGTGATCGGCGCGTGTCATCTGAATACGCCCTAACGCATCGCTCGCGGCATTTTTAACAACTTGCAGTGCAAGTTGTTAAAAATGCCAAAATATTAATGTTAAAAATTGTAAAATATTACGTCAAGGACGTTAAAAAAGTTTATTGATTTGTTTTTATTATTTTTATGATTAAATATAGGTAGAAATATGTGATTTTGATTTAATTTGTCTTAAAACTTCTCTCGACGGTCCAAGTTCAATACATGCAATTTTAATCGCCACTTTCTGTGAAAGAACAATGCATTACAATCTCTTTTTAATTTACCCGAATACAAGTTGGCCCTGTTCTTACTAGTGGAGTCGACTTTTTTTATTATGTTGCATTTTTTAATTAATAAGGTTACTAACTTTGCACTTTTTTCTATTTAATTTTCAATTAGTATTTATTTATTATATTGTTTTTACCCGACTTTCAAAAGGAGAAGAGGACATCAATTCGACGATTAAACGTTTGTATATCTCTATTACTTATTTTATGGGCCAAATTGAGTAATTATTTTTATTTTCTTTGTAAGAATATAGTTTTTGATTGTGCCTGTATGAACATAATATCATGATCTGATGATGAATTTTGGTGATACATAACGGTACTCTTCATAGAACGATAGGAAACCTTTGATAACAACAAATTTTGTTATGTTTATACGTGTTGTTGATAAGCGTATTCCTCAGTGGGAGGAAGGGGTTGAAATATTAACTCTAGTTTATTTTTAAGGTTCCGTACATCAAAAGGAAAAAAACGGAACCCTTATAGGATCACTCGTGTGTCGGTCTGTCCGTCTGTCACCGCCAGTTTGCTTCGAATCTAATGGACCGATTAAGTTAAAATTTTGTACACATACGAATTTTTGTAACCCAAACACGGACGTGTAACGTAAATAAATGAATTTTGAATATAGAGGTCAATTTTGGGGGCATATAAGGAAAAAAAAAGTTTTGTAAACTGTACCATGTGACATGTCAAAATGAAAGAGCTTACTGAGAGGGTCCCAAATATACTTTTTCTATAATTTTAAAATAAACTGTTTTAAAGTTATTTAAGAAAATAGACGAAAAATGACCCTTATCTCCGAAACTACTGAGCCAAAAATTTTGAAAAAATAAAGAAAGTAGTTCTTTACCTATAGATTACAGGAAAACCTATAAGAAGTCTGGTCTTTCACATTAGGTGTAATGTAATGTGGGTTGGATCATATTCGTTTAACTATGGACATTTGTAGTTAGAATGTATGGGAGAACATGTTTATCAACCACAATGTTAAGTTTGTTCTTGGGATAAATTCATCCCAACTACGGAACCCTTCATTGTGTGTGGTCCGACACGCACTTGGTCAGTTTTTTTCTTTTTTTATGAATCAATTTGAATGTTTTTTTTCGATTGTAGGTATATTTTATCTCGTATTAATCTTGGGTCGCCCTTTTGTATTTGGGTGAATATTCGACCTTTTAACCGCCGTCATTACCTTCCGCCAAAAGTTGATGAAGGAGAATATCGTTAATGAAATATTTCATCAATTCCCAGAATCTGCTTAAGGACCAGAATCAGGAATTGCTGAAATATTTCATTAAATATATTCTCTTTCATCAACTTTTGGCGGAAGGTAATGACGGGCGGTTAAAAGGTCAAATATTCACCCATTTAGTGAGCGATTTATGACTATAATAATAATATTATAATAATCTTTATTACATAAGAGTGATTACAAATTGTGTGAAGTCCCTGACACTTGTGCTAGGTGATTAACCTGTGTTACAAGAGCCAGTGCCCTCTCCCGGGAGGAAATACTATTAAAAACTTATGCAATAAGGTTAACAATTTAGAAACAAAAATACTAAATAATACAAAACAATAAAAAGTGGTTACAAAAAGCCAGTGATGGTGATTGTGTAGAGTATGCGTGTAGTGATGTGTGTGTGAGTATGTGCGTTTGTGTGAGTGTGTGTGTGTGCGAGTGTGTGAGTGTGTGAAAATTGAATTAAATGATCAGGAAAGGTTGATTGTGATGGCGAGTAAGGGGTGAATTAGAGTGCCTCTACTCGTAATAGGGTAGGACTATTGTTACGAAATAGATTTTAGAATTTGCTCTGTTTCGTCGTAATTGAGGGACAGTAACCAAGGCTTAAGACTCAGCTTGACCTTATGCAAGGTAAGTTTATAAATTGATAGTTTCTTGTGGATTTTGTTATAAATTTGGGAGCTTTGGACACGGTAGTGTCGCCGGGCAAGCGCATAACGGTACTGAACAGATTCACAGATAGGAAAGCCAACCCGCCGACTAGATAAATTCCTATCTAGCGGCAACGTGGAATGTCGACGTAAGACAGTGCGGAGGATATAGAGTTTTCTCACCGTGAGTACATGGGCTTCGGAGTACAACTGGGCTGTGGGGTAGTCCCTTTTACGAAAATACATAACTTTGAGGACAGCCCGCTGAGCTCGTTCCACTCTAAGCATCACGGTTTTGAAAGCCAACACTGGGATGCAGTAAGTAATAATCGACTCACACAGGGAACGATAAACAAGGGAAGCCGTTTCAATGTCAGCCGAATGTCTGAGCTCTTTAAATAAATAAATTAGTTTACGAAGCCGAGAGCATAAATTATCCGTATGAACACGCCAATCTAGTCTCTCATCGATATGTACACCTAGATATTTAATATTTGAGACCATAGCAAGGCAATTGCAATTGCAAGATGAGGCATCATGACAAGTATGCGCTGTTATTTTAGTTGAATCCGTTGGTGGCTTAAGTGAATTTGGCGGTTGAAACTGAATTACTTTAGTTTTGGAAAGATTGAGCGTCAGGAGGTTAACGGAAAGCCAATCCATAACAGTTCGCAAGGTGAGTTCAGTTCTATGTTTAACCTTGTCCCAGGTCTCGCCATATATCAAAAGTGCTGTGTCGTCTGCGTAGGTAAAAATGTCACACTGAATGAGGGATAATTGACAGAGATCATTTATGTATATTAGGAATAGTGTGGGTCCCAAAATACTTCCTTGAGGTATACCGTAGCTGATAAACTCTTCGTCACTTAAGGCGGAGTCAATTTTAACACACTGGCTACGCCTACTGAGGTAATCTTTGTAAATATCTAGGGCCACACCACGTATTCCCATATGTTCCATTTTGGCCACAAGTCTGGGAACAGAAACTGTATCAAAGGCCTTCGTTAAATCTAAGAAGACACCATAGCATTTAAGGCGAGTGTCCAGTTTGTCAATCAAGGTGTTGGTGAAATCAGAGACGGCATCTTCTGTGGAGATACCCGAACGAAATCCATACTGGTTGTCTGCGATTAATTAATTTTTTGATAGGAATTTTGTTAGGTTAGTGTTGAGGATTCGTTCAAGTATTTTGGACAAGGAACTAAGCACTGAAATTGGCCGATAATTGGACACGTTGTCTTTAGCTTTGCCTTTGTACACTGGATGGATTACTGCACGTTTGAAAGCTTTTGGGAAAACTCCAGAATTGATGGCACAGTTACAAATATGGGCAATGAATGGAGCCAGAATTGAGCTAGATTGCTTTATGACAATTGCTGGGATGTTATCCCATCCAACAGCACAATCACTGCGTAAGCTTTGAATTGTACTTATCACAAGTGCTTCATCAATCGATGGAATCACTAGAGAGTTAATTGGAGACGGGGACGAAGATAAGTAAACGGATGGTCTGGTAGACTTTTTTATTTCTTAAAATAATTTATAACCTTGCAATTTTTCACACAAAAATATAATTTATAAATGATTTTAACTGTTAATATTTTCTTTCATTGATATGTTCTACCTAAAAACAGATTTACGATCACTATTATTTTTTTGTTTTCTACCATCTAATCTTCAAAATCCAATAGGTCCCCACGACGCTCGAGTAAGTCCCAAAATCCCCTACTGGGCACCCCTACCATAAGGGTTCTGGGAATAATTCCGAGTTTTAATAACGTATGTTAAACTTTATCATTTATTCGTAAACTACTTCTTCGTAGATCGCGTGTGTTCCTGTGTCCAAACATCTGAATGTTCAAGGGAGTTTTTTTTTTATGAGTGGTGAGGTGGTTTTTGTGAAGGCGCATTCAACTCTTAGACGACCTAAGGTTGGAGTAAACTCAAGTACCTACGGGCTCCGGCGGTGCCGGCCGCCCTGTTGCCACCTGACGTTTTTTTGTCGGGGTCCAGTTTAATAAATTATTTGTGCTGAATAATAGTGTGCATAACTTGGAACTATAAAAGTATCATATAACATCTGCAATCGTGCCAACCTGAGGTGAACAGCGGCAAGCTACAGGTCGAACTTTGAGTAAAAACAAAGTTACATAATTTGAAGACGGAGCTGGAAATAAACAACGAGGAGCGGGCCGACCGCGTTCTGGACATTCTGCTGCTGACAACTCATCAGAACGAAGAAGAAAAGAGTCAAGAATCGTTCAACTCCGCCAAAAGACCACCACCGGTGAAGATGGACCTAAGCCAACCTGATAGTGACGTCGCTAAAAGATGCCCATACATTGATAAATGTCACCAGTCTCTCCAGAATTCCATTGCTTGCTATAGGGTGCATACTCGGTAGGATAAACCTTATCCATATCCTAAGGGCACGTCTTCCCTACCATTATTGTGCCACCCGGTCTACTCCTTGATATGCAGTGGTCTCTGTTGCACCATGTAGATAAAATGAGGTAACAGGGGCTAGTGTGAATCTTTGGGTTCATTCGAGTAATCGAGTCTGGTCAAACCACGCTGAGGTCGGTGCATTTCATTCATTCATTTATATAGCAGTAATTTATTTTAAGTTGTTGACAAAAATAAATAATTTGGAATAAATATAATGTTTATTTATATTTTTCAATACCCTTAGTTTATAATATTCATAAAAAGTTAAGGCATAAAATGGCATAAAGGCGTACTTTTCCGCGCTAATGCGAAATGCAAAGTAAAAAGCACGAGTATTCAACTACATTGTGAACAATTAAAAGCGGTGTAATAAGAGCCAACATTCGAGCAAGTGTGTTGAAACGTTTTTGTTTTATCAATGTACAATTTAAACTATTTATACTGCATTTGAAATAACATTAGAATTTTAAATAAATCTTTTTACAGTCCGTTCAACCGATTTTGACTTCTATTCCGAAAGCATCAGGATGACATTAAAAGCAAAAATGTGGTTACAATATTGCAGCTGTCATTTGTCATGCCACCAACGCAATAGAAGTCCAAATCGGTTGATCGGACTGTAAAAAAAGATTATTTGAATGTCTGATTTTATTGCAAATGGAGTATAGGTATTTACGGTAGGGACTAAAATAACTAACTATTCCTAAATACAAATAAAAAATGCAGTAATTCTTTTGGTATTAAGATATAAATTGTATTAAATCTTTTACAGCTGTAATGACTATAATCATGACAATTATTTATATTCTTATATGAAAAGATCCAATTTGAGAAATGTCACCACGGTAAGTAATTTTAAATTTTTAATCCCTTCGGGAAAATATGGATTTGATGTGTTGATATTGGAATATCATATCTGTTATATTAATAATTATAAACACTTTTTAACAGTTTAAGGCAGAAAAAAGAATGAGTACTCTATGGAAATGTACAATGTTGGCCCATCGAGATAATCTAACGGTACTTCCAGTGGTCCAGTACAAAGAGCACAGATATGCAGCGGCCTTTTGCTATATGAGAATTCACGTGAGAAGTGGTATGTCCAAAACTCTTATGATCCGGCGCGAAAAGTTGTTGATTTGAAAGGTCATTACAAAAAAATTAGTAGAGATGTCACTGTAATTTAAATTTTATTGTAAAATACATCATCAACATTTTTTTATTAAATATTTTTGAACAGAAAGATGAAAAAAAAAATCGCTGCACGTAAGCGTGTGGGGTATTGTTGGAACCCATAATTAAAAAGGTTATGATGTTTAGGTATGAGTGACTTTGGAAATTTTAATACGTACAAACTTATTTTTCTGGTCGATAAAATAAATAAGTACTGTGCATGCGTAAACATTCACCCCGACTACGGAACCGTTCAAGGTGCGTTGTCCAATACGCTCGTAGCTGGTAATTTTGTCTCAATTGTTTCGCTGTCAATTATAAAGTCATGTAACTACTTACCTTATATTGGTCTGCGGTCCCTTTTTCACATTTATATTTTTGGTAGGTTATTTTAAAGTTTTCTAAGACCCAACTGGAAAACTTACACGTATTCTACTTATTTTGTAAGTGTCATGACCCCACAGAGTCGCCTCAGACGATCCTCGTGAACAACATGATATTGGACATACCTAGCATGGACATGCTGTTGAAGAAGGACGTCGACTACACTTTCGAGTACCAGTATGCAGACGGCGATGAAGTCAACGTCACTTGCGCCAATTTCTTGAATCTAGCGCTGCTCACTATGGAATATTCAATGGCAGGAACAATGAGCGGTGAGTTTTCACTTTTTTTGTACCTATATTATGTTCCTTTTCTAAAAATGAGCATGATAGTACCGCGCTCTATGGTAATTAATCAAACGTATGATACACAACGTATGATAGACGCTAGTGATGGTGCCAAACACGTTGCCGAATTTTGGGCCGAAACTATTCAGATTGCCAGTGACAGTAATTACGACTGCACTTGCACAAAACAATATACGTAAATCAGAGTTGATGTAAATCTAGTTCTTTCAATCAAATACACAGCATCTTTCATAGCTTCTGCCAAACTCACAAACTCAGCCTCACAAGTAGAAGTCGCAACGATGTGTTACGTTTGTGAAGTCCATGATATGCTTGCACCCATACCGCAATAACCCGTAAAAGATAGTCTATTAGAAAGAAAGAAAGAAAGAAAAATGCGTTTAATTGGCATTACAGCATAAAATAAATACACCTTAAAACTATGGAAACATGAAATAATGATTGCAATGCCAAAAGGGCCTCAGCTCAGCATAATGTCAGATGGTAACACAAGGTATACCACCTGACGCTGATTTTCAGCTGCAACCCACGAGTGCCATACGCTAGAATTTAATAAACACAGAGAAGTGTGTGTCCGTTTTATAATAAATTAAGAGAATAAATTAAAAAGAAATGTAGCATACATGTGTGTGTGTGTGTTGTGTTGTGATTAATTAAATACTAAAATAAATACTCAATATCAATGTTATTAACTACAATAAAATAATAATGAATCTATATCTAAATATTTAAAAGCACCTTCAAAGCAAAATCGTGAGACTGCGTTGTTCTTCTAAACTATGAAACGTATTTTTATGCAGTTTACATAATCAGGGTACAAGACAATAATCATTGATTATAATAAAAAAAATAAAAAAATAATAGTGAAAGTAATTAAAATTATAAAATGGATAAAACATTATGAAATAAGTAAATTGTATTATATAATATTAATTATTAAATCGCGGATATGTCGGCTCGAACATTCTGAAAATCTTTTTGCTGGTTTAATAAAAATTCTTTTAGTTTTAATTTGAAAGTCGAGCAACTTTTGCTATACTTTATGGGAGGAGGGATATTGTTCCAGCATTTAGTAGCTGCGGAGCGAAAACTGCCTCTAAAAGCCGCCGACTTATGCCGTGGGATGGAAAGCTGTTGAGAACATTTTCTTCCCTCACCGATTTTGTGTCTTCTTGTCCACAATAGTCTGTCATATAAGTAACAAGGAGAATGGGACTTAATAACACCAAAGAGTAGGCTTGCCAAGTGGAGTTTACGTCTAGCTTTCATTTTTAAAATGTTGTGCTCATTAAAGAATGGTGTAACATGTCCCCTAAAGGGAACTTTAAAACAGAAGCGTGCACAGGCGTTTTGAAGTCTTTGGATCATTCTTTCAGTTTTGGACAGTAGTCGTTGGCCATACACAGTGTCCACATAATTTAACTTAGATAAAACCAAAGACTCCACAAGCAAGACTCGCAATTCTTCACTGAGATAGGGACGGGCTTTGTATAAAATCTTAAGTCTATAATAGCAATTACGAATAGACTCAGATACGTGTTTGTGAAAACGGAGCTCCGCGTCCATGATAAGACCTAGATTACGTGCTTCGTATACCCTTTCGATAGGCTCTCCCATAACAGTCACACAGCCCGTACTTGGTTTAATTTTACCTATCTGGTTTTCGGATCCGAAAAGCATATATTTGGTTTTTGCAGGGTTCAAGGCAAGCGTATTGGTATTTGACCATTGTACTATGTTTTCAAGATCTGTATTAAGATCGTTCAATGCTTGTTCATAGTCTTCTGGTTTAAATGATATATATATATACTTGTATATCGTCAGCATAAATATGGAATTTACATTTATTTATATGTTTTATTATATCGGCACAATACAAAATAAACAGTATTGGCCCAAGAATCGAGCCCTGTGGAACCCCTCTTCCTACTGAACGGTGCCTAGAGACTACTGTTGAGCCATCCGCTCGACGTATTTCGACGAATTGCGTACGATCGCAAAGATAGCTATTAAACCATTTTATTGCGTCCTCGTCAAATCCATAAAAAACCATCTTTGACAATAAGAGAGGAACGTTAATACAGTCAAACGCGCGCGAAAAATCAAGCAACACCAAAAGAGTGCACATCCCGTTATCTTGAGCCGCCAAGATATTGTCTGTCACATCCAACAAGGCCGTGGCTGTACTACGGCCCTTCCTAAATCCTGATTGAACATCTGGGAGGATTTTGTTTGTCTCTAAAAATTCAACTAACTGTGTACATACTACTTTCTCTAAAACTTTAGAAAGTACCGGCAGTAAACTAATAGGTCTGAGATCCTTCATTTCCAAAGCATTAGGAGTTTTGGGCAATGGGTGTACTTTGGCAATTTTCCATAACTCAGGAAAAGATGAGGATGTGACAGATGTATTTACTAAAACAGTCACGGCGTCCAAAGTCACAGGTAGTGTCAGCAAAATCATATTTATGGTAACGCCGTCGCAACCTTCAGCATTTGATTTAATGGTAGTTAGTATGTTCTCGATTTCCTTGCGTGTTGTTGGTCTTAAACTAAATGTGGAACTATTATTTCGCGCGGATTCAAAATATGCAAGCAACGAACTACTTACTGTCTCCTCACCCGGCACATTAAGAAAATGGTCTCAAATTTTGTCGGGTTCGTTAAAATGCAGAGGTAATTCTTTACATTTTGGTGGGAGCAGGGTAGACTTTAGATTTTTCCAAAGCACTCTTGAGTCATGTATTTGACTGTTGATCCTTGTGTTTATAGTACGCTGACTTTTCGTAAAATAGAGACCCAGAAACAAGTGACTTCAATTCTTTGTAATAAATCTTTTTAGAATCAGAATTTTTGTTTTTTAAATACTCTGCATGTGCTTTATTCCTCAAATGCATCATAAATTTAACGTTATCAGTAATCCAGGGGTAACAAAACTCCTTAATTACACTAGTTTTTAGAGGTGCATGTGTATCAAATAGTGTAAGTAAATTCCTGTTATATTCACTGACCATTGTATTAACATCTTGCAGCTCAGCTAACGCTTGCCAGTTGAGTAACTCAAGATCCTGATCAAAACATTCCCTATTAATGTTCTTTAGTGGTCGATAAGTAATGGTTCGCGATGGAATTTTCAGGCGTTTAAAACTAAATTCGCCGGAAATCAACGCATGCGCACCTAGATCCGGTATTACATCAACTGATACAGAGCGTGGTTTGACATTTGTACAGATGATGTCTATCAGTGAGTTGCCATGCACTGTAAAGTGCGTGGGTGACTGCACTAATTGTTTAAGACCCAAGCAGTTCAAAAAAGAGACTAACTTATCCGCCTTTGAGTCTGAGTCACCAAGCATGTTAATATTAAAATCACCCATCAGTATCGTGTACTCACATTGTGTTAGAGAGTCTAAAGATCCAGATACAGCGTCTAGGAAAAGATCAACATCTTGCCAAGGCGGGCGGTAAGCAGTACCTATTGCTAACCTGATTCCGCGAACACTAATTGTGAGCCACATCTGCTCGACCGTGGTGTGCAATGGGCTAGCCGAGTACGAGTAGTATCGAACATTTAAACCGCACTTGATATAAAAACCAACGCCACCACCACGTCCCTTCTTTACAGACAATGGGCGCGGTATATGCCGCAGCCTATACCCAGGTACGGAGGGCGCGCGCCCTTCTTCGCCTGTTCGCAGCCACGTTTCATTAATGGCCATAATATCAACATCCAAACCCAGTAATGCTGCTATAAACTCATCGTGTTTCGTGCCCAAAGAACCCGCGTTCCAAAAACCAACCTTGAGGTATTTATCAGACATCATTTAATAGATAATTTAAAAAAAGAAAAGTGTAGTGTAAATGAATTATTATAAGCGACATAGAAAAAACATATACGTATAAGTATGGTACACCGTGGGCAGCGTAGATTATAAGGGAAACATGGCAACTTAAAAAACTATGAATGCTAACAAGATGACACTGGCAGGAACATGTATAATGTATTATACAATTTATCTCCAAAATTAATAAAAGACATGTATTTAACAACGATATGCAACAATAAATTATAAGGAATAAGCTAGATAATAAACAAAATAAACAAAACAAAGGACTAATTTGAACTTTCTCACGTGGCACCGTATCCATAAAACATAAAAAACGCTGATAACAATATGCTGTCATAAATATGAACAAACCTACTGAGTGATAAAAAAACGCGAGATGTCCTTTACCGTTCGGATTTGCACAACCGACTTTCCCTCTTCTTTTCGCGCAAGTATGCGACCATCTTTAGTCCAGGTGTACTTCCATTCCAGGCGAGTAGCAGCTTGGCGAGTCTCGTAGAATAGTTGCCTGTTAGCTTTGGTCAGGCGCTCGTTGAGGTAGATACGGTGTGGCGCTCCCGGCACTTCGATGTCAGCAGTAGTGAGGTTGCGGCGGACGCGCGCGGCTCTCAGCAAATTGTCTCGCGTCGTGCGCCTTGCTAGTCGGACAACGATGAGACGAGGGCGGGGCGCTTCGTCTGCTGTGTGGTCGCGTCGAACATTCCCAACACGTTTAGCAAAAACGATGTCCTCTACTTCGAGTTTAATAGCTAGTTTAAGTGCTAGCATGTTAATCAACTGAGACGGGTTTTCCCCACTTGACTCCGCAACGCCAGAGAGCTGAACATCGTTCAGCAGTGTCTCTTGCTCACGTTCATTCAACTGCTGCTGGAGTTCCCCAATTGTTTCCTCCAGTTGAATTAAACGAGGAGAACTCGTTTGCTCGGTATTCTCTTCGAGTTCTTTGACACGACTTTCCAAGGTATCCATGCGGTTATAGCACTTATTCACCTTATCATCAAGACCTGAGAACTCATCTCGAAATTGACGAATCTCATCTCGCAAGGCATTAACCTCACTGCGGAGACAACGGATTTCCATCGCCAAGCTGATCTCCTGAGTATCCGGTGTGTTATTTTTTATTGCAACTGGGCTGCTGATTTCAGCATTATCACTAGGGATGACCGCTGCTGGACTGGAGATGATGACTTCAGCATTATCAGTAGGGATGACCGCTGCTGGACTGGTGTATAAGCTGGACTCCTCTATTCCCTTCACAGGGGTTTGGGAGTTGTCTACCCGAGGCACTTTTGCCTTACATCCAGGGCACATCCAGTTCGCCGAGAATTTTGCCGTGGGGGCGAGATTGACGCAGAGTCGATGATAAACACCAGGACATTTCGAGCATTTCATGCCGTCATTTACTGCCAAAAATTTCCCACAAGCTCCGCACTTCGGCATTTTCGAATATTAAAATCACCAGCAAAGCGATGATCAAAACAAAAAAAAAGTAATCACAAATGTAAGGATTACAAAAAGAGTCCAATGTGTAGCACGGATTTGAACCCACGCTGTGCGGTTGCTTAAGTTTAGGTATCGCCTTAACTGTTCTCGCTATTTAGACATTTACCAGAATTGTTAAATTTATTGACCTTATAGCAGACTAAGAAAACAGATTAAGAATTAATGAGGGTGTGATGGTATTTTTCTAGTTCAAAAACACAAACACCGCACTGTGCTGACACTTTTAATGATATTATACAGTTTTTAATATGTTTTGATGATTTATATATACTGTTTGTTTCGGTAGAATTATTTGAAATAATTAAAGTTACAATCCCAAATAACCACAGAACGTTCTTTCCCAAGTCCAAACTTCACTAATTACTACTAAAAATAATTTTGTTCACGGAGCAAAAAGAAATACGCATCGTCAGATTCGAGCGTACGACAACTATTAATGCTGTAGCTTTCCCAATCTGCATCTGCATATCCTTGTATGAAAACATAAACTTTCCTCAACATCACATTCTCTCACACACACAGCATCTTCTGATATTCATTTTTCTTCATTTACCACAGATTTAGTATCATCTGATGGTTGGTCTTCTAAAGTAAATATCTCAATTGATTCCTGCACTTTATTACCTTCTTATTCCAAGAACACGACGTCCCTTTTAATTTCTACAGTATTCTTTTGTAGAAAATATTTCACCCTTTTTGTCCCATTGTCTTCTTCTTTCTTTAGGGATTTGTGCATATACTGGTATACCAATCACCTTCAATTGATGAATGTCATAGTTCCTGTTTGTCCATACTTCAAAGGGAGATTTTCCATCTTCTTTACTCTTTCCAGTTCTATTAAGCATAAAGGCCGCCGTATTTATGGCCTCTGCCCATAGTTTTCTCGGTAAGTTTTTGCACGTAAGCAGCTTCAACTTAAGTTCTAATCTCTCTCTCCGCTCTACCATTTTGCTGCGCTGCGGTGTGTAGGGCACGGTGGTTTCATGGGTTATCCCACGCTTTGAGAACATATCCTTAACCTCTCTGTTTACAAACTCCGTACCATTGTCAATTCTGAAAATGTTAACTCTATTTCCAGTACATTCTCAGCCTTGTTCAAGAAATCTTCAATGCAGCTCTTGATTTCGTATTTATTTTTGACAAAGTAAATATATCTAAAGTTTGAGTAGTCATCTTTCAACAACATAAGATATTTTGACCAACCTAATGACACTTTTTCCATCGGGCCACTTGTATCAGCGTGTATCAATTCACATACCTTCGTGCCAGTGTAATCACTTTTAGCGAATGGTAATCGGTGAATTTTTCCTAGTAAACAACTTTCACACTTAGGCACTGAAGTTTTTTGGCAACATGTTGTTTTTCTGTAACACTTTCCTGACTTAATCGAATGAATGAATGAATTTAATGAGCTAACATTTCATGCCACATATTTAAGTCATTCGGCTTTGTTTTAGCAGTATTGGCAGCTTTGCATTTAATTCATACATCCATATAATAACCACTTCCGACTCAACTTGCAATCGCACGAACATCACCATCTTTATAAAATTTAGAACTGTTGTAAATTTTACAAAGATGGTGATGTTGCTTTGCCGTAACCTCCTATGACTGATTTTTGCGAAATGTCTGTAAAACGTGTAAACAATGCACGATCGCAACACATGTGCTCATCTGCGCCAGAGTCCACCAACTACTTAGATTCTGGATGCAAATAATATTTGACACCACAAACACATTATTTTTCTTACGGTTACTATTGTCCTTATTTTCCCTGAACCAACACTGTGATTTATTATGTCCCGATTTACCACAGTAAAAACATTTGTTATTTGAATTTTCTTCGCTATTCTTTTTATCATTTTTACACTCGCTTTGGAAATGTCCTATTTTCCCGCACTGGAAACACTTTCCAGTCATTTTATTTTTCACTACAAAAGCAGACGACGATGAAGTTTGCTGTGATTCTTCGTTCTTCTCCATGAACCTTTCTTCTTTCATTAGCAGCCTAGCCATTAAATTATCCAACATTTGCTGGTCGTCAGGAGCTGATTCCCATGCAGAAACAAAATGTTTATATTGTTCTGGCAACGACATAAGTACTTTAGTTATAACGAACTTGTCCGAGATGTCTTCACCCATTTGTTTCAGATTGTTCTGCAATTCTTGTATCTTTTTCAATTCTTGTATCATATTTATACTGGAAGAATATTTGTTAAGCAATGTGAATGCTGGTCTCGGTATTTTGTTCACACACACTGTGTAACTTTTTCCACATTTCGGCTGAAGTTGAACATTATATAATATGTAACATGACATCTTCAGTCATCCTCGTGACTATTAAAATCTGAGATTTGGCGTCCTGGTTCTCCCAAGCAGTTTTCTCCCCAGCTACTTCTGTTTTTATGCGCCGGCCTTCTACTATTCCAGCTATGCCAGCCAACCTTGTCCACGCAATAGCACTTTGGTTTGGAATTTCCATATGTTCCAGTTCCTCGAACCTTCTAGCTTCAAAATATTTTGATTGCTGTCCATCTTGATCAATACACCCTTCCTTTTTTTATTTTGATATACTTTGCCTTCTTGTGGCGTTGGGTTTTCAGCCTAACCTTCATTTGCCGGTTAACCAGAGTGCAGTATTTTAACAACTCAGCAAGTTTTACAAAACCATTCGAGGTATATGTGTCTGGGCCCATCACCTGTAGCGATTAAATAAAAGATCCTGATAATAATTCTACCAAAAAGTTTATTAGTTAATCATTATTTTGTACACGCTTGAGAATATAAAACGGAAGGAACTTAGAGGCAGTATTGCAAACATACAAAAATATAATTAATTACTAATTACATTGCCAGTTTACAATATACTTACTATGTATATGCTTATGCTTGGTTTAGCTATGGCATCATCTTATGGGGAAATAGCACAGACGCTCCCTCTATATTCGCCCTACAAAAAAAGCTGATATGAATAATTGTAAACTTAAACTAATAGTTGCAAACCTTGCTTCCTGAAACACAAAATTCTCATATTAATTAGTATTTATATTTTGGAATTATTTACCTAGTCCGCAAATATCCAGTAACTAACAACACACGGGAAGACATTTAAACAAAATATTCGTTGCGGCACAAAAACAAATTAAATTTGCCTACCTCCCCCCTTAAACTCTTCTAGTCCATATGCTATGTCCACAAAAATATATAGATAATAAATTAGCGGAAAACATAAAACAAGAAAACAAAACTAATATATTTTTAATTAAATTAAAACAATTCTTAATTAATAATAGTTATTACACAATAGACGAATATTTAAAGGATAAATCCAATAATAAATAGGTATACTTAATAAATAGATAATAGATGAATTGATATCTGTTTACCAGATAAGTAAAATGATGAAAATTTGTAAGTTAAAGTATTAAAGGTATTGTAATTAAGTATTATTGTAATAAGTATGAAATTAAATAAGCAATAATAATATATAAAATAAATAAATAATTAGATTGACTTACACATATACATATTATACCTGGTGACTTTTTTACCGTCTTGAAAAAAATAGGGTATAATAAGGTGAACGGTGTAGAAGCCTATGGCATACCTAGTTATTTTTTTTAATATTTCACTGCTTTGCATGAATACCCGCACAAACCAAAATTTTGAAATGACTGGTTTATAACACAGCCAAATGCAAAATAGTCCTTATTTCATGGAAGTAAGACTCGCATTCATAACGGCAAAACCGCCGATTATGCCGTTATGAACGTGAGTCTTACAGACCATGAAATAAGGACTATTATGCATTTGGCTGTGTTATAAACCAGTCATTTCAAAATTTTGGTTTGTGCGGGTATTCATGCAAAGCAGCGATTTTTTAATATCGAAATCCAAATCATACGCACTACGCACCCTGCGTAGTATGATTTGAATTTCGATATTTTTTTTAACGATCTATAAAGTTTTTTTCAAAATTTCTTTTTTTATTGTTCTAGTTTAATTCAAATGTGTAGTGTTTACTGATAGAGCAGTTTCTGTCTAAGCTATTGAAAAAAAAACAAAACAAAAAAAAACTAGGTATGCTTCTACTCCGTTCACCTAGGTATTTTACTCTATTTTTTTCAAGACGGTAAAAAAAGTCATCCAGTATATGTATAAATAATAAAGGTTTTAATTACGCCATTAGACCGGACAGACTGCACATGTCGTGTCGTGTCGGGCCACGCTCAGTGTAGGGTTCCGTAGTTTCCCGTCCGTAAAAATATAATAAAATATGTAAACGAAGTTAAAAAAAAGGCTTGCATATACGATTATACTACAAACATAGTCCAGAAATTATTTTGTACAACTTTTTGTCTTTTTTGTACAAAAAGTGTTGTTTCCATCAAGTTCAAAATGATTTTCCTAGAAAGTCCTTATAAAGTTCTACTTTTCAGATTTTTTCATATTTTCTAAACTTATGGTTCAAAAGTTAGAGGGGGGGACACATTGTTTTTTACTTTTGGAGCGATTATTTCCGAAATTATTGACATTATCAAAAAATGATGTGAGTAAACCCCTATTCATTTTTAAATACCTTTCCAACAATATATCACACGTTAGGGTTGAAATTAAAAAAAAATCACTTCCCACTTTACATATAGGGGGCTACCCTAATAAAACATTTTTTTCCAATTTTTATTGTACCACTTTGTCGGCGTGATTGATATACATATTGGTACCAAATTTCAGCTTTCTAGTGCTAACGGTCACAGAGATTAAGCGAGGACGGACAGACGGACGGACAGACAGACATGGCGAAACTATAAGGGTTCCTACTTGACTACGGAACCCTAAAAAATACCATATTACAGGTACCTTGACTTGTTTTTTGACGACAGTACGGCTGTAGGCGTCGTCTTATTTTGTATGAAATTTTTAGTGTCATTTTCAGAATGTGAACTTCATCTCAGTGTCAGGGAAAGTGTTAAATAAAAAATAAATAAAAAAGAAGTCACAGAAATCTGGCAAAACCTCCTCGTTTTTTTAAAGTCAGTTAAAAGGCCTTTAATTATTATTTTTATGTAATATTAGTAGATCGTGCGTAGGTCGCTAGTAAATGTATATGTCGTATTATTTCAGATAACCCTACCATGGCAGATCTATCGTCATTCAGGGCGACCAGTTTCGTCGCAACATTGCATTCTGGACACAACAACAGTTATATGATATGTACTAATACGGAACCAACTGACTACACCAAAGTTATGGTCAGATTTGTAATGCGGACAGAATTCAGTAAGTTTTTTTAGTTCTCTATTTTATTACTTAACTTTAGTTATATTTTTTGCTTAGATGACTAAAATCGGGGAAGCTGGCCAATAACCAATCCATCAATTTAGTTTGTCATCTTTGATCTTTATCAATCTAGCGCTGGGATGGCGAACCAATGGCACGCGTGCCATTGGTGGCACGTAATCAAACAATTTGGGCACGGAAAGAATGTATGTACTTACTACCTTAAACAGCAGAAGTCTCTAATTTGTTCCTTCATTTAAAGAAATATATAACTGGGTATTATTGTCAATAATATAAAGTATTAGTATCTATTCATACACGAATTTTCTTAAGGAGTCATTGTACCTATGATTATGTAAAACTTTTGCTATGGGACCAAACCAGGGCCCCAAGTCTGCTATTTTTTATAAATTCGTCATTCCAACACGATCCCATTGTCATTTTGCTAAAAATTCGTAATCTGCTAAATTCATAATGATCGATCATTGGTAGGTCAGTGGTCTTGTAATAGAATCGTGGTACTGATCAAATAAACTGTCAAAATTTTAGCAGATTACCGCATACGTCATAACGCTAATTATAAGATCTGTATTTTCACCTGTAGCAAACAATAAATAAATGAATTATGAATTATTATGTCAGTCTTTCATTTGTCGCTTGAAGCGGTACCTATATGAAACGAATTTACTAACCACTTTTTTTTTATAGATATAGTAAATATCAGAATTAATGGGATAACAATACGACCGATCAAAAATCTTTTATATGGAAACAATTATTTGTATGAATTTACATACAAATGTTTAATTAACCAACTTATAAACGTGGTGTGTGAAGTACAGCGAACAGACATGAACTTGGTGGTGGAGAACATAACCAATTACTATCGTAAAGAAAACATTTACAAAAAGACAGGTAATTGTATAATAGGTAGGTACCTACAAAATTATGTATATGTATACAGGGTGTATCAGAAAGGTGTGCTCAAATTTAAGGGTGTGGCACAGACCATCAAACTGAACAACTTTTTCCATAGGACCAACATCGTAATCGACAAAAAATAATCAACCGTCCCATACATTTGTGTCGAGTACGTATTGAAGTTTTCTATGGGACAGTTGACAGTTTTTTCGCAATTAGACACATCTTTCTGGTACATCCTGTAGGCATAAGGTAGTATAAGTATGTATGGTACGTGCAAAGGCATGCCTGTACTGGAACTTGGGTTTAACTTAAGGGAGCTTAGGGACATAGGATAGAAAAATAAGGTCGTGATGGGAAAAACCAGGAGCAGTATGTTGACTATGTAAGGAAACTAGGGTAGGATTAGAGGTGAGAATCAGGTCAAGCCAAGTATCATCACCGTCTACATTGTGATGAGAGGGTTGGAGAGGCAAAACGTACAGACTGGCTGGCTCGATTAGATGCAGGAGCTTACGGGACTGAGGGGAGTTATGGGAAAGGAGGTTGGTATTAAAATCCCCCTTATAAATGTGATGTGCGTATGATTTTTACTATATATGTATATATTTATTTAATTTGACAACTTTGGTCCAATGGTTAGTAGAAACAAAACAAACTTATCAACTAAAGGGTTCGTATTTATTAATAATCACACATCATTATTATTCATCCCTGCCGCACGAGCAACCGGACATAGTGTCTCAACATTAGTGAGTGCATCGTGTTGCTCGGCTAGGGTTTTCAAAACACCATTGCTGCCAGCCCTCATTCTACCTATTAAGGATGCGTCTTATTCCTCATAACGGCATAAAACTCGTCAGTTCGTGCTACAGCAAACATGCTAGACGCGCTGCAGAACGGGGGCGACCCCAACAGCGCCCTGTAGCCATTATTATATTGCCCACGCAGAGCATCTAGAGCCCTCCGCGTACAGGTAACCCACAAACTGCCCGTGTAGAACGCTTGACAATAAGCTTTAAACAGAGTTATTTTGACCTCGTTACTACAACGAGCGAATCTGTGAGCCAACATGTTGCATCTGGCTGCTAGTGCTCTGCGCTCACGGTCAATATCTACCTGATCTTTGGGGTCTTCAGTGACATAGTGTCCCAAGTATTTAAACTGGGTGACCCTTCTGTGTTCGCCCGTTGACGGATATCGAGGGCTCGTAACTTAGATGTTTCCCGGGAACAGCAAAGATCAGCTATTCACTTTTAATTACATTGTATAACAGGCCGTGAGTATATATATATATATATATATATATGTGCTTATGATTTTTTTCATTTCCCTAAAGCTCCATTTAGCACGTTCTGTCTGCCTTTGGTAGTAGCGAACCATAATTGTATCTGCAGAATAAAGATAAACTTATCAAAATTAACCGAGGCACAACGGGCACGCTCATTTTACCCGCCCGAAATGCCTCCAAGGTCATACAGAATAAATGTTGAAAAATCGAAAAGTATTTGGTAATTAGTCCACAATTCTTTCTAGTTATTTAGCCACGAAATTGAACGTAGTAATTAACTTAACAAATAAGAATATAACACATTCACAAATTAGTTGAATTAGTCGAGTAAGAATGCAACACATATTTTAAAATGAAAACAAATATCAAAAGCGTCAACATACGTTTTTCGTTTTGTCTACGAAAGACATGCAGTTTCGCACACAAAACTACTTGTCTCACAAGCGCGAGATCGACTGAAACGCAATCCGACTAGTTCCAAGCGTCTTAGATAATTACTCTGCGAGAAAAAGGGATGCCCGTCTTACCCCGCGGACACGCAATGCCCCCGGCTTCCGGGGCTTCCCTAGTTACTGAGTTTTATTTTGTGTCTATCTACGCTCCTGAAAACCACCTTGTATACCTACTTAGCTACGTATCAGTACAGGTATCTGATCGCTAAATTGGGGCAGTGGGATAACATTGACTAATAAAAGGTACGATCGGGGAGTGAGATAAGCCAGACTTTCACATCAATCTCTTTTCCCAACACAACTTGATGGCTGCATATTCTTAATAGCTAACTAAAAACGGGTATTTGTGTAGGATTAAATATCCTACAACTACGTAAGGTACCTACAACTGTTAATGTGTACCTATATATATATTTTTTTTAATTACAGAACTAATTCCAACAAAGAAAGCTGAGATTGCGTTTTATCTCCCAGCAAGTGAACTCCAGGAAATAACATGTTCATCTAAGTATACTATTAGTGGTGAAATTGCAGAAAGTGCCCAAATTTTATTTCATGATCTTGACAATAACTTTATTTTTAATGGTAAGTACATAATATTTATTTCGCACCACGATTTTTGATGAATGTGATTTTTCAACTTTTAGAAACAAATTGTACAAAATAATACAATTTGTCATGCTCACTTTTAATCTTAGTATAATCAGCCTATAATAGAAAGAAAAAGAAAGAACAATAACTTTATTTGTCACAGAAACACATGTATGTATACAAAAAAGTAATTAACTCGAGTAATACAGTAACAGAAAAACAAAACAAAATAGATCTACACAATAACTCAACTATAAGTTTAACAATTTGTAAAATCTGAAAGTGCACGCCACACACGCTTATTACATTATGTATATTACAAATTGAAAAAGCGACAAAAAATATTATGTGCAAGAAAGAGAAAGAGGTACCCTAATGTGTAGTAAGAAAGAGATGATAATGATGAGAAGTGATGAAAATGATAATGATAATAATGTTAGCAATAGCTTTTACGAGAGAAACCTAGAAAATCCATCGTTTTTCATGAATATCTTTTATGCATACAACAATGGGGTTCATCCTAAGGATGAATGGAAACTTATTCAAAAGGATTTATTTCAAACCATGGTGTATAATTTTCAAAAACACTAACAGACAGACCAACGGACGGCGGTGCATATATTATTTTAATTATAATGTTTATTGTATTAGGTTGGGGAAAAAGTCTTTTCGCATTATAGTATGTATGAACTTGTAATAAAATCTCTTTGGCTATACTATTTGTATCTGGCTGGTTTTGGTATCATTGAAAGTTTAAATTTTAAAGAACATAATTCCAAATTCAAATTAGGAAAATGTGTGATTTTCATTTGTTTTTCGTACCGTCAAGATGAGTGAATCTAATGAAGAAATTCGATACATTTTAAAATTTTACTACAAAAAAGGTAAAAATGCAACGCAAGCCGCGAAAAAAATTTGCGATGTTTATGGACCTAGTGTAGTGTCTGTGAGAGTAGCACAAATTTGGTTTAAGCGTTTTCAATCCGGAAATTTTGATGTCAAAGATGCACGTCGCTCTGGTCGCCCTATTACGGATAAAATAGATGCCATTTTTGAAAAAGTGGAGCAAGATCGGCATATCAGTAGTTACGACGTAGCTGAAGAACTGGAAATTGACCACAAAACAGTTTTGGCGCATTTGAAAAAAACTGGGTACACAAAAAAGCTCGACGTTTGGGTACCGTAAACTGGGGTTACTTTGATACTACGGGGTTACTTTGATATCGACTTTCGACTTATGAAAAACATATTTTTGTAATATCTACAACGCCTTATTAAACAAGAAACTATCAGAAGTGCCAACTACTGATAGTAAGGCGTTGTAGATATTACAAAAATATGTTTTTCATAAGTCGAAAGTCGATATCAAAGTAACCCCGTAGTATCAAAGTAACCCCGGTTTACCGTACCTCACGAGCTCACTGGAAGAAACCTAATGAACCGTGTACTCATTTGTGATTCTTTATTACGACGTAATGAAACCGAATCATTTTTGAAGAAGCTGATAACTGGTGATGAAAAGTGGATCACGTATGACAAGAACGTGCGAAAAAGGTCGTGGTCAAAGGCCGGTCAGGCTTCACAGACTGTGGCGAAACCCGGGTTAACTCGCAACAAGGTGATGCTGTGTGTGTGGTGGGATTGGAAGTGCATTATTCATTATGAGCTGTTACCACCAGGCAGGACCATCGATTCTGAACTCTACTGCGAACAACTGATGAGATTAAAGCAAGAAGTTGAGAGAAAGCTGCCGGAATTAATCAACAGAAGGGGTGTGGTTTTTCATCATGATAACGCTAGACCTCACACATCTTTAGCCACTCAGCAAAAATTAAGAGAGTTTGGCTGGGAGGTGTTAATGCATCCGCCGTATAGTCCTGACCTTGCACCTTCAGATTTCCGCCTGTTTCGGTCTCTTCAGAATTCTTTAGGCAGTGTCAGGTTAACATCACGAGAGGACTGCCAAAACCACTTGTCGCGGTATTTTGACCAGAAGTCCCAAAATTTATATAGCAATGGGATCATGTCCCTACCTACAAGATGGCAAAAAGTTATCGAACAAAATGGTACCTACATACTTTAGTTAAATGTAAATAAACTATATTAAAAAATGTTTTGAATTTTCTTAAAAAATGCGAAGAAACTTTTTCCCCAACCTATTATACTAAATGTTGTATATGTGTGTGTTAATGTTCCATGTGTGCGTGGCTGCGCCCACGCGATGTGTTCAACGGACAATAAAACAGTGTGTCCATAGCCGTCACGTCTTTCACTTGGCTCCCCGTATCAAATACCTAACAGTGGCGACGAGTTTTTACCCACATCTCAAAATATTAATCGGAAAATGAACAGTATCGGCATTTTGTCTACATTCGATTACAACGTACAGGAATGGAAGTCGTACAAAGGCCGAATTACACAATGGTTTATTGCAAATGACATTGTTCCGAAAAATGATGCAGCTGGAGCCAAAAGACGGGCGATCCTGCTCAGCGCGCTTAGCGATGGTACTTACAAGTTGGCAGCGGATCTGGCCCTGCCAAAGGACATCCAGGAAGTACCATATGACGACATAGTGCAGTTATTAGATGAGCATTTCCTTCCAAAGATATGCGGCTTCAGCGAGCGTTACAATTTTTACGCGGCTGTACAGCAGCAGGGCGAAACATACACGCAATGGGCGTCAAGGCTACGAGGACTTATGGCACATTGTAAGTTTAGTAACGTCGAAGAAGCGTTACGAGATCGGTTCGTGATGGGTATGGTAGCAGGGCAGGAACGAGAAAAGCTGTTCGCGCAGGACATCGACAAGCTGACTCTGGCCAAGGCGGTGGAGCTAGCGGAAAGCGTGAGGTGCGCGCGAGCGGGCGCCGCCACTACTTCGGCTGTCCTTGGGCAGCAGACGCCAGTGTTCAAGATCGCCAAGGAAGTAAATAGTGCTAAAACCCGTAGTGCCGGTAAATTAAAGTGTACAGTGTGCGGTCGTAATAATCATGAGTCATCCCAATGTCGGTTTGCAAGCTATAAATGTAATAAGTGCAATACCAAAGGTCATTTGCGTAAAATGTGTAATAAGGTTAATTACGTGTTGACAGGTGATGTGAGCGAGGACGACGACGGTAAGTCATTGTTTAATATACGCTCGGTCGGTGGGGAACCTATGACAGAAACAGTTTCAATTTACGGGAAAGATTTACAATTTCAAATAGACAGTGGATCAGCGGTGACAGTTCTATCCGAAGGTACCTATAAAAACTTGTTCAGTAATATTCCGTGACTAGATTCCAAGAAAAGTTTATTTAGCTATACCGGCAATATTATGAAATGTGTAGGGTACATACACCTGCCGGTGACGTATATGCGACACACTCACTCTTTGGACGTGTACGTCATTCGCAATGGCGGACCACCGTTATTAGGCAGAGATTTTTTATCGAGATTTAATCTTAAGTTGACGCCTTGTAACTTTGTGAAGGGTCAGCAGAGTATGGTGGACCAATTGCAATCGCGTTTTCCAGAAGTATTTTCTGATAAGCTTGGTAAATTTAATAAATATCGTGTTAAGTTCAAATTAAAGGATAATGTGAAACCGATATTCTGTAAAGCGCGTCCAATTGCGTTCGCGCTACGTGATAAGGTCGGCGAAGAGATAACACGTTTAGTAGACCTAGGTGTTCTTAAACCCGTTGCGCACTCTGAGTACGCGTCGCCTATTGTTCCCGTGCTTAAGCATAACGGTTCGGTTAGATTGTGTGCCGACTACTCGGTTACTATTAACAAACAGCTGATGATAGAACAATATCCTCTACCCACGGTACACGAACTATTTACAAAATTGTACGGGGGCCATCAGTTTTCAAAAATTGATTTAACTATGGCCTATAATCAGTTTTTGTTAGACGAGGAATCCCAACCAATCACATGTATCAATACACATCGGGGATTATTTAATTATACTCGATTAATTTTCGGACTGTCTAGTGCGCCATCTATATTCCAGCGCGCTATGGAAACGGTACTTTCGGGACTTGACGGGGTCCTATGTCTGCTTGACGATATTCTAGTGACTGACCGGACCCCGGAGGGGCATCTTAACAAGTTGCATATAGTTCTGCAAAGACTTCAGGATGCAGGGTTAACTGTACAGAAAGAAAAATGTGATTTCTTCAAAAACGAAATTAAATATCTAGGTTACATAATAAACAAAGATGGCTTACAGAAAGATCCGGCAAAGGTGAAAGCTATAGCTGATGCGCCCGTTCCAACCGACGTTAACACTTTGCAATCATTTTTAGGCCTGGTAAACTATTATAGGAATTTCGTGCCGAGAGCCTCCTGTATCTTGAGTCCTTTATATGACTTATTAAAAAAGGGAGTTAAGTGGGACTGGTCTACGTCACACCAACGAGCGTTTGAAGAAATTAAAAATCGATTAACGTCGGATCAGGTCTTAACACACTTTAATTCAGACGCTAAAATAGTTCTAACCGTCGATGCATCGCCGTGTGGCTTGGGTGCTATTTTATCCCAAATAGATCATGACGGGTTAGAGCGCCCGGTGGCATTCGCTTCCCGCACGTTGAACACGGCTGAGAAGAATTACTCACAAATACAAAAAGAGGCGACATATTTGGAATACGTTTTTTTTTTTTTTTTTTTTTATATGGCATCTCGTAGTTGACCTAGAGAGGTCGAGACTACTTAACCGGACTATCCTGTGGCTGCCTTAAGAAAAACTCAAAGCCTCCAGCCAGGGGCAAAAAACTTACAGACTAAGCGACTACACGCTAAGGGCTCCCCCTGTGGGGAACGGGCCTCGGCTTAGGGCGTCGCTGGGGGGAGGACAGCAAGATGGGACAGGCTGGATCAGATTTGAATTATTATTATCAGGGGAGTTTAAAGCTACAGGCTCAGCTACGCCACCAGCTGGCACATCATACCCGAGCAAGGGACGGGGGGGAGGACCATTATTACGGGGTCGTCGCGAGGGACCTCGGCGGCGAGGTCGGAATGTCGATTTGTTTTTGTTCCTACGGTCCCTACTGCTCTCCTGGAGAAGAGTTATGGGGTCGTCGGGATCTGAGAGGACAAGCCTGGGGCGGCGGACCTTACTGATACGAGAGGGGACATAGCTAGCCGCCTCGACAACCAGAGGGTTGCGATGGTTGGTGGCTGAGTCGAAGAAACGCTTGGAATTGCGTTTCAAGAACTGGGAGATGGTGGGAATGTCGAGATCGACATGGAGGATTTCGTTCCGAACGAACCAAGGGGCTCCCGTTGCCTTTCGGAGGAAACGGTTTTGGAGGGCCTGCATCCTATGTATGAGGTGAGGTTTTGCGTGCGCAAACACTGAACCCGCATAGGTCATGATGGGGCGAATGCACGCTGTATAAATGCGCAATTTGCACCTAAGTGACAATTTGCTACGTGCATTCAGAACGGAGTGGTGCATTCAGAACGGAGTGGTGCATTCAGAACGGAGTGGGTTTGGAATACGTCGTTTCCATCAGTATTTATATGGCCGGGCAGATCCATTTATATTGCGCACGGATCACAAGCCGCTAATTACTATTTTCGGAAAACATAAAGGTATACCGGAGGTGTCCGCTAATAGATTGCAGAGATACGCGATGTTTTTAAGTGCATACAATTACGTAATTGAGTATGTCCGGAGCGCTGATAACAACGCGGATTATCTGTCTCGGGCGAGTTTACAGTGTAAGTCAGGGCGCTCTCGCGCCGAGAGCGAAGGAGACAACATCGGCGCACACGCCGCCGCGGCCGCCACTCCCATTGATCGCGCATCATACGTTAGTTTTGTTGTCGAAGGCGACATGCCGTTGACCTTGAATGAGTTACGCAAAGCTACTAATGAGGATACGGTATTACAGTTAGTTGTAAATTATGTTCGGAACGGGTGGCCTAATAAGGTAGTAGACTTGCAGTTGAAACCTTATCATTTATGTATGACAGAATTGTCGTATGAAGACGGTTGTTTAATGAGGGGGCATAAAGTTGTTCTTCCCGAATCATTGCGATCAAAGGTTTTATTAGAATTACATAGCTCACATTTAGGCATCGTAAAAACGAAATCAGAGGCTAGGTCACGGGTTTGGTTCCCAGGCATTGATGCAGCGCTAGAAAAAATGATACATTCGTGTGAAATATGTAAACAGCTACGGCCCTCCCCACCCCGGGCACCGTTAGCGCCATGGAAGTTTCCTGAGGTGCCATTCCATAGAATACACATAGACTTTCTGGGGCCGCTGAATAATCAAATGTTTCTGGTAGTGGTAGATGCGCACACGAAATGGTTAGAAGTATATGACGTCAGCACATCTACCACCTCGGCGACCGTTATTGAAAAGCTTTATGATTTCATGTCCAAGTACGGATTACCACACACGATTGTTAGCGATAACGGCACTGCGTTTACATCCGCTGAGTTCACAAAATTTTGTTTATTAAATGGTATTGCTCATCTTACCTCACCACCTTACAATCCTGCTAGTAATGGACAAGCAGAGAGTTTTGTTAAAATTGTCAAAAAGGGTATAAAGTCAAGCGTGTTAAGTTCTCGCAATAGGAATGAGTGTAGGCTCAAAATTTTGAAATTTTTGTTTGACTATCGGAATTCTGTTCATTCTGTCACGGGGTTCTCACCGGCTGAATTGGTGTTTGGGCGAAAGCTCAGAACACGTCTTGATTTACTCCAACCCAATATAACGTCGACCCCACTCACATCACTAACCGACGATGTTAAACAAAAACAGTGCTCGCAAATTAAACGCTACGGCGGCAACAATAAACAAGTGCTTAAGCCAGGCGATGAGGTCATGTTTAAAAAATTTCGGAACAATTGCAAATTTCTGTGGTGCAAAGGTACCGTAATTAAAAGACTGGGTAAAGTGTTGTACTTAATTAAAGACCATAGTTCTTCGTCGGCCGTAAAAAAACATAAAAACCAAATAGTACTACATATAGGTATGTCTCGACCTACGGACTTCGACGATTTTTCGTTGGACAGCGACACAATCCAAAGCGAACCCAGCGGTTCTCAACCGCTTGATAGTGGGGAGAGGGAAAGTAATCAGGTGGAATTGACATCCTCACCTTCACCCCAGAATTCGAGATGTTCCAGCAGGCTGCTGCGGGACATACCTAGGGTTGATTATAAACAGTTCTTTTAAAAAAATATATGTAAATTTCTATTTATGTTAAATAGGGGGAGGGACTGTTGTATATGTGTGTGTTAATGTTCCATGTGTGCGTGGCTGCGCCCACGCGATGTGTTCAACGGACAATAAAACAGTGTGTCCATAGCCGTCACGTCTTTCACTTGGCTCCCCGTATCAAATACCTAACACTAAAGTAAATTAATAACAAAATACATTCACATTGTAATTTCATATCTCTAATTATTGTGAAAACATCCTTTTTTGTATGCCTAACCTACGAGATGGAGAATGAGAGGACCATACCATTCTTGGACGTGAAAATTCTAGTTCGTGCTGACGGCTCTCTAGGCCACTCAGTCTACCGGAAATCAACTCACACGGATCGATATCTACATGCCGACTCGCACCACCATCCCAGACAGCTAAACTCTGTAGTGACTTCGCTCACCAACCGCGCATATGACTTATGCAACGAGGAACATTTACAGGATGAGTTAACACATGTGCAGAATGTCCTACGGAGGAATGGATATATAAGGAAGATCGCACAGCGTAGACAAAAACCTATTCCCAAACATCGGAAGTGCGAGGTTGAGAGGCAACCGGCATTTTTGCCGTATGTGAAGGGAGTGACAGACAAGGTTGCAAATATTCTTCGGAAATATGCCGTAAATACTGTTTTCACTCCGTTCAAGAAAGTATGTCAGATGCTGCGTTCGCCGAAAGACAACTTCCCCCTGGAAAAACCCGGTGTTTATAAGGTAGACTGCAGCTGTGGAAGGTCGTATATTGGCCAGACAAAGCGCACTGTGGCGTGTAGAATATCGGAACATATTAGGGCGGTGAGAAACAACGACACACAGAAATCGGCCATAGCTCAACATCTTATAGAATCCGGATCGAACCACTGGATTGAGTTACATAACCCTCAGGTCATCTCGACAGAAAATCACTACATACCTAGACTGGTGAGAGAAGCGATTGAGATTACTAAATATAAGAACTTCAACCGTGAGGATGGGTTTCAATTGTCGAGAGCCTGGAATCCAGTGGTCCAATTGTGTAAAGACCGCAAGAGTACCGAGAAAAGTTTGCGAGCGGACACAGTGAGTTTTGTGTGTCGAGAACAGAATCGAGTTGTGAGTGTAACAAGTGACAATGGTAGCGGTGTCAATCGCACTAAACGAACAAGAAAGAGGGTAGACCGTTTTGTCTGCTCGTAAACATCCACCCGCAATAACTTCAGTTTATCCGTGATCATGGCACTTGCAACAGTGCCGAAATATCGGAAACTCAAATCAATTAATATACATGGTAAATATCCCGTTTTAAGTTCTAATGATAATGTCAGTGACCATGTCGGTTTAAAAACTTATGAAGCTCATTTTGATCTTGGCGGGTATGTAAACAAGCAAAATTGTCGCATTTGGGGCACAGAAAACCCGCACGCATACATTGAAAAGCCGACGCACCCAAAACGAGTCACTGTTTGGTGCGGATTTTGGTCCAGAGGCATAATTGGGCCATTTTTTTTCGAAAATGAGCAAGGAGTGGCCGTTACAGTCAATGGCGATCGTTATCGGGCCATGTTGAACGAATTTTTGTTCACAAAAATTGAAGAGGAGGATATTGGCAACATTTGGTTTCAACAGGACGGTGCTACATGCCACACAGCCGAAGCTACACTCGATGTTTTGCGCCCTGTTTTTGAAGATCGCATTATCAGCCGCAGAGCTGATGTCGTTTGGCCACCTCAGAGCTGCGATTTGACACCGTTGGACTATTATTTGTAGGGTGCCGTCAAAGATAAGTGTTACGCCGACAAGCCAGAGACAATTGACGCTTTAAAGGACAATATTCGTGAAGCCATTGGTGAAATACAGCTGCACACAATCGATAATGTGCTTAAAAATGGGACCTATCGTGTAGGCTACTGCATGGCCAGCCGAGGCAGCCATTTGAATGAAATTATTTTTCATTATTAACCAGAAGGATTGTACTTTCAAATAAAAAAAGAAATTTGAGTAAATATTCAGTAGCTTTCTTTTTTATAGCATTTTCAAAAAAAAAAGTTATCTGGCGGACCCTTTATTACCGAACTATCCTAGAATGGTTCCTGGTTATTCACTGTGTATGAAAGTTTGTGAGTATGGTTTGTAGGGAAAGGATTTCATGAGTAAAGCACAGAAAGATAAGGCTAGACATCTATTTCAATTAGCCTTGTCAGTAGTTAATCAGAAAGCTATTCGTAGGTTTGCAAAACTAGTCTTCATGGAGAAGAAGGACAAGAAACTCCATGGAAACAGTATTAAAGTATTCTATTAACGCATTTCTTATATAAAATATACAAAAAATCTCAAGTTACTTTGAGTTCTAGGAAAACCCAAGTTTAAGAAAAACTCAAGTTTAAGAGAAACTTAAGTTTAAGAGAGTTCAAGTATAAGAGAAACTTGAGTTCAAGTTTAAAGTAGAAACTCAATGAGTTCTAAATTAACATGTGATAAAAAGAATGCATTAGAGGCAAACGCTCAAAAAGAAAAAGGTAGAATAAATTATCCAAAAAGGTTGCTATAGGTTGGAGCTGGAGTGTTAAAGACAAAGGTGAGAATTCAAAAAGGTTTTAAAAGAATAAAAAAAAAAATAAAGTAAAATATCTCAAAACAGAAAAGATTTCAAAAATGTCTATGGAGTTAATAAGAACTAGTACAGTTCGTCACCGAAGGAAAACCTTTTTGAGTTCTCACCTTTCTATTTAACACTCCAGCTCACATTCCAACTTTTCTGTCCTCATGAACCGCATCTCATAACTATACACACCGTACATGTTTTCTTGTACTCTCGGTCGGATCAGCAACCTAATTGCGTAACACGCTATCGATCGAATCTAAATCATTTTGAAGCTAATTGCTAATCCATTGCTAAATTCAACATTCATTGCGTAACTAACGCAATGAATGTTGTTGAACTGCCAAAATGAAACCGATTCAGATTGATAGTGTGTTAAGCAATTAGGGTGCAGTTTTACTTACCTCCCCTTCAATTCACTCATAGTTAACTTGGTAATCATTCAAGTCAACGAATGTTTTATGATGCTATAGTTGATTATAGATTCGTAACAATAACCAGTAGAACATTATACAAATTTGGGTCTAAACTAGAACAAGTAACTCCACAGAGACGCCACAGACGATCCTCGTAAACAACATGGTACTGCAGGCAGTTCGCACAGATCGGTCGGAGAAGGACGTCAATTTCACTGCCGTGTACCAATACGCAGACGGCGATGTAGTCAACGTCATTTGCCTCAATTCCTGGAACAGAGCGCCGCTCACGATGGAATATACGATGGCAGGCACAATGAGCGGTGAGTTTTTATTTTCCTTTGTATACCTATGGAGGCGAAAAATTTAAAAAGAAACAGCATTCCAACCACTTGAAATTCGTATAATTTATATTTTTTTTTAAATACACCGGAATTATATAAAAAGTAAAAAAGACAATCAAAATTTAAGAATTCAAATCATATTCAAAAAAGGATTCCAGTTAGGTTTGTCGATATTTTTTGTACAAAATGATAACACGAAAGAAACTTAGGCGTGCGAGAACGTTATATACAGGGTGTCCGGTAATGAATGGATAACCTTGAAATGTCTTATAGTATAACTTATGGCCGTTCAGAAAAAAAATTGAAACAAAATATATCATAAGTAGTACCTAAGTTATGATTTTTTTAAAAGAAAGGTCTAATTTTTTTTACCTTGTTTTACTTTTATGAACACTACGATCAGAAATGAATGGATTCCATCGGTTTGTTGTTATTTTATTATTATACACGAACTATGCTAATAGATAAACAGTCAATAGTATGACTAGCTATTGCACTTTTTTATTAAAAAATTAGCAGATTAATTAATTTTAGAAAAACTTTGCAAAATTTATTTTTTAAACTATGTTTAAACATCTTGGGTATAAAAAAAATTTATGAATACATGAGTGGCCAATAATTTTAAAATAATGTCACTTTCAAGTAGATTTTATAATGGTACAATTCATAAATGTATCTACAATAAATAGTGAATTATTGCGATTAATGTAGAAAAGGAGAAAATTTTACTAAATATCAAAATTTGTAATATGGGAACATTTTTTAAATTTAATTGTACCTGAACTTTGGGGATTAATAAAAAACAACATTTAACATAAACAACACTTTATTATCATTCGTTTATAATAAATGTTCAAACTGCCGGCCTCCCACTCTTATGCAGGCCCTACATCTACGGATAAATGATCTACGGAGCAGTCTTGTGTACCGTCGTTCACTAATTTTTGATGCGGCTGCTCTGACTCGTCTTCTTAATTCTTCTAAAGACCTTATAGGCTTACAGTATACTTCCTCTTTAAGGCAGCCCCAATAAAAAAAATCCAATGGATTTAGGTCCGGTGAACGTGGAGGCCACAAAATTGGCCCTAGCCGCCCGATCCATCTATCTGGGTACGTGTTATTTAAAAATGCACGAACAGATACAGCATAATGCGCAGGACAGCCGTCATTTTGCAACCAATATGACTCCCTCAGCTCCTCGGGCACTTCTTCTAATAAATTGGGGAGATCATTTTGAAGAAACTCCAAATAACTTTGCCCTGTTAAATTCCCCGGTAATTCAAATGGCCCGATTATTATTCCACTTAATATTCCAGTCCAATAATTGATTTTAAATTGGTATTGGGATCTATCTTCACGCATAAGATGGGGATTTTCTAATTCCCAACCGTGTAAATTATGAAGATTCATGTATCCATCTCTTTTGAATGTTGACTCGTCGCTCCACAGAATTTTATTAAAAAATTGCGGGTCTTCTTCGATTTTTGCCAGCATTTGTCGGCAAAAACGCAATCTAGCTGCATAATCTCTTGGTTGGAGAGTTTGCACGCGTGTAACGTGGTAAGGGTGGAATTTTTTTTTTTTCAAAATATCGTGCACGGTCGATTTTCCGATACCTGTGCGTCGAGCTATTGTTCGTGTAGAGGTAGAAGGATCGTTTTCGACTTCCTCAAGCACGGCTTCTTCTACATCAAGACGAGCGATTCTTCCACTGCTTGTACCACCGACACCACTACCAGGCAATCTTCCTTCGGAGTAAC
Organism: Dicycla oo; assembly: GCA_948252095.1. Lineage (NCBI taxonomy): Eukaryota > Metazoa > Arthropoda > Insecta > Lepidoptera > Noctuidae > Dicycla > Dicycla oo. The sequence goes on along the minus strand of OX411720.1, from coordinate 31,583,971 downwards.
AACCGTGGACACGAATAAATACGCGGTAGTCTGGGTGGCGCGCATTAGGGTATCTCTCCCTATAGAGCGCTGCAGCTGCATTTGCGTTACCTCTGCATTCTCCATAAATGTAATGCATATTTGCATATTCTTGTGCCGTATACTGACGTGGCATTTTGATACACAAAAACACAAAAGTCCAGTTTAGTCCAAAAACAAACCAAATCGTCGCAAATATCACCAAACAAAACAAGTCCAAATCAGTAAGCAAAACGAATAGTCCAATAAAATAGCCACGTGGTCGTTTTAACACTGATTCAAAGTAAATCACGATAATTGCAAACGGAAACTAAATAAACACATGCGAAGTCGAGCAAGTCGAGAAACGCACTAAAAGTATGAGTGCTTACCTGATGTTTTACATTTATTTCCTCTCTCTCGCACCTAGCCGATTCAGACCCTCTTTGTCTAACATAACACAAAAGAATGACAGCACGGCGTGCGCGCAGGTAGCAAATATGAAGGTCACACGACCCATTTCACGCTTTTAAAGTAACTATTTTAATCATTATGAGTATTTGTAAATTTCTGACAATTTGGTTTCAATACGCAATTTTTATTCACTACAAATTCCTTAAATGTATTTTTGATTAATCTTCAGTGGTCAGAAGCAATTTAATTTAAAAAAAGTTCCTACATTACTTTTGACATTTGGTAAAATTTTCTCCTTTTCTACATTAATGGCAATAATTCACTATTTATTGTAGATACATTTATGAATTGTACCATTATAAAATCTACTTGAAAGTGACATTATTTTAAAATTATTGGCCACTCATGTATTCATACATTTTTTTTATACCCAAGATGTTTAAACATAGTTTAAAAAATAAATTTTGCAAAGTTTTTCTAAAATTAATTAATTTGCTAATTTTTTAATAAAAAAGTGCAATAGCTAGTCATACTATTGACTGTTTATCTATTAGCATAGTTCGTGTATAATAATAAAATAACAACAAACCGATGGAATTCATTCATTTCTGATCGTAGTGTTCATAAAAGTAAAACAAGGTAAAAAAAATTAGACCTTTCTTTTAAAAAAATCATAACTTAGGTACTACTTATGATATATTTTGTTTCAATTTTTTTTCTGAACGGCCATAAGTTATACTATAAGACATTTCAAGGTTATCCATTCATTACCGGACACCCTGTATATTATACCTTATAGTCTTGTTTTACTAAACGTCCTAAAGAAGTCAATTGCAATTGATAATAATCTAGGTAAGTGCGCGTTACATATCGACCGTCCCTATTAACAATGTCGGATATACATTTTTACCAATATTCACTATTTTACATAAATCGAATTATAATTTTAAAAAAAATCTTCATTGTCAAAACAAGCTTTGAACTGAGGGCAGTCCAAAGTTTGCCCTAACGATAAAAAAGAATCTTTATGATATTACCAATGTCAGTTCTGCGAAAAAGACAGTAGGGACTAAACAGTAGTCTCCCTGCAGAACCGACATTGTTAATAGGGACGGTCGATATAAGATTTCTACGAAATATTTGAGAGACGACGCGGTGACGCTAAGTTAAACCGTGCTGGCCATACAGTCTTAATTTACGAAGCAAACGAAATTTAAATATTAACACGTGATAAAAAATATGACCAAGTAAGTAAGCAACGGTGTGGCTTTTTAAAAAAAGGGTATAAATAACTGGAATTAGCCTCCACTCGCCATGCGCCGTAGAGACAGGATCACTAGGTGTGTGAGAGCAGCCTCGTTGTAACTTATAGGTAGCAAGCAGGATAGTAGTAGGAGACCTAGCCGGTAGGGCCAAAATCTGGCTTGATAAAAATCCTAAATCTAACCTTAACGGACTGACCTAAGAGAAAAATCGTGGACAAGAACCGAAACAAGCCGAATCTTTAATAGAACAGGAGAATGAGGAAAATTAGATAACGCTTACTGGAAAGATTGCTATTATATATTGTTAGCAGAATCATAGTTGTTTACTTCGCTTTTTGTGACGTCACACGCCGAACCCTATAAAAACGACCGAGCTCGGGTACTCGGGACATTTGTTTGTCAGACACCGTACGGTGAGGTTGTTGGTTTGTGACGTTACAATCTGCGGTAAGCGTTATTATTGTCATTTTTATTCTTATTTGTGCTGATTAATTGTGTTTTTGTAAAATGGAGATTTGTTGATTAAATTAGTTTAATTAAAATTGGAAGTAAATTAATCGTTCATCCTGATATTCGTTTTTTTTTAATTAAATTCCACTTCTGACGCTAAAATCAGAAGTGGGATTCACCTGTGCTCACAAATTATTTTTGGCTTTTGTTTTTATTTGATTTTATTTTTCTATTCTACCTCCATTTTGCAAATAATTTTCTGTTTGATCATTTTATTTTGTTGTGTAAAATGCCCCGACCGTCACGGTCTCGTGAAAGGTCTTGTGAGTCGCCTCGTCGGAAGGCGAAGCGTAGCAGATCGCAACGACACAACCATAAGCCTCGTTCGCGATCTCGCGAGGACAGCTATCGTTCGCGGTCTCGTAGCTATCACCATCGCTCACGTCCGCGTAATCATGAACGTCGATCACGACCTGGCAGTGATTACCGTAGACGCCGTTCGCGTAATAATCGCAGTGAGTCTGGCAGTGTCGAATACCGACCACGATCACGTAGCAACTACAAATATCGTTCCGTGTCTCGTAGCAGTAGGCGTAGGTCGTGTTCACGTCGTGATCGCTCTAGGCAACGTTCTCGCCGTGATAGGGCTGTATCGGGTAGTCCGCAACGCCGCGAGGACTCCGTGAAAATAGCGTTAGGCACGATAATGTCACGTTTAAACGCAATAGAGGCAAGTTCCGCGGGTACACCGTTACCTGCTTGTCCCAGCACATCTCAAAGCGATAACGCGGCGAGTCCAGCAACACAAGTGCTTGTTGAAGCACTGCAGAGTATCACAAAAGTTTCTAAGTCCCAAAATTATTATGTTTCAAATTTCGATCCGGCAATTAATAGCTTTGAGGCGTGGTGTGATGAAGTGGAGCGGGCTCGGTTAGCTAACAACTGGGGAGATTCTGAGTGTTTGTCGCGAGTAGCGCATTGTCTTAAGGGAGACGCTAAGACCTGGTTGAATGAGTGGGTCACTAATGACCGCTCTTGGTCGAACTTTATTAAGGAGTTTAAATCCCTTTGCCCGCAAAAGACGGATTACGCCGAAATACTTCGCGAGGTCGTAAATACGTCCTCCGATAAGTACCCTACTTACGCGGAATACGCGCGGCGGTCATTGCTACGGCTGCAGATAGTGCAGGGTCTGAGCAGCGAACTTAGGGTGCTTATCATCATACGCGGCATAAGTGACGTCCAGGTGCGGGCAGCGGCAGCTAATGCTAACCTTACTATAGATAACTTGGTCTCCTTTTTGGCAACATATGCGAAACCTGCTCGCGTCAAGCACGATTCTCATGCGCCGTTTAAGGCGGGCAAAAAACGTTACAACGATAAGCCGAAATGTTACGGTTGTGGCCAAGTTGGCCATACACAGAATAATTGTAGAAATCGCAACGTGTCTAAATCGGTTGTGTGCACTTTCTGTAAAAAGAATGGGCATAAGGAAAGCGATTGTTTCGCTAAGTCTCGATCGGAAAACCGAAATAGCGACCAACGCAAGATTAATCTCTGTAGCGAACTTTCGAATAGTACCGTAAGGGGGGACGTGAGTACCGCGGTGATACAGGGAATACCGGTAGACGTTCTAGTCGATACAGGTGCTTTAAATGTGTCCCTTCTGTCATCAGATGTACTCAAACATTTCGTGGGTCAGCGCAAGGAAACTTATTGCGTGCTGAAAGGCATTAGTGACACCGAGATTGTCGCTCGAGAATACATTCGTCTGACTGTAGAGTTTCGCGACATCTCGCTAGACGTAGACTTTGTCATCGTTCCCGCATCTTGCATGAACACGCCTATCATTATCGGAACTGACGTCCTTAATCGCGACGGAGTGACGTATGTCCGTACAAAAGACGAGTCTTATCTCATGCATAAACCTAACGCGGTAGTAAAATCAGTTCAGATTGTCGAACTTAATAAAGTGAATTCGCCACTTGAGGGCGAGGAGCTTAGCTCTTTAATGACGGTGATAAACGAGTTCTCTCCCTTTTTGATATCCGGAACTGCTAATACGACAGTGACAACCGGGTCAATGACTATTAATCTAACGAGCGACACGCCTGTAGCTTATCATCCTTACAGATTGTCACATCAGGAAAAACTGAAAGTACGTGAGATAGTACAGGACCTTTTAGGCAAAGGCATCATTAGGGAGTCGAGTTCAGAATACGCGAGTCCAATCATTTTGGTCAAAAAGAAAGACGGTTCCGATAGAATGTGTGTTGACTTTCGCGCGCTCAATCGCATCACACTTAAAGACAGATACCCGCTTCCTTTGATTGATGACCAAATTGATCGTCTCGGGACGGCTAAATTCTTCACCAGCCTTGATATGGCATCTGGCTTCCTCCAGATCCCAATCGATGAGGCGTCTATTCACAAAACGGGGTTCGTAACGCCAGAGGGGCATTACGAATTTTTGAAGATGCCTTTCGGTCTGTGCAACTCTCCGACGGTTTATCAGCGGATTATGAACGGCACTTTGCGGAGATTTATCGATGCCGGTAACGTCCTAGTGTATATCGATGATGTCTTAATCCTTAGTCAGACCATCGGTGAGGGTATCGCGTTGTTACGAGAAGTTCTGAAAACCCTCACCGATGCAGGGTTTTCTATAAATCTCCAGAAGTGCTGTTTTCTGAGCACTGAGGTCGAATACTTGGGGCGGATAATAAGCCATGGTCAGGTAAGGCCGGGCCCCAAGAAAATTGAGGCTTTAATAAACACCCCGACTCCGACGAATGTCAGGCAAGTACGCCAACTGCTGGGGCTTGCTGGATACTTCCGTCGGTATATTAAGGACTATGCAACGAAGACTGCAAGTATATCGCGACTTACTAAAAAAGACGTCAAATTTGAATGGGGTCTCGAGCAGGACCAGGTCCGGCAGTACATAATTGACCAACTAACGAACGAACCGATACTTGTAGTCTTCGATCCCAGTCTTCCCACCGAACTTCATACCGATGCAAGCAGCGCTGGCTACGGGGCCGTGCTGATGCAGACTCATAATGACGGAGGGAAACGAGTGGTTGCATATTTCAGCAAGGTTACCCAGGGCGCTGAAAGCAAATACCACTCTTACGAGTTGGAAACCTTGGCGGTCGTCAAGGCGTTGCAAAATTTTAGACATTACCTCATTGGCATAACGTTCAAAATCGTAACTGATTGCAACGCGTTGAAGGCCACCGAACGCAAAAAAGATTTGCTTCCTAGGGTGGCGCGCTGGTGGATTTACATGCAAGACTTTAATTTCACCATTGAATATCGAAAAGGCGTGATGATGGGTCACGCAGACTATTTGAGCAGGAACCCACCAGTTGTGCGATCTGTGGAGGTCAATCAAATTGATAGACCTGTTAACTGGGCTCAAGTAGCTCAGTCTACCGATAGCGAGAGTCAGGACTTGCTACAGAAGCTGAGAGATGGTCAGTTAGATTCAAGTCGTTATGTCAACAAAAACGACGTTCTCTATTACCAATATTCCCCTGTCGGCGAGGAACAGCGGTTACTATGCTTCGTCCCTAAAGGGTATCGACTCAGTTTGCTCCGTATCTTCCATGATGATCACGATCACATTGGGGCCGACAAAACATTAGACCTTATTCTCAAACATTTTTGGTTTCCGAGCCTTAAGCCGTTTGTTCGGAAGTATACTTCCCATTGTCTGACTTGCATCTCAAAGAAGCGAGTTCCTAGAGCCCCTTGCCAACCTATTTCATCTTGGGAAAAACCTGACGTGCCCTTTAGCACAGTGCATGTTGACGTGCTAGGCCCATTGCCAGAGTCGAACGGCTACAAATTTGTGCTGGTACTGGTAGACTCGTTTACCAAGTACTGTCTGCTGTATCCTCTGCAAAGACAAGATGCTAACGAATTGAAGCGCGTTTTCAACAACGCCATCTCACTATTCGGTACCCCGAAAATGTTAGTTTGCGACCGTGGCCGCATGTTTGAGGCTTCCACTTTCACCAATTGGGTTTCTGATCTTGGTTGTGATATTCACTACGTCACGCCTGAAATGCACCATGCCAACGGCCAGGCCGAGCGTTATATACGGACAATTCTCAACATGCTCCGAGTCGAGAGTCGTAACAATACCTCATGTTGGTCAGATTCTCTGAATAAAATTCAGTTAGTTCTTAACGTTACAAAGCAAAAAACTACACAGCACTCTGCTTTGTTTTTACTAATTGGTACTAACGCGACCACTCCTGCTATCCGTGCGCTGGTCCGTGAAGTCGCTGTGGAGAGTTCAAGCCCCAACGTCGAGGCGACGAGGGAGCTTGGCAGGAGTCGTGCTAGAAATCTGCTAAAGCTGAATCAAGACCAGCAAGACGCCCGCGTCAATCGGCAGCGACGCCCTCCCAAAGTGTTCCAAGTGGGCGACCAAGCCTTCGTGATAAAGTATTCGCAGTCCACGGGAAAGCTTGATGCAGGCATGAGAGGCCCGTATCGTGTCACGAAAGCTTTGCGCAATGACCGGTATGAGCTGAAATTACTCAGTGGTGCACGTGGCAAAACCACCCAGGCAGCGGCGCAGTTTATGGTGCCGTGGAAGGGAGAGTGGTGTCCCGAGAGTTGTTCCGCATTCTTTGAAAGTATGTTTGTGAATTAATTATGTCTGTTTCGAGTGTTACAGTTACGTGGTTGCCGATGCAGTCTGCCTGTGCATGACTGTGTGTGCGCAAGGCGAAGTAGCAAGCCACGTTTTGAAGGTGCAGTGTGTGCGCCCTGTAACACACATGGGCCCGAGCCGGAGTTGTTGGGTTTGGTCGATCCGCCACCTGAAGAGTCCTTAGACATAAGGGTGGCTAACCTATCCCGTTTCCCCCATAAAGATGGCTTCGGTACTCGTGGAGATCGATCAGACCTGGCTCTCTGAACGGCTGGGACATGGATACTGAGTGGGCATATGGCCCGGCTGCAGCAGCTGTTGTTTATTGTGACGTGCGGTGCACTCCTAGTTCTTGGGTCATGTGAGCTGGTCTTAAGGTATGTGGGTGACAGGCGAAGGCCTTCCCCTTGAAGATACCTTCCGCACTGGCGGCGCAGTCTGGGAGTGTACTCGCTGGTGAGGATCCGTTTTGATCGAGATGCCTCTGGACGTCATTGTTGTGGTACCTGACGCATGGGCAAAGTATTTGCCTGTGTGTCGAGTCACTCGAGTGCGGGGGGGAGATGTTTTGAAATTATCTTGTGCACAAGTAGGTAAAGTCAGTATGTTTGAGTCACGTGTGCTGACAATGAGCGTGATGAATAAGTTCTACGATTACATTGTAGGGCAAATAGCTACTTGTGAAAGAGTTCATTTATGCGTTCTAGCCATGAATGAGGGCCTTGAATGTGAGAAGGATGTGCGAACAGGATATCTCGTAGCGATCCTGTTTGCATAAAATTATTCTATGCAAGCAGAATTGCTATGTTTGCCTCTCTGCGACGGCCTGGGCACCATCACATTAATGTGTGGCGGTAAGCCCCGGGCCTAGCGAAGGCATATTACGATTATTTTTAACCCATGTTGGTGGTTAACAGATTCTAACGATAATGACGAGGTCTGTCCAGAGCAGCTGCCTGGCCCCTCGTCTGCACGTCCTGCTGAAGACGTCGAAGAATACGCCGAGGACGGCGCACGGTCAGGAGAGGCCGTGTTAGCAGAATCATAGTTGTTTACTTCGCTTTTTGTGACGTCACACGCCGAACCCTATAAAAACGACCGAGCTCGGGTACTCGGGACATTTGTTTGTCAGACACCGTACGGTGAGGTTGTTGGTTTGTGACGTTACAATCTGCGGTAAGCGTTATTATTGTCATTTTTATTCTTATTTGTGCTGATTAATTGTGTTTTTGTAAAATGGAGATTTGTTGATTAAATTAGTTTAATTAAAATTGGAAGTAAATTAATCGTTCATCCTGATATTCGTTTTTTTTTAATTAAATTCCACTTCTGACGCTAAAAATATTATATTATATTCGTATACGTTTCTTATGACAAGAAAAAAGATATAATATAAAATTTGAAGAACGATGCTGGTTTTAAAAAAAACCTGAACGAATTGAAAAATTCGTGCTAAGTTCACGACGAAATGATCCATACCAAAGACGTCTATTTTAAAAGATTTGAAAGACGTCTATTTTAGAAGACAGGATAATAGTTAACGATTCTTTAATAGGGATAATTAAACAGGCACTAATAGAATGTTTCCGTGGAATTATTCTAAAAATGCTCGGAATCTGACAACAAAATTTTCTGGAATGACACCCCTTGTATTGTACAATATGCGCTCCATTATTCTGAAACGCTCCATGATGAATTTTACACGTGTCAAGATGACGTATGTCAAATTTCGACTCGCCATCTTGAATACTTCGAAAATAGCGCAAAATTTAAATCCTTTACTTACTTTTGAGACACCCGTTATTTCGTATTATTTCAGATAATTCAACCATGACAGAACTATTATCATACAGAGCGATCGGTTTTGTCGCAACATTGCATTCTGGGCACAACGACAGTTATATGATATGTACTAAAACGGAACCAACTGACTACACCAAAGTTATGGTGAGATTTGTAATGCGGACAGAATTCAGTAAGTTTGTTTGGTTTTTGACTTTATTAGATTTTTTAATTTTATGTTTATACTAATCCTGCTATGCAATGTCAGTGCTGTTTACTTTTGTTTTTAAGTAATAAATCAACATTTTGCATCATCTCACACGTGCAATAATAGTCTTTCGATTTTTTTTATATTAAAATTAAATTAGTGTTTATTAATTTTAAAAATTGAAAGTAAAATTACTACAATTAGTAATAATGAATGTTTTTTTTTTTTTGAACTGTAATGCTTGTGTTTGTCCCTTGCGTACTATTACTAGGTAAATTATTTAATAATAATAATATATTTTATTGAACTTAATGGGCATATACAGACAAACATTTATTAAAAAGAAAAGCGTGGATCATGAAAAAAATACACATTAGAACTTAAACATAAGACTATTAATGTCAATTTAACACAAGTGTTTGTATGAACTCTGGTACCCAAGTAAAAGATTTAACTTGTGTTATGGGTACCAGCATTCTCTAATTAAATACGAAATTGTGACACTAATGTTACAATTTAGAAGTAGTCGCCCGTGCCTGTGTCTGTCTGTGTTTATGTGTGTGTGTGTGTGTGTGTGTGTGTGGGTAGGTGTAGGAGATTTTCAGTGTCCTCGTAATTCTGCGTTTGAAGCCAGCCAAAAACTTTTTTTTTACATTCTCGCAATGTAGCAGAATATATGGAACAACTTTTATTAATTCTATTATAAATAAGACTTGCAATACCGTAGTAATGTCGTTTACCAAGTGCCGTTCTACAGCGTTGAGTAGGACATACCCTATGACGTTGACGCTTTTCTTGAGAACTAAGATTGTATGGTAGGGAAGAATGCTTACGCAACACAGTGTAGAGTACAAAAAGTTGCCTAACAGTCAAAACTTGACATTCTTCATATAATCGTGACGTGGAATGTCGGAAGGGTTTGAAGAACATTACTTTCAGGACAGCCCTTTGCGCTCGCTCAATTGGAAGAAAGTGTACTTTAGCAGCACCCCCCCAAACAGTAACACAGTAACTAAGTATTGATTGACACATGGCGTAATAAACAGTCATTAAGGTAGTACGATCAGCTGAGTGTCTCAATTTTTTAAATATATAAATCAATTTTCTTACGCGCATAGCAAGACCATCTATATGCGATTTCCAGTTTAATACGCTATCAAACTGGATCCCCAGATATTTGACAGTAGTAGATCTTGCTAAAAACGGGCAGGAGCATTGTGTGTCAGACGATGATGGAGAGCAAGAGTGAGCTTTTAATGTAATGGAGTTTGGAGCAGGCAACGAGGCAGCTTGCAAAGCAAAGGGTAGGAAAACTGTCTTAGATAGGTTAACGGTAAGTAGATTATCATATAGCCAAGTCATAACTGATGCAAAGGCATTTTCAGCATGGGTTGTTGTCTCAGTCCAGCTGTCACCATGTATTAGCAATGCGGTGTCATCAGCATATGTGAAAATTGAGCAATTTTTTAGGGACATCTTGCAAAGCTGATTGATATCTAGGAAAAGTGTCGGGCCCAAAATTGAGCCCTGAGGCACACCGAAACTTATATTCCTACTGTCACTGAGCATTCCATCTATTTTGACACACTGAGTCCGATCAGTCAAATAATCTTGGAAGATTTTGAGTGTATCACCTCGAACACCACTTGCTTCCAACTTTAGAATGAGATGCGGGACAGACACAGTGTCAAATGCCTTAGAAAGGTCCAAAAAAATTCCTAAGCCCTTTTTTTTGCTGTCTTACTTATCTACCGTATTATCAATAAAAGAACAAACGGCGTCTTCCGTCGATTTGAATTTTCTAAAACCGTACTGGTTGTTAGCTAAAAGATGGTGTGATTCCAAAAAGGTAGTCAATTTGTTGTTTAATATTTTCTCTAGAACCTTTGATAAAGCGGGTAAAATAGATATGGGTCTATAGTTATTAACACTGTGTCTGTCCCCACTCTTGAATATTGGAAGTACAAGGGCTTTTTTAAAAGCTTTTGGAAAGCACCCTGAGTTAATAGCACAGTTAATGACATGGGTAATGACTGGGACTAGCTTCTGAGAGCAGGATTTTAAAAGGCGAGCTGGTATTCCATCCCAACCTGTAGCAGCATCTGAACGCAATCCGCTTATAGTTCTTTGAACCTCATCCTCATCAGTTTGCAAAAGAACAAAGGAGTTGGAAGGAGTATTGGATATAGGAGTAATGACAGGAGGGCGGGGGACAAATTTTTCAGCTAGATTTTTGCCAATCGTTGCAAAGTACTCGTTAACATGATTAATAGACATGTTTATATCAGGAGACATGGCAAGTAACTCTATGGGGGGACTAACCGTTTGGTTCTTATAAGTGATGTTTTTGATAACTTTCCAGGTTGCTTTGGGATCTTTACCAGCTTTCTGAAATTCTGCTTTTTCATGTGCAATTTTTAAGTTTTTAAGTAACTTGTTGCAGAAATTGCGATACCTCGTAAACGTAATTTTAAGAGTTAGGTTTGCAGGGTTTGACAACAGTTTCCTCCTCATTTGATCCCTATTTCGAATACATCGAAGTAGACCTTTGGTTATACAAGGTTTAATAATGCTGTCCTTGGAGCGTACGAGGATCGATTTTGAGTGTTTTTTTATAAGCGTGCCAATTCCAGATATCAGTAGATCAGCAGCTATATTCGCGTCGTGGGTTTCAAGGACCGTTTGAAAATCCATGTCATTTATTTCTGAAATTACCGCCGCATAATCCACTACTACCCGCTTTCTTTTAGGTCTAGGGGGTATCTTTGTAGATTTTATATTGAGTAGGGTTGGCTTATGGTCGGTTATGCACGAATCAAAGACCAGCGTAGTAGCACTTAAGTCTGTCCTGATCATTACATGGTCCAAACAATTACTGTCACGAGTGGGAAATTGATGCGAGGGGAGGAGTCCATGAGTAGCGGCTAGATTTAAGCATTCATTTGCCTGTTGATTTAAATTAGTCGGAATTATATTGATATTAATGTCGCCCATAACAACAACATTCTTATGAGTAGATGTGGGAGTAAGCACATAGTTTAGACCATCAAGGAATTGATCAATATTTCGCACCGAGGGTGAGCGATAGATAGCGAGTACACATAAATATATATACGGGGGGCACGGGGAGCATGTTATATCTATGTATTTATTATAGCGATAGCATTTTTTTGTGTACAGTGTATAGATGTATAGTGTTGTTTGTGTGAAATTGGTAAAATTAAAAGTACAAACTAAGAAACTTGTTTTATAAATACAAGCTAGCTGATAGTTAATTATTTTTATACATAAAATAGACGACAGAAAGTAGTTTAAACAGTTTGTTAGATAGCTAAGTGGAATTTTAGAAAAACGTTTTTTTACTGTGATTAAACTGTGTGAACAATGCTGAGAAATTAAATAATACAGGTATCTATAAAATAATAACCAAAAGAAATAATATTTACTGTATTGGTTTTTGCAGGTTTTTGAAACATTTTGAGGAACGAATCTTTGCAGACGGGAGGCCTTCCTTTTCACGGAGAAATATGTTTCCATTTTGAAACCAGCAGAAGTTTAGCAAAGTTTCGTGCCTCAAAGAATAGCTTCCTCATACTGGTGGGGATGTATTCAGCAACGTATACTGGTCTTTGTTGTCCGCCAATCCCGATATGACTAGTATTGAGTTTTTCAGACGTTAATCTATTTTTATTAAACGTACGTGCTGGCTCAATAACTTTCTTTTTAATGGGAACTGTAAGAAACTCAACAATAATCGCTCTGTTTGAGTCCTTTGAACCTGGCAGGCGGTATACGTCGCGTATTTGAGAAGGTTCCACCTGTACCTGGATGGCACCACAGGTTTTTAGCGCTATACTTGTTAGGTCGGCATTTGATTCATTCTGAGAAGAGGAAATTTTCTTATCTCAATGGCTGATGAATGGGATCCAGTCTGCAAGTCTTCAACCTTTTTTTCTAGTTCTGTTATGTACTCCCGGTGATCCACGCGCTCCTTTTCCAAGTTGGCAATTTTCAGTTTCATACTATCATATTCACCATCCATAAAGTCCCTCCATTTCTCAGTTTCGGTGAAACTTTTTTGTATTTGTTTTATTTGGTGCTTTACTTCTGTGAAATTTGATGTAAGCCGTTTTAGCAGACTTTCTTGATCTTTTTTCCATGATGTTAGCATATTCATTACCCTATCTTCAAAAGTCTCCGAACTACCATCAGGGGAGGAATCAGGTTTTAAGCATATTCTTCTGATTGTGACATTTGTAAGCTCCGTATTAGATTCTTTTTGACTGTCTGTGATGTCTGGAGTCGATCGAGTGCGCGGTATTTCGGCAACTGGGGTTGACAGAGGTGAGCGTTGACAGCGTGGCATTGTTATAAGCGCTCACGCACAGAAGACCGAGACCAAACAACACAACAATAAAGCTTGATTCGGCGTATATCGGTCCCGTTTATACAAGCGCGCATGCAAGTTAATCTCTCTCGTTCAACAACGTGCGGTCACTACGAAAAGGTCTTAAGCGCCGTGCTATTCGCGTCACTTACGCGTTTTAACCAACACAGTCCGCGGTATGAACAAAAATCACCGACTTAGTTTTGCTGATTAGTTTTAGTTATTTATTCACTATTTAATAGTTATATAGGCCTTGTAAAACTATCACACACAGTTATTGTTGTAGTTTATATTGTTTTTTTAACTTATTTTAAGCTTACACTGCACTTTAAACCAGTTTATTTTTATATATTCAAGAGAGCAAAAATTATGTATTGTTGCGATGTCGTGGGTACACAGGACACGAAAATATTATCCTACATTGTCCCACTGCTTGGCAAAGGCCTTCCTCAAATCCTTCCCAGCATCCTCTTCCAGGGCCACCTCGATCATCCCTTGCGGTACGCGTCTAGGTCGACTCGCCACCTTTTCTTGGGCCAGGCTCGGCGGCGCCGTCCGTCCTCAGGCACCCACCGTGTGGAGACTATTCTCTAGTGTGGTCGCTGAGCGTGCGGCTGACATTACCCGCCCAATCCCATTTTAGCTCCGCAGCCTTTTTGCCAACGTCTAGAATCCCTGTTTTTGAGCGCAGTTCGGCGTTTCGTATTCTGTCAGTTCGTTTTACGCTCAGAATTCGAGAAGAATACGCTCTTTTTGAAATAATAAAGGTATATTTTATTCCACCTTTTATAACAATATAGAAACGGCTTATGAAACGAATTAATTACTTTTTTTTAGATACAATAAGTGTCACAATTAATGGGATGACTGTACAGCCAAAATCCGAGACTGTTGAAAACAATTATTATGAAATTGAATACAAATATGAAAATCTCCAACCTATTAACGTGGTGTGTGAAGTTCAGCGAACAGACGTCAAATTGGTGGTGGACGATTATGAGTTCCTTGTTGGTAATGGAAGCAGTTACAATAAGACAGGTAATTGCAATATCCCTACACAGTTATAAGACACTAGCTTGTGCCCACGACTTCATTCGCGTGGAAGTCGTAAGACACCACAATATACTTCCCTTTATAATACGTTGTGAGAACTGGTGACGTGGGAATAAGCGACGGACAGTTGTCCGTTTGAGAAGCAGTTCGTCCTGAGGTCGACACCGGCAGCCTTGTGCCTTGTGAAACTTTTCGTTTTTAGCGAAATATTGAAGGGAAGTTCGTATGAATAAAATCGTGCCTACCTAAATTATTAAGTATTATTGTGTACAGCTACGCTCCAAAAAACCACACCGGATACTTAGCTACGTATAGGTCTCTGATGGCAGAATGGGGATGTTGGGACAACACCGACTAATAAATAAGTTAGCTATCGGGGGTTGAGATAAACCAGACTTGCTCTCCTTTCCCATCACACCTCACTATTAAATTTGCATACTCTTATTAGCGATCTATAAACGGGCATTTGTGTAGGATTAAATACACTCCTTTGCAAAAAAACTGGCGGTTTTTATTTTTCTTCATTATTGGTAATCATTTAGTTCTAACGAGGTTTTAATAGCCAAACTATGTTACTGGCACTTATTAAAGAGTCTGGGTATGAAAAAATGTTAACTCCAAATTCAAAACTTTTGTTTTTAAAAATAATAATCCCTTTTCAGTTTGTGATTTTTTACTTACTTTTTGCGAGTTTGCGGTTAAAAGGTTATCAGTCAACTAAAACTAACTTCTCGTTATTTTTAGTAGAATAATTTATGTTTGTTGCATAATCCTGCCTTATTGTGACTTAAAACAGATATCTTTGTGTCGATTGTAATGGCAGAAAAAGCAATAAGAGCTGGTAAAATTATAGCGCTGCTGGAAGAGGGGTGTAGCCAAAGTTACGTCTCTCAACGATTAAACGTGAGTCGTTCAACCATTCAAAGAACCTGGACTCAATACCAAGAGACAGGTTCCGTTCAGAGAAGGCAAAGTTCTGGGAGAAAACGTTGCTCACAACCACGAGACGACCGCTTTTTAGTGACTCAGGCGCTGAGGAACCGCAAATGCACATAACATAGACCTCAAAAGAAACTTTGAAGAGGTATGAGGAGCACAAGTTAGCCTATGGACTATGAGGAGGAGGCTTTTAGCGACTAATATACGCAGTCGACGACCAGTGCGGGCCCCCAAGTTACTCCGTGAGCACTGGATTGCTCGATTGACGTTCGCTAGAAATTGTCTATCTTGGACACTATATAACTGGAGTAGCGTACTCTTCTCCGATGAGGCGCAAATTTATTGACAGAGCCTTACAGAGCCCCGACCTTAACCCCATTGAGCACGTCTGGGACCTCCTAAAAAGGCGAGTACGATCTGTCCAACCACTTCCACAAAACATCAGGGAGCTTAAACATGTGATCTCGGCTGAGTGGGAACATATTCCACAGGACACCATCAAAAACCTGGTGGAAAGCATGCCAAGATGATTACATGATATAATAGCTGCAAGGGGAGAACATACTCGTTATTAATTTATATTTTTTAATGTCGTTTTTTATTAAAATACCATAAAAATACTCGTAGTCTTAATTTCATTATACCCATAAAAATGTCCATTTTAACACAGCTCTTTGTTTACATTGACTACAACACCGATTCCAGGATTTAAGTGTTAAAAACTATATTCTCATTGATGACGTACTAAAAATATAAAAATAGTATCCATAGAAAAGCCAATGACTGTAAGATGCCCGTTTTTTTTTGCAAAGGAGTTTATAAATACATGAAAAATACGAATGTTAATGAGTCTGTGGTCTATATTATTTTTTTTTTATTATTACAGAACTAATACCAACAAAGAAGGCTGAGATGTCGTTATATCTAAAAGTTTCGGATGACGAGAAATTATTATTATGTGTATCTAATTATAGCAATGGTGCAAGTGTAGAACAAGTCGCTATTCGCTTCACTGCAGCCAATTACATTATTGGTAAGTCAAAACAACGACACGACGCACAACGCACGGTGGCAAGAGACTGGATGGCATGTCTTTATTTCCATGGAAGGTGGGTAGGCCGTTAGTGTGGGATGCAAAGTGTGTCGAAACTCTTGCGGTATCCCATCTTCCTGGCTCGGCGTGCTGTGTGGAAAACCTCAAGTGGCATAAGTATAATAATCTTATTGGTAATTATATTTTCGAGCCGTTTAGGGTTTAAACCCTCGGGCCTTGGGATCCGAGTGCTCATGGTCTCTTTAAGGAAATCTCCAAATAGCTGGTTGACATTTCCCATGACCCAAGGACTGGCTTTTACCTTGGGCAGAGACTAAGCATTGCCATACAACATGGCAATGCCGCTAGTGGGTATATTACCAGTCGACAGCGATGTGGATGAATTTTTCGACGTCTTATTTTAGCTTGTGAATAGTTTTAGTTAGGATATAATTTTGTTATTTTTATTTATTAATTAGGTGTATGTTGGTAATTGGTTGAAATATTGGGTTGGCACAAAAGTAATGAGACGCTCTACAAAACTCTATAGGTACATTGCCTTTTCAAGTTAATTTTTTCGATAATATTCTAGAATGTTATAGAACATTCTAGGTACTTGTGATGTGGGGGTATATAAAGCCACCCTCGCGATCAGTTTAGTCAGTTTGAAGTACATGGACAAGCGACAAATTCGAACACTATACTTATACGAGTACTTGTTAGGCCACAGTGCGTGGGCTGCAGCTGACAATATCAACACTGCATTGGGCGCTGGAAGTACAAGCCATGCCACGGTGTCCCGATGGCTTAACTGTTTTAAACAGGATTACTGGCATTATAATTATAATATCTTTATTTGTATAGAATGCAGGTGTTACAATAATGGTGTTAGTTTCGAATATATTCCCAGTACATTCTGCCTGTTGGCATACAAAAATATAGTGGTTAACTTACAGATAATTTAGAAACTAGGTACATAAATTCAATATGAGATCATGAATCAGCTAAGTCTAAAATTACGCACATAATAAATGAGATACAGTGAAGCAAAATATTACAATTTTTCATTTATAAAATCGGTACCAGAGTAATAACATTTCTCTGTCAGCAACGACGACAGGAGTTTCTTGAATTTTATTAAGGGCTGATCCTTAGTACAATTGGGCAATTTGTTAAATATAATAGGTGCCATACCAATAAGGTTTTTATTTTTTAAGCAAAGCACTGTTTTATCTTCCAGTACACAATATACTACGATATTTTGATCTCATGGCAGCCGTTCGCATCCTTGTATCATTCAATGCAGGAAATAGATGCTTGTTAGTTTTAACGAAAACTGCTACTTCGAGAATGTATTGGGTTGGCACAAAAGTAATGAGACTACAAAACTCTATAAATTTCCTTTTTCAAGTTAGGTAATTGTTTTAGATAATATTCTAGAATGTTGTAGAACATTCTAGGTACTTGTGATGTGGGGGCATATAAAGCCGCCCTCGCGAACGGTTTAGTCAGTTTGAAGAAAAATAGACGAGCGACAAGTTCGAACACTATACTTATACGAGTACATGTTAGGCCACAGTGCGCGGGCTGCGGCTGACAATATCAACACTGCATTGGGCGCTGGAAGTACAAGCCATGCGACGGTGTCCCGATGGTTAGACCGTTTTAGTTCAGGAGACAGGCGCCTTGAAAGTCAGCCACGCTCTGGACGACCATCCGCAGTGAATGATGACGTTTTACGCCGCGAACTGCAGTCGAATCTGGATGCTACCACTCGTGAATTAGCGGAAGCACTTAACTGCAGTCACCACGCTGTGGAAAATAATCTGCATGAGCTTGGGTATCGAAAAGTTTTGGCTCAGTGGGTACCGCACATCCGTACAGACGCCAGTCGTGCATTCTGTGTCGCTATCTGTCTATCACTTTTGCTGCGACCCCGACGTAAAGAGTTTTTGTCTGATCTGGTTACTGGAGATGAATCATGGATTCATTACGAGAACGATACACGTCCTGCTTTTTATTATTATTATAAACAATCGAATTGTTTATAATAATAATAATAATAACCACCTCCCCACCGCTGTATCTCTACGTTGACGGCGTGGTGGGGCGCTTCGAACTTAAGGTCTGTGCCGGTAGACTATATTTGCCGGAACAGGTCTAGGATGAGGAGCCAGACCAAGAGAGGTACAGAAACCCGCAGGACAGCATGTGGCGAGCTGTTGGGCAATAGCGACCCCATGGACCCTATCTCCCGGGAGAAGTCCTGTCACTTGATATATCGTTTGGAGATTTTACTCGTGGGCTTTTAAGTTATTAGTGCAAAAGTCAGATACCATCAATCGCCCAATACTCAATTTTAAAAAATCTAAACCGCTATGTAATGCAAACAAAGTTTCGCTTAATAAATATGTACCGTGTACTGTATGTACTTCTCGCAACCGAACGACTGGGCGATCAAAATACATGGTCTGGCCATAAATACTGTTACAATTAAAAGTAAGAAAGATATTTGAACATTTGAATTTGGAATCTGTCATTTTTATACGATTGTTCATTGAGTTTTCTAATTTTGGCGCCAATACATTGTACAATATTTTGCGATATTAAAATGGAGTGGGGTGATAAAGAGAACCGAATCGCTGTGATTGTATTACACAAAGTTGGTATGGAGCCAAATGCAATTTTTAAAACTCTTCATACGCTTGCTATTAGTCAAATGTTTGTGTACCGGGCTATTAATAGGTACAATGAGACCTCCTCTGTTTGTGAAAGAAAAAGATCTGGCCGTCCACGTAGTGTTCGTACGAAAAAGGTGGTCAAAGCAGTAAGGGAAAGAATTCGAAGAAATCCTGTCCGAAAGCAAATGATTTTATCTCGGGAGATGAAGATAGCACCCAGAACCATGTCGCGTATTTTAAAAGATGACTTGCAGCCTATAAGAGACGCACTGGTCATTTTTTAACTGATAATTTAAAAAAGAATAGGGTGGTAAAATCGAAACCACTACTGAAGCGGTACGCAAAGGGAGGTCACAGAAAAATTTTGCTTACGGATGAGAAAATCTTTACAATTGAGCAACATTTTAACAAACAAAATTACCGTATTTATGCTCAAAGCTCTAAGGAAGCTTCCCAATTAGTCGACAGAGTGCAACGTGGGCATTATCCGACTTCAGTGATGGTTTGGTGGGGTGTTAGCTATGAAGGAGTGACTGATCCATAGTTTTGTGAAAAAGGTATCAAAACATCGGCACAAGTGTAGCAAGATACTATTCTTGAGAAGGTAGTTAAGCCACTTAACAACACCATGTTCAATAACCAAGTATGGTCCTTCCAAGACTCGGCGCCGGGTCATAAAGCTCGGTCCACGCAGTCTTGGTTGGAAGTGAACGTTTCGGACTTCATCAGAGCTGAAGACTGGCCGTCGTCTAGTCCCGATCTTAATCCGCTGGATTATGATTTATGGTCAGTTTTAGAGAGTACGGCTTGCTCTAAACGCCATGATAATTTGGAGTCCCTAAAACAATCCATACGATTGGCTGTGAAGAATTTTCCCATGGAAAGAGTGCGTGAATTACTGAAAATAAAACAGTTATTATACATATATGGACCTTATTCTAGACCTATATTTTTAATTCTGCCCGGTGGACTCATAATCCACCGGAAGTGATATGCAATGTGAAGAGCGCGCCTGACCGGCCACAGCCGGGCGGAGCCAGGTGGGAGGGGAAACAAGAGAGGTCGTCACGTCAGATCCGGAAAGATGCTGTCTCACCGTGTATAGGTCTAGAATAAGGTTCCGTATATAATAAATGTTTTATTTTCAGGTAAAACATTATATTATGACGTTTATTTTGTGTAAATCCTCAATTGTGTAAGTTTTCTTCTAAAATATAAGTCTGACTATTTAATATTGTTTATGGTACAGTTCCATATCATAGCCTCTATAAAAAGAAAATAAGTTTTATATTTTTAGTGATTATAATTTTGTTTTTTGTTGTCTATAGATTTTTTAAGTTTAATTTCATTTAATTGTAACCAAAGTTTTAACAACAGTAAGGTCCAGTCAATTTAAATTTTAAATTTAAAAAAAGGAAAGGAAAAAACATAGAAAAAAAAGAAGAAAGAAAGATTTTTTTTAATATTGATTCTACGTTTGAAATAAAATAACAGTATTAAAACCTGGTTTTAATTGTTCTGCCCCATATGTGACTAGCGTTATAGACAAAAAGAATATATAAAAAAAAACCCGACTACACAAACACAACTGAAAAGAGAAAAGCAAGCATTACCTATAATCTACTGAATTTTGGTATCGCAGGCGGGGACAAACAAAAGTTACTTCAATAACCTGAAATATGGTGTAAATTTTTTCTTTTCAGTTATGTGTTTGTGTAGTCGGGTTTTTTGTTTTTTTTTTTTAAATATTGTTTTTATTTCAAGATTTTTAGTTTTATTAATATTTTGTATTTCCAGATATAATAGATAAATAATATATAGTCATATACAATTTATTTGTTTCGTTTTAAATATGATTGGGCTACGGATATTTATCAATTATTTAATTAATCAATATTGACCAATTTATTATTCCTAATTAAATTTAAACATATAACATATATTATATATTTTTGTCATCCCCTTTTAATATCCTTTATTTTGATACACTACCTACTCGATAGGTTTGGTTTTTTTTTCAACGTATTAATTTCGCGCCAAAAATCCGCCATTTTGTTTATTTTTTTCAAACACCTATTTAAGAACACTTGGGTTTTTATAAGAATATAACGATACCTTAACTGTCGAAATCCATCCAGCCGTTTGGAAGATACGAGGTAATAAAGAAATTTACAAATATACAAGATACGCGCGAAAAACATAACGCTTCCTTGGCAGTCGGGTAAAAATTCTCAAACTCAAAGTCAAAACTCTTTATTGCATTCATGTGTACATTTAGTTGTTACAATATAAGTAAGTTCCAACATGAAACCCGGTTAGGGCACGGCAACATAATATGATAGTAACATAATATTAAAAGTATGCCTGTGTGCATTCTTTTTTGTGTATTTTTACATGACTATAATATAATATGTAATTATTTATCTATGTCAAACCATATCACATTTAATTTAATTGTTTTAGTTATAATAAGTAAGATTGTGCAAAATTTAGTACGCGTGTTCTAACTAGATGGCGTTGGCGTCGAGTTAGATCGCGCTATGGTTTCGTTACCGGTGAAAGTATAAGTAGTTTAGAAAATTTTTTTTTTTTTTTTTGGCCCCCTGGCTGGAGGCTTTGAGTTTTTCTTAAGGCAGCCACAGGATAGTCCGGTTAAGTAGTCTCGACCTCTCTAGGTCAACTACGAGATGCCATTCACAAAAAAAAAAAAAAAAAATATTTTTTTTGAGATTCTGTATTGAGGTGAAACTTTAATATACTGTGTTATAGCGCTTTATATGAGTTTCATTGAGGACCTGGGGTTGGAGTATTTTACATGGTCCTTCGACAGCCGGATCAGTGCGTAATATTGCGCACCGAGTTTTTGTGTATCAGCACAGAAAGCAGTGGTGGATCGCCACTGAAGTGCTTCAGCGTCACCTGCAGAGGGCGCGACCGTGGAGACTGAGTGTTTCTGAGGACGTCGCCTGCAGAGGGCGCCACCGCAGCAAGTACTGTGGGCTTCCGGACATCCCGAGTGTGGACGGCCGGATCTAGAAGAAGTGGAAGTGGCATCCAAAGTAGCTGAGCATCAAAGCTGAGAGCGTACTGCGCGCCCCCTAGCGGGCGTTGGCAACAAATAAATTGGAAAAGTAATAGTGAGTGACGTGTTGTGGATTTAGAAAATAAAACCGTGAGTACAATTTTATTTGTGAAGTTATCAAGATTTGGAACTTTAAATTTAATATTCAAGACTTAGAATAATTTAAGTAGTTTTAGACTTAGAATATTTTAGCAAAAAGTGAACCGACGGGGAACCTATGCCCGATTTTCTAAAAAGTTTTAAGTAAAAACACTTGTAAAATTTTCTGTTGTTGTCATGGACTTAGAATAATTTCATCAGTTTTACACTTGTAAAATTTCTGTGTTCTTGTGCGACTTGGTTTTTTGTGAATTAATTTAATAGTTTGATAGCACTTTATAGTCATGGAGTCATTAATTAACTTACAACTAGACAACAAGAAAAATATTGAAAAAGGTAGAATAAATTATAAAAAAACTCCTAAACAACGGATAACATTGTCTTATTTAGAAACTAGGTTGGAAGCATTAGAACAACTGTGGTCTAATTTCATAGAAACACACAGGAACATAGTAGAAACACTAGATTTGAAACATAATTACTTTACTTCGGAGATATATGACAAAACTGAGGATATTTACATAACTTATAAATCCGAGTTGAAAGAGTCCATTAAACATCTAACAACTGCAGAGGCAAGTGTAGATAAACAGTCATCGTCAAATACGTACACAAATGTGAAATTACCTAAGGTTGTTATTCCTACTTTCTCTGGCAAGTATACGGAGTGGACTTCATTCCGTGATTTGTTTTCATCACTTATCCATAACAATGATTCAATTGACGATGTACAAAAACTGCATTACCTGAAAGGTCATTTATCGGGTGAACCAGAACAATTGTTGCGTCACACTCCTGTGACAGCCGCAAATTATCAGGAATGTTGGCAAATGTTAAATAAACGCTACGATAATAAACGATATTTGTCTAATTCTATGTTGAAGAGATTGATCAACCAATCAAATGTAACAGAGTCATCAACTGCGGTTAAAGAATTATTGGATACTACGGTGGACTGTTTGCATGGCTTAAGTACTCTTGGCATTGATGTCAAATCATGGGACGCTATAGTCATCTATATAATAAGCGCTAAGCTGGATAGTGAATCGCGAAAGTTGTGGGAATTGAAAATTAGTGCAGATGAAAAATTACCAACTTTTGAAGAATTTAAAACATTTTTAGAGTCAAGGTTTCGCTCTTTGGAGTACTTAGACACATCCAAGTCAAGGCAGAAGTCCACAGTGAGTAAACCAAAGGTATTTCACGCAGTTAAATCAGATAGTAACAACTCTGTACAAATTGTATGTCCATTCTGTAAGCAAGATCATTATCTAAGTCATTGTAAACAGTTTAGTAAAGAAGGTTACCAAACTCGAAGTGAATTTGTCCGAACTCACAATTTGTGTTACAATTGTTTAGTCGCGAATCATTCAATTAAATATTGTCGTGCTAAAACATCATGTCACGTTTGCAAGCGTAGACACCACTCATTATTACACCCCAAGGCATCCTCAAGATCATCGTCACCCAATAGCCATCCGGTAGAGGCAGTAGCTGTCAAATCAGCAGTGTCCACACTGCAAACTGCTTCCGGTACGGCAAAAGAATCAGAGTCTCCAACCATAGCGACACACTTTTCTAAAAAAGTTGTGCCAAATCGAGTATTATTAGCAACCGCTCTCGTCGAAGCACAGACTAAGAACGGTCGTAAACAATTGCTGAGGGCGTTATTGGATCAAGGATCCCAGGCCTCTTTCATAACCGAGTCAACAGTCCAATTGCTCGGACTAAAGAAAATACCAAATAATAGTATTGTCTCAGGCATAGGAGGTGACGAAGACACTTGTGTCTCTAGATTCATGGTTTACGTAACCATTCATTCACGTTCGACCATTCAAGTTCGAGCATATGTGTTAAGTAAAATCACAACGTTGATCCCCTCAACTAAACTATGTATATCAACTTGGCCCCAACTAGAAGATATAACTCTGGCGGATCCAGAGTACCACACTCCAAACAAAATCGACGTTTTGTTTGGAGCAGAAGTTTACAGCCAAGTTCTTAAAGAGGGTTTAGTCAAACACTCTCCAGGGCCCATAATTGCACAAAATACAACCCTGGGATGGATTTTGTCTGGACTAACACCCACAGATTGCGATCTCAATTCAGCAACTTGTCACAATGTTATAGTTAGTATGCATTCACACATCAGTGACAATGATATGCTCAAACAGTTTTGGGAGATCGAATCTGATGTTACTAATATAAAAAAGATACTTACCCATGAAGAACAGCTGTGCGAAGAATTCTTCACTCGTACTACTCGACGAGACGCTACCGGGCGATACGTAGTCAAGCTTCCATTTCGCGAACCAGATCCCCGAAGTAAAATTGGATACACAAGAGACAAGGCGCTGAAACGATTTCATCATCTTGAACAGCGTTTCAAGAATAATCATGAGATCAAAAGGAAGTACACCGAAGTAATGCAAGAATACCTTGACCTTGGACACATGAAGATGGTCTCTCGCGAAACTGATACTAAGCAGTCAGAAGCAGTCTATCTGCCTCACCACGCAGTAGTTCGCGAAGATAAGACCACTACCAAGGTCAGAGTTGTGTTCGACGCATCTTCTAAAGGTTCTAATGGTGGATCCCTTAATGATATGTTGATAGTAGGTCCTACCGTACAACCGGAATTACGTCACATCATCATGAGATGGCGTACGTATCCAATCGTATTATGTGCAGATATAGTAAAAATGTATCGGCAAATCAAAGTCGCTCCTGAAGACACACACTTCCAAAGACTACTATGGCGGAGTGAGCCTGCATCTGAAATAAAAGAGTATGAGTTGCTGAGAGTTACCTTCGGCACTGCATCCGCACCTTACCTGGCCGTGAAGTCATTGCAGCAGCTAGCACACGATGAGGGAGCTGAATTTCCGCTGGTATCTGAAAAATTAAAAAGCGAATTTTATGTAGATGATTATATGTCAGGATGTCAAACGGTAGAGGATGGAAAAAGGATTCACAGGGAAATGGAAAAACTACTGGAAAAAGGTGGGTTTCCGTTACAGAAGTGGATGACAAACAACAAGGAATTAGCACAGGAAATAATGGGAGAAAGTGCAAATCAGGAAGGACTAGTGGAGATCAAACTAAACGAGGTGGTAAAAATACTAGGACTTTCTTGGGATAGAGAATCTGACAGTTTCAGATATTCAATTACATTTCCGGAACCTGCATCTGTAACAAAACGAAAAGTAATATCAGATATTTCACGACTGTTCGACCCCTTAGGATGGGTAGCGCCGTGTGTTGTACCGGCGAAAATAATGATTCAAAAGATATGGCTTGCTGGGATCGATTGGGATGATCGATTACCTGAAGACTTATTAAAGGAATGGAAAACATATCAAAAGGAACTATTAAATTTACCTGAGTTTCATGTATCAAGATGGGTTGAATCCAGAGAAGACGATGTAGTTGTAGAACTGCATGGTTTTTGTGACGCGTCTAATGTAGCGTATGCCGCTGTTACTTATTTAAGGATAATTGGTGCTGACGGGAATATTAAAATCAATTTAATATCCGCAAAAACCAAGGTTGCTCCGATAAAGCAACTTTCAATTCCTCGTCTCGAGCTGATGGGCGCTGTTCTGTTGGCCAAATTGATTAGAGAGGTAGCTGAGATACTAGCAATACCAAAAGACAGTATACACTGTTGGACAGACTCGACTGTCGTTCTGGCTTGGCTTAGTAATCATCCCAGCCGCTGGACAACATTTGTTGGCAATAGGGTATCTGAAATTCTGAGTTATTTGGATAATACTCAATGGGGACATATGAAATCTACTCACAACCCTGCAGACATCGCTTCAAGAGGTATGACACCTTCAGCGCTTTCACAGTCATCTCTGTGGAAACACGGTCCGTTGTGGTTAAACAAAGAACCAATTGACTACGTCAAACCAAATTCGATATCAACTAAACTCGAAGAAAGATCACTGAGAAGTGTTAAAGCACATGTGACAACAAATGTAGAAGATGGGCTGTGGACAAAATATTCATCACTTCATAAACTAATCAGAGTAGTGGCATATTGTAGAAGATTCTTAAGATTTAAGCAACATAAAGAAACTTACCTGACAAGTGAAGAGTTGACAGCCGCTCTGGAAATGTGTATAAAAAAATGTCAAGAACAAGAATTTAAGGAAGACATAGAAAACATTAAGAAAACAGGAAGTATAAGTAAGAAGAGCAAATTACGACCTTTATGTCCTATATTGGATGAGCAAGGAATTTTAAGAGTAGGAGGAAGAATTGAAAAGTCGGAACTGTCAGTAAGCATGAGGCATCCTATCATAATTCCACAGCGCCATCACTTTGCTACATTGCTCGTCAGCGAAGCTCACAAAAACACTCTTCACGGAGGTCCAACATTAATGTTAAACTATTTGCGCACAAAATATTGGTTAATATCTGCAAAAAATGTAGTAAAAGCATACGTACGCAAGTGTGTAGTATGTGCTCGGTATTCAGCGACGTTTAAAAATCAACTCATGGGTCAATTACCAACCTGTAGTCTCCAGCCAGGCCTTTTTTGCATACAGGTGTTGATTTCGCCGGTCCAATCAACATTAGGGTATCTAAGGTTCGTGGCAATAAGGCTTACAAGGGGTACATCTGCTTATTTGTGTGTATGGTCACTCGAGCGGTGCACATCGAGGCCATTAGTGACCTTACCTCTGAAGGTTTTATAGCCGGTTTCAAGAGATTTGTCGCCAGAAGAGGCCATTGCAGTGATATTTGGAGCGACAGTGGAAAGAATTTTGTAGGCGCAGCTAAGGAACTGCAAACATTAGTCGCTGCTGAACAGTCAGCGATCGCTAACGAAATTAGGATCTGGCTCAGTGGTAAAGGTGTCAAGTGGCATTTTATCCCTCCCCATGCCCCAAATTTTGGTGGACTTTTGGGAAGCCGGCATTAAGTCAACAAAATTCCACTTGAAGCGCGTCGTTGGTGATTCCACTCTTACCTACGAGGAATTGGCCACGTTACTTGTGCAGATTGAGGCTTGCCTCAATTCAAGACCAACTTCTCAAAATCCTGATGATCCAATGCCGCTTACTCCCGGTCATTTTTTAATCGGGGAACCTCTGGTTCTTGTGCCGGAACGTAATTACGAGCATAGCCGTGTGGGTACGTTGAGGCGATGGCAACTTTTACAAAAAATGACCCAAGATTTCTGGCGACGCTGGTCTAGAGAATTTTTAACTTCGATGCTACAGCGTTATAAATGGTCGCAAAAAGAAATAGAGCCAAATATTGGTGATATTGTCCTTGTAAAAGAGGACAATCTGCCTCCTGGCAAATGGTTGCTGGGTAGGATTTTAGAAAGGCATCCTGGTTCGGACGGACTCACACGAGTGGTGACCATAAAGTGTAATGGTTCCGTATTTAAAAGACCAACTTGTAGACTTTGTGTATTGCCAACCAGTGATTGATATGGTTTTTTTATTTTTTTGTTTTTCTTTATTATTTTATAGCCCTCTTGACCTCATGGTGGACGGCTTCAATTTAAAGGACAACTCATTCGAGCATGTCCTTGGTGGGCGGAATGTCAAACCATATCACATTTAATTTAATTGTTTTAGTTATAATAAGTAAGATTGTGCAAAATTTAGTACGCGTGTTCTAACTAGATGGCGTTGGCGTCGAGTTAGATCGCGCTATGGTTTCGTTACCGGTGAAAGTATAAGTAGTTTAGAAATTTTATTTTTTTTGAGATTCTGTATTGAGGTGAAACTTTAATATACTGTGTTATAGCGCTTTATATGAGTTTCATTGAGGACCTGGGGTTGGAGTATTTTACAATCTAGATATCATATTTACTAAATACTTTGTTCTAGGTATTGAATTTGGTTTCTTCTTTTATTTGTTCCGGTAATTCCCGGTCGATTTGATTATTTCAATAGTTTTTATCACACTGCACTCTCATATTGGGCATATTTCAAACTGCCCGGGCATATTTTATAATGTCCTAATAATCACTTGGTCCATACAGATACATAATTCGTCGAGGAAAATAGGCGTGATTTTATGATAAGATATAAATAATTATTCCTGAAAAATTACCAATACTTACAAGCTTTATTCGACAACCTATTCAACATCTGCTGTTGAGCCATGTTCACATAACCTCGCATGTTTTTTCAGATCCGATTTCATTGGACATGGAATTGTCATCAAACGGTACAGTGATGGAACTCTATAATGATAAAGGCGATCTCAAGGTTATTTTCTATGAGTTTGAAGACGGCGAGACCTTGCAGTTAAAATGTGGGACCCTTTATCCTGCAGACTTATTTTTTTACCTACAATTTGAAGAATCTGGTAAGGTTTGATTATTTTGTTGAACAATTTAAGAAAATTGCATTTATCATTTGTTTTAGGTTCCCCCTTTTTTTTGTGGATGGGAAATCATCAAATAACTTCTCCCGCTCTGGGTGGAGCGGAAGGGCGTGTCAGACTTTTACTGACTAAAACCCACCCGTGTTCCTTCAGTTGCCTATGCCAGGGCCACGGTATCTTTTTCAAACAACCCGCGACCCCAGCGGCATCGGCCCTATTGGACCCCATCTTTTGCTGACATCTCTGAGGCGCGCGTGGAACACAACGCGCCGTCGACCCGGGCCTGGTCCTCACCGGACGGCGAGCTACCCACTACTCACCGTCCGCAAGCCCGCGCCTACGGTGGCTGGGAATCGGCTATCGATTCCCGCCGCCCAGGGCGTCTCCTGCGGCGACTGAGGGCGTGAGGCTGCCTCTCCCTCACGCGTTCCGCCTCCTCCTTCGCGAGCATTACCGCTTCGCAGAAGGAGGTGACGGCCTCCCATGCACTCTCGCTCCGCACCATGGCCTGGACCAGGCTCGGACGCGAGAGATCGCCGCCGCCGATCGCCTCCGTGAGAACACGGCGATGCTCTGCCCGAGCCGGGCAGACCTCCACTGTATGCTCCACAGTGTCCTCTGGGCGATCCACATAATGGTGACATCCGGGCGTTTCCTCCCGCCTTATGCGAAACAGGAACCTCCCGAAACAACCGTGTCCGGTGAGGACGCCGTGACGCCTCTCTAACCACTCCTCAAAGAGGGGACTTATCGCCGCAATTGTGGCGTGCCCAGCGCTGGGCTGCGACAGTCGCACTCTCCATGTCGCCATGAGATCCCGCCGGAGCTCTGTCCGCTGTACCGTGATTTCTCGCGGCAGCGGAGTTACGCCCCGGCGTTTCGCCTCCTCGCGCCACTCCCACACGTGCGCGAGGACTTTCGCCTCCAGATCCCACGGCGGCAATCCGGCAAGTAGGCTCGCCGCCTCACCGGAGACCGTGCGGTAACCCCGGACTAGCCGAATGGCCATGACCCTCTGGGACGCGTTCAACCGGTGGACTGGCCGCAGCCTCAGGGAACGCGCCCACACCGGTGCCCCGTAAAGGGCCATGGACCGCACGATCCCCGCGTAAAGCCTCCGGCAGGAGGCGTTTGGACCACCTAGATTGGGCAGGAGCCGCTTCAAGGCAGCCCCAGCCCGCTCCAGTCTGGGAGCCAATCGTCGGAAATGCTCCACGAAGTTCCACCGGCTGTCGAGGACGAGTCCCAGGTACTTCATCGTCGACTCGACTCCGATGCGAACCCCTCCTACCGTTATTTGGGAACCCGACGGTGGCGCATTCCGAGGACCATGAAAACACATGGCCTCGGACTTGTGCAGGGCCACCTCGAGTCCCAACTGCCGGATCCTCTCAACGACTATCGCAACCCCGCATGTCGCTAATTCAGCCGCCGCCTGATGCGACCTCCCCTGCGCCAGGACCAGCGTGTCGTCAGCGTAACATACCACGCTGACGCCGCTAGGGAGGTCGGCGCGCAGCACCCAGTCGTACCCGATGTCCCACAAATGCGGCCCCAGGACCGATCCCTGTGGGACACCGCACGACATCTCTCGCCGGTTCCACTCTCCCTGATGACCGGGGTAGATGACGGCCCTATCCGTCAAATAGGCCTCAACCACTCGACAGAGGTAGGTCGGCATCCGGTGATACCGGAGTGCCTCCCTGATGCAACTCCAGGGCAGGGTATTGAAGGCGTTGGCGATGTCTAGAGACACCGCCAAGACGACCCCACCCCGGGCCACAGCATCCCCCGTCGCACGCGCATGATGGCGTCCACCGTAGAGCGCTCCCTGCGGAAACCAAACTGGCTCTCCGCCAAATCCGGCCCCTCCTGTACCAGCCACCCGACGAGGCGGTCTGCAATAACTCTTTCAAAGAGCTTGCCCACCTCGTCGAGCAGCACGATGGGTTGGTAAGCGGACGGAGAGTCCGCAGGGCGCCCCGGCTTCTTAATGAGGACCAGTTTCCCCGTCTTCCAACGAAGAGGGAACTGGCCCCTCTCCAATCATGCGCTTAGGAGCCCCCCTAGTCGAGGCCCGAGAGCCTCAAAGGCCAAAACCCGGGCTCTTCTAGGTAAGCCTCCGCCGGTAAGGATATGGAGCATCGTCGGTCGGTTTGGGACGGTAAAACTTCATTAAAGGGCAGCGGTATCACCATTTCGGAGTCCCTGACTAAGACTCGGCACCAGGTATTTATTGCTGCTCGTAAGCACTTCAGAATCAATAGCTGCTGGTCTGCAGAGGGAAAAGTAGTTGTCTTGACGCCTGACAAGTCACGCCGGAAGATAGCGTCCATGGCTGAGCTTGAAGCATTAATCGCGCTATTTCCTGCGCCCGTCAGCGCTGCCGCACCCAATTTCCCCGTGCCTGCAGCCTCTACCTCGGCAGCAGTGGCATCTACATCGCCTGTAACAGCAACTCCCAAAGGGAAGCTTGTGAGGAAAGCTCGTCGCTGACTTTTCTGATTTAGTTGTCCCCTTGCATGTTTTACATTGACTTTGTGATACATTCGCGTAGTGTCGGTACACTGAAAAATTGAATTAGCATTCACTTGGTATTTACTTTTCTCACAAGGATTAGCTTGCCGGTAGACGTATTTATTTTTATTTCCAATGTAGTGGTAGTGACGTAACAATTGACATGTGTCAATGTCATTTTTGTTTTGTATTGATTGTCATATGACTGCTAAGATATTGATGTTACGTTTAGTTGCACACTGTTTGTTTTCCGAACGGTATGGCTGACATTCTCCTTAGGTATCATTTTTATGTTTTTAGTCTTCTGTTAACTTCTTGTATGGCTTGATTTGCTTTCTTCTATTATTTTTGTTCCTACTTAGTTTATAATTGTTGTGTTAAAATCTCTTCCAACAACAGCGAATAGGTGCGTTTATTAGTTGAGCGTATTTAGTTGTTACGTATATTTTTGTATTGTTTGTATGCACAAGTAATTAATTGAGTAGTTCTGATATTATTATTATTATTTTTGTATTATTTTTATTCATATATAGATATTATTATTTTTGCAAACTATGATCGACATGGACCTTGATGATGACTTTTTCTCTTGTTCTTCCTCTTCTAGCAGTTTTCTTAGTGCGGCGAGTGGTTCCTCTTACTCTCGGTGACCAAATTTCCACTTTGCTGTCCCACCTCCCCAACAATCTTAACATAGCCCACATCAATGCCCAGAGTGTCCCTTGCCATTACCCTGATCTTCTGGCTTCCATTAACTGTGTACATATAGACGCTTTGCTGATCTCAGAGTCCTTCCTCAAACCGTCTCTTTTATCTGTTCATTATGCACTTCCTGGCTTTGTTCTTATTCGTAATGATAGAACTGGGAAGGGCGGTGGTGGTGTTGCAATTTACTTGCGTGCTGATATTCCCTACAAGATTATCAGCACGTCTCCTTCTTCCTACTCGGGGTCAGCGGAACATCTTTTTCTTGAAATTGTATCACGTTAAAATGCTTCTTGGGGTGATGTACAGTCCTAATCTCACTATCGATTACTTTGACTCTTTTGATTCGCTTTTAAATGATTTTTGTCCCTCTTATGACCATGTAGTCTTGATGGGCGATTTTAATACTTGCCTTCTTAAAAATGATAGTCGTACTCACAAACTTCAATCTCTCTTATCTTCTTTTAACCTTAGTATTCTGCCTCTTTCCGCTACTCATCATTTCCCTAACTGCACCCCTTCTCTTATGGACCTGATGATTGTTTCTAATTCTAATAATGTAGCTGTCCACGGTCAGCTCACTGCTTGTTTTTCTTACCACGACTTAATCTTTATGTCCTACATTCGCCTTCCGAGGCGTAACCCGAACTATATTTTCCTTAGAAACTATAAGGGTATAGACCTGGAGGCATTGCTGCGTGATGCTGGTATCGACTGGACTAATGTTTTGGAGAGCGCATGTATCAACGATATGGTTCACATTTTCAACAGCACAATACTGAGCTTATACGATCGTCATGCTCCAATCCGTCGAGTCAAGGTCAAGTATGTTCCGGCTCCCTGGCTTACTCCTGCCATTAAGGATGTGATGGCGAGTAGGGACAGATCCAAAAAGAGGTACAAACGCTGTCCTTCCGAGCACAATCTGATTGCGTACAAGGTGTTGCGTAATCGCTGCAGTCGTATGTGTAGAGATGCAAAGAGGAGTTCTTCCATAATTCTCTCGACAACCGTAACTCTTCAGAAGTCTGGAAGTTTCTGAAAACTGTCGGCATTGGTAAGTCTCAAGTTATTTCCAGTAATGACACTGACGTGTGTGCCCTTAACAAACACTTCTCTCATCCCCCAGTTACTTTAGATCCGCACGTCAAATCAGCTTCTTTAAATAAACTTTCCTGTTTGCCAGTGCCACAGTGTTCTTCTTTCCAATTGGAAAGAGTACAAGGTGTTGCGTAATCGCTGCAGTCGTATGTGTAGAGATGCAAAGAGGAGTTCTTCCATAATTCTCTCGACAACCGTAACTCTTCAGAAGTCTGGAAGTTTCTGAAAACTGTCGGCATTGGTAAGTCTCAAGTTATTTCCAGTAATGACACTGACGTGTGTGCCCTTAACAAACACTTCTCTCATCCCCCAGTTACTTTAGATCCGCACGTCAAATCAGCTTCTTTAAATAAACTTTCCTGTTTGCCAGTGCCACAGTGTTCTTCTTTCCAATTTAGTCCTGTGAGTGAAAATGAGGTCAAAAAGCTATTTCTGCTATTTCCTCGTCTGCAGTTGGTAATGATAATCTTTGCTCAAGAATGATTTCTCCTATCCTCCCCACATTACTCCCCATCTTGACCCACATTTTCAATTTCTCCTTGTTTTCTTCTACAGTTCCTGAGGCCTCGAAACAAGCCCATATCATCCCCTTGCCCAAAATTTCTAGCCCGGACTCACCGTCCGATTTCCGACCCATTTCTATCCTCCCTTATTTCTCTAAAGTTCTTGAGCACATTGTTCATCAGCAACTTTCTGCCTTTCTAGCTGCGAATGACCTTCTCAGTACTTTTCAATCTGGTTTTCGACCCGGTCATAGCACGGTCACTGCTCTTTTGAAGGTTACTGATGACATCCGCTGGGCTATGGACCACAAATCTCTTACCTTGCTTGTACTTCTTAACTTTAGCAGTGCCTTTAACTCTGTTGATTTCGACATCCTTCTAGGGATCCTTAAGTCTTTCAATTTCTCTTCTAGTACTATCGGTTGGTTCGACTCCTATCTCAAAGGCCGGTCACAGCGGGTTTGTCTCGACGGGTCTTTTTCTGATTGGTGCTCTCTTACTGCAGGGGTGCCTCAGGGTGGCGTCCTCTCTCCTCTTCTCTTTTCCATTTTTATCAACTCTGTTACCAGTGTCATCTCTTCCTACTTCCATCTCTATGCTGACGATCTGCAGCTGTACAGCCATTTCTTGTGTCACTGTGTGTGCCATGAACAGAGACCTGGATTTGATTAGCGAATGGTCGCGGCCCTTCGGGCTGCAAATCAACCCTAGGAAATCCCAGGCTATAATTATTGGCGGCAGATATATGCGGAATAGGCTCGATGTTGCGTCGCTGTCTCCACTCTGTCTGAATGGAGTTCAGATTGAATACGCAAATACGGTTAAAAACCTGGGGGTGACCTTGGACTCCTATTTATCGTGGACTGACCACGTTGCTCAAGTCAGTCGTAAAGTGCACTACACTTTTCATTCTTTGAAAAGCCTCCAGTGCTTCTTACCTCTGAACACCAAAATCTCCCTTGCTCAAACTCTCATTCAGCCTATTATTGACTACGCAGATGCCTGTTATTTGGATGCCACCGAGGAGCTTTTGAATAAACTTGAGCGTTTACAAAATATCTGTATTCGTTTTGTTTTTAACCTTAAAAAGTATGACCACGTTTCTAACTTTCGCAAGACTCTCAAGTGGCTCCCTATTCGACTTCGCAGGAACTCTCGCATATTGTGTCTGCTATTTAACATCATTCACAACCCTAAAACACCTTCCTATTTGCGGGAACGCTTTTCTTATGCCCGTCCTTTTGATGTGCTTTGCAGGTCGCATCTTAGAAACCTCCTAAAATTTCCTTCCCATTCCACTGACTTCTACTCCTACTCCTTCACTGTGCACGCGGTTCGGTTGTGGAATTCACTACCACCTGACATTAGGGACTGCCAAACTGTTGCAGTATTTAAAAGAAGAGTGAAAGAACACTATCTTTCCATTTCGTCATAGTTATTTTAGTGATATTTATTCTAGAAGTATGTATGTATTTAAGTATTTGTTATATGTTTTGTTAGCTTAGTGAATTGTTTTTTAGATTTTATGTATTTTTATTTTCTCTCTTATTCTTACACACGGTGTCTACATCTCCTTTTATCCCCTGTCCTATCGCAGGTATGCTGGAAGAGATTTCTTTAGAAATAAGCATCACCTTTGTACATTATTTTCTGTTCCTTTATTCTTGTCTGTTTATTTGTGTGTACATAAATGGTTAAATAAATAAATAAGCCGTCGGGTCCTGGGGCGGCATTTTTGGCACTCAGCCTACGTACCGCCGCTCTCAACTCTACCTCGGTCACTTCCGGAGCATCGTCGTCGTCGTCTCGTGATGTGGTCCGCAACGGGCACCGCAGGAAGCGGAGCCATGGGCGGGGGAGTATGTTCCCCTCGCGAAGGGAACAGAGTGCTCACCACGTCCTCCACGAGCTGGGGCCGGAGACTCTGCGTCAGCGGGGGTGCCCATGGACGGAGTTTATTCCGCACCATTTTATAAGGGCGTCCCCATGGGTCCCTGTTTAGAGTTTCCAGCGACTCCTAGCGAGCCAGATCCCTGGCCCGCAAGATCTCCGCTCGGAGGGCGGTCTTCGCCGCTCTGTACCCCTCGTACAGCTCCGCCTGAATGGCTTCCGTATCCGGAGGGCGGATACGGAGCCTGCGGTGCCTGGTGTACCGGTGCCGCGCAGCAACGCACGCCTCGCGCAGAGCCGTCAGCTCCGGCGACCACCAATACACCTGGCGCCAGGCGCGACCGGGCTGGACCCGGGGCATTGCCACGTCACATATTTCGGACATGGCCTCCCGGAACCACTCCGCCTCGTCGTTGATGTCGGCAGGCCTGTCCGGTGGTGACACCCAGGCCTGCACGATCGAGGCTTCCAGGAGGAGCTCCCGGTCCAGCTTCTTCAGCGCCTACCGCGGACCACTCGAGGCCTGTCGGACCGGCGCGCTCGAGGTCTGGGCGGAGACATCAAACCGGATGTACCGGTGGTCGGAGTAGGTCTCCACCCCCTCTATGACGCACCAGTCAACAACATGTGGCAACAGAGCGGGGCTGGCGAACGAAATGTCCACCACTGATTCGCCCCGCATCCGCACACACGTGGGGACAGAACCCCGGTTTAGGATGACCAGGCCTGTCTCCAGAGCCCAGTCCTCCACCATCCTGCCACGTGTGTCCGTATACCGGTAACCCCAAGCCACATTCTTGGCGTTGAAGTCCCCGAGGACGAGCACGGGAAGGGAACGAAACCCGACGACGACGTTTTTCAACTCCGCAAGGGAGTTGTGGAACTCGGCGAGAGTTCGGTTCGGGGAAAAGTATACCCCTACCACGACAATCCCCCAAACCGTGCTGCAACGCAAAGGGCGGGGCCGTGGCTGCGAAGGCGCCTGCGACGGCGCCTGCGAAGGCGCCCACGAAGGCGGCCGCGAAGGCGCCTGAGAGGGCCCCAGCTGTGGCGGTGACGACGCGGCTGCCCCCGCCTCCCAAATCTCCTCCGGCTGACGCCGAATGGCAGGTAGCTGGCGAGAAGAGGAAGGAGGGCAAGGCGGCAAGGTCGGCCAAGCGGAGGGAGAGGCGGCGGCGGCGCAAAGAGCGAAGCGTCGCGGCGAGGTTACGTGCCCCAAAGTCCGCAGCTGTAGTGATCACACTACAGCCGGAAGCGGAGAAGAAGGGCGTGTCCTACCGCGACGTGCTCGCCAAGGCGAGGGCGGCGGTGAACCTGGAGGAGATCGGTGTTACCGAGGGCATGCGGGTAAGGGTCACTGCGACTGGGGCTCGGATGCTCGAGATCCCCGGTGCGGC
The DNA here is from genome assembly GCA_948252095.1 of Dicycla oo. NCBI lineage: Eukaryota > Metazoa > Arthropoda > Insecta > Lepidoptera > Noctuidae > Dicycla > Dicycla oo. Next base: position 31,547,442 of record OX411720.1, on the reverse strand, counting down.
CAGTGGCCCGACCGCTGACGCTCTGGCCGAAAGGCTCAGGGCGTCCTTAAATGCGGACGAGGCCCGAGTGTCCAGACCCGCCAAGTGCGTTGACTTGCGCATCCTGGGTCTGGACGACTCCGTGACGGAGCGAGAGGTGGTGGCCGCCGTGGTCAAGACAGGGGGGTGTGCCTTCGAACAGGTGAAGGTAGGCACCATCCGTCCTGACCTCACGGGGATGCGAGCCGTTACGGTGAGCTGCCCCGTATCGGCGGCCCAAAAAATAGTTGGGGAGGGCCGAAGGTTCCAGGTGGGCTGGGATTCCACGCGGGTGAAACTGCTGGAACCCAGACCTCTGAGGTGCTTCCGTTGCCAAGTGGGCAACCACAGGGGGGCAAAATGCACCTCGGAGGTGGATCGCAGCAGTCATTGCTTCCGTTGTGGTCAACCCGGTCACAAGGCCGGCTCGTGCAATGCCATGCCGCACTGCTATCTATGTGCGGCAGCTGGCAAGCCGGCCGATCACCGGGCTGGAAGCAAGGGCTGTGGTCCACCCACCAAAGCCCGAGGCAGGGGCAAGCCCTCCGCCTCCGCTACCGCCGTCACGGCCGCAGCCGCCGCCACGGCCGCCGTCGCTGCCGCCTCCACTGCCGTCGCCGCCGTACTCACTGCGGCAGGGCCCTCACAGGAGGCTCAGGGGGGGGGGGCTACTATGGAGTGCCAGTAATGGCCCCATTACGCCTCCTCCAGGCGAACATCATCCACTGCGCCGCCGCTCAGGATCTGTTGTGGAGCATGGCGCAGTGGTCGATTAACATCGCCGTGGTCGCTGAGCCGTACTTTGTCCCGCCCAGTGATTACTGGGTGGAGGACCTGAGCGGCTCAGTGACCCTCATTTCGTCGGCTGCCGCCGGTACCCTGTCCCTCGAAGCCGTCAAGAGGGAACAGGGTTGCGTTTAGATACCCCCTATAAAGGTAAAATAACGCTTCAATAACATTTTCGTTGCATTGCATGATTTGCAACATCTTTGTTTGCGCGTCCATAAAGAACCAAATGTTCGTAATCGCGATGTTCGTGTTGGTTCGTGTGTAGTCTACATAAGATCTTTGATTTGTCAGTCTGTCTGTCATAGAGGACTTTTTCAAATATTTGTTCGAGACCAAATCCAACCCATGTGGGGTTGGATTTGGTCTCGAATATAACTGTTATTCACGTGGAGTGTGTCAGACACAGTGTTATTGTAATGACAATGTCACAACGTATTTGATAGTTTTAACATTGGAAATGTTTTTTGATCGCTCTGGAATGAGCCCTATTTTTTATCACTCTGGTATGGGCTCTATTTTTGATCGCTCGGGTATGGGCCCTATTTTTGATCGCTCTGGTATGGGCCCTATTTTTGATCTAGTATGGACCCTATTTTTGATCGCTCTGGCATGTGCCCTATTTTTGATCGCTCTGATATGGGCCCTATTTTTGATCGCTCTGGTATGAACCAGGGTGGGTTCATACCAGAGCGATCAAAAATAGGGCCCATACCCGAGCGATCAAAAATAGAGCCCATACCAGAGTGATAAAAAATAGGGCTCATTCCAGAGCGATCAAAAAACATTTCTTTCAAGAAAAGTGCGACATGCTGATATTTCCGTTATTTATAAGTCAATATTGAAGTGTCAAAATGTTTTTATCAAGGTGCGATATATTGTATTCATCAAAACGATTCATATAAGGAAACTAGTAAACCCATCGAGTTTGGGACTCGATGGGTTTACTAGTTTCCACTGAAGAGTTCCACTATCCACCTCCTGTCTCCATCATCAGACCGTCGTTACCAAGCCCAATCTGTTGGTCTTGTCAAATCGAATCATATGAGTCAAAACTCGAGGGGTTTACTAGTAGCTCCTGGCTCCATCATCAGATCTGCTCTAAGATACCAAATTATATTAGGTTGGGAAAAAAGTCTTTTCGCATTATAGTATGTATGAAGATGTAATAAAATCTCTTTGGCTATACTGTTTGTATCTGGCTGGGTTTGGTATCATTGAAAGTTTAAATTTTAAAGAACATAATTCCAAATTCAAATTAGGAAAATGTGTGATTTTCATTTGTTTTTCGTACCGTCAAGATGAGTGAATCTAATGAAGAAATTCGATACATTTTAAAATTTTACTACAAAAAAGGTAAAAATGCAACGCAAGCCGCGAAAAAAATTTAAGATGTTTATGGACCTAGTGTAGTGTCTGTAGCACAAAGCACAAGCACGAGTAGCACAAATTTGGTTTAAGTGTTTTCAATCCGGAAATTTTGATGTCAAAGATGCACGTCGCTCTGGTCGCCCTATTACGGATAAAATGGATGCCATTTTTGAAAAAGTGGAGCAAGATCGGCATATCAGTAGTTACGACGTAGCTGAAGAACTGGAAAATGACCACAAAACAGTTTTGGCGCATTTGAAAAAAACTGGGTACACAAAAAAGCTCGACATTTCGGTACCTCACGAGCTCACTGAAAGAAACCTAATGAATCGTGATTCTTTATTACGACGTAATGAAACCGAACCATTTTTTGAAGAAGCTGATAACTGGTGATGAAAAGTGGATCACGTATGATAAGAACGTGCGAAAAAGGTCGTGGTCAAAGGCCGGTCAGGCTTCACAGACTGTGGCGAAACCCGGGTTAACTCGCAACAAGGTGATGCTGTGTGTGTGGTGGGATTGGAAGGGCATTATTCATTATGAGCTGTTACCACCAGGAAGGACCATCGATTCTGAACTCTACTGCGAACAACTGATGAGATTAAAGCAAGAAGTTGAGAGAAAGCGGCCGGAATTAATCAACAGAAGGGGTGTGGTTTTTCATGATAACGCTAGACCTCACACATCTTTAGCCACTCAGCAAAAATTAAGAGAGTTTGGCTGGGAGGTGTTAATGCATCCGCCGTATAGTCCTGACCTTGCACCTTCAGATTTCCACCTGTTTCGGTCTCTTCAGAATTCTTTAGGCAGTGTCAGGTTAACATCACGAGAGGACTGCCAAAACCACTTGTCGCGGTATTTTGACCAAAAGTCCCAAAATTTCTATAGCAATGGGATCATGTCCCTACCTACAAGATGGCAAAAAGTTATCGAACAAAATGGTACCTACATACTTTAGTTAAATGTAAATAAACTATATTAAAAACTGTTTTGAATTTTCTTAAAAAATGCGAAGAACCTTTTTCCCCAACCTATTATTATTGTCTTCCGAACTACATAATTATAGGTACCTACTTAGGTACAAAGTTTAATTTCGAATCCACAATATTATAAATATGTTAGAATAGACTTCCAAGATTTTTTTACATTGTTTTTTAATTACTTAGTTACAATACAAATGAAACTAATAAAAGCGTTTGAAAAAACAAACATCATCATCTGCCCTTTTCTCAACTATGTTTTGGTCGGCTTCCAGTCTAACCAGATGCAGCTAAATAACAGTATTTTACGTGGAGCGACTGCCTATCTGACCTCCACGGCCCAATTACTAGATAAACGATACCCCTTATATAAGACTAGTTGTCAGGCTATTGGGCTTCTAACCAGTGACAACTGTCAAACATCCAAGAATGACAGCGGGGACCAACCGCTTAACGTAGGCACGGGGGCGTCTCGGTACGTAAAGATAGTTATCCTGTACAATAAAATGTACTAAGATAAAAATTTAAAAAAATTGATTAAAGTACACGCAACTAAAAAGCGCTCCACGCTTTCTGAATTAATCATTGGGTATAAAGGAAGTGACAAGCTGTATAGGTACTAATCAATTTAATTATTTTGTGCATTTTTTTATTTTATTTGAGATGGGTTTGCTCTTGACTCTAGTCTAGGTCAGAGGTGACAGAGACAAAGTCGACGATGGAGTGAGCTTACCCAGAAGAAGCCTGTTCACTCTCACTTTCAAGAGATTAGGGTTGTATGCGCTCGGAAACACAGACGCAGGCAGTGAGTTCCACTCTTTTGCTGTGCGCATTATAAAAGACATTTGGAAGCACTTTGTGCGAATTGGTGGAATAGCAACATGTATGCGTAATAAAAGCGTAATTTTAGTTTTTGTTTAAACTAGGTACCTACATAATTGTATTATTAACGAAGTTCAATTCCAATGCTATTTAAAGGTGCATGAGATCTGTGATTTTTTAGTAGATTTTGTTTATTTGTTCCTTACAGATTGCAGGACAGATGGCTGCGCTGTTTCTAAAACGTTACATGTAACTCGTGAAGACCATAATACTAAAATAGCATGTTATTTAAAAATACTGAGAGACCGGCTTGCTCCCAGTAAAGAAGACATAGTGGATAGTGAGATCAGAGTGATCCTCCGTGAGAGAGGTCTGACTACTACCTCCACTACAACTACTGCCTCTCCGGTCACTACCCTCACTACCGACATTACCAACACTGCAGCAGACCCAGCATCAAGTAAGTTGTGTTTCTTTTATTTACGAACACACAGAGTAGATGACCTGGCCTTTTACAATACGCTAGAAAGAAACATATCAACAAGATGGAATGAATATGAATCATCATTGTTTTTTGGAGAAGAAGAGTAGAAAACCAAGTATCAGTTTTATAACTTGTGCTGTCACTTGATTAAGGCCTCTGTCCAGCAGAGGTCTGTCTGTCTGTCTGACTGTTTGTCTGACTGATCTGTCTGACTGTCTTTTGTAAGCAGCCCCACCATAATAAGCAAACATCGCGTTCGAGTTACTTATCTCCTCAGGCTCAGCACACTGACGCCGTTACATAGGCATGCCAGCCTTTCAGCATTCATAGGTTTAAGCGAACGCCGATGGTCACAAATCAGCAGCACGGCTGGCATGCTGCAGCGCATTAGGAGTGTACACATCGTGCGAGCACGTCGAGCAAGTGAATGATGCGTGGCCGGGAACACCCAAATACTCCGAAATATTTTATTTCGAATATCGATGTTCCGAATTTCATAATACCTAAGAATTATAATGTCTATTAACGAAATTAATTTTTTGTTTGTTTTCCGATTTTCATACGTTCGAAGAATCAATTGCTCGATGGGTTCTCGGTCCGAAAAACGATATTTCGATTTTCAATACTTCGAATAAAGTGCTAATATTAGGATTCTGATTTAATTAGGGCCGGTTTTTTTATTTGTAGTTAACTCAACCAATGGTTAAACATAGTAACTAATGGTTGAATTTTGGCTAAACGTGAAAGGCTAAACATAAGTTATGCCATTAGTTACTATTTTTTAATATGAATGAGCTAACATGAATACATTCATGCCTTTCACATTTAGCCAAAATTCAACCATTAGTTACTATTGGTTGAGTTAACTTCGGATCAAAAAACCGGCCCTTAGTATAATATTCAGTTACGCTAACTTTAAACCCTTTACACAGATATAGGATGCAAGAGCGAGCGAAGGGCACCCCAAGGTTAGGTTTGGTTAGGTTACTTTAAACCCTTTACACAGACATAGGATGTAAGAGCGAGCGAAGTGCACCCCGAGGTTAGGTTTGCTTAGGTTACCTACTTTAAACCCTTTACACAGACATTAGATTTTTAATTGTACCTCCTCATGCTAAACATCATATTATTATTTGTCTTGCTATTCAGTTTTACAAGGCGTTTTTGTTTCGGAATTTTAATTAATCGGTACTTCAATAATCGGAATTCGTATTTTTGATGTTTCGAATTACCATTAAGTCGGACTTTTTGTTATTGGATCTATTGAAACTCGGTATTTTGAGAATAGTAATTGTAGGGTGCATCCCTAACATAAGTAATGTCAATGCAAAAATGTAGAATGTCAATGTAACTTAAATGCAGAAAATGTCAGTGAGTGCTCAACGGGATGAATCTAAATAAAAATGCAAGTTGTCCGACTCAAACCACGTCTAATAGAACACTAAAAATGTAATATACATAAAATGCATAGAATAATGCAATGTGTCAGCGTCAATGCATTGCCAAATGTAGGTCGCGTCCAAGGTGCAAATACGCGAGTCTACCGGCTAACTTATTGCAATAACAATATTTAAAAACCCATGTACGTGCATATTGCCACAACAAAGAAAAAGAATAACTAAATAAAACAATTCCAAAATATCTGAAAAATAATAACATAAGAATGTAAAAAACAATGTAAAAAATGTAAAATGCAGGACTCTAATGTAAATATAATTGATCTACGACTATTATGAAGAATATAAACTAAAGTCTATAAATCGAATGTCACCATAATAATAAATTAGCACACATCACTATGTTTTTCATTGTCAAATTTCACTTCACTTGAGGTAGGGTTAACACACGACACTTTGCTCACTTTTGAGTCCCGTATGTCGACCTTGCTGTTTCTGTCCTCGATGTCATGATCTTCTACTCGTATGCTTCTGCTTCTTGCGTCTTGCGGACCCTCCCCCTGTCTTTGGATTGCCATCTTTCGCCAAAAGTACACCGATGTTACAAACAGTGCAATGCTAATCGCAGCAAACACATAGATTGCAATGTAGTGATGTAGGTACGTCGTGAGAGGATAAGGTGTCTAGCTTAGACTGTTTTTGTATAGAGCTTAGTTGTGTATTAATCTTCTTAAACGTCTCTTCGTGTGTTTCAATATGCAACGATGAGTTACGAATCGAGGTATTGATTATGTTGTTGATTGGAGAGATCGTGGGCATGATCATCACATATGGTTCATTGACTAAAATGTCACTTGTATGTTCCATATATGCGTGCAATGTGAATGAGTCGCCTTGCAAGTTGCATCCTTGTTTCAGCGTTATCAGACCCGAGTGACGTAACGTCTCCGATGTCATTTGAGTGCCGCACATTAATTGTACTTCGCACGTGTCACAACAATAATAAAACCAAGTGTTTTGTTTATGTAATTTGACCCATTTGTCGGCGCATACTTTTATTTCCGTATGGCAATAAGCGGTGTGTTCTTCGTTGTGTCGAATCAGCTGTACATCGCAAATAGATTTGTGACGATCGCCGGTGTTGTATATAGGGTGATTTAGTTTGCACAGTAGAGTTTGGTCGTGTAATTTTTGGCATTCGTTAATGTCATATTGTTCTAGGGGTATAAATGAGTATTGGTTGACGTTAAATGCTATTAATGCAGAGTTGGGAATAACGTAAATTACCCGATTTATGTCAATACGTTGAGGAATGCTGATAAGTCTGTTAAGTTGGTATAGGGCATCACTCAAGATCGGTACTTTTATTTCCATCAACAGGTAGTGCTGTGTTATGCGCGCATGTATTCTGAATAGCCTGTAGATGTCTCTTATGTCATTACGAACTTCAGGTAGTGTAGAATCGCGAGGTATTAGTCGAGCTACTCTATCTAGTTCGCTTTGCAATTGGGTTGGTGATAATAGATGTACGTCCAAATGTCCTTGGTACATATTTGTCAGAGTGTTGATGAGAGATTCTTGGATATCTTTTAAGTTTTGGGCCATTCTTTCTGCAGCTATGGCCGATGTAATGATGTAGAATGCATGTGAACTCTCAAGTTTCTCTTTGAGCGTCTTGTTTTCTAGGGACGTGAGGTGACCATTGATTAAAGTGAACTGCTTCACCATTGTTGCTTCGTTACGCTGTACAATGTTGTTCTCGGTTTCCAGAACACTTGTCTGGCTTTTAAGCAGTTGGAATAGGTGATTTTCATTATGTTGGATTGTATCTATATCCTGTTCATATTTTTCTGCAAAATGTTGATCTAACACTCCGAATAACGAGTTTGCAACATATCCTACTCCGTCGATTAATCCTCTTTTGAACCTGTGTTGAATTATCCGCTGCGACCTCAGCAATTCGTTGTAATAATTTAGTTCACTCATGCTTTGTTCGAGTTGGTTAATCATAACATGAAATTGCATCATCCACTCTTCGCAACGAGCTTGCTTTATATGAGATACGAATACTTGCAGAGTGTCCACATTGCGCCAATAATTTGTCATATTGTAATAGAATACCAGTTTCCATTCATCTCTAATTTCTTGTAAATCTGCAATCTTGTCAAAGTAAATTGTTTGATTTTTTGTCAGTTGAGTAAGTTTCATATCTTGCTGGACAGTAGGTGTTATCAATGTCATAATTAGCATCAGCATATAACATACCAAGCTGTTCCAGGTGAGCTTTCTAGCTCGGTTTTGCCTGTTTTTGGGTAGTTTGTCAGTGTCAGTGTTGTTTTGAGCGAATATGTATTGGCAATGAATGAGCTGGTAAGCTCACAAACAAACAAATGTGTACATAGTGAACAACCACCTATTCAACCCACACCGGATCATTCATTGACAATATGTGATACCACCGTGCCGCAGTCTTGTGCCAGTTTGCCATTGTCAATTGCTAACTGCTTGCCTAAACAGAGTGTAAATAAAGAAATAGTGTTATTTTGTGATGAAATTGGAAAAGATCTAGGCCACTTGTTAACAAATAAATATCCAGGACACTCAATAATGAACTACTGTATGCCTGGTTGTTCTTTATTTGACATTATGAAAAAAGTTTTAAAATGCAATTTTAACCAGGATACTATATTATTAATATTTGTTGGTAATAGGGGTAATGTGAACAAAGGAGAATTACTCCAATATTATAGATCATTGTGCAACATTAGTTTAAGAAAAATTGTTTTGTTTACATTCCCATACAGTCAAAGTTTGCCACAGGAAGAAAACAATTTTAGATATGAAATGAATATGACATTACATAACTTGACATATAATAATAATTTATTCCATTTAATTGACACTAACAATTATGTTGGTAATCATTTATATTTGACAAAAGATAGATTTTTTATGGATAGGTACTAACTTTCAAAGTATTGCAAAAGACAGTTAGCTGTGTCGCTATCATATTATTTTTCTATTACAGCCAAGAATTTGGCTAAACAAGTTGCTTCTATTGAGCAATGCCATGACATTTTATATCATTCAGCCAATAACTTGGTATCCAAAATTGACATTGGTAGTAATTTAAATTAGAAATTAAGACAATAGAGGCATCCTCTAGCAATAATGTACAGAAATGCAAGAATAAATCAAATAAAATTTCAAAATTAGTAAATAGTATTAACCTGGTGCATCAAAATATTCAAGGTTTTCTCAACAAAGATTTAGAAGTAGAATTATTTATGAATTTTAACAGTATTGATATTCTTTGTATAACAGAACATTGGCTTAAAAGCCACCAGTTTATGTTCAATTTTAATAATCACCAGGTTGGTAGTTCGTTCAGCAGAGTAAATGCTATACATGGTGGCTCATTAATTTTAGTAAGTAACCAGCTGAAATTTAAAGACCGTAAGGATATTGTGAGCCTATCTGTTGAGCGGACAGTTGAAATAGCTTGTGTAGAATTGGAGCAATTTATTGTATTAAGTGTGTACAGGCCCCCTTCAGGATTGTATGACTGCTTTGAAAAGGTAATGGATGAAGTGTTACACAAGATATGTAACTCAAATAAATCTATTATCATTTGTGGTGATTTTAATGTTAATTTATTAGAAAAGTCAGGTTCTTGTAGTAAAATAATAAGTCTTTTTCATTCATACAATCTTGTAAACCTATTTTTGGAGCCCACAAGAATAACCCCTACTAGTGCCACATGCCTAGATAATATTTATACAGATGTTATTCCAAGCCATAAAGAAATTATAAATTTACTAGATTCTGATCATTGCGGGCAAAGGATTACTATCCAAAACCAAAACAAAAAAGTGGCTAAAAAGGATATCATTGTTAACCCCAAAACTACAAGTCGCTTGGAAGCTTTTAAAGTTAAACTCATTAATAAATTAACAGTTTTGGCTAATCATACTGATCCTAATGATCTGTATGATGATTTTTTTAATATGTACTGCCAACAATTTAATCTCATCTTTATTCCCAAGACTATCTCGGTTAATAGTAACGCGTCTTTCAGTGATTGGGCTACCATTGGTATTCATAAAAGTAGAACACGGCTTTATGAACTATACAATGAAAGGTATTTTGTAAACACTGCTGAATTTAATTTATATGTTAGAAACTATTCAAAATTATTTAAAAAAGTTTGTTGTATGGCCAAGTCGCGTTATTTGAGTTCGAAGATTAAAAACAGTAGTAATGTAATTAAAACGACTTGGAATATTATTAATAGTGAAACGGGAAGGTCTAATAACCGAAGTGCTGACTACAGCCTGTCTATTAATGACAATATAATAAAATCAGACTCACAAGTCGCCGCGGCCTTTGTAAATTTCTTTTCGGATATTCCCGTTTCAACTACTAAATCCCTAAACTCATCAACTTCTGTTGCTGAGTCTTTGCTTAAGGAAAATGTTAATGCTTGCGATTCGGAATTTAATTTTGAACAAATTACCTGTAGAGACATAATTAAAACCTTTCACACTTTAAATGTAAAAAAGACAGCAGATCTGTGGGGTAATTCTGTAGAAGTTGCTAAGTCTATTATTGACATTGTAGCACCTACTTTAGCTCTTATCTTTAATAACTGTATCGACTGTGGGGAGTTTCCTGACCTCATGAAATATAGTAAAATAATACCTTTGTTTAAATCAGGTAGTACATCAGACCCCACAAATTATAGACCTATTTCAGTACTACCTACGTTTAGTAAAATTTTTGAGAAATTAATTTTAGACCAATTGCAAAGATTTTTTAATAAACATAAATTATTACATAACAAGCAGTTCGGTTTTACAAAGGGTCGTTCAACTACTGATGCCGGTGTTGAACTTTTAGGACATATTTATAATGCATGGGAAGACAAATGCGATGCCTTGGGCATCTTTTGTGATTTGTCCAAGGCATTCGATTGCGTTCTTCATGAAACGTTAATCAGGAAACTCCGCCATTACGGGATCCGGAACACCGCTCTGGATCTTCTTACTTCATACTTGAGTAATAGGATTCAGAGCGTTGACGTTAATGGAAAAAGATCGCCCGGATCTATAGTAACAATGGGGGTCCCACAGGGCTCGATTCTTGGTCCTTTCTTGTTTCTTATTTATATTAACGATTTGCCCTACCTCATTAAGGATAATCATGATATAGTTTTGTTTGCGGATGATACTTCACTTTTGTTTAAACTTAAACGTCAGCAGCTGGTTACTGACGATGTAAACAGAGCGATCTCAAAAGTAGTTCACTGGTTCAGTGTTAATAATTTACTCCTTAATGAAAAAAAAACCAAATGCATTAAGTTTACACTACCTCACGTTAGGCAGGTGAAAACTAACGTGTTGATAAAGGGCGAACAGTTGAATCCTGAAGATAGCACAGTATTCTTGGGCTTAACTTTGGATGCTAAGCTTCAGTGGGGCCCACATATAGATAAATTGTCAAAAAAGCTAAGCTCCGCAGCATACGCTGTTAGGAAAATTCGTAATTTAACCAACAAAGAGACAGCCCGTTTAGTGTACTTTAGCTATTTTCATAGTATAATGTCGTACGGTATTCTGTTGTGGGGAAATGCAGCCGATATTCAGACTATCTTTGTTTTGCAGAAAAGAGCTGTTCGATGCATTTATAAATTAAGTCCGAGACAATCTCTCAGAGAGAAATTTAAGGAGATTAATATATTGACTTCGCCTTCTCAGTATATTTTTGAAAATCTTTTATATGCCCATAAAAACATTAAATTGTTTAAAAAATACAGTGATATCCACAATATAAATACTAGGAACAAACACAAATTTGTTGTACCTCCAACAAGGCTCAAGAAAATAGGTGGGTCATTCAGGTGTCAATGTATACGCTTTTATAATAAACTTCCAAGCCACGTTCAAGATCTGAGTCTTAATAAATTCAAATCATTCATTAAACGCAAGTTGTGTCAGAAAGCTTTTTATACCGTTAAAGATTATATTGAGGACAAAAAGGCTTGGGATTGAACTGCTCCAATTTTATTTTATATTATTTTTATTTTTGCATACTGAATGTTGACATTAATATTTACTTTGTAAGTATTATATTATTTTACTTTATTGTGAATGTGAAGACTATGTAGGTCATTGCTTTTTTTTTGTTTGTTTTATTTTTTCTCTCAGTTATTTTTAATCATGGTCTGGCAGTTTGAGTAATCTATGCGGCCTACCCCAATGTCCTTTCGTTGGTATTGTTCGTCGAATCGTTGAGCTCCTTAAGTTCTGAGTTGAGCTGCGCGATTACTGACAAATGCGTGCACTGACTGGACAGGTCCTCTCAATCTGTGTGGTTCTTTCCTCAAAAGACCATTTCAGACACCAATCTACATGGTCTTCACATGAAGTGACCAAGATTATGTCTGGACTTTATAAGAGACTGTGACCTCTGAGTTTGTTTCGGCCTTTCTTGTCAGAGTAGTCAGATAGGAAACGCCGACCTCATCTAGTCAAAAAAAAAAAAAAAATATTGACTTGTAAAAGTGTTTGTACAAACCTACTTACAGAAATAAAAATCATTTATAATTTATCATTATCATTTTGTTGTTCCTCAGCCTCTACTAGTGGTACCAGTTTTGAAATAGGCCGTTTAGTTTCGCCTTTTGCAGTTCGCAACGTCACAACTCTAGTGTGGCCGTCCTTTCCAGGGTGTAACTCCGCTACACGACCCAGTGCCCATTTCCCTGCAGGTAACCTTTCATCTTTAATGCATACAATGTCATTTTTCTTTATGTTAGTATTCTGTCGTTTCCACTTTTGTCTTGCTTGTAGTTGTTGGAGGTACTCTTGTGACCACCTCTTCCAGAAATCCTTGCTAAGTTGTTGTACAATTTGCCATCTCGTGTTTAAACGGTAAGTAGTGTCCATGTCGGGTTCTGGAATTGTCATGAGTGATGTGCCGGTTAAGAAATGTCCTGGAGTTAAACAGTTAGTCTCTTCGGCGTTTTCTGTAACGGTGCATAGTGGTCGTGAGTTCAAGCAAGCTTCTATCTGACATAGCAGAGTGGTAAATTCTTCGTATGTCAGACGTTGGTCTCCAATGACCCGTTTGAGATGATATTTCATGCTCTTTACAGCGGCTTCCCACAGTCCGCCTGCGCTTGGCCAGACCGGGGCATTGAAGTGCCATTTAACTCCCATCTCTGATATTGTGCCCAAGAAGAAGTTGTCAATGTTTTTTACAATGCATTTGTATTGTTGCAATAGGATCCGATTTGCACCCACAAAATTCGTGCCATTGTCGCTGTACATGTCCCGTGGCGTACCTCGACGAGCGCAAAAGCGCTTGAAAGCCGATAGGAATGCTATACTCGATAGTTCTGATACCAATTCTAGATGGATGGCTTTTGTTGCTAGACAAACAAATACTGCAACGTACGCCAGCAATGTTCTGACGCCTCGGCCTTTACTTGCCTTGATCTCTACGTGTCCAGTAAAATCGACACCTGTATGTGTAAAAGGGCGAGATACTGTCACTCTCGGCTCTGGTAGATCAGCCATAATCTGGTTTGTTTGTTTAGCATTAAATCGGCGACATGTTACGCACTTATGTAGAACCTTTTTGACGGCGCGATGTCCGCCTACGATCCAAACTCTTTATCGTAGATGTGTCAGGGTTAACTTAGGACCTCCGTGTAATGTTCTTCTGTGAGCTTGCCAAATTAATAACTCTGTCAGTTTGTTGTCATGTGGTAGTAGAATTATATGTTTAGTGTCTTCGGGTAAGTTTGAGTTACGTAACCTTCCACCCACTCGCAGAATGTCATGCTTGTCAAGGAATGGATTTAAACTCAAAAGGTTACTTCTTGTGCTCAAACCTTTGTTTTCCTTCAATCTCATAATCTCGTCACTGAAGGCATGCAATTGAATATGTTTCATTATTAGGTTTTCAGCGCTTTGTAGTTCTGTAGATGTTAAATAAGTAGTAGTAAGATGAGTGTCGGTTTTCGAACAGCTGTTTATGAAACGTTTTATCTGAGCAATGACCCTTGTAATACGAGTCAAATCGCTGTGTCTGTCTAATAACTCAATTACTATTGAAGACGGTTCACATTTCACAACATACGTTTGCATTTGTTTTTGTTTTGATTCGCATGTTGTCGATGTAATTGCAATTTTGCCAAAAGTATCTTCTCTGTAATTTTTTATCCAGTTGGGACCTTGCCACCACAAAGGATGTTGCAATAGTTGGGAACAACTGATTCCGCGTGATGCACAGTCTGCAGCATTTTCCTCGGATTTGACATAACTCCAGTGCTGTTTTGGAATTATTTCTTGCACTTGCTGTGCTCTGTTGCTGACGAACGACTTCCATTTTGTGACGTCACCATGCAGCCAGCCTAATACAATCATAGAGTCCGTCCAGGCGTATGTACTTTTGTGCACATTGTCCCATTTGAAGGCTGTCAGGACCTTTTTCATGAGCCGCGAAAGTAGTAGCGCTCCACATAATTCGAGTCGCGGTAGTGTCAATTTTTTGTTGATTGGCGACAACCTTGATTTTGCAGCGATAAGTCTAGTCACAGGCTCGTTTTTGTCATTTGTTGTCAGCAGGTATATAGCGCATGCGTAGGCCTTTTCGGATGCATCGCAGAACCCATGTACTTGGAATGGTTTCGTAATATCTCCCAGCCACCTTGGTATTTGAAATTCGGTTATATTGTGCAAGTCGCTAGTAAACTGTTTCCATTCTTCTTGTATGCTGTCAGGTAATGTTTCATCCCACTCGCATCCCGATAACCAGACGCTTTGGAACAGCAGTTTTGCTTTTACTGTCAAAGGTGTCAGCCAGCCCAGTGGGTCATAAGTTTTCGAGATTTTCGATAGTAGCTTCCTTTTTGTCAATTGGTTTTTATTGTCAAATTGTATTTTGTTTGTAAACGAAAATGTGTCAGTCGTAGGATTCCACTGGACTCCCAGGGCTTTTGTCATTCCATCGTTTGTAAAATGCATTGTCGTTTGGTTAAGATCTGAAGAAGATAAGCTTTCAATCAAGGTCTGGTTGTTGCTTGACCACTTCCGTAGTGTAAGGCCAGCTCCACTCAGCATGTCGATGAGTTGCCTTTGAATCTCTTGCGCTCGTTCAATGGAGTTGCTGCCACTTAGGACGTCATCAACGTACATTTCGTTAGCGATGACATCCGCCGCTAACGGATATTTCTGTGCATCATCGTCTGCAAGCTGTTTCAGCGTTCGAAGAGCTAGGAATGGTGCTGCCTTGGTGCCATACGTCACTGTGCATAACTGGAACTCCTTTAAAGGGCCTTGGTTGGATTCCCTCCATATGATCTTTTGCAAGCGTTGGTCTTCTTCATGGACAAGGATCATGCGATACATCTTCTCACAATCTGCTGTAAAGACGTACTTGTATAGCCGCCACCCTAATAATAATGTCAATAGATCTTGATGAAGCTTAGGACCACACTCCATCAAGTCGTTCAGGCTGTAACCTGTGTCGGTTTTCTGGGAGGCGTTAAAAACCACCCTCAATTTTGATGTCACTGAGTCCTGTTTTAGGACTCCATGATGAGGTAAGTAGCATGCCATGTTGCAGTCAGGTTTGCTCTCCTTCATGTGTCCCATTTTCAGGTACTCTTGCATAAATTTGATGTAACTATCTGATAATTTGTCATCCCTGCCTAATCTCCTTTCTAATTGCATAAACTGTGCTACAGCTCGTGGCTTTGACTTGCCCAGCAGCTGATTAAAATTAGGCTTCATTGGCAAACGAACTGCATATCTGCCATCAGCTAATCGCTTAGTTGTTGCAGTATAGAACTCCTCACAATATCGTTCCTCTGACGTCATAGAATTGCATGCATCTCCATTGATGTCTTCCACTTCCCAGTATTTTGTCAAGTCGTTAACTTCATTAACTACGACGTTGCAATTCAATGTTTTTGTGACATTGCCTGACAATATCCAACCCAACCGTGTTTGTTGAGCCATGGGTTCATTAACCTCCCCTTTGACTAAGCCATTCATGAGTATTTCGGAAAATACGTGTGCATCCAGAAGTATGTCAATGGGCCTAGATAAGTTGTAATCTGGGTCGGCTAGTGTGATGTCTGTCACATGAGCCCAAGGTTTCTTTGCAAATGTTACGTTAGGCAGACTGTTTACTACCCGTGTCATGATTAACGCTTCCGTTGTAAACTGGAAGTCGTTATGTAAGGACTTGCAGGACAGATGGACCTTTCCTTTACTCCTGTTGGATAAAGTACCGATCCCGCTTATGTTTGCACTCAGCTGTTGACGCTTTATGCCCAATCTTTGAGCTGCATTCTCCGTTATCAACGTAATTTGTGAGCCTTGATCAACTAGAGCCCTTAGTGTAATGTAGTCACCTCCAGCTGTGGCTACTTGCAGTAATGCTGTTGGTAATAATATTTCATCATCATTGTTCGATGCGAAGTTGTTTTGCAGATTTTTATTTGACCTAGTTGAAGTCGATGACGACGGTTTAGGTGCTGTTTGTGTTGCTGAGGGCGTTTGCGCTGACTTCACAATATCGTTGTGCAGAAGTGTGTTATGTTGTTCATTGCAATCTCTGCATCTTTTCTGTGATGCACAGTAACCCTTAGTATGCACATACAAACAATTTTTGCATATGTTATTGTTTTCTATGAATGCCATTTTTTCGTGACTTAGCATGTCAGTGAATTTAGAGCATCGAAATAATGCATGATTGGTATTGCACAACGGACAAATAATCTTACTGACTTGCCCAGCGTTTGACGCATGGAAATTGCGAGAATAGTTTGATGAATCTTTTTTGGGTTGTGAATTTGCTGACTTGGAATTTTTGCTGAACGGATGTGGCGTCTTAATGTGTGGTTTTGATGCAGGTTTATCACCGTGTTCTGGCTTTTTCCTGTGCAATGGTTCTAATGCCATGAACTTGTTTTCGACGAAATCCATAAAATAATTGTATGTTGGTATCTCGCGCGGATCCGACCTGGACTGCATGTATTCCGAATACGTTTCGGAGTCTAATTTTTCGCATAAAACGTAAACTAGAATCGGATCCCAAGAGCTAGTATCAAGAATAGTAGTAGTATAAGAATAGTTTCGTTGCTAGTGTCATATAACCGCTTGAGGTCGAATGCAGATTGTTTTTGCAAATTAGGTTGACGCATAAATACCTGGAAGTTTCTGGTGAATAACAAAAACTTATTATTGTATCTATGGCACAAAATTTCCCAACACGTGTCATAATTTTCGGGTGCAATGTGTAAATGTTGCACGAGCTTTTCCGCTTCACCTCGAAGTCTACCCTTTAAATGCTGCATTTTCTGACTTTTTGCAATCGCTGAATTATTATGAATCGCTTCTACGTAGAGATCCATAAAAGTAGGCCATAAGGTATAGTTGCCGTTAAAAGTAGGTATGTCAATTTTAGGCAATGTTTGCTGTTGATGTATAGAAGCGTTTAATTTCGTGTTCAACGCCCGTTTCATATTTGTAAATGCATTTTCGTGACGACAGAACTCGTCATAATAGTCCTGTGAATTCCCCTCTAATATGCAATCAATTTGTAAATGTAATTTGTCAACTGCAGTCCACCGAAACTCTACAGTCTTAAGCATATCCTCAATTTCCCATTTCTCCTTAACCTCGTCTAGGCTTCGATTTACTAACCTAGTGAATGCACGGAAGTTAGCTTGTTGCAACTGCTGTAACTCGAGTAGCTTGTCCTCTGCTCCTACAGATGTCTCGAACAGGGTTTTGTCAAACTCAACGTTTAACTTACTGTGGCCGGCGTTGCTGGTTCCAGCAAGAGTTTTCATCTCGAACGCTGCAATCTCGCGACGCGTTCCATAGTACCAACTTTTCATGACCTCATAAAAGTTACCGGTGAAATATTGATGATCTTTCTCTTCTACTGCACTCAGCTCCCGGTTCTTCTCTTCACATTCCGCCCATAGCAGATCTAACCTATCAAGCCTTTTACGAATGTACTCGGTGTTCTTCCTGCTCGCTGAATCCTTCTTAAAATTAGAATGGATTATCTTCACTTCCTCGAGGATCTCAGCTTGGCGCACGATTAAACCCTCCATTGTAAAGCCGTAAGATAAATAATGAACGATCTTACTTGAAATTCAGGAACTCTCCCTGTATGCAACTGCAATGCAATGTGACGCTCTGGAGTCTGGACCGCTGCTACCTCCCCGAATGCTTCCTGCACGGCAACACACGTGGCACGGTATGACACGACATGACACAGATCCCGCGCGACGACTTATCGACCGATGTATCGGACTGTATGGTACTTGCAATGGTTACGAAGGACCAAAAAACTATGTAGGGTGCATCCCTAACATAAGTAATGTCAATGCAAAAATGTAGAATGTCAATGTAACTTAAATGCAGAAAATGTCAGTGAGTGCTCAACGGGATGAATCTAAATAAAAATGCAAGTTGTCCGACTCAAACCACGTCTAATAGAACACTAAAAATGTAATATACATAAAATGCATAGAATTTTTTTTTTTTTTTTTATTTGTGATGGGTTTGCTCTTGACTCTAGTCTAGGTCAGAGGTGACAGAGACAAAGTCGACGATGGAGTGAGCTTACCCAGAAGAAGCCTGTTCACTCTCACTTTGAAGAGATTAGGGTTGTATACGTTCGGAAACACAGACGCAGGTAGTGAGTTCCACTCTTTTGCTGTGCGCATTATAAAAGACATTTGGAAGCGCTTAGTGCGAATTGGTGGAATAGCAACCAGGTAGGGATGGTAACTGGCAGTGCGTCTAGATGTCCGGTGGTAGAAGGGGGCCGGTGGAATGAGGTCGTGGAGTTCTCGGGCACACTCTCCGAAGTACAATCTGTAGAAGACCGACAAGCAGGCAACCTTGCGGCGATGAGCCAAGCAATGAAGCTTGGCATCCACCAGTTTTACGTCGCCAATGAGCCTCTTAGCTCTGCGTTCCACCGAGTCAAGCGCGGCTAGTTGGTACTTAGCTGATCCATCCCAAATGTGACTGCAATACTCCATGCAGGATCGGACTTGCGCTTTGTAAAGGGTTAAAAGCTGTCCAGGCGTAAAGTATCGCTTCACCCTATTTAGGATGCCCAGTTTCTTGGCCGCAGTTTGGGCCTTGTACTCGATGGTGGCGCCGAAGTTGAGACCAGATGTCAACTCCATGCCTAGGAGCTCAAGTCGATCAGTTACAGGAACAGATGTACCCCGAAAAGTAGGAGTTTGGGCGAAACGACTCTTTTTAGCGGTAAAAAGACACGCCTGCGTTTTGGTGGCGTTAAAAGAGACCAGATTATCATCATCCCACTGGGAGACAAAGCTTAAGGTCAAATCTGTCCGCTCTACCATGGCCTCTCTCAAGGAATGTGTCAGCGTCAATGCATTGCCAAATGTAGGTCGCGTCCAAGGTGCAAATACGCGAGTCTACCGGCTAACTTATTGCAATAACAATATTTAAAAACCCATGTACGTGCACCGTACAGTAATTATAAACGTTAGGAATATTAAAATTTCGGAATTATCAAAATAGGATGAATGATAGATAAATCGGAGTTGTTATATCAGGAATTTTGAACCATTCGGAACTATGAATATCGGTATTTTGAAATTCGTATTTGTGGCTAACAGAATAAAGTTTTTCGTATTTATGGCCATACGTCAGCATCTCTGTCTAGCTAAGTCAGCCACTCAGATATTTTGTCGTACAAAGTACTACACAGCATAGATCGCAGACCCACTTTTCATTTTGTCGATTAATCCTCCTGTCAATATCCACTTTTCGGCACTGAATATCTTAGCAAACATTAAAGCTGTACATAAACCTACAAAGATCTATTGGCGCGTGGTGGAAATTAGGATTAACGCCGCCGCCGCATTTGTTTTCAATACATTTCACAATAAAATTTTATTGCACAAATGTTCACCAACAGTGTATACCTAATAAAGTCATTCGGGCGCCAAAAGATCCTTGTAGCAGATTAAGTCATATTTGAAAACTATTGTGGTATATGCGAAAAGCTCACAGCATATCGTACAGTCACGAGCTTAGATACCACACAGATAACTATCTAACTAATAATAGTATATTTAAATTCTCACCTACTTCGCTGGAGTGCACGGTGAGACAGGTTGGCACGACCTCCCCTCGCCTCTTCAGTCTGTACGTATACATAAACCGGTTGATCGTCGAGCTCAGCAACACCTATCAGGATTGTTATGTTGACGGAGTATTCGTCAACAATATTAGTTACGCTGATGATAATATAGTTAACGTTTTTAACACACTGAAGTCCAAAAACACTAGTGATCACTGGGACATCTCCATTAAACTATTAAGTAATATAATAGACATCGTAGCCCCCTATCTAGCTGTTACTTTTAATAAATGTGTAGATTTAGGAACTTTTCCTGACCTCATGAAAAGTAGTAAAGTCATACCATTATTTAAATCAGGTAACAAAAATGACGTTGGCAATTTTAGGCCTATTTCTATCTTACCTGCATTTAGTAAAATATTTGAAAAGTTAATACTCAAGCAGATGCTAAGACATTTTAATTTAAATGGCCTCCTTCATGATGAACAATATGGCTTTACAAAAGGTCGTTGGACTACAGATACGGGTGTTGCTCTGCTGAAACACATATTTAACGCATGGGAGAACTCGCAAAATGCTATTGGAGTTTTCTGTGATCTCTCCAAAGCCTTTGATTGCGTACACCATGACACGCTTTTGCGTAAACTACATCATTACGGTGTCCAAAACGAAGCTCTTAAAGTCATAAATTCATATTTACATAATAGGTTTCAATGTGTAGATGTTAATGGTGTGAAATCTTACGGGTTACCAGTTCAGTTAGGTGTACCTCAAGGCTCAATACTGGGCCCATTCTTATTCTTAGTGTATGTATATCAATGACTTACCATTCTATTTAAGGTAAGGTATCTGTGACGTTGTACTTTTTGCAGATAACACTTCTCTTATTTTTAAAGTAGACAGGAACAGACAAGATTTTGACGACGTAAACGGATTGGTTTACGACAAATAACTTACTTCTCAATGCCAAGAAAACGAAATGTATAAAGTTTGCCTTACCGAATGTTAGAAATCTAGGACCCAACTTTGTCTTAGATAAAGAGGTGCTTAAAACTGTAGACTCGGCAGTTTTTCTGGGCATAACAGTAGATGCCAAACTTCAGTGGGGCCCTCATATATCAAGCCTAGCGGGAAGGCTCAGTTCAGCCGCTTACGCCGTCAGGAAAGTAAGACAATACACTGACGTTGATACAGCTCGGTTAGTCTATTTTAGTTATTTTCATAGCGTTATATCCTACGGTATTCTTCTCTGGGGCAAAGCCACTGACATTCAAAATATATTTGTACTTCAAAAACGAGCTGTTCGAGCAATTTACCAGCTAGGTGCTAGAGTTTCTCTGAGAGATTTTTTTAAACATATTGGTATTCTCACAGTGGCATCACAATTCATCTTCGCCAACATCTTATATAATCTCTTGAGCAGCTTCACTGGCTGCTATCACTTCCGCTTCTGTTGAGGAAATGGAGACAGTATTTTGTTTCTGGCTTCTCCAGCTAATAGCAGCTCCAGAGAATAAGCACATCGTTCCAGATGTCGATCTCCCGGTAGTCGGGTCTCCTGCGTGATCTGAGTCACTATAACAGACCAAATATGAGGGTGACTCCTTCGTGTAAGTCAGCCCGTTCTGTTGGGTCCCTTTCAAGAAACGAAAAATGCGTTTTACCAGCATGACATCTTTATTAGTGGGTGCGTCTAGGTTTCTGGATGCGACACCCACAGCATATGAAATATCAGGCCTTGTGCCTACTGATAAATATGCTAAAGCACCCACGGCTTGTCTGTACGGGAAATTCGTGATCTCATCCTCTCCCGTCTCATGCTCTTTGATGATGGGCGTTGGTGCTGATTTGCAATTGGACATTCCATATTTTTCCAAAACTTTCTTTGTGTAGGCCTTCTGACATAGTGTAATGGTCTCGTCTTTGCGCACGTCAATTTCCAACCCAAGGAAATATGATGCAGGTTTAGTAATTATCTTGAATCGTGCTTTTAATTCCTTAATGAATTCGTCTCCTGCTTTGGTTGTGTTGTACGCTACTAGTCCATCGTCAACGTAAAGACCAATAAAGACTTTGGATTGTCCTTTGACTCGAACATACAAGCATGGATCCGCTTCACTTTGTTGAAAGTTAGATTTCTTTAAGAACTCTGCAATGCAGGTGTTCCAGCAACGCGGCGCTTGCTTTAGTCCATAGAGACTGCGTTTCAGCTTGCAGACTCGTTTTGTGGCATCCTGATAACCATCAGGCTGTTTCATATAAATATCTTCTTCGACTGTGCCGTTTAGGAAAGCTGTTGACACATCGAACTGGCATAATTTTAGATTTTCTTTTGCAGCTATGGCAAGTAGTGTTCGCACAGTGCTCAGGCGAACCACTGGACTGAACGTTTTATCGTAGTCTATTCCAGGTTGTTGAGAGTAGCCCTTGATTACCATTCTGGCTTTATACCTTTCGACGGAACCATCAGGATTCATTTTAACTTTATATACCCATTTGCAAGGCAGGGCTTTTCGTCCTTTAGGTAAATCAACCAGATCCCAGGTTTGGCTTTCTTTCAGAGATGCCATTTCATTTTTCATAGCTTCTTGCCATTTGTTTCTGTCAGGAGATTCTAATGCTTCTTTGAAGGTGATAGGTTCTTTAGGCTTGTGAATGTTTTCAATTTCTTCAACAGCTGCCAAAATAAAATCATCGTAGCGCTTAGGAGCTGTAATTTTAGTCTTATCTCTCAAAGATCTCGCTTCATTAGTCACGTTTTCAGCAACAGCGTTATGTACAGGTTCATAATCATCGTCATCATGGGATAACCCGGAAAGAGATTCGTAGTCACTTTCGTTGTTTACTGGTTCGATACGTTGAGTGTTTTCATCTAAATGTGGTGATGAAGTTCCGTTGTCATCTTGATCATCGGTGTCTGTATCACTGTGCTGGTTATCTCCTTTGTTATCATCAAACGTAATAGTCACTTGCTTGCGTGATGTTTGTTGTGACGTTTGTTTGTTTTCTTCTGATGAACTTTGAATTCCATTGAACAATTTGGAAAGTTCAGTTTTATTATGTTCATCGTAGAACATGTTCTTAACCACTCGAATATCTTTCGATGTAACAATAATGTTCTTCGAGGGTATGAAAATTCTGAAAGCTTTGCTTGTTTCAGAGTATCCCGCAAACATGCCGGGAATTGCCTTTGGTGCAAATTTGTGACCGTTGATGCCTTTCTTCAAAACAAAAGTCTTGGAACCGAACACGTACAAATGATTGATACATGGCTTTCTGCCTACCCATCGTTCAAATGGCGTTTCGTTCTGGATAGCGCTGTTAATACTCCTGTTTGATAGGTAGTTTGCAGTGAAGACTGCTTCGCCCCAGAATTTTAATGGTGTATGTGCGTCAATCATCATTGCTCTCGCTTTCTCCACAAGGGTGCGGTTCTTTCTTTCTGCAACTCCGTTTTGATTCGGGGTATAAGGTGCGGTGAGCCTTCGCTGTATTCCGCAACATTTTAGGTAAGTGTCAAACTCTTTATTGACGTATTCAGTACCATTGTCTGACTGTAAAAACTTAATTTTATTTCCAGTTTGTGTCTCCGCTAGATGTTTGAACTCTTTGAACTTGTCGAATACTTCGTTCTTGGTTTTGATGAGATAAACTCGACTGTATC
The DNA here is from genome assembly GCA_948252095.1 of Dicycla oo. Classification (NCBI taxonomy): domain Eukaryota; kingdom Metazoa; phylum Arthropoda; class Insecta; order Lepidoptera; family Noctuidae; genus Dicycla; species Dicycla oo. The sequence goes on along the minus strand of OX411720.1, from coordinate 31,523,763 downwards.
TGCTATAGTCATCAATAAAGGTAACGAAATATTTGTTTCCGCCGATTGTGGGCGTTTGTATAGGTCCACACACGTCGCTATGAACAATTTCTAAGCGTTCTGTTGTTCTTTGGGTATTTTTCTCACAGGGGGCTGGTACTCGATGCAGTTTTGCTTGGATGCAGGTTTCACATTCTGCCAAGGTTTCAGAAGCATCAAAGTTCAAGCCAACTAAGTTCTCGTTTATGAGTGCAAGTTTCATATCTTTGGCGTTCATGTGACCAAGTTTTCTGTGCCAGTCGCTGATGTTTGATGAGTTCGTTTTCTTCGTAGTAGTTGTAACGTCATCGTTATCATTGGCCAGGTTGTTGCGCTCATGTTTATTTGGTTTAATATAGTAGAGACCATCTTCTTCTTTGTAAGCAGTGAGCGTTATTCCAGCTTTTGTGTTTCTGACCGTTGCTTTGTTCTTCGTAAAGAGGACAGAGCATCCTGCATCTGTCATTTTACTAACGGACATCAAATTAGTACAAAGACTAGGTACGTACATCGTGTCTTTTAGGTGTGTACGCGCAATACTGCTACCATTTTTGGATAAAAAGGTTATTGTGCCTTTACCTTCAATCTTTGCAGTATGTTCTTCAGTGGCGAAGCTTAATTTTCTGGATATTTGCTCAATGGTCGTAAATAATTCTCGTTGATACGTCATGTGAGACGTACAACCGCTGTCTAAGACCCAAATGCTGTTTCTAGGCTTCTCGTTTTGTGTGAGGAGGCACTGTGTAGCATAATTGTTCTTATGAGAACCGTTGTTGTTTTTGGTTGGTTTCTCATTGTTCTTCTTCCAGCAGTTAGTACAGATTTTGTGGGTTTTGCGTTTAAATATGTTTCCTCTTTGTTTGCAAATTTTACATGTGGCGTATAGTGCTTCTTCATGCGTGAAATATTCAGGTTTGTCGTTGTTTTCTGCAGTTTTGCTATGACGAGCTTCACATTCTTCGATAATTTTGTTTTTCAGTTCTTCTGGCTTCGGAAGAGTGTCTCGTGTTTCAATAGCGACTCTGAAATTCTCGTATTCGGATGAGAGACTGTACAACATCATGATTGTCAACAAGTCCTCGTTTATGGCTATATCCATGTCTGCCAATTTGTCAACTATGTCCATAAATTTGTTCAGATGATCACGTACGTCGTGTCCTTCTAATTTTGTTAGGATCAGTTGTTTCAATAGGGATGCCTTTCGTGCAGGCCCCTTGCTGGCGTAGGTATCTTTCAGTTTTTCCCATAATGCTTTAGCTGTTTTGCAATTTTTAATTTGTTTGAGTTCAGAAGGAGCGATTATAAGAATCAGTTCTGATCTTGCTTGTCTGTCACCTTCTTTGTCAGCTTCAGTAGCATTATTTTCAATGTATTTCCACAGTTTTTGACGAACTAAGACGGCTTCAGCTTGTATGACCCATGTGTCGTAATTTTCTCTCGTAAGAGGCTCGATTTTGGTGCTCGACATTTTTAAAAACAAATGCGACAGGGTTACTCACTTAAAACTCGTAACTTCGTACACGCTCTGCTACCATGTTAAATATAATAGAAATATATAATAAAAAAAATAATAATAATAAAAATAATAAAAATAATAATAATAATAATAAAAAAATAATAAAATAATAATAAATAAAAATAATAAAAAAATAAAATAATAAAATAATAATAATAAAATAATAATAATAAAATAATAATAATAATAAAATAATAATAAAAACTATCTTTTTTTCATGTATTTCTATTATATTTAACATGGTAGCAGAGCGTGTACGAAGTTACGAGATTTAAGTGAGTAACCTTGTCGCATTTGTTTTTTAAAATGTCGAGCACCAAAATCGAGCCTCTTACGAGAGAAAATTACGACACATGGGTCATACAAGCTGAAGCCGTCCTAGTTCGACAAAAACTGTGGAAATACATTGAAAATAATGCTACTGAAGCTGACAAAGAAGGTGACAGACAAGCAAGATCAGAACTGATTCTTATAATCGCTCCTTCTGAACTCAAACAAATTAAAAATTGCAAAACAGCTAAAGCATTATGGGAAAAACTGAAAGATACCTACGCCAGCAAGGGGCCTGCACGAAAGGCATCCCTATTGAAACAACTGATCCTAACAAAATTAGAAGGACACGACGTACGTGATCATCTGAACAAATTTATGGACATAGTTGACAAATTGGCAGACATGGATATAGCCATAAACGAGGACTTGTTGACAATCATGATGTTGTACAGTCTCTCATCCGAATACGAGAATTTCAGAGTTGCTATCGAAACACGAGACACTCTTCCGAAGCCAGAAGAACTGAAAAACAAAATTATCGAAGAATGTGAAGCTCGTCATAGCAAAACTGCAGAAAACAACGACAAACCTGAATATTTCACGCATGAAGAAGCACTATACGCCACATGTAAAATTTGCAAACAAAGAGGAAACATATTTAAACGCAAAACCCACAAAATCTGTACTAACTGCTGGAAGAAGAACAATGAGAAACCAACCAAAAACAACAACGGTTCTCATAAGAATAATTATGCTACACAGTGCCTCCTCACACAAAACGAGAAGCCTAGAAACAGCATTTGGGTCTTAGACAGCGGTTGTACGTCTCACATGACGTATCAACGAGAATTATTTACGACCATTGAGCAAATATCCAGAAAATTAAGCTTCGCTACTGAAGAACATACTGCAAAGATTGAAGGTAAAGGCACAATAACCTTTTTATCTAAAAATGGTAGCGGTATTGCGCGTACACACCTAAAAGACACGCTGTACGTACCTAGTCTTTGTACTAATTTGATGTCCGTTAGTAAAATGACAGATGCAGGATGCTCTGTCCTCTTTACGAAGAACAAAGCAACGGTCAGAAACACAAAAGCTGGAATAACGCTCACTGCTTACAAAGAAGAAGATGGTCTCTACTATATTAAACCAAATAAACATGAGCGCAACAACCTGGCCAATGATAACGATGACGTTACAACTACTACGAAGAAAACGAACTCATCAAACATCACCGACTGGCACAGAAAACTTGGTCACATGAACGCCAAAGATATGAAACTTGCACTCATAAACGAGAACTTAGTTGGCTTGAACTTTGATGCTTCTGAAACCTTGGCAGAATGTGAAACCTGCATCCAAGCAAAACTGCATCGAGTACCAGCCCCCTGTGAGAAAAATACCCAAAGAACAACAGAACGCTTAGAAATTGTTCATAGCGACGTGTGTGGACCTATACAAACGCCCACAATCGGCGGAAACAAATATTTCGTTACCTTTATTGATGACTATAGCAGATACAGTCGAGTTTATCTCATCAAAACCAAGAACGAAGTATTCGACAAGTTCAAAGAGTTCAAACATCTAGCGGAGACACAAACTGGAAATAAAATTAAGTTTTTACAGTCAGACAATGGTACTGAATACGTCAATAAAGAGTTTGACACTTACCTAAAATGTTGCGGAATACAGCGAAGGCTCACCGCACCTTATACCCCGAATCAAAACGGAGTTGCAGAAAGAAAGAACCGCACCCTTGTAGAGAAAGCGAGAGCAATGATGATTGACGCACATACACCATTAAAATTCTGGGGCGAAGCAGTCTTCACTGCAAACTACCTATCAAACAGGAGTATTAACAGCGCTATCCAGAACGAAACGCCATTTGAACGATGGGTAGGCAGAAAGCCATGTATCAATCATTTGTACGTGTTCGGTTCCAAGACTTTTGTTTTGAAGAAAGGCATCAACGGTCACAAATTTGCACCAAAGGCAATTCCCGGCATGTTTGCGGGATACTCTGAAACAAGCAAAGCTTTCAGAATTTTCATACCCTCGAAGAACATTATTGTTACATCGAAAGATATTCGAGTGGTTAAGAACATGTTCTACGATGAAGATAATAAAACTGAACTTTCCAAATTGTTCAATGGAATTCAAAGTTCATCAGATGAAAACAAACAAACGTCACAACAAACATCACGCAAGCAAGTGACTATTACGTTTGATGATAACAAAGGAGATAACCAGCACAGTGATACAGACACCGATGATCAAGATGACAACGGAACTTCATCACCACATTTAGATGAAAACACTCAACGGATCGAACCAGTAAACAACGAAAGTGACTACGAATCTCTTTCCGGGTTATCCCATGATGACGATGATTATGAACCTGTACATAACGCTGTTGCTGAAAACGTGACTAATGAAGCGAGATCTTTGAGAGATAAGACTAAAATTACAGCTCCTAAGCGCTACGATGATTTTATTTTGGCAGCTGTTGAAGAAATTGAAAACATTCACAAGCCTAAAGAACCTATAACCTTCAAAGAAGCATTAGAATCTCCTGACAGAAACAAATGGCAAGAAGCTATGAAAAATGAAATGGCATCTCTGAAAGAAAGCCAAACCTGGAATCTGGTTGATTTACCTAAAGGACGAAAAGCCCTGCCTTGCAAATGGGTATATAAAGTTAAAATGAATCCTGATGGTTCCGTCGAAAGGTATAAAGCCAGAATGGTAATCAAGGGCTACTCTCAACAACCTGGAATAGACTACGATAAAACGTTCAGTCCAGTGGTTCGCCTGAGCACTGTGCGAACATTACTTGCCATAGCTGCAAAAGAAAATCTAAAATTATGCCAGTTCGATGTGTCAACAGCTTTCCTAAACGGCACAGTCGAAGAAGATATTTATATGAAACAGCCTGATGGTTATCAGGATGCCACAAAACGAGTCTGCAAGCTGAAACGCAGTCTCTATGGACTAAAGCAAGCGCCGCGTTGCTGGAACACCTGCATTGCAGAGTTCTTAAAGAAATCTAACTTTCAACAAAGTGAAGCGGATCCATGCTTGTATGTTCGAGTCAAAGGACAATCCAAAGTCTTTATTGGTCTTTACGTTGACGATGGACTAGTAGCGTACAACACAACCAAAGCAGGAGACGAATTCATTAAGGAATTAAAAGCACGATTCAAGATAATTACTAAACCTGCATCATATTTCCTTGGGTTGGAAATTGACGTGCGCAAAGACGAGACCATTACACTATGTCAGAAGGCCTACACAAAGAAAGTTTTGGAAAAATATGGAATGTCCAATTGCAAATCAGCACCAACGCCCATCATCAAAGAGCATGAGACGGGAGAGGATGAGAACACGAATTTCCCGTACAAACAAGCCGTGGGTGCTTTAGCATATTTATCAGTAGGCACAAGGCCTGATATTTCATATGCTGTGGGTGTCGCATCCAGAAACCTAGACGCACCCACTAAAAAAGATGTCATGCTGGTAAAACGCATTTTTCGTTTCTTGAAAGGGACCCAACAGAACGGGCTGACTTACACGAAGGAGTCACCCTCATATTTGGTCTGTTATAGTGACTCAGATCACGCAGGAGACCAGACTACCGGGAGATCGACATCTGGAACGATGTGCTTATTCTCTGGAGCTGCTATTAGCTGGAGAAGCCAGAAACAAAAGACTGTCTCCATTTCCTCAACAGAAGCGGAAGTGATAGCAGCCAGTGAAGCTGCTCAAGAGATTATATGGTTAAATAGACTACTTAAGGATCTGTCCAAGAACACAGAGAAACCGGTACTAAACCTAGATAATGAGTCAGCTATTAAACTTGCTAAAAATCCGCAATACGAATATCACAAACGGACTAAGCACATCAAGCTGAAACATTTCTTTGTGAGAGAATGTGTTATCAACGGAGACTTAACTGTCCAACACGTTCCGTCGGAGTTGCAGTTGGCCGATATGCTAACGAAGCCACTGTTTGGCCCTAGGCTGCAAGATTTAAGTTCCAGAATGGGACTCAAGAATTTATTTATAAATTCTTAAAAACGTGAGAGGATGTGAAGTATACACACCTTCTTATTACATAGTAAAAACTCTATGGACTACCTGTATTGCTACGCAACACTCGGTTGTTGATACTTTGAAGTTTTGTGACTTACAATAAAACTATCTTTTTTCATGTATTATATTTAACAATATTAGACAAAATATACATTTATACACTAAAGACAGTGATATCCACAATGTTAACACCAGAAATAAGGACAAATTACGTATATGTAAGTGGGCACATCCTTTATTACTGGAGGCCTTTATTTAGGTATAAAGTTCTGCTTACGTTTTTAGTTTTGTATTTTTATTTCTGCTTGAGTATAGTTTTCGGTTTTTTTTTTTTTGTATATTGGCGTGTGCTAGCTTACGTATAGCAAATAATTTAATTTAATGTTTTGTGTTGCGTAATGTACCTAAATTATTATGCGCAGTGTTGTATACATTCTTTTTTTTTTTTTAACTGAACAGACAGCTGTGCTGCTGGGGAGTTTGTTGCGCCACTTCTTCTCCCCAGCTAAAGCACTAGGAAGTGGTGAAGGGCGGGCGTTTTTGAGGGCTGTCTTATGTAATTTTGACGTTCAAAAAGTGCTGATTCTCAGCCTAGTTTGAATAAATGACTTTTGATTTTGATTTTATGGTCTTACAAAGCCCTTTGATTAACGCAATGATAAGCCTGCTTACGGCATGTGAGATGCGCGGTGGCTCATGGGCTCAGATACAATGTTACCACAGTTGAAACTTTGCGGAAGTTTCTTAAAGCAAGTTACTACTTTCAAGTATCTGGGCTACGGGATTTTTAAAAAAATATAAAAGACAGTCTGGATATTGAGCGTGAGCACAGGGCGTTGGCTATCTTCTGCAATATGTTGTCTCGCAGATTTGCAAAATGCCAGCGTACAATACAATAACGCTTTCAAGGGTGTTGATGGGGTTGCCGCGCTACTGCAGTGCTTCCGATATGTGCGCAGAGGGAAGAACAGACGGTTTTCACGCCATCATGCGCAAGCGTTGCGCTTCCATTATACGCAGGGTACGTGCCAGGCACAGCAACATCCTGAAAACTTTAGCTAATAGGTGGGACAGCCCTATACTGGGAAATTGTATACGCTATTGGTTACTGAATAATTTGTGTTATTTTCTGGTACCTACCTAGTTGTGTAAGTACTAACAGTACATTCTAAGTCGTGTGTATTTTTTTTTTAAGATCGGTAATTGATACTGGCAGAATAGTCGTCGAATCGGTTGCCAAAAAGAGAAAAGTGTCGCTTATTATTGACATTTCTACTTTCAAACATGACTGTCAGATATTTACCTAAGCTTCCAGTGGGATGTCACATATTTTTGCAATATGAACGGCAGTGATTGCGATACAGAAGATAACTTGAAATATTATTCCGTCAGGTTTTTATGCTGCCACAGTGATGTCAGATATTTTCGATCACAACGAAATATCACATTATTTTGAATTTAACTGAGTAAGCAGATATGTATGACTTTGATATTGCATTAATGCATATTTTTGAAGCCGATGCATAATATTTTGTCGGTTGTCTCACCAGAAAATTTTGGTGTTGCTTCGATGTCATATTTGTGCTGCCTTCCACATATACTGGCCGTCATATATTAATGGATGAATCATGAAATCAGATATTATTGCCGAGCATACTCGTAGTAATATATTTATGCTCGTCAATGTACATGGTACAATAGTCGGTTCTGCATCGCGAAGACATTTTCTTGTCTTCCTTTGTTTTGCACTTAAGTAAATCAGTCCATGTTTTGTTTTTCAGGTGAAACGTCTACTAACATTCTCGTATACTGGATGTCAGCTGTGGGCGGCGTAGTCTTTATAATATTAGTGATAATATTATATTTGTTAGTTAAGAAGCGTTGCTGCTGTATAAGATCGAGTTCGCAAGAATTGCTACCAGTACCAACGCCGAGAAATGACGTAATTTTTATCTTTTTTAATTCTGACTTCTTTAAATGTTAGTATATAATTTTTAAGAAACGGTTGATTAAATGTCCGTTTTTACTTTCAGCCACGCAACGTTTTTTATCTGAACCTGTTGTCGGTCTTTCAACCCATAAACGAACGCGAAGCCGCGGAGTTGGAGGAAAATCATTATGAGGAGATTCAGTAGTCAAGTAATGGTTTACTTGATTATTGAATCTCCTCATAACGATTCGTTTGTTACATCGAATCAACACTAACTCAACTCGACTCAAAGCCATTGACGTGTAAGTTTTATATATCTTCACGGACAGCGACATCTCTTGTGAATAATGACGCGTCGACAACTACTGACACGTAATTTTGGAAATGTCACTGTACGTGACTTGTTATTAGGTTCACATTCCAATATTTTACTTTGAGTGGAGTTGGTGAAGCGAATCATAATGATTCGAGATCTAAGATCCTACGGTTTCTACTTCTACAATCGACGAGGAGGAGAGGAACAGGCGTGGGCGGCGAGGAAAATTCACCACAGTCTGGTCGGGAGAGTTAGAACTTTTAGTTGATTTGTAGTGAATGTAAAATAAGTGTAAATTCCAAAATATGTATGTACTGTAAATTAAATTCTCGATTTGTTGCAACAAATTGTCTAATAGATGACTGATTCACTAGAGATAAGTATTGGTGAAGATTAATTGTGTACGATTTAAGTGAATCTTGGTTTTTTAATCAATGTTTTTAACCTATTTAATTTATTTAACATTAAGTTTACCTAGTATTGTACTTATTGAAATAATCCAAAACAAATAAGACGTGAGGAGAGGACTTGTGTTCTATTTCTATGCACGTCACCGGTTATTTATGTCGCGCAATTTAGTTCCAAATTTCAAACGAGATGGCGCTGTACATTTACGTCAGGATTCTGAGTCGCGGTATTAAGATTCTCCGCCGTTGAACGACCTTCGCGCGTTTTTGTAGTAAATTCATACTTACCTGGCATAGGGGATACCGTGATCAATAAGGCGGTTTCCCCAGGGCGAGGCCTTCCCATTGCACTGCGGGTGGGTTGACCCCTGCGATTATCCCTAATGTGGATAACTCGGATGCGTAATTTTTGATAGTGGGGACTGCGTACGCGCCGTCCCCTCAGAATTCCCTGACTGAGTTCACTCAAATAACTTTCCGCTCTGAAGTTAGTCCAAATTACAGCGCAGTTGTTAATATCTGTGCTAAAACAAACAGCAGCCGCATGCCATACCATGCTTTCCGATGCGCATGGTTATGTCTGCAGAGCGGCAAAGTATTTGACGCGAAGTATGTATACATATCGAGGAAAACCTGCTAAACAACATTATTGGCAATTTATTTTTTTTAAGAATCGGAATCAAAACTTTATTTGCTATGAATGTAGGTACAGGTATAAGATGTTGTACATAATTTAATAAGTTCGGCTACAGTCTACCTTACGGCGTGCAAATTATTACATACATTAAAATATTAATACATACAAACAAAATAATGTCAACAAAACAAAACAGAAATTATAGTGAAGTCAATTACATAATGATATTATAGTCAGGTACGGTAAGTGTTACATAGTCAAATTTACAATTAATTATAACAATCATAACCTGGATAAATTTACATCATTTAGAAAGTCTTTCACTGAGTAATAACATTTGTCTAAAAGTAGTGCAGTTACCTTAGATTTAAAAATGTTTATAGAATAATCCTTATAACCATGAGGAATTTTATTATAAATGACAGGACCCATTGTTAAAATACTTTTCCTTAACAGTGCTGTTTTGTAATTATGTACCCGAATGTAGCAAGTTCTTGTATTGGGATCTCAAGGGGCCATTACGTTGTCTTATATTGACCAATGAAGGAAATATAATAAGTTTATATTGGTTTTTACAAAAATGGCGATTTCCAGTATGTACAAACATGGAAAAGTCAGTATCCTCATAGACCAAAACACAGGTTGTTAGCTGTCTGTGCTTTTAAGGTTTGCAATAAATCTAATACACCGTTTCTGGGCCTTTAAAATCTCCTCCCTCTCACTACAGTTACCCCAAAGTATGATTACGCAACCAACATGATAAGCTAGTAGAAGTGTATCATTGATAACTTTGTGTGATAGGTTGTACAGTACATATGCTGATTTATTTAACTTCATACATACGTCATCGGCATGAGGTTTCCAAGTCAAATTGTTGTCAATCAGGATGCCTAGAAATTTTGCTACAGAAGTTGTATCCACTTTTTGATCGTTATAACCAACATATTATCATCAGCGCGTATTCTTTGGTAGAAGAGCATTACTTTTGTCTTTTTAGATTTATTATTAAGTTATTTGTGTTAAATACATAAAAAGTCTTACCCTGTTGAGCTTTTTGCTAATGATGATTATATTTAATTTAATTTATTACTAACATTAGGCTAAGTATACTATTTACTACTAACATTATATGGATTTTTAATCTGAAATAAAATATTTGAATTTGAATTTGAATATGACAACAATTGACTAAGCTTTTTGTATGGTATTAATAATAAAACATATAAAACGTAAACCAAATGTCTCATTACTTTTGTGCGAACCTGATATATTAGGTTGGGGAAAAAGTCTTTTCGCATTATAGTATGTATGAACTTGTAATAAAATCTCTTAGGCTATACTATTTGTATCTGGCTGGTTTTGGTATCATTGAAAGTTTAAATTTTAAAGAACATAATTCCAAATTCAAATTAGGAAAATGTGTGATTTTCATTTGTTTTTCGTACCGTCAAGATGAGTGAATCTAATGAAGAAATTCGATACATTTTAAAATTTTACTACAAAAAAGGTAAAAATGCAACGCAAGCCGCGAAAAAAATTTGCGATGTTTATGGACCTAGTGTAGTGTCTGTGAGAGTAGCACAAATTTGGTTTAAGCGTTTTCAATCCGGAAATTTTGATGTCAAAGATGCACGTCGCTCTGGTCGCCCTATTACGAATAAAATGGATGCCATTGTTGAAAAAGTGGAGCAAGATCGGCATATCAGTAGTTACGACGTAGCTGAAGAACTGGAAATTGACCACAAAACAGTTTTGGCGCATTTGAAAAAAACTGGGTACACAAAAAAGCTCGACATTTGGGTACGTCACGAGCTCACTGAAAGAAATCTAATGAACCGTGTACTCATTTGTGATTCTTTATTACGACGTAATGAAACCGAACCATTTTTGAAGAAGCTGATATTTGGTGATGAAAAGTGGATCACGTATGACAAGAACGTGCGAAAAAGGTCGTGGTCAAAGGCCGGTCAGGCTTCACAGACTGTGGCGAAACCCGGGTTAACTCGCAACAAGGTGATGCTGTGTGTGTGGTGGGATTGGAAGGGCATTATTCATTATGAGCTGTTACCACCAGGCAGGACCATCGATTCTGAACTCTACTGCGAACAACTGATGAGATTAAAGCAAGAAGTTGAGAGAAAGTGGCCGGAATTAATCAACAGTAGGGGTGTGGTTTTTCATCATGATAACGCTAGACCTCCACTCACTCAGCCACTCAGCAAAAATTAAGAGAGTTTGGCTGGGAGGTGTTAATGCATCCGCCGTATAGTCCTGACCTTGCACCTTCAGATTTCCACCTGTTTCGGTCTCTTCAGAATTCTTTAGGCAGTGTCAGGTTAACATCACGAGAGGACTGCCAAAACCACTTGTCGCGGTATTTTGACCAGAAGTCCCAAAATTTCTATAACAATGGGATCATGTCCCTACCTACAAGATGGCAAAAAGTTATCGAACAAAATGGTACCTACATACTTTAGTTAAATGTAAATAAACTATTGTTGGCTATTTATTAGGTTGATGGTAGGGGTACGGCGGATGACGGCATAAAAGCGATGTAAATAAAACGAGACGCGCGCCCCTTTCTGCTATCATCCGTCGTACGAGTAGGTCGTGAGTTTTTGATTTGTATTGTTCATACCGTATTTGAGTAATTCCTTTGTGTTATTTTCTTGATTGTATTTGTTCTGTCATTTCTGTTAAATTAGGTCAAGTAAATTTTGTTTTTAAAAATCTAATCCGCTTCTGATTTCCAACATCAGAAGTGGGATAAAGAAAACATTCCCACTTTCATCTTGATTATTGTTCTCATCCATTTCTTAAAAACAAAACTCCGTTAATATTTGAAAGTTACGAATTTCATTCTCTTATGAGGGTACTTTTTGTGTTTACATTCGTTAACTATCTTTTACGTTAACTCTGTTTGTGTTAACATTTTGTTTTGTTGTTTTTAAGTAGGTTTTGAACATCTTTCTTTGCTTACCTACATTCTTTATAATTTTATAGTCATTTTCGTTGACTAGGTTTATATCAACGTTCTGTTTTGTTGTTTATAATTGAGTTCGAAACATGGATAAGCCGGGACGTTCACGTTCTCGTAATCAACGCTCATCTGAGTCGCATAGCAGGTGCCAGCGTAATAATCGTTCTTCGAAAAGACGTTCACGCGGCGGTAAACACTCGCATAGCCGTTCGCGGGGTCGATCGCGTAGTTTCACACCGCGTTATCAACGCTCGCGTAACCGACGTTCTCCGGATCGGCGTTCCCGAGGCCGACACTCGTGTAGCTACTCGCGCAGTCGTTCGCCGCATGCTAAGCGTATACGCAGTCGTCGATCCGCTTCGCGGGGACAAGATTGCCGTTCTCGTGATCGAGGATGTCGCCGTGATAAGTACTCGCCATATCGTGCTACTAATGTTAACCGTAGAGAGAGAAATTCACGGTCTATGCGTACGCCTTCTTTGCCGCCACTGCAGAGAAATTCTGACTCTTTAAATACTGTGCTCTCGCGTTTAGAGGCGCTTGAGAGGCGTTCGCATGCCCCAGTATCAATTGAGCCCGCCGCTGGACCAGGCACGGAACAAATTGTTGAAGCGATACATTCGTTAAAATCTGTAGGTACCAGTCATTATTACGTCTCTAATTTTGACCCCAGTATCCATGACGTTGATACATGGTTTAGTGAAGTCGATAGGGCTAAACTTGCCAATAAATGGAGCGACCATGAATGTCTTTCACGTATAGGAAACTGTCTAAAAGGTGACGCTAAATCATGGCTCAATGAGTGGGTGTCAAATGATAGAACGTGGACGAACTTTAAAATTGATTTTAAACCTTTGTGCATTAAAAGAATAGATAGGGCGGGTATTTTATTTGATGTAATGTCGACTAACTCGGATAAGTACCGTACGTATGCCGAGTATGCAAGGAAGTCACTATTGCGTTTGCGTATCGTAAAAGGTCTTAGCGATGATCTAATCACAGAGATTGTTTTGAGAGGAATAACCGATCCTCAAGTGAAGGCAACAGCGACAAATGCTAACTTAAAACCCGTAGACTTGGTCAATTATTTGTCTACTTTTGTGAAACCTATCGAAACTACAGCTGTAGATACAAGTAAACGCACCAATCACCGTTTTACCGCCAATAGGGACAAGAACAAATCCCAGGGTCTTAAGAAAGTTCCAACCAAGTGTTATAGTTGTGGTGAGCCTGGACACAGGCAAATTTCGTGCCCAAAACGACCTAAGTCTAGTGCTAATACCGATGCAGGATCGAAACCGTCTTCCTCTGACAATAGGCCAGTTTCGAGTGAAATCACGTGCGCTTACTGCAAAAAGCCGGGCCATGACATAAAGTCGTGTTTTGCCAGACGACGTGTTGATGAGTAACGTAATAATAAAAAAGTTAACTTCTGCTCGGCTCCTTTGCAAAAGCGCAGTGATATTGTCGTAGGTGTTAGTCAAGGCATTCCAGTAGACATTTTAATTGACAGTGGCGCCATTGGCGTATCATTGATATCATCTTCGATTGTGACATATTTTTCTTGTGCCAAGAAGACTGTCAACTGTCAAATAAAGGGAGTAGGTGAATCAGTTACTCAAATTGATTCATATGTGACGCTTACAATCGAATTAGAAGGTATCTCACTACAGGTAGATTTGTTAGTAGTTCCGAGCGAATGTATGAACGCCCCTGTTATTATCGGGACAGATGTGCTCAATAGGGATGGCGTTGTTTACATACGAACTAAGAATACTCAACGTATTATTCGCGATTCGAATCCATTGATCGTATCGACTGCGGCGTTGAATGCGCATACATCCGGTATTGACAGTTGATGTAGCGGTACCAGAGATCATATGTTCCGAATAATCTTCTAAAATAGATTTTAACTTAGTCAAATCGTCACCAGTTAAAGGAGTGTCAATAACAGGCTGCGCATTCAATGCTAGTCGTAGACGCCTTCACCAAGTTTTGCCTCCTTACTCCTATTCACCGCCAAGATTTGGACGAACTGAAGCAGGTCTGCAAAACTGTAATATCCTTATTTGGAACACCAAAATTAATAGTGACCGACAGAGGCCGTATGTTCGACTCGTCTGGATTCAAGTCGTGGATGCAAGTCCTCGGAATCGAGCTACATCACATTACTGCTGAAATACATCACGCTAACGGGCAAGTAGAACGCACAAGACTACACAAACGTCGCCTTTAAAACTGTTGGTGGGTCATGAAAACACTACACCAGCAATTCGCGCTCTGGTGCGAGATGTCGCCCAGGAGCCTACCACAAGTAGTCGTGAGGCACGAAGAGAAATGGTCAGGCAGAGGACGGCCGAACGGTTAACTAGAAACCAGGCAGCGATGGACACCTCTATGTTAACCGGGACAGACGCCCCGCTCGTGTGTTTTAGGAAGGCGACCATGTGTTCGTTATTAAGTATGCTCAGTCCACGGGCAAGCTTGACCATGGAATGCGCGGCCCCTATCGAGTGGTGCGTGTTCTTCCTCACGTCCGCTATGAGCTAAGGCTGTTGGCTGGATCATACGGGAAAACCACATATGCCGCGGCTCAGTTTATGGTTCCCTGGGGAGGCGAATGGACTCCTGAACCATGCTCTGCCTTCTTTGAGGGTGAGCCTCAGATCTGTATGGTCTCTCTGATCCGGAGGTATTGCATCTATTCTAATGAATGATGCTGTTGGATCCTTGTCTGTCTGTGTGGTACACTCAGAGGGGTGTACCCACGACCTCGGAAGCTGGTCGGCCTTGCAAACCGATCAGTCGCTGTGCAGTGTGAGCTCACAGTGTTCTTTATTAAGCATGTTGTTACGTTTTGTGGTGTGGTTGTCTGAATGCGTAGTGTTCTAGAGACCTCTAGTTAAATGTGACCCATGGAATAGTTTATTTTGTTTTATTAAGCGAAATAATTTTTTTTATGTTCTACTCTAGAACACAGGCATTCAAATAAAGTTTATTTTGTAAAAGTACAACTAAAACTAACTCTAACCTATATAACAAATTTAGGAATGACACATGGTGAGTGACAAACTCACTACGATTTAAATTGTAATATTGCGATAATTATGATTTCAGCAAATGATGATGATGATGAAAATGAAGATCCAATACAAGACCAACTGGAGTCCTCGCCAACGCAAAATCAGCCTGAACTAGACGAGCCAGCACCAGGACCGTCTACTAGACCTGATGACCTGATAGAAGAACCAGCACAAGGCCTGGATATGCCTGAAATTGACTAAACCGTAACTGGATCAGTCGACCAAGCCTGCCGTGGACGTCAGGGTGTCAGGAGAGGCCGTGTTGGCTATTTATTAGGTTGAGGGTAGGGGTACGGCGGATGACGGCATAAAAGCGATGTAAAACGAGACGCGCGCCCCTTTCTGCTATCATCCGTCGTACGACTAGGTCGTGAGTGTTTGATTTGTATTGTTCTTACCGTATTTGAGTAATTCCTTTGTGTTATTTTCTTGATTGTATTTGTTCTGTCATTTCTGTTAAATTAGGTCAAGTAAATTTTGTTTTTAAAAATCTAATCCGCTTCTGATTTCCAACACTATATTAAAAAATGTTTTGAATTTTCTTAAAAAATGCGAAGAAACTTTTTCCCCAACCTATTATACTAGGAAAACTTAGTATTTTGTGTTTCTTGAAAAAAGGAATGCAACTATCCTTTGTAACATTGAAATTAAAAATGGATCTTATGCACCGTTTTTGGGCTTTAAATATAGACTCTCTTTCAGAACAATTACCCCAGAATACTACACCAAACCTTAGAACAGAGACCACCAAATCGTGATATGCAACCATTAATGTATCAACGTTAACTTTCTTGGATAGATTGAAGAGAGCATACGCAGACGTGCTTAATCTTTTGCAAACTTCTTCAGCCTGCGGTTTCTAAGTTAAATGACTGTCTATCAATATACCCAAGAATTTAGCCACGTTAACGCTATCAATAGTTTGTCCTTCCTTTATAATTAATTTTTAGGTTTAAAGGAAGATTTTTTTGATAGAAATGCATTATATTTGTTTTATTGAGGTTTATGATAAGTTTATTATTAATTTTAGAGAATTATTTATTTCGTTCTCATGAAGCTTTTGTTGAGGTAGTGGATCGATGTAATTCGACGTACCTATTCCTTGCAGGACGTCATAGTAGGGTTAAAATGAAACAAATTAAGCTACCGAAATTCAGTAGTTTTTGAGCTACTTAGATTTTTTTTTAAAGAAAAATGCTATTTCATAATTTATTACGGCTATACTTTAAATTATTATCATAGCTGATGCCGTAGCGAATCTTTGATAATAATTAAAAGTTCCAAAATGCCTAAAACTGGCACAAATCACTAATTAAATACTTTATTTTTCGTAACTTCTATCATACTTCATAAAAAAAAAACTCAAAAACTACTGAATTTGAGTAGAACATTGGCGGCTTAATTTGTTACATTTTAACCCTACTCGACGTCCTGCAAGGAATACGGCACGGAAACCAGTCGCAAAAAAATGCACTACCATTTTTTGAATGTTGTTAGAATTATTAAGATTTACCTACCAATAATGTAAAACCATGCTAACAGTACGAGCACCACGCTGGTGCTCGAAAAACCTTGAAATTTTCCGAGTTACTTCAGTTTTAGGACTTCTAAATCGTGCATCTAACGGAAAATGTCATCTAATACATTTTCATTTATAAAAAAAATTGCTACAATTTGAGCGCAACCCTCTGCAGGTCTAGAACTACACAAAAAAAATTGTAGGTAAATTATATAGCACTTTAAACATTGGCCATTTATCACAAAAAGTTAAAAAATGCAGTTTTAGCTAACTGGCTTTCATGGCTTTCCTCGTAGAATGAGTATTTTAACTGTATCCTGCTCGAACGACGGCTATAACTACAATTCTGAACTTTTTTGTAAAAATGGCAAATGTTTGAAGTGCAAGCTGTAATCTCGAGTTCTATTGGATCTACAGAGCTAGAGCTTTTTTTTCTGTGGAGAAATGCTCATGCATACTGCACTACCACAGGGAGATCATAGTGCAGTTATGTGGGACTCCAACCCGCTAATTCTCCACGGTGTCCTCCTCTGCCACTTGTGGCGGGAACACGGGCACGCGTTAGCACTCACCGCGAACCCGCTGCGGCTGTCCGTCACCGGACCCTCCTCTGGGGAGCAACCCCATCACCGGCGCACAAGAACACATTGCGCGCCGTGACCACCCCATGGACCAAACCAGCACATGGTCGCTACACGACCCCGTGTCAAGGCACTCTTGGTCCCCCTGCAACCGGTCAGGTCAGTAGCCCGGCTGCCTACCACTTTTCGGCCGGAGAGGATAGGGAGAGCGGCCAACGAAATACCGACACTTCTTCCAGTCTAGCCGGATGCAGCTGAATACTAGTATTGTACATGGATCGACTGCCTATCTGACCTCCACAACCCAGTAACTAGGTAATACGATACCCCTAGGTAAGACTGGTTGTCAGACTTTCGGGCTTCTGACGTCCCGTAACGACTGTCAAAGATCCACGAATGACAGCCGGGACCGGCCGGCCGGGACCAACGAAATAACATGCTTTCCGAGGCACGGAGGGGTCTTGATTATAGTTGCAAAACTTCCGAAAAATTCTGAATAATTCCGGAATACTTCTGGGAATGTTTCGTTAAATTAGAATTAGGTATTCAAAATGAATTTAATTAAGATTCTTATTTTTTTTGCTGAAAAATCGTATTTTGCATCGATCGTCGATCGCCGCCGCCGCTGCCCCTCTGTGCGCCGGCCGCTGTCGCCGCGCCGCGCACGCCCGACTGCCACGAGTCGTGCGTGCAGGCGATGGCGGTGCGGAGTGCGGTAAGAGGGGACATGCTCCCCGGAGAAGTTTTCCCCCCCGCGAGAAACATTCGTACCCCGCAATCGAATGTTTCCGCCGAATATTTCGCCCGAATAATTCAATGGGAATAAACGTTGAAATATTCCCAAAGTTTCGGAATATTTCGGAATACTTCCGAAGTATTCGACGGGAATGATTCGGAATTTTTCCCGCCAGCATCCATAGTCTTGATATGTAAAGATGGTCACCCATCTATGGACCAACCGCGGCAAGCGTATCTTAACCTAATCGATCGACCCGTGCGGCTGTTATTAGCCACAGAGCCCGACTACACTATTGGTATCCCAAAAAATCAGTATAGTGCAATTTTTACGACGTAACGCGAATTTTGTATGTAGGGTGACTGGCCTATAAGACATGAAACTCGATTTAATAGAACTAGAAGAGACTTTGAATGAATTCAAGATTAGTACTGGCTGCCTCCTGCAGTTACTGCCTGCGTTGGTCGAGTGTGAGCGAGCGCTACTGCTGAGCGTGAGGTTCTGGGTTCGATTTGGTCGGGCAAAGTGGCATTGGGTTTTGCCATCAGGAATTTGTCAGTAGCTGCCCGGAGTCTGAATTTGTGCCAGATTTGGTGGCAATAGATGACTAGGCTCGCTCCCTATTACTTGGGACTTAAACAATGGAACGAACTTGATGATTACTAACTTAAACTTTATGCACAAGTAAAAACAAATACCGTACAAAGGCGGACTTAATGCCTGAGGCATTTTCTACCAGTCAACCTTAGGGTGATGCAGAGAAAACATGGCAGGTGCAATATAAAGGATAGGTAACACGAAAATAACTATAAAATAAAAGAATAAATACATCAATATATACATACATATAATCAGAATAAACTTTGTCAGGAGAAATAACGATCGGTAGAGGAGAAATAACAATCAGTAGAGGAGAAAAAGAATCCAACAAATCAGCGCAGAGATGTTTCTGCCAACTTCTTACGTGTCTTCACTTTAAAAGACAACCGATTGGTTGCCGTCCTGATGTTCAGAGGGAGCGCATTCCAAAGAAAGACCGCCTGGACAAAGAAAGAATAGTGAATGAAACCAGAGCGATGAGAAGGACATCGTAGAAGACGATTGTTGGTAGAACGAAGATTTTTACTATGGGCAAAGCATAAGTATTGAACATGGGAAGTCAGGTAAGAAGGAGAAGTGGTTGGTCGAGAATAGAAAACAACATAGACAGAGCTCTCACCTCTCTGCGCGAATGGGTAACCATTTTAAAAGCAATCGGTGCCCGGATACATGGTCATACTTAGGAAGATTGAAAACGAATGAATGATTCTTCTTTTCGTTTGTCTTGGGCTTATGTAATTGTAAATTCAACTAAAAATAAAGCTATGGCTCACTCCATATTGCACGAGACTTACCTACACATAATAATTGTGCAAAACATTTGGAACATTGCTTGGATCACAAATAAAACTAGTCAATTATTTTTCAATTTATTATTTTGTTCAATGTTAACCAATAAGTTTCTCAATGTCAAAATATACGAATATTTTCAATGATACATTTATTATGATTTACGAAGGCATTTTCGTAAATAAATATTTTTTTTTACAAAACATTTTTTTTTTTCAAAGTAATCGTTCATTCGCTTAACCCTGGATAGATAACCTACGTCGAAACGACGTAATCGATTTTGAAAAATCGATATAACTCCCTTGTTTTTCGCGTCACTAAACTGCCCGTTCCCGCCAACTCAGTCGGCCGTCGGAGCTTGCAGGACACACCCGTATCGCTCCGGTAAGTGCAATATTTTCGTCAATATTTACCTACCGTACGTCGAAGTGACGTATGGTTATCTTTAGTGACCGTTTTTGGGAAAATGTGTTTTTTCTTTTTTGAGAATAAATGTACTTAATTGTTTTTTTATTAGTATTTTAACTTGTTATAGGCCGTGATAAAATAGCATAATGACGTCACGAAATCGTGCAGACGATGCAGAAATCAGTCGGTTGTTGCATGAAACGAGCGATGAAGAGATTCAAGGGTCGGACAGTGAAACTGAAGACAATTTATTAGAAGATGAAGTACAGAGTGATCCCGAAGACTATGAGGTGAGTGCTCCACCAGTGGTAAACCCATTGGAACCTGAAGATATGTCTGAAAATTACCCTGAAACTCCTGAAAGTGCTTCGCCAAGTAGCCGAGTTGTATTGTCATGCCACAGCGTCAAATTCTTAGAGGCAAAAACGATCATCGTTGGTCGGCCACTAAAGGCAGAACAAGTGGCAGAGTATCATCTGCTAATATTATACGGACATCTAGGGGTCCCACTCGGATGAATAAATGCCTTTATGAGCCTTTAGAATGTTTCAATATATTTATTACTGATGACATTGTGGAGGAGGTAACAAAGTGGACCAACGCTGAAATCCAGCTGAAGATTCAAAGGCCTGATGTAAAAGCCACCTTTAAAACTACAACTTGTGAAGAAATTCGGGCTCTTTTCGGCATACTGACACTAACAACTGCTATGAAGGACAATCATTTGACCACGGATGAGCTATTTGATTGTTCGTATTCAGGAAATAGATATGTTGCTGCCATGAGTAGAGATAGATTCGATTTTCTGATAAGGTGTTTGAGAATGGACGACAAATCTTTGCGGCCAGAACTAAGGGCTACTGATACATTTGTACCAATTAGAAAAATATGGGAGATCTTCATAAACCACTGTCGATCCAATTACATCCCCGGACCTTATGTAACCATCGACGAACAGCTTTTGGGTTTCCGGGGTCGGTGCCCTTTTCGGATGTACATTCCCAACAAACCTAATAAATACGGAATAAAAATTGTAATGACATGTGACAGTGCTACACGATACATGATTGATGCTATGCCATATCTAGGCAAATGCACTCAAACCAATGGCTTGCCACTCGGTGAATTTTATGTAAAAGAACTTACAAAAGCAGTTCATGGCAGTAATAGAAATATCACATGTGATAATTGGTTCACATCAGTTCCATTAGCAAAAAACTTGCTAAGACAGCCATACAACTTGACCCTGGTCGGCACTATTAGGTCAAACAAACGGGAAATACCTGACGAGCTGAAAAAGATGCAATGCAGGCGAGTAGGAACATCGATGTTCTGTTATGATGGCCCATTGACGTTAGTGTCGTACAAACCAAAACCGAGCAAAATGGTGTTTGTTCTGTCATCGTGTGATGAAGAGGGCACTGTTCATCCTACGACCGGCAAGCCAAATATGATTCATTTTTATAATGAAACAAAAGGGGGAGTCGACACTTTCGACCAAATGTGCTCGACGATGTCATGCAGCCGTAAAACAAACAGGTGGCCCATAGCTATGTTTTATGGGATCTTGAATATGGCATTTATAAACGCATACATTATTTACTGTGATAATGTCCTATCCAAGAAAGAAAAACCGCTGGGTCGTAGAGATTTCATGAAGAAACTCAGCAATAGCTTGATGACCTCATGGCTGGAGACAAGGCAGCAAATGCTTACTTTGCCGACTAATATAAAAGAAAAAATTAGTGGTATATTGCCAAAAAGACAAGCCGAACCTCCCACACAACGTGAAGGTGTACCTGAGCCAAAGAAAAGAAAATATTGTGCCTTTTGTCCATCAAAAATTAGAAGGATGACAAAGTCAATGTGTGACAGCTGCAAAAATCCCATTTGTGGGGAGCACAAGTCCAGCGCCTGTCCTAAGTGCCTTTGTGACCAAAATAAATAAAAAATATTATTTACTTAAGTTTTTTATATTATATAGTTTACAAAAAGTTGATTTTGAAAAGTTTAAATAGTAAATTATAAGACTGACGTAGATTTTCCTAAATGTTTAAGTTTTGTAAAGTAAAAAGTACATTGTTTTGTTCTTTAATTTTTTTTCTAATAAAAATATAAATAAACTGTAATGTTTTTCATTTACTCACAATAAAATTACATACATTAAGACATAATATCACATTCGTAAACCTAGTATATACATAATCCAAAATATGCTCACTCAAACATTCGCACGTCGAGTCGACGTATGGTTATCTTTAGTGTACAGTGAAATATGGTTATCTATCTAGGGTTAATACAAGTTGATTGAAAGAAAATTTTGTCATACACTCGTTCATTTTTAGCAGGCTTCTAAATCCTTCATTTATGAAATGGTTCTTTTAGATTAGTAAATCTAAAAAAGCTTAAATAAATATTTTTATGGGAATGATGACATGGGTTTTCTCGGTGATATGTAAAAATCAGGTCAACAGTCAAGGGGAATGTAAAAAAATATGACATACAGATATTGGATTTGTCAGCAAATAGCTGTATTGTTCTTTTCATATACCTACTTAATAACATTTATTTATTATTCATTATTAACACAATAAAACCTAATAATCAAATACAAACCAATGAGAACATGAAAACTCGTAAAGCCACAAAAAAATTAAATTATTTATTATTTTTATCAGCTGATATTTGCAATAAGAAAAAGGATGAATATCCATTTCTTTTACCAAAAACATTATTTTTTGTGACTTCTCAACAAAATAAGCACCTTAGGACAAGTTATTTTAGACAACGATAATATTCAAACAATCACTGGGATCAGCTAAAGTGATGTGAGAGAAATGATAAACAGTATATTTATAGGCAGAAAAATGATAAAAAGTAAATTTACAGACAGAAAAATTCTAAAAAGTAAATTTACAGACAGAGAAATGATAAATATACGTAATAAGTAATTTGTCATTTATACACATTTTATTAATTAAATGTTTAATCCAATCCATTGTATGAACGTTATCGTTGCCAATAAAATTAACAAATAATAGGAATTATACTAACTGGGACTAGAAAGTCTCTTAGTGACTAGAAAATGTTACTATCATTGCAGCAATAATATCAAACATGGTAAATTAAATAGCACTCACAATTTTATGACATCATTTTTCACCTAATAAGAAATAATATTAAATAATAGTGGGTAGTTTTAGGCTTAGGTAATTAGTATGAGATAACAATTTTGGCCTTGAAAAGAAAATCAATTTATTTTTATTTTATTTTTATTTATCATTGACATAATCTACTCATTACAATGTTTTTTTTTATGAGTGGTATTGCAATATGTGGTTAGCTAGTGACCTCGACAATTGATCATAATTATTCTTGTCTGAGCAACCGGCAGCAGGTTCGTCATGCTCCCTTAGATGTCACTGCTTGCGGTAGCGTTGGGGGTCGGGTTGCCTCCTTCCCTCAAATATGGCGAGGGGGGTAATGGCTGATTTTTGCGTTATGCTCGTGAACGGGTGCTGCTTGTGGTGACTGGTCGTCTTGCTGACCTTGGTTTTGTTTTGTTATTAATAATTTAACTCGTTTATTTTACTTCGATGGTCCTAGTTTATCATCTGTGACTTCGAGTTACGGCTATATGTAAGTGGGCACGCCCTTTATTACTGGAGGCTTTCAATATAGGTATAAAGTTCTGCTTACGTTTTTAGTTTGTATTTTGATTCTGCTTGAGTATAGTTTTCGAATTTTCGATTTTTTTTTTCTTCTTTTTTTTAAGTATATTGGCGTGTGCTAGCTGACTTATAGCAAATAATTAAATTTAATTTAATGTTTGTGTTGCGTAATGTACTTGCATGTATTTTGCACAGTGTTGTATAGAATATTATATATTTTTTTATTTTTTTTATTTAACTGAACAGACAGCTGTGCTGCTGAGGAGTTTGTTGCGCCACTTCTTCTCCTCAGCTAAAGCACTAGGAAGTGGTGAAGGGCGGGCGTTTTGGGGGACTGTCTTATGTAATTTTGACGTTCGAAAAGTGCTGATTCTCAGCCTAGTTTGAATAAATGACTTTTGATTTTGATTTTGAAAAAAAAAAATTTTTTTTAAATAAAAGTATATATATAATTTCCAATTTTTACTGTCTGAAAATTGTAAATGCTACTTTAAGCCTTTTTACTTCGCAAAACGCGACCTAAGGCATATTCAAAACGTTTTTATACAAAAGCGCTTGACGTATTATAATACTATACAAATTACCTAACTACATACAATATCATGGAATGTATGTTGTAAGTAAAGCTGTTTTTTTATCAACAATATCATAAGATATCACCATTTAATCAAGAGCAAAAAATAATTACATCAAATAATGAGATATATGTTCATAACATAAGTAACTACCATTGATAAATAAAAAACCCAAGATACACAGTTAGCGTCTCAAAAACGTCCGCAAAAAGAGTTCACAATTTTAAATTGTGAACTCATTACAAATAGTGGCGCGTCGCACGCGTCACTGCACGCACATTAAAAACGCTGAATCGTACAATGAAAAATTGTTAAAATATTGGGTCAAGGATATTAAAAAAATGGGATAGTATCGTTTTTTCGGTAAGTAAAAGAGTTCATTGGTTTGTTTTTATTAGTTTTTATGACTAAACATAGGGAGCGATATGTGGTTATGATTTAATTTGTCTTCAAACTTGACTCAACTGTTAATACGGTATAATACGTAATACGATATAAAGTATAATACGGCAAATTTCAATCGCCGCTTTTTCAGTAAAAGAACGGTGCATTACATCCATCCAACTATTAATTTAGTCGAATAATATAAATTGACCCTGTTCTTTTCAATGGAGTCGATGTTTTTAAATGATTTTATTAACTTTTGTACTTTATTTGTATTTATATTTTAATTAATATATATTTATAGTTTTAACCGACTTTCAAAAGGAGAAGAGGAGATCAATTCGACGATTTTTTTTAAAATGTTCGTATAACGATTAGTTATTTTATGGGCCAAATTGAGTAATTATTTTTATTTTCTTTTCATAACGGTACTCTTCACAGAACGATAGCGATATACGATCAGTTAAAAGTATAAATATGTGTAGTAAACACACATTTATATAAATTTTACAAACTCTTATCTA
The DNA here is from genome assembly GCA_948252095.1 of Dicycla oo. Lineage (NCBI taxonomy): Eukaryota > Metazoa > Arthropoda > Insecta > Lepidoptera > Noctuidae > Dicycla > Dicycla oo. Next base: position 31,498,721 of record OX411720.1, on the reverse strand, counting down.
AGTCAATGTAACAACCACTTCATGCCTTGTCCTAGCGACAAACTTCGCTCGTAAATTTTTTAATGCTCTTTGTACATTGCTTTGTAACAACAACTTCAAACTTACTTACTTTATTTAAATCATGCGCGTAAGGTTGAATTTGCAAAAAAATTTTTTTTAAAACTATAACTACTTACACACACTTTTGTTCGAGACTGTGCATCTTGGATTTTTTTATATATCAATGGTAACAAACATAACAAAATCCACAATAACCACTAAGAAAAGGTACACAATTTAGGAAATACAAAAAAAAAGTAATTTGGTCTAAAATTCAACGGTAAGTACCCAAATCAAAATATACAGAATGCTGGATGGGAATGATTTGAGAAGCATGTGACAAAATAAAAACTAAAAATTTTACCTATTTCTGATTTCTTAAAGTTAGTATTATGGCTCTTTTCAGATTTAATATTGAACTGAGCAAGGTAAAATTTTCAGCCTGATGTCTCCAGCAAATTACTGTGCGTATTAAGTATTTTTACAGGGTTATTGGTAAAACACCAACAACCTCTTAAGGGGTCATTGTACTCATCATTATGAACAACTTTTACTATGGGACCAAACCTGAAATCGCAAAAAAAAATCAGCTGTTCAGTACATTTTGACGAATTATGCGAACATAAATGTACTGAACAGCTGTTTTTTTTTCACGATATCAGGTTCGGTCCCATAGTAAAAGTTGTTCATAATAATGAGTACAATGGCCCCTTAAGAGGTTGTTGGTGTCTTACCAATAACCCTGTATAACAACACACACACAAATGTACTAGTTTCAAACATAACTGAAAATATAATATGGCATCTTTAAACGGTTTAAAAAAAAAAAACAACATGAAAATATTATTTGATGCCACTCGTAAAAGATGTATTTGCGTAATATTTACAAAAAACTTAATTTTTTAACGATAATTTACAAACAAAACGAAAAAGTTGCTTACAAGATGTTTGTTTTGATTTTATACGTATGTAATGTTTTTACATATATATATTTTTTTAACATGTAAGTATACGGGTTCCACGTGCAAAATATCGTTTTGTTTTCGCATCTACAATAAACAGTTAAAATTGACATCATTAATACTATTCCATAACGATGTTTAGAATGAATTTTTAGAATACCATCGTTATAAAAACAAAAAAAAATATATATATACAATTTATTATTATTATTATTTATTTATTTATCTATATATGTATGTATTTAGAAATATATAAGTATGTTTATCAGTTGTCTAGTACTCATAACACAAGCTCTGCTTAGCTTGAGGCTAGACGGCGTTGTGTGATAGTTGTGGAATATTATTATTATTATTATTATAATTTCCCAAGAGCCTAGTACTCTGTCTATTTTTTACAAGAATTGGATGGAGTAACAGCTTACGACTCCTTAACTACCATGCATGATATTAGGAACACGCATTTATGGACACTTAGAAAAATAACCGTTACCCATATGCAGCGTCAAATTAAATTAGCTAGCGAAACTTCGCAGACGTGATGGGTATCGTATATATAAACACAATAAAATAAAAATAATTGATTTGTTTTGTGTGAACGACCGCTGATAGTTTTGTTACTTGAAGTATGAGTTGAGAAAATCTGTTTTCTTTTGTTTTTTCGTGTTTAGATAACGATACCCATCACGTCGGTAAAGTTTACACACAAAAAAAAAAGATTTTTAAACTGTTATTATAAGTGACTATACTACGCGTGGTTGAAGAACCCAAAAAGTGTGTGTCAGCTCCGACGCACGGTTGGAGTTTACTCTTTATGTATATCGACCGTCCCTATTAACAATGTCGGTTATACATTTTTACCAATATTCACTTTTTTACATAAATCGAATTACAATTTTTAAAAAATTCTTCACTGTCAAAACAAACTTTGAACTGAGCACTGAGGCAGTTCAAAGTTTGCCCTAACGGTAAAAAATAATCTTTATGATATTAACAATGTCAGTTCTGCGAAAAAGACCACTGTTCAGTAGGGACTAAACAGTAGTCTTCCTGCAGAACCGACATTGTTAATAGGGACGGTCGATATGTCTTTGAATATAATGGATAGATTGACTGCTACAAGAAGACTGGCCGAAAATAAACAAAACAAAAAAACGTGACAACGCTTCGCTTGTATTTCACTCCTAATATTTTTTCCATACCGAGGGCCTTATATAAAAATCGATTCTTAAGGAGTAAACTCCAAAAAACATCATCAAATTTATTTATTTATTGTTTTATCATATTTAGATATCGATACCCATTACGTCTGCGGAGTTTTTCTAGCTAATTTAATTTGACCCTGTACATTGCGTTTTAGTTACAATAGCTCCTAGACTATTTGAAAGTCTTGACGTGGCACTGCCGTGCACCCAGGTAATATTACAATATTTTGCACGATACAGGATATTAACTGACAATGAACACAGCATATTAGGTTATACAGGGTGACTCAGAAGACCTCTTTTGATCCAGCGGCCCCATATTCTGTTGTGCATTATTAATCATTAGATGAAGTCCCCAACAATGTTCATTAAAGTTTTTGAATGCTTTCGACATGTCAAAGTTTTCTTCATATTTTTGATGGAGTCAACCCTAAATTTGGTTGACCTCTATTCTCTCTTCTTTGATATAGGGATGAATGCGTCAGATAAGACACTTAACACATAATAGTAAAAAGCCTATAATTTTCTTGCATCAGAGAGGCAAGTTGATTTTTTTTTTCAAGATTGAATTAAGTCTTGAATACCAGTATGATATGCGAAATACCTACGCAGAGTAGAAGTAGACGTAGCTACATACATCTGCATAAAACTGCAGTTTAAACCCAACTACAAGGTTTTTATAAAATACAAATACCTAGTAAAAAGTTTAATAAAATAAATATTAGCTCCCTATGAAAATTAATTCCATTTGTTTAACAGGTATCTATCCTCAAAAGTAAGATATCGAACGACCTAACTGTTTTCGTTACTCTTTGGTGAAATACATTTTTATAAGAATTAATTGCAGTTTTAATCCTCCGATTGGTAGAAATGCCACCAATATCTTGCAATTTCCTACACTATACTGCACGCCCATTGCTTCCGGCTTTCTTATTGGATATCGGCATCGGTTGAAGAATGCTTCAAATCCGAAAGATTTTTTAAACTGAAATGATTTTGAATGTTATTTAATCATAAAAATAAGATTCAAAATCATTTCAGCTTACAAAAATCTTTAAAAGATTTGTCGCCGCGCGCGTCCTTTGAGCTTGCCGCCACCTTAGAAAGGAAATCACTAAAAGATTCCGTACATGTGTAATAATAACGCGATTCTATTCTAAGACCGGTCAATCTTTTTGGGGTTTTTGGATACTGTATTCGATTATTTTGGAATTAGATTTGTTTCATAATTATGGCAATGTATTTTATTTCTTTATCATTTAAAAAATACAGAAAATAGGTAAACCACTAAGATTTGTAATTAATGCTACAAATACTAGTCAACCTCGATAATACAATTTTAACTGGCCGCTTATCACATCATGGGACAGAAATACCGTAAGCAAAATGTAGGTGCACTGCTATCACTAGGTACAATATTTTATTTTAAAAATAGTACCTATTTATTATCGGAATTCACATAATATCTTATTGATCCCTAAAATTGTGTACATTTTTATTTTTGTAGGCTAGTTAAGTAATTAGGCATTTATTTCGCTAGTTCACTTCATTCTTTCGAGTTGGATGCATGTCGTCTAGTATCGCGTTGGATTGCAGTGAATTTTGCGAGGAATCATGACCGAATATGCGAACAATGAATATTATGACATGATAATGTGTGTAGGTGCGACTGACGGTAATCTTGCAGCAGCAAGACAACTGTCTAAGTTCTGTGTACCTTTTGTGTTTGTTGTCCTTATTGTGAATAATATGTTCGTGTGCTAAAACTATGAGTGTACTTACGTGTACCTACGTGTGTAAAGCTGCGCAGGATTTGAAAAGGAAAATGGTATGTACAAACTTAATAATTACCGTACTGATCATTTCACTCGCGCGATGAGGCAACAGCTGGCCAGGTCAAAGGACGCCACAATACCTACATACCTACGGCCTGCGGTCATTGATTTATTTGGCTCCGCCTATCTAGGGTTGCTACGACATAGCAAAATTAAAATATTATTTGTATTTTGTAAGAGAAAACCGAAATTATTTAAAGTTGAGATATGACCATGGCGACCTTCCAGAATAACTAATAGTGTATTAAACAATACACTGTTTTCGGTATAACAGGGGTATTTTGAATCACACTGTATAAATAGTAAGACGACTTTATAGATTTAAAACAACTACTATATCGCCCAGAAACCCTTGAAAAATAAAGTTAGAACCAAAATTATCTAATTTTTTAATAAATACAAAGTGTAAGAGACTGAGGGCTATATTATTTTATAAAGTAAAATTAATTTCCTCCGATGAATGCTTTTGTTTTCAGTTTTCTGCTCTTCTTTCCTGACATAGTACATTCTTCAGTAATACAACTTTAAAGATTTATACAAAAAGAAAATCCTAAAAAAAAACGAAACAAAATGATATCACTCAATCAACGACGAGTGAATGATATCATTCACTCGTTTAAAAAAGAATCTTTCTGTATGGGCGATATACATAAAGTGCAAGTCTATAGATGCTATAACTATAGTGTAAGCGTCGTCTATGGCAGTAGGTAAGGATAAACATATACATAATTATATACTTTTTTGCAAAAATACAGCATACATCTCATGCCTTAAACTAATTTAGCATAATCTCAGTACACAGGGGTAGCGTTTTTTTAACATTTTAAAAAGTACATGGCCGGTTTCATTATTTTTAAATAAGTTTTTTTTTTTATTTTAATTATAATTAACACATACTTTAAGCTTACTAAATACAGCTATATGTATACTTACAAAAACAGATTTTGCTACATTTTTTCCTCGATCGGCGATTTTTTTTTTACAGTTGTAACAACATTCCAATTACAAATATTATTTTACCAGTTTTTATTTCACTAAATATTTGGATTTTTTTTTGTTACAAACTGTATCTAGCATTCATACTTAGTAAACTTAGCTAGCCAAAATAATAATACTATTTTGCTTAAAATATTATTATTTTGACCCACTTTGATGATGTAGTTAAAAATATTTTTCGCTTGATGTATTTTACAAACCAATAAAAAGTTTTTTTTTAATTGTTAATCACAATCACTCCTCCGAAATACTTAATTATAATAAAAATCTCAATATTTATAAAATTTACATGAAACAAAATACATTTTCAAAACACCATGTCATTGTTTTTATTATTTTTGAAAACGACAAAAACTTGGTTTGGGAGTATGCCAAATGTTTTATTTTATTTCAATCGATTTTTGCAAAAATGGTGTCAATTAGGAAGCTTTTGTGTCGTCTATAAATTTATTTATAATTTGGAAGTACAGTCGTTTCCAAAAAAATTCCTAGTCTTATCAAAACTTTGTGCACTTTACCAGATGTTCTGTCTTCACGGAAAGATAAAATAAATAAATAGTCTTAAAATAATAACCTTTAAATTATAATAGCCATTAAATTAGGTACTAGATAAATTGTTTTTTTTAGCAGAAATCATTAGCAAGCAAAAAAAGAAACATGACAGACAAAAATATAGGCTTATTAAAAATATGTTAACTTTTTTTTTCAAGTTTTTCTTTACTTAAACAATGCTTCTCATCAATCGGGGAAGACAGAACCATACCCAAGGTTACGACACAACCGAATCTCGCGATATTAGTGTACTTAGCTGACTGTACATTACTACAAACTAAGCTAGACCACAATTTGGAATTAACAAAAGCCAAACTTTGATAAGAAAACAGAAATACCTAAGCATCATCTGAACAGATAATTATTCAAAATTATAAATAAATGAATGAACGAAATAACAGGATTCACTCATTCATTGATGAATGAATGATTGATGATGTCACACAAATGAAATTGATATTATCATTCTCTCATTCATTCGTCAGTTTTTCCTTCAAATAAATAGTGGCCCATTACAAACATTTCGTCTCCGTATAAGTTGGTGTCTAGCTCAATTTGGAGGGAAATCGACAAATTCTGAATAGAATACATACATCGTGTTTTAGCTTAGCTAAGGCTGAATGTGATGGGGAATAAGAGGTGATAGGAAGAATGTTACCTAATGTAAGTATGGTTTAAAATTTTGTAAAGCAGGTAAGATAAAAATGATCATGACTGAGCTATTTTTTTTTTTAAGTATAAATAGATAGCTTAAAAGCGGTAGTTAATAACTTTCTGCATAAAAATCGTGAAATATTTTTCTAGAGTATTCTTTTTAATAATATAAAAAAAAAAACTGTATTTCAACAATTCGATATGGGTTTTGTTGCAAGCTATATAAACCGCTACAATGACAGTTGTATTTTCCTTTTCATAATCAACACATACCAGTACCAGTGGAATTTTCTAACAATATTCAATGGGGTCGATTTATTTGAAAGTTACAAAACAAGCAAATATAATAATTTTGCTCCAGCAATGCGCTAATTCCATTAAATATTTTTTTTTTTATAAGTATTTGCTTAAAATGTCCCGAAAATTACGGATTTCAACCGTCATTGAAATAGTCTCCACAACTGGCGAATACTGGCAATATTTATGATATACTAGTTTCTGCCCGCGGCTTTAGGTCCGCGTGAAATTTCTTGTCCCCCGACCCACCCCATCGGATCGCATTGCTTGCCCGCGCTATTATTTCGTTTTCGCTCTGATGTTTTTTTTTCTTTTTCGCGGCTCCTAAGGGTCCTAGCATGATGTTAAATGAGCCTTTAGTCTTACTCAAAAATTGGCCTATCAAATTCAAAAAGAGTTTTTCAAATCCGACTGGCAGTTCCAGAGATTAGCGCGTTCAAACAAACAAACAAACAAACTCTTCAGCTTTATTATTAGTATAGCATATTAATCTAATATAGATGTACGCCTTGGACAGTCAGCTATACTTTTACCTTCCTGACTGGTTGTTACTACCACGGCAGGAGCAATTTTCATTCTTGCTGTCTGTGAAGCAATTACTCCACAAAGAGGCTAAAATGACTCATATAGTTCACACTGCGCTCGTCTGTCATCTGCCAAGTAATTACCCCATAAAAAGAGGGTGTTTTTTAGAACTCACTCCTCAGTATTCCCCATCACAATTCGCCAAAACTTACTAAGATTAGTCTCACGCAATCGACGTAGTAGGCGGTGCGACATCTCTGTCGCGTTGCAACAAGTCGCGGCGATTGTCGCGCAGAGAGTTGTTGCGTCGCAGCTCGTCCTTGATGGAGTTGTCGCGGCTGTCGAGTCCACGTCGGGGCGATGATGTTGCCTCGCGACATTCTGATGAGGAACGCTTTGTGTGGGTGCCTGTGGATCGGGGTGTGAATGTAATGGTGATTCTATGGGATGAGTGATTTGATTTTATTGGATTTTTTCACGCTCTTTTAAAATTTTTTAGTAATAACTACCTTTAATTTTAAATCATGCCCAAATTATTTCATCAAGTCATACTCAAGCTTTCAGCTCGTTATAATGTAACAATTCCAAATACGAATAGGAACAAAAAAGGGAGATAGAAACAGAAAGAAATGCTTATTAAGGAGATCGTTAACTTTTAAAAGTCTAAATTATTGACTAATAAATGTGTCACAAAAGAACTACAGATGCCAGCATTATTTGATTACGTACTTTGTTGTTTAATTAAGAGATTTGCATGCGTGGCGGGTAGCCAACCCTATTAAAAAGGCGTTTGTACAGTCAGGAAAATTAATTATTTATCAAATTAACTTATAACTTAAATTGGCCGCCTATTCAAATCATAACTGTCATTCTTTGACAGTTGTGTGAAATATCTATAACACGGCAAATTAACATAGCTTGTCAACTTGATAAACAATATATTTCCCTGACTCTACCTATAAAACTAAAATAAGTAAAAACAGAAAATAGAAATGTAACAAACCTGGCAGATCTCTGCCGCAGCTCATAATCTCGTGGTCGAGCGAAGTGGAGGCGGGCTCCGCGGCCCGGCGGCCTCGTACGCCCTGCTGCCGGGCGGAGCCTTGTTACTTGCACAGCAATTACGTAAGCATGATACGGTACATGGGATTCTTTAGTATCCCATGTCCTGTACCATGATTACGTAGTGCAAAGTAGTTGACTACTTTCAACATTCTTCAGTCATTCCATCGTTCAATAAGTCTCTAGTTCAAAAGTTAATTCATGAATAACACCCAGTCATTCGATCATTCGATAAATCACCAGTTCAATAGTTCATTCATGAATCGCACCAGTAAAACATTCAATCGCTCACTTATTCAGAGCTGTACAAGGATCTCTTGGAGCGTGGTCGAAATTGAAACTAATGCCGTCATCTTTTTTTTTTCAATATAGTTTCTACGACAATTGTACTAACAATTGTCAACGCCTATAGGATACTTGACAACTATCAAAATTACTCAGTCTCTATCGTTCCTCCGTCATACACAATGGTCCACTTGAAGAACTAAGTGCGGAAACCAAACCCAACAACATAGAACATCGTACCAGGAAAGTCATTCAATCGCTCAGTCATTCAGTCACTACATTTAAGGAATAGATGAGGGGTTTGAATAAAACAGAAACGATATCACTGAGACTTTATCGCTTCCATTTATTCCATTTCCCGCAATTGCACTCACTTATATTCAAAATTCAAATTCATTTAAAATATTAATAAAAGCAGAATTTAATTTTGTCGGTAGTTGGTAAAATCATTAAGTTAATTTATTATTTCCGTCACTCTCACATTCATTCGCTTGTTCATACTACTTCCATTCTCTAACTCACTCACTCATTCATTCATTCAACATTTCATTCAGAATGCAATTTTCATACATTAATTGTGCTCTAATTAATCTAATTATTGTTAAGGCGAAAGCGTCAGGATAGCCCGGGAGATTCAAATTTTCCTAAGTTTTTTGCAATTTAAATGTAATTCGCGATCGTAACAAGTATGTATTTACATAATTATAATTATGTAAAGTGATCAATACAACTCTTTAAGACCAGTTAATCCTAAAGAATGACTATTTCATGAAATCTTGACATTTCAGGATTATACTAACTTAAAGAGTTGTATTACTGATTCTAATGATTACAATTCTGTAAATAAGGAGCCCGTGGCTAAGTAATAACAGCCGCACGGGTCGATCCATCAGGTTAAGCTACGCTTGCCGGGGTTGGTCCATGGATGGGTGACCATCTTTACATACCGAGACTCCTCCGTGCCTAAGCCTAAAGCACGTTAAGCCATTGGTCCCGGCTGTCATTCGTGGATCTTTGACAGTCGCTACGGGACGTCAGAAACCCGAAAGTCTGACAACCAGTCTTACCAAGGGGTATCGCATTACCCAGTAACTGGGTTGTGGAGGTCAGTCGCTCCATGTTAAATACTGGTATTCAGCTGCATCCAGTTAGACTGAAAGCAGACCCCAACATAGTCGGGAAAAGGCTAGGCAGATTGACAATTCTGTAAATACATATTTGATACAGCAACAAATCATACTTTATTTAACATACAAATTAATACTAACTTGTAAATGGCAAAAAAACGTAATAAATTTTGAATTTCGCGGGCTACCCTGACGCTAGCCCCTTTAATTGAATTATTATTATTTATAATAATGTAATGAAAATATGAAAAGTATATATATTTACTTTGTATCCACTGGACCCGCTCGTGACGGACGAACTCGACCCGAGTGGATGCGTGCCATTCTGAAACATTACAGATTAAATTTTATTACATAAAATAAGGTTGGCAAAAAAAAGATATTTCAAGTGTTATTTTAAATCTTACAACAAAACATCACGCCTATAAACCCCGAGGGGTTAGGCATAGGTGTACCTTTAGTACACACACATTTTGCTAGTTATGTTTAAGTCCCATATAATAGGGGGCGAGTCTATTGCCATCAACTGAGCATCAATCCCGCTCTGAAGTGGTGATAATCAAAGCAAACTCAGCGTATAGTTTGACCAAGACCGCTATACCGCGCGGTAGGTATGTGCGCGGCGAGACGGGGGGCAGTGCAGGCCGCTCATTCGTCAACGCTCACGGCGTCCCACCACTAATTCGCCAGCGCTGCACACCGCCTCGCCGCGCATTCCTAAGGCGCGGTACAGCGGTCTTGGTCAAACTATAGCTTAGAACTTGAGTATAATAAAGGTTTACAAATAACATGATGAATAAGTAAAGTTAACAAGTGTAGAAATTCGTGCGCGACAATAAACACGTCGCATCCATCGCTCGTTCGTAGAAGTAATAAAGGGCCGAGAAAAGATGGCGGCCGCTGCACGGAGCTCCACGTGAGTTCCAGGTTTTTGTTCTTACTTGCGCCGGTACTTGAGCATGGCATCAAAGGGTTCCAGCTCCGTCGTAAACATCCTACCAACTTGAGGACATGTTCCCCAAGGAGCTCTTGGGAAACTAGTAAGGATAGTCTAGAGACAGGCCTATGAATGACGCCGTTCTCTGTTTTTACGTCGACCACCGTCACGCCGTCAGCTCCCGGGTACAACTTCACAGCGCGGCCCATGAGCCACTTCATAGGCGGCATCTGATCCTCCAGGATGAAGACCAGATCGTCGACACGAACGTGTTTTTGTGCACGCTGTCATTTGACGCGTTGCTGCAGAGTAACTAAATAGTCCTTTGTCCATCGGGACCAGAAGCAGATCCAAGAGCAAAAATCAAGGTCTTAAGTAATTATAATCTAAATTATACCTAATATCTTGTAGACTATTAAAATAGCCTACTACCGAAGTGGGGCGGGAGGTAACAGCATTCTCGAAGTTAACGGGTAGTACCTACACGTTTTTGACACTTTGTTTTTTAATCCATTTTCGCTGAGGCATAAGAAGTTCTCTCGAGTGAATGGTTCACTCGCGAGTAGGTTCATTTTTGTTTCATTCCACTTTCATTCGACACCGATAAAGTTATCCAAGGTTACTGGTTAATCGATGTATTCCTTGCAGGATGTCATAGTAGTAAGGTTAAAATGCAACAAATTAAGCCACCAAATGTTCTACCCTACCGAAGTTATTTTTGAGTTAAGGCTGTCCGGTGGCAGATTTCTGATTTTAAAAGCTAATTAAATAAAAACTTACAAACTTATGGGTGTATTAAATAGTTTAAAGTACACAAGAATCATGCGGATTTCAGTTTTAAAAAATAATTTCGTCCAAATACTGTCTGTTCAGTCACACACACTGTTGGAAACGTTCCACTGTGTGACGTCCCACGTGCTGTAGCAGGCTCGGCTGAATTTGCTGTAATTCATGGCGAATATTTTCCTTCAACTGCCTGGCCCTGGCTGAGTCGTATTTAAAGCGGAATATATCTGGTGGAACCTCTCCACCACGACCGTGTCAAATTAACACTTGGTGCGTCACTCGTAACGAAAACTAATTGTCGACGCGCTGTCACGTAAGAATCACCACTCTTAAAAAACGCCTCAATGGCGTACGCTCGGTGTTGTCCTGACCATTGCGGCTTATGACTGACAACCCGCACTCTCGGAGCGTCGAATAACACCGCCCTCCCCCTGCATTGTTTATAACTTTTCGAGATATTTGCTTTTAAAAACATAAATCTGCCACCGGACACCCGTCAGTTACACTTTTATTTTTTTATGGAAAATCCAAGATTAAATTATTTTAAGCTAATTTAAATTGATTTACGGCGCATCTATACTGGAAATTGAGTTATTATCATAGCTGATACCGTAGAAATTTTTTGTTATTAATCAAAAGTTCAAAAATATCTAAACCTTTGGCAAAGATGAGCTCTGAACTAATTACTGAACTTCGGTAGAATATTTTTGATGGCTTAATGTTTTTTAACCCTAATGATATGATGCAAGGAATACGTCGAGTTACCCTGTATAGTACAATGATCATTCATCCGCTATTTCTATTTAATTTTAATTTTTAGATCCTTCGACGATCGAATGAAAAATCCAACATCATTGGATCGGTTAGTAATGAATACATTTTCACTTTTCATTCATTGTGTGTTCAGACATTTCATTTCGAGCCACAGATGCCGAATGAAAGACAATAATGAGCTTAAATTGAAGCTTCTGATGTCGGCTTTACTTTATCAAACGAACAAAAGAAAATATTTAACTTTTTACAAGCTTTGATTTTTAGTTTCACCTGTCCCAATATCGGCCTGTAATGAAATCTTGCAAGTTAAATTTGACCCACTTGCCGGTTTCCGATGAAGCCGAAATTTTACATGCATATATAAATCGGATGACAATGCAATATTATTATGACATGGAGCTGATCTGATGAAGGTGGCCATGGGAACTCAGTAATAAAACGACGCAACCCTATCGAGTTTGGGCTCGTTTGATTTGTCTTGTCAAGGACTCTGTTCTGATATCCATATTAATAAAGCATCGTTTAAAATTAATATTAATACGCTTGTTATTATAGAGCCTTAGTTTACCTGGTCAAGCTGGTCTATAGAAGTATGGCTAGTGGGACTCTTGATAGTGTCGAACACTGAAGAGTCACTGTCGTGGTCTGACTGCTGATGTGGAGTTTCTGGACTATCTGGGATCTCGCTTGCCGCTGAAAAGCATAAATAGAAGGAGTTAGGGCTTTTTATACACTTCCTTAATATTTTGTTAATTTTTGTAGGCTTACTAGGAGGAGCTCGTGGCTAAGTACTAACAGCCGCACGGGTCAATCCATCAGGTTAAGCTAAGCTTGCCGGGGTTGGTCTGTAGATGGGTGACCGTTTCACATACCGAGACTCCTCCGTGCCTCGGAAAACACGTTAGTCCGTTGGTCCCGGCTGCCATTTGTGGATCTTTGACAGTCGTTACGGGTCGTCAGAAGCCCGAAAGTCTGACAACCAGTCTTACCAAAGGGTATCGTATTACCCAGTAACTGGGTTGTGGAGGTCAGATAGGCAGTCACTCCATGTAAAATACTGGTATTCAGCTGCATCCGGTTAGACTGGAAGCCGACCCCAAGATAGTTGGGAACAGGCTAGGCAGATTGATTGATGGATTGTAGGCTTTTCTAAAATTACCGCACTACGTAACTATAAATGATTTTATTTCTGTAAGGGCCACTTGCGCGTTGATGGGTTATCCTAAATAACTGGGAGTTAACAGATAACTCAGGATTAATCAAATAATTTATCTTGCGCCACCATGAGTTAGAGGTAAATCCAGAGTTAAACTTCTAAATATTTAACTCATCGATGTGGGAGAATTAAGTCGCTATGGGCTTGTTTTTTTTTATCCGTAGTTACCAATGGTTAAACATTGTAGCTAATGGTTCAATTTTGGCTAAATGTGTTTCACATGAACTCATTCATGTTTAGCCTTTCACATTTAGCCAAAGTTCAACCATTAGTTACTATGTTTAACCATTGGTTGAGTTAACTACGGATTAAAAAAATAGTAACTAATGGCATAAGTAATTCATGTTTAGCCTTTCACATTTAGCCAAAATTCAACAATTAGTTACTATGTTTAACCATTGGTTGAGTTAACTACGGATTAAAAAAAAAATAGTAACTGATGGCATAACTCATTCATGTTTAGCCTTTCACATTTAGCCAAAATTCAACAATTAGTTACTATGATTAACCATTGGTTGAGTTAACTACGGATTAAAGAAATAGTAACTAATGGCATAAGTCATTCATGTTTAGCCTTTCACATTTAGCCAAAATTCAACAATTAGTTACTATGATTAACCATTGGTTGAGTTAACTACGGATTAAAAAAATAGTAACTAATGGCATAAGTCATTCATGTTTAGCCTTTCACATTTAGCCAAAATTCAACAATTAGTTACTATGTTTAACCATTGGTTGAGTTAACTACGGATTAAAAAAATAGTAACTAATTGCATAAGTCATTCATGTTTAGCCTTTCACATTTAGCCAAAGTTCAACCATTAGTTACTATGTTTAACCATTGGTTGAGTTAACTACGGATTAAAAAAATAGTAACTAATGGCATAAGTCATTCATGTTTAGCCTTTCACATTTAGCCAAAATTCAACAATTAGTTACTATGCTTAACTATTGGTTGAGTTAACTACGGATCTAAAAAAAAATAGTAACTGATGGCATAACTCATTCATGTTTAGCCTTTCAAATTTAGCCAAAATTCAACAATTAGTTACTAAGTTTAACCATTGATTAAGTTAACTACGGATCAAAAAACCGGCCCTAAGACAAATCTTGTTGGTGCAATTTAGAAATAAGTGACGTCGGTGTGTGTGACTGTTGCAGTTGATCAATAAGTGGGTTGTTTTTTAATTTTTTATTTTTTACATAATTTTAGTTAACCAGCATATAACCTTTTTGAAGTCGATTAAAAAGAATGTGGAAAGATGTTCCTCTGATGAAAGGGAGGATCTTCAAGTCAGACATGTGGGTGTGATTTTGTCTTCACTTGTAAAGGTCATGTGAGTCATGTAATTTTGCCGCTCTGAAGTAGGTAACAAATGACTGCGCAGTCCCATGCGCATCCAAAAGCCTGGTTTCAGAGCGGCAAACTTACGTGACGGGAACTATACCTATCCTATACTTATGCGATAAGAAGTGTAAAAGATAGTCTTCTTTTGCTGTAGGGTATTTACTTGTGTAATGGGATATGACTTGTATATAGGAGCTCATGGCTAAGTAATAACAGCCACACGGTTTGATCCATAAGGTTACGCTACGCTTGCCGGGATTGGTCCGTGGATGGGTGACCATCTTTTCATACCGAAACTCCTACGTGCCTCGGAAAGCACGTTAAGCCGTTGGTCCCGGCTGTCATTTGTGGAACTTTGACAGTCGTCAGAAGCCCGAAAGCCTGACAACCAGTATACCAAGGGGTATCGTTTTACCTAGTAACTGGGTTGTGAAGGTCAGATAGGCAGTCGCTCCATGTAAAATACTGGTATTCAGCTGCATCCAGTTAGACTGGCAGCCGACCCCAACATAGTTGGGAAAAGGCTAGGCAGATCGAATGAGGTATGACTTGTGTAGTAAAAAGTGTGTAGATAGTTATAAAGTGTGTTACCATGCGGGTGTATATTCCTCCGCTGTGCTCGTGGTGAGGGCGGGTGCAGCGCGGGAGCCCTGCCTGCGCCCGGGGCTCGACAAACTGCTGACTGTACCACCTCGCACACGCGACGGAAGCGACGGATGTTGCCTAGGGCAAAGAACAGAACATAACATCATTATATTCATATCTTTTCACACCACCGGCACCGCTCCGATAATGGTAACTAAACTAAAATTGGAGAACAGGCAGCGCGAGAAAAGGACGGCTATAGCTGTGAAGTAAGTTAGAGATGTCAAACTAGTTTACGCCTTGCGCTTCACCTTGTTTTTACGTGTCGTCTGAATTTTGATGAGTCTAATTTACGTCCGTCTCTTCCTTGTTTTATTAGAGAGAGAAAGATAGCAATAGCCTAAATTAAGTTTAGTTTGTGTACAACAGAACCGGCACCAATGTCAAATTATACAGGGTTACTGGTAAAATAAGCTACGCTTGCCGCGGTTGGTGTGTAGATGGGTGACCATCTTTTCATACCGAGACTCCTCCGTGCCTCGGAAAGCATGTTAAGCCGTTGGTCCCGGCTGTCATTCGTGGATCTTTGGCAGTCGTTACGGGTCGTCAGAAGCCCGAAAGTCTGACAACCAGTCTTACCAAGGGGTATCGTATTACCCAGTAACTGGGTTGTGGAGGTCAGATAGGCAGTCGCTCCATGTAAAATACTGGTATTCAGCTGCATCCGGTTAGACTGGAAGCCGACCCCAACAAAGTTGGAAAAAGGCTAGGCAGATTGATTGGTAAAACACCAACAACCTCTTAAGGGGTCATTGTACTCATCATTATGAACAACTTTTACTATGAGACCAAACCTGAAATCGCGAAAAAAAAAATCGACTGTTCAGTACATTTTGATGAATTATGCGAACATAAATGTACTGAACAGCTGATTTTTTTCGCGATTTCTGGTTTGGTCCCATAGTAAAAGTTGTTCATAATGATGAGTGTAATGACCCCTTAAGAGGTTGCTGGTGTTTTACAAATAACCCTGTATATTCATATCTTTTCACACCACCGGCACCGCTTCGATAATGTTGCCGATTCTCTTGTTCAGTAACTAAACTAAAATTGGAGAATCGCTATCTTTTACTAATAGGCAGCGCGAGAAAAGAACGGCTATAGCTATGAACTAAGTTAGAGATGTCAAACTAGTTTACGCCTTGCTCTTCACCGTGTTTGCCTGTGCCGAAATGACGACATTAACTCAGGGCTCCGATATATTTTTGATAAGAACTCACCTGATAGTAACGTGAAGGTGATAGCATATAAATACTCCTTGCCATTCTCCCCTGGCGCCTTCGTTATTGTAGATATGTCGACCTGAAAAATATTTAATTAATTATAATTAGAGATCGGATAATCGGATGCATACCTATTTAAGTACCCAAAGTTGAGGTGTTGGTTAATATAGAATGGGCTTATGTATCGAAAAAATTGCAGAATTTGGGATCGACCAATTTAGAGTTCTGATTATAGGATCGAATAGATATTTACTTATGTTCAGGTGTTGCTAATATGGATTGCACCTTTGTATCGGGGAAAATATCGGGATTACGTCAATGATTAATTTAGTACTTTTTGACTAGGAATAATAATAATAACCAATTCCTCATGCCGGTGGATTTCTATTTTTATATTTTTAAATGTATTTATTTTTTATTTTAATATTTAAAAATATAATAAATAATAATTATATCCTGGGGCATTATTCACACACGGTTATCTGATCCCAAACTAAACAGAGCTTGTACTATGGACACCAGATAACTGATATACTACATACACTACTTTTTTTTTTGTAAATACATATCTATATAGATAATTACACCCAGACTCAGGATAAACAGACATGTTCATGCACACAAATGTTTGTCCTGGATGGGAATCGAACCCATGACCTGCGGCATGATAGGTGGTATCTAAACTAATCTAAATGGTATAGAATTGAATGCTAGCTAATGTAGTAAAGTTGGTTGCTAAACTGACATATCAAACGTCAGGATAACGTATCCCTGGCACAGGCAATTGAACGAACACAGGTGGGTTTTAGTCAGTAGGATAAGTAATGTTAAAATTAATTTCAAGCAAACAAGAATACAAATAGTTATGTGATCCCGGTTTCCCGGTATTTTTTTAATAAATAAAACCACATATTTAGTACCACATAAAGTCGTTTCCATACCATGTATCCAATTAGTTGCGTATTCCCGAATTTTATGGAATCCCGGGATTGATATTAATCAATCCCGGGATTCCATAAAATTCGGGATTCTATGTCTTTGCAAAAATTAACTTTAGTTAAATATCCGATCTGTATTTATTATAATTTACCTATCTTCTATACAGAGTGGTAAGACATCGAAGCGCAAACTATTATCTACCATGAATTCAGCAACCTACACGGTCAAATTGTGTGGAATAGCTGATTTTGTTTTTCTTTTTTAATATCCGACGATTGTCCTTTGGCGTTGTTTCGGAAAAAGATCGGGTTCGATTCCTGGCTAAAAAAAATGCAGGTTTGGTTTTCTGCAAAACATCAAAATCTAGCTCATCTCGACTTAGGGTCAATTCCCATTGAAAGAGCAGCGGTCGGCAGCGGCCGGCAGCGGCTTTAATATTAAGAAAGTTCATAGTCATTTGAAGGCAAAGGAGGGACCGCGCTGCCCCTCGCGGCGCCGCCCCTCCATTGCCTTCAAATGACTATGAACTTTTTAATCACGTAGATAAGGTTCTTAATATTAAAGCCGCTGCCGGCCGCTGCCGACCGCTGCTCTTTCAGTGGGAATTGACCCTTAGAAGAAGACTGGGAACCAACTTATTTTCATAGATTCCCACTAAACTCCAATGTCTAATATTAACTCTTTTTTTACGGGAAATCATCAAATAACTTCTCCCGCTCTGGGCGGAGCGGAAGGGCGTGTCAGACTTCTACTGACTAAAACCCACCCGTGTTCCTTCAGTTGCCTGTGCCAGGGCCACGGTAACTCTTTCGAACAACCCTGTATAAACCCTATTAATATCAACTCTGTGTTTTTAAATGATGCTTACAAATTACGTCACCTCGATTTTTTTTTCCTTTCTAATGTAGGTATCACCAATTCATCACCTGTCTAGCCTTTTCCTAAGTTGAGGCCGGCTTCCAGTCTCCAGAGGCTGCTGAATACTAGTGTTCTGACCTCCACCACTCAGTCACTGGATAACACGACACCCTTTGGTAAGACTGGTTGTCAGACTTTCGGGCTTCTGACGACCCGTAACGACTGTCAAAGATCCACGAATGACAGCCGGGACCAACAGCTTAACGTGCTTTCTGAAGTTACATTGTGTAAATAATTTCATCAGCACTGTTCTCAAAACGGTGAAGGAAACATTGTGAGGAAACCAGCATTTCCTAGACCAACCCGCACTGGGCGCGCATGGTGGATTCGGTCCACTCCCTCTCATAAAGTGGAGGCCTGTCTCAGCAGTGAGAACATTATAAGCATTATTAACATTATAACATTATGTCGCGCACATATACAGACATTGAATTATTGGTACAATAAGTGGAAATTAGTTATACTGGCACCACCAAACCTACGCGCATCCTCCCTCATACACACATCCACACCACCCACACACTTCTCCCACCCCACACACCTCACACACCCCACGCACATCACACACTTCGCACACCCCACGCACATCACACAAATTTATTCATTCTGTTTATTAGTCTAGTCATAAAAAAATAATTGTAAGATGTACAAACAGCCAAAGGTATGGAAGTGCGGAGTCTCCTAACACAGGCGTCATCATGCTTAAAAGAAGACTCCAATCGAAACTAATGTAAACGAGTTGGTACAGAAATAAACATTTTATTATTATTATTATTTATTTTTTACATTTCCCGGGTCCCGGACCTTTGGAAGGCGTACGAGGAGCCGAAGCCAACTCGCAGAGGCCCGTTAAATAATTTTAAATGATGAGGAGGCACCAACCGACGATTATCCCTGTATGCACTATGCAAGTGCACCCAAGGACAACCCCAGGTTGGTGCAGGACTATTGTTGTACGTGGAAACAAAACATTTTGGGCTATGGCTCTGGCTGGCTAAAGTGGATTGGGTAACTTGAACTATGGAAGAACTATGTCCCCTGCCTGACTAATGTTATATATTATACAAGGATAAAATGGCAGGGTCACCCCCTGCCATTTTATGCACACTCATTAATAGACCCCCGGAAACGGTCGCTAGCACATAGTGACGTAGCGAGAAGAGGGCAACACTGCCTGAGGTGCTTGTGGAGTGGAGAGGTATCCCACGGCTATCAGTACGGTCAAGATCCCTACCAGCACCTTACTGGAATACTTCCTTCCTCTGAGCACGTTTGCTCTTACGAATCTCCACTCAAGCCGGCCAATAAAAGCAAGAAAGAGGTGGGAGCTCTGTTCCTCGTCAGTGTTCACTCCAGCCGGCCAATAAAGGCAAGCCAGAGATAAGGACAAGATTTCTCCCGGGAGATAGGGTCCGTGGGGTCGCTACTGCCCAACAGCTCGCCACATGCTGCCCTGCGGGTTTCTGTTTCTCTCTTGGTCTGGCTCCCTATCCTAGACCTGTTTCGGCAAAGTAAACTCTACCGGCACAGACCTGAAGTTCGGAGCGCGCAAGCCCCACCACGACGTCAACGTAGAGATACAGCGGTGGGGTTATTATTATTATTATTATAAGCAAATGATGCATATGCTATGAGCTATTCTCGTAGGTACCTTTCCTGCCAATACAAGAGAACTAGAAGAATGGTTCTCACCTGAAACCTCACGTGTCTTTGGAACATGGCGGGCGCGTTTGACCCTCTCTTGTATTCCACGCGAAAGACATCGGACTTAGCACGCTGTGTGATAATTCTGCTATCTGAAAATTTAATGTTACAGTCAAAACATGGTTAAAAATTCATGGATTCTGAGCACAATCTGTTTAATTAGTGATGAATTTTTCCCAGATAATCAGCGTAATCATCAACACTTTCGTGATTGTTGAGAACCCCATTATTAATCATTTTTAATGTCCGGAATGCAGCTAGGTACTTAGGGCGTTTGTGCACTACAAGGAATTATACCGTCCGCCATTCCGATTTTTTACGGTCCCATGTGGCATGAAAAAAACGGATGATTGGCTTGTGCACTGGTCCGTCTTTACTCAGATCGGTGCGGCGCAGTTCAGGGTAGCTCTCTTTGAAACTACACGCCACGCATGCGTTATTACGCTAGGAACGATGAGTACGGCCCGGAATGGGGAAAGTAAAATGTCGGACGGTAAAATTACGTATTCTGCACAAACTAGTATATACATTTATGGCGTGCCATATCGGACCGTAAAAAATCGGACTGCCGGACAGTAGGTAAAATTCCTTGTTGTGCACAAACGCCCTTAGAATTGATATTTACGGACCTTAGAAGACAACTTTGTAGTCATTAGACATAAGATTATGTTAGAGCAATTAAATCATTATCTATTCGAACATTTCTGACGGCGCGATGGGCAATCAGAAGGCACAAATCAAGGAATCATTTATACTTTTTTTTTATAAATTCACCAAACTACCAAGTTATATCAAGCATACGGTTGCGTAGACGCTACCGCCATCTGTTATCGAGTAGCAAAACTACACGATTCATCGATTCGTGACAATTTTCAGTAGTTAAGTGTCGTGTTGCAGCATTCTAGATCATTCTAGTAAATACTAGAACGTTCTCGAATTATGTCCTCGAACTTTCTTTTTTTAAATAGAGGGTTACCAGCGCTGCAGCGAGCAGTTCAGTTTGGAATGCGAAACCGTGAACTAATAGTGTGGAACATTCAAGTGATGCTGGATTACTGTATGTGTATACTATTTAAATAGTGTTCATGTTTTTGGCGTAAATTGGTATTGGCTCTATCTAGCTTATAAGTTGGCATAACATTCAACAACAGATTTTCAGAATTTCGGACACCTGTAGAAATACTTACACTCAAAAAGGCATGTATTAAGTCAGCTTTCACGGTCGCCAGAGGTTTTCCCTTCACTAAAGCGGTGAAAGTTTCCTCCTTGTCAGCTGACAGTAGAAGGGAACCGAACCACGACCTCTTCGTCAGCTCTGGAGACGATTCGGGAGTTAAGTGGACCTCTTCTGAAGATGCTGTGGAGAGATGAACGTTTTTAGATGTCTTTATAAAAGTATTTTACGGATGAGGTTGCTTTCCCCTGATTTAAACGAGATATTAGGGCCGATTTGGAGGATGCCTGGAAACATTTATAGATGAAATTTTATAACTGATGTCAGGCGGATCTCACAGCACCACGCGCCCGGCGCCACGCTCCGGTGCGCGGGGCTGCGATTTTTAAAGTTGACCGTAAGTACTTCAGTTTATATACAGGTTGAAATTAAATTCATGGGCATCCTCTTAAGGGGTCATTGTACTTATCATTATGAACAACTTTTACTATGGGACCAAACCTGAAATCGCGAAAAAAATCAGCTGTTCCCTAGTTTTTATTTTATTTTATTTATTAAGGAAAACTTGAAAGAATTCTAACAACAACAATTACACACTATACATAGTTAACAATAGCTAGTTATATAATCTAGGCATATCAATGCGTAACTAACTACGTTATCCACATGTTACATATTCGGATTGAAATTTGGAAGAGCACTAGTACATTACTAATTAATCATGCAAATTAATTAATCTTATTCCCGTAATAATAAAATTTATAAAAATATGAAAATACGGTTAATCACCAGTTTTGTTTTCGATAATTTTAAGTAATTCAATACGAATTTTGTTAAGTGACAAAGAAAATAAGTCTAGGTCTGAAAAAAATATATTATAATTATTTGCTAATCGACGTAAAGGTGCGCGGACACCCGCGTTGGTGCGACACGAGGACACTGCAAAAAGCGGGCGCCCACGCACTCCACGCCGCACAACAGTTCTAAGTACTATACAATAGCACAATTTGTTTGTTAAATCCGAGCAATCATATTTGTTATTACACAGATCATAGAGAAATTTAGTTTCCAAAAAGATGCGTCTACTACGTAAAGTAGTTAGTTTATAATACCTCAATAAATTAACTTAGGATGTTTTTTTTGTAGAGTTTTGCGAACATAAATGTAGGGAAAAGCTGATTATTATTTTCGCAATTTCCGGTTTGGTCCCATAGTAAAAATTGTGCATAATGATGAACCAATGACCCCTTAACAGGATTCAAATTCAAATTATTTATTTGCTTAAAACATGGTGTTTATAGGTCTTACAATTAAACATGTTTTTCTTCTCTTTTTCTTGTTTTCTTTCACACTTTTTAATGTTTAAAACAAAAAATTAAATACACTAATACCTCCGGGATACATTGGCATAAACTGTTGCTGGAATAGTCTGTTCACCTGTCTTGGTGATATGCGTTGTATTATTGCATCTAGTATAGCACGATGTCTGCCATAAAGGCCTTGTGTTAACACGTTGTCTGTTCTTCGCTGCACAGATCGATCACAATCAATACAAACGATTCCAGCAACAGGTTGGAACATTTTGAACACAATGACGCTTTTCGTAATGCGAAGGTAATCAATTAATCAAATGCCAAGGTCAACGAGTTCAATATGGATGAATAAAGTCCAGAGGAATAGCCAAGTTGGTAGGTAGATAAAACAGACGGATGTTAAACGAAATAATAGCACGTAACACACAGTGCGCTGTTAACCACGGACTGCGACATGTATTTCGTTTCATTCATGTTACAGTCTTCACGGCGCAAGTTGGCAAAAAGTGGGGATGCGCAGTACGGTATCCTGTTGCGTGATTGGTCGCGTACCTGATGCGTCATCTAGTGTGCGGCGTGCGCGCACGCCGCGCCGCGCTCTTCCAGCAGGCAGTCGACCGGTTTCTGTATTGAGCATGTATTGAGTAGGTATAGCGGAGGAAGTCAGTCGTCGTTATGGGTCTGCAAAATGAATTAACAGCATAAAATAAAGTAACGTAATAAATGAACATAACAGGAGACCTTTTAACTTTTTTGCTATTTTTTTAATGTAAATACACATCCGAAAATCTCAGTTCCTCTGGGATATTTTTTATTGCTGCCGTAATAAAAAATGTTGCACTGGTTACCTTTCGTTTAAGATACAATACACATCTGCAACAGACTTGGACCAAAGGCTGACAATGTCCTTTTGTGGTTAGATCGCCTGCCTCAAACAGTCCGCGCAGTAGTCACTGTCTGCGATGTTACGTTGGTCAATGTCGCAGCTATTGCTGATAAAATTATGGAGACTGCATGGCCAACGGAAGTCTGGGGGCCAACCACCACCTCTGGAAGCAGCACTATTTTAATATTACTTCAGTGTGAGAACGAGATGGAGCTATACAGGACGTCTAGCTCCATCACTTTCCCACACTCAAATAAGATTAAAATAATACTGCTTTAAGAGGTGGTGGGCTAGCTCCTGTTCGCTAAATCCTGTCGCTATCCACAGTCAATCAACTGATCAACAATTTAATATGTTAGTTAAAGAAATTGCCGCGTTAAACACTAAAATTAATTATTTAGAAAACATGCGCCAAAGTGACAGTAGGAGTCGTGGCAATTATCAGTCGACATCACGGTCACAATCACGCTCTCGGTATTTTGATAATCAAACCGAATACAGGCATCAAACAGCGCAACCGGGAGACAAGAATTTCAAGTGTTTCCATCACTATATTTATGGGGATAACGCAAAAAATGCGGCGACGAACAATGCGTCAAAAAAGTCGTTAAACAGATCCTGCAAGTTGCCTTCGTCAATTAGATTTTATTTCTCAGTTTTGCAACAAAATTGAGTACCTACGTTAAGGGCGAGCTCAATAACGCCACCGACGCTCTTTCAAGAATAGAAGAGATATATAGGCACATAAGCTCATGTGTGTGCATATGTGGTTCCATACCACTACAAAGTCTTGCCCAGATTTTTCTAGGCAAAAATTAATTAAAACATACATGACACAAAGTTCAGTATCTTATGCTGAAGCGGCAAAGATATGTCCCGCAGTAACTAAATCGTAAGCTGATACACTTCTAATCTTCTTCCAATTTGCACATACTCCATCAATATCTTCACCTAATAGGATGCCTGATTCAAGTAGCTATAAAAATACTGTCTTCCTCAAACCACACTCCCTCCCAAATCTGTACAAGGAGACAATAAGTATTGACTTGCAAATTGGAAAAAACGTAAGAAAATTTTAATTTCGCGGGCTACCCTGGCGCTTCCCCGCGAAATTCAAATTATCTTACGGTTTCTGCAATTTGCAAGTCTATCACTAGTTGGTCCTCTCGACCAACTAGAGTGCGTTTCATCAAATAGTTCCTATGGCGTAATGTTGGCTCCACTGTCTTATGGACCTACTGGACCTATCAGGTCCATGCTTTATCAACGGTAGCGCATCGTGTTCGTTCTATAACAGTGGAGCCAACATTACGGCATAGGAACTATTTGATGAAACATGAAACGCACTCTAGTGTTGTCAGTTTACTTCCTAACATTGAGAACCATAGATAAATAGTTTTGGTTCACCACACATGCCTAAAAATACTCTCTGAATAACATTACGCGTCAGGGTACATACATTATATTCTGTGCTCATATGGAAGTCGCAGGAAAAAATTATGAAATACAAAGTACATACATTTGTATGAAGTTACGACTTCACGAGCAACAGCTATAAGAACGTCTAAATAACTCAAGCGTCACTCGTCAGGATCAAGACAGAGTCAGTGATTACTATCTGTTAATACTATAAAGTACATACTAATTCCATGTTGCAAATCTGACAAAGACAACGAACGTCAACAAATATTTTTGTAATGGCTGCCGGCGCGCGTCTGTCGATTGCGAAGTCGATTGTTGTCTCTTTCATATTTCCAATTTTACAGTTTCTCTCAGTTGGACGAGAAATCAATAACACGTTCTGTGGTAAATAAAAGCTGAAGTTATGTGAACTGTGTGAAATTCGTATTTTAAACATTATTATTTATCAACAAAATGCATCGTCGTGGCGGGAAACGTATTCGGATGGATGATCCTCCACCGGAATACGTGAATCCCATGACCCCAGCGACTCCCATGACTGATTACGGAGGACAATCGATCCATGAGCCTGAGACTCCCAACGTGAATTATTCGGGGTTTAACGTCGGTGCGGTAGCTAATTCCACTGCTACTGAACCCGAGCTGCTAGCTAGAGAAGAAGCTGAGGAATCACATCATGAAGAAGAGGAGCCAAGGTCTCCATCTCCTACACCTACGAAGCGGGTGACTCGTAGTCGCGGCCGGAGGGGTGATGGTGGCTTCGTGGGGCGCCTGGCTGAGTCTCCGCCGCCGCCTCCTCTGCGCCGACGAGGCCGCGGAGGACGTGGCCGCGGCAGGGGCCGGGGCACCGCCCCGCCGCCAGCGTATTCTCCACCGCCGGTCCTGCTGCCTGGTGATGATGAGAACAGCCTTTACAATATACTTAGATTCAATAAGACAGCTATAAATGTAAGTATTGATTATCATTTGTCTTCCACATTGGCCTACTTCTATGATTGTAATTATTGCAACCATTTGTTTCACCAATCAGCAAGTAGTGGACATGTGGATTGAGGAGTACAAGACCAACCGAGAAGCGGCACTTGTGCAACTGATGCAGTTCTTCATCAACGCCTCCGGGTGCCGCGGGAAGGTCACTCCCGACATGGCACAGATGGACCACACACTCATCATCAAGAAAATGACACAAGAATTTGATGAGGTAATCAAACATTGTACTATTCATTCTTTTAACATATTAGTTAATGAATTGAATATCACCCTATTATATGGGACTTAGGACGAAATGGTATCATGGTAACATAGGTTTTGAGGGGGTGAAGTGGACGGGTAAGAGGCACGCTGGGCCCCGTACTCTGCTGCACTCAGCCGGCTAGCTACAGTCCTACCGCTGTAAGCGCAACCTTCTTGTGAACCAAAAAACTTCTGCAGAGGTTCAACAAAAATCTCTACTTCTAACATAGCAATCACTTAAGTCTTTCATTAGTAATTCCTATAATATCTGGCCACAATTCAGGCGGCGGAATCGCAATCGGCGGACCCTGTGATAATTCAAAGTCCGTATCATTGGCTGGCTGACTGTCAGTGACAGGTGACCCATTAGCAGAGGTTTCCGGCGGTCTGGCTAGTATCTGGTCTGCATGTCGCCGATGTAGCTCTCCATCTTCTGTCCTCACCACATTGGCCGGCCCCTCCATTTAAAATAAGAAAGACTGAAAGACTTACAGCAAAAAAAAAACCTAATAAAATAAAAACATACTCAAGGGTAAACAACTACTCGTAAGTTTAGGTTGGTTGAAATAATTTTCAAACTTGAATCACCCTAAAACAACAATAATTAAAAATGAATGTTCATGCCAATAGGAAAGTGGAGAATATCCACTCATCATGACGGGGCAGACTTGGAAGAAGTTCCGCTCCAACTTCTGTGAGTTTATCCAGACGCTGGTGAAGATGTGCCAGTACTCCATCATCTATGACCAGTACCTCATGGACAACATCATCTCCCTGCTCACGGGGCTGTCTGACTCTCAGGTCAGGGCCTTCAGACACACTGCTACACTAGCCGGTAAGTTCACTGATATTCATCTTATTACTGTACCCTGCCCCTGCCGTAAATATGAAACATTGACTTTGACACTGTTCTACTTTGTGAATGTGAGTACAGTCTACTTGTCGCTGTCTATCTACAGCTTGATGTCTTATTTATGCCTGGGACAGCTGGGATAGTACCAATATGCTTTATGAGAATAATGATAAACAGTGTGCGCTAAGTTATCTTTGACTCCCGTATAAAAAGGAATGGCCTGTGGCGAAGAAGTGGGCACAAGTTCTGCTTATCTAACAAAGATGGAACACCCAACACTCAGCAGTTGTGCATGCCACAATATCTCTGTAGTGACCTAATTGGACTTTAAATAAAATAAAAGCAGTGGATTGTAAACTAACTTATATTAACAATTTGAAAAAGGTACAGTAAGATTTTGTGTAGTCGGTTGTGCTCCGTGGTGAATCATTGGGCCTTTGGCGTAATGTGGGTTGGTTTCTATCTAGGTTAATAGATGTGGAACCTAGGACAATCCAAAATACTTTGGCACCTACAAGAATGTCAAAATACTGACAGAACGTGAAGCGTAGGGTCAGCCAGTTGTACATGAGATGGTATAGGAATACTACATTTAT
Organism: Dicycla oo; assembly: GCA_948252095.1. Taxonomy (NCBI): domain Eukaryota; kingdom Metazoa; phylum Arthropoda; class Insecta; order Lepidoptera; family Noctuidae; genus Dicycla; species Dicycla oo. The sequence goes on along the minus strand of OX411720.1, from coordinate 31,471,218 downwards.
CTATCAAAGCAGACAACAATATTTTTGTTATTTCTGGCAACACAAAACAGTTTATGTGTGTAGAAAGACTGTGTACTAGTTGTAGCCTGACTGTTTATACCTGTGATTTTCGAGCTTGTGTTGCTCCTAGGCAATCCCAGTTTATCAAATAGCGTCTGAGTTATAAAATTGGCCATGCTACCATTATCGAGCAGGATCCGGGCGTCGATCTTGCGGCCTCGGTTATTCACCACCGTCACCAACGCATTGGAGAGTAAAATATGCGAAGCTGCGTGAACTTGTAAAGAATCATCACTAGATAGCCGACATTTTCTGGGGGGCAAGAATTTGAACAGGCGCCTCCAGAAATGTCAGTAGATCAAGCAATACTACTTGGCATGGGATCTTGAAAGTTAGATGATTTGGAATCTTCAACGTGTAAGAGCGTATTATGTTTACCTTTACAATACTTGCATCGTGCCAATATACATCGCTTTGTTAAATGCCCAGAACGTAAACAATTAAAGCAAACTTTAAAATCTTTCGCTTTCACTATACAAGTTTCAACCGGTACCTAAGGCACGGAATTCTTCACAAACATACAAAAAATTATGTTTTGTACATAAGGGACATTTTATTTTACTCTGTATTTATTGTACTCTGATTAGTTACTATAACCAAAGATTTAGATTTACTTTGTATTGTATTATTGCTATTGTCTGTGCTTGCCTTTGTGTTGTATTTTAGGGTTTCTAATAAATCAGCTTTTTTACTAATGAATGAACGAAATGGTGACAAGGTGATCCTGGTAATTATAATTTCCTAGCTGTGATTTTGTATGCTCAAATCAATGTTAAGGGGCAATTGGCGACTATTTTGGCATTGGTTTTGTGTCGTGAGTATATGGTTGATTGATATGCCATCACTGCGTAGTGATGAAGCTGATGACGGCCCTGGTGGACGTGGCGCTGCTGACGTCGGTGAACTGCGACAACTGCCTGCGGCAGTACGAGGCGGAGCGGCTGAAGGCGCGCGACAAGCGAGCCAACGAGCGCCTCGAGGTGCTGGTGGCCAAGCGCCAGGAGCTGGAGGAGAACATGGAGGAGATCAAGAACATGCTCTCCTACATGTTCAAGTCTGTGTTCGTGCATAGATATAGGTGAGGGAGGGCCATCGCTCACGTATTTCCTTCTTTCTTTTCATTTTTAAAAGAGAAGAGATTACGCCATGTTCATTAGCTAGCTTTAGTCCGCGGCTTCGCTCGCGTCTGTAATTACTTTGTCTGTCCCTCGGGAACAGTACTTTATTCTGGACGAAAGTTACGCTATGTCTGTTACTGTACCCCTGACAATGTGTATGCTAAATTTCATGATGATCCGTTGAGTAGTTAACACGTGAAAGCGTAACAAACAAACTAACTCACTTTCGTATTTATAATATTAGTCAGGATAGTTTAGTTTGCTGCTTATCCTATCTATGTTATAAAAATGATCTATTGTACACTAGAGGTATGTTGTAGAGTTACTGTTTATATTCAGCAACTTTATTTGTTACCCACTTGCAACAACATTCAACAATATTCTATTCTGTTTTATTCATTGCTACTCTTCTGGGGAAACAGCTCTCTTATAATCACATTGTTTCATCCAGGGATACACTACCTGACATAAGAGCCATCACCATGGCAGAGATAGGTATTTGGATGGAGAAGTTCCCAGCACATTTCTTAGATGATCTCTACCTCAAATACATCGGATGGACATTGCATGACAAGGTATGCCCAGTTTTTCTTTATAATAACAGCCTTGAAATTTAAACATTATTGTTGACAAGGTGTTTGGCGCATTGACCGACACAATTTTTCCAGGGATTTGGGAGGTCATTAGCTAGGTTCTACCCATACACCCTTTGTCCCAAATGTCACGGTTGGTTACATATGATTTTTTTTTAATGAAAAAAATACCCAAAATACTTCTTTTAATTCGAAATAACTTTTTTGTTTGTGGATGTAGTGGCCCAAAATAAATTTTGTTGTATTCTCCAAAGTCCTTTAAATCTAAATACATATTTGTTTGATACAACTGGTTTCAAGAAAATTCCTTGAAAAAATTGAATTCCTTGAAATTTTTTTGTATTGTCTCAGGTGGGCGAGGTTCGTCTCCGCTGCCTGCAAGCGCTGCAGCCACTGTACGAGTGCGAGGAGCTTAAGGGCAAGCTGGAGCTGTTCACCTCCAAGTTCAAGGACCGCATCGTGTCCATGACGCTCGACAAGGAGACAGACGTCGCCGTGCACGCTGTCAAACTTGTCATCGCCATTTTGAAGTAAGTTCAATTTTAGTTTGGCTAAGATTTCTGCTGTTCATGGTACGATTTAATATTGAAGAACTTTTTGTGACTTTTAAGTACATATATTTAAAACTAGCTGACCCGACAAACGTTGTCCTGTCTAAATATCAATAATTCAAACAAAATTCCCATAGAAAATGCTCTTTCAGTTTTCCCGAGTTTTCCAATTTTCCCGGCAACTTTTCAAAGATTTTCTTTCTAACAAACCTTGTCCTGACAATTATAAACACAACAAAAAAGGGAATTAACCAAATACAGTAACACTCAAAAGTATTTTGACAAATATTATATTATTATGGGTTAATTAAATACAAATATGAAGCATAAAATTCATTAGTTAAAAGATATTCAATATTCTACAGCATAGTAATAAAATCGGCCCATTTTGCAACAAAACAGGGTTTAATTTTGAAAAAGTTAAGGAAAGGATGATGGATCAACAATATTTAGATACTATTGAAAAAAAAAAATGTTTTTAACACATAATTATTTTTTATCTACAGAGATAAGCAAATCAATATTTAGTGGGATATCCTTTATAACAGCCTCACATCGCGCCGGCATTGAATCAATTAACTTCTGTAATCGTAAAATGTAAACAAACAAGGCGAAACCTGATGCTTCTAAACAATCGCAGTTCCACTGCTCTACACTATGCTTAGGACATTTCCCGATAGGGTTTTATTTTAAGTCATATTAACGAATTTTATGTTGTCAAAATACTTTTGAGCGCTACTGTAGGTGCAATCGTTCTGAAGTGATGCGCAATTGATTTTTATTTATATAGATTTGTCGCACAGATCTTAATAACACAGGAGATATGACAAGGAGGCGTGGCGCTTGCGAACGCATCTGACCGCAAAGCGGCTTGATGCCAGTTTCAGTCATTAGTCGAATGTCAACTTGCGTCCGCTGCGCTGCTTATGATTTTTGACAAAATGCCGCGTTGTTTAGTGATTATTTGTAAAAATAACAGCTGTATTGTGAATGACACGAAAGATGGCATCTCATTTCATACGTTAGTACTAAAATATTATAGTTTTTAGAGTTGCGTATCTCAAAAGGAAAAAACGGAACCCTTATAGGATCACTCGTGTGTCGTGTCTGTCTGTCAGTCTGTCACAGCCAATTTGCTCCGAATCTAATGGACCGATTTAGTTTAAATTTGGTACATGTACGTATTTGTGACCTAAACACGGACATGTAACGTAAATAAATGAATTTTGAATTAGGAAGTCAATTTTGGGGGCAAATATTTATTTATTTATTTCCCAAAAGCAGTGCTTTACATTTCCTTATTGTAGTCTACCTTAATAGCTAGATTTACATTCAAAAACAGAAGACGCAAAGGAAGCATTTTGCTTATGGACTCCACACTAGGTCGAGCCTGTCTCGTGGAGTCCATGGGTGATATTACCAAATAGCGAAAATGCGCATTACATTAATACTGGCGGGTTGTTACCGTAGAAGCAAATAAGAAAATAAAATAAAAAGTTTTGCAAACTGTACCGTGTGACATATCAAATGAAAGGGCTTATTGTGAGGGTCTCAAATATATTTTTGTTATAATTTTAAAATAATTAATTTTAAAGGTATTTAAAAAAATAGACGAATATTTACCATTCTACCCTCTTTATCTCCGAAAGTACTGAGCCTAAAATTTTGAAAAAAAAAATACAGAAAATAGTTCAATACCTATATATTACAGGAAAACTTATAAGAAGTCTATGGTCTTAAAACAACATGGTAAATCTCAATGCGGTGCAAAAATATCGATTTTGTGTGAACCACCCGCTCATCTATAAAACTGTAACTGTACGCACGTACCTTTATAAATGGGCGTCTGACAAATATTTTCGGTTTTTAGATTTACTGGATTTGAAATTTGTTGTTGAACTTAATTATGTAAAACATCCTCATCCTAATAAATAATTATGTCAAAAAAAAAAAATATTGGCATGAACATGGTTAAGTGTTAAATTGAAATTGGTTGAAATCGCAGTTCTTTATTGATGTAAATATGTCGATTGTTTTAATTATTATACATAAATTAAAACAATAATAAATTGACACACGATAGCCCTGAAAGTTGTCTCCCGAACTACTAACACGGTAGCGTACGCAGTTCGGGAGCGCCCTTCCCCCGTCTCGCCCCTTACGCCCCGCACGATTGCCCTGTCTAGACGTCTTCGTAGGACGACTGTATGATTTATAGATTGTGCAATTATTATGTTATGAAGAAGAAGAAGAATGAACGAGAAGAACATAATAACATTTGGTGAAGAAGCTGTTTAAATCTTGCCATAAATACTGTAAATAATAACCATATACGTACTTACATTCTCCTCAATTACCTGTGTCTTCTTTCAACATGTAAGACTCGCGTTGAACTATGGTTAATCTAGCGAGCTGTAGCTGTCACTGTCAAGTATCATTCATAGAAGTCTTCACAATTCAACAGCAAACACATTACTCAAATGTTATTATGTTTTTCTGTTTTGTTTTAATGCAAAACAGTTCTATTATATTTACTTCAAAACATAATAACATTTGGTGAAGACGTGTTTGATATCTGCTGGTGAAAGAATACCTGATGGATGTAGACGCTATGTAAATTATATACTGGAATTAACCAATATTTCGGTCTGTATTCATTAAACGTTCAAATAAAAAAAAATACTTTTCTATCTATTTATCCTAGAAAATACAAAAAATGAACAAACACATCTTCCATAACATATTATAGATTAATAGCAAATCTACTCGCCTTATAAAAGGTGAACATAAAATATAAAGCTATAATGATAATTAATTTAAAATCAATGAGATCTTAAACTGAATTAAAATAATAATCTCATTGGAGAATGTAAGTACGTATATGGTTATTATTTACAGTATTTATGGCAAGATTTAAACTGCTTCTTCACCAAATGTTATTATGTTTTGAAGTAAATATAATAACCAATTATTCATTTATCAATGTACAGTCGAGTTCACTAATATGTTGACAGTGACAATGTTTCAAAATATTGTAAGCGTTAAAATGATCATATAGTTCTATCCAAACGTGGACATCATTAATATGTTATCATATAAACTGTTCATAAGTATGTTACAGTAGTGCAGCCAAAAATATCTGACTACTGTTCGCAACATAAATATCTAAATACTCTAATTTCAATATATATGTTGCAACCTATGATTCGTAATATCTATGTGCTTTAAATATTCAACTAAATGGCCTTTACCATTAAATTTATTTTTGCTTGTCGGAGCAGAAGTACGATGCAATGTTGCCGTTCGTAATAGGACTGTAACAATATGACAACTTTGCGTAGTAGCTGTATTATTTGATTAATTCAGTTTGAGGAAATCTTAGGGTCAACGCAGGCTATACCTACCTATTTGTTTAAAACTTTTCAGTCGGTTTTTTAAATAAAAATAACATTTTAACACGTTCGCGTGAGCAACGTCTTACAACGTCGTGTTGATAGCCGCGGTGTAGGCTATGAAAATCGAATGTGTTGCGGCGCTAAGTAGATGCGCCATAGGAATTTGCCCATAAAATAGACGTCCAAAGACGTTGCGTCAAAATAAATATGACAATCTAGAGGCCGTCATATGACGTTGCGCCATTTCATAATTATATCAACACGACGTTGTAAGACGTTGCTCACGCGAACGTGTTAAGCACATTAGTATTTCATTTTTATTTTATTATTCTTGAATCCATTTATTATTTATTATTCTTAATTTGTTCTTCTGAAAACCTAACATTTAAAAGCAAAAAAAATACAATAGGATATACTTCCGTCGTAAGCTAAAAGGGCACAACTAACATTTAAAAAAAAATTGAGTTACATACATATTTAGAATCAGAAAAAAAAGGCTAATCTGCTCAATTATTGTAGATTTTTTTTTTTAAATGTTAGTTGTGCCCTTTTTTCTTACGACGGCAGTATAGTTCTGTAAAGAGATTGTTCAAAGAATTTAAGACAACAATTCGAGACATATCAAATTGTCAAGATATTTTTCATAGAAAAATTGCATAGATATTTGTGAACCTAACTTTGCGCTAAATAATATGAACAATTGATTGCGCACAATTTTTAGAATATTTGTCTGTAGCAATATTATTGATATAATGTTGTCACATATTTATGATGTCACAGATTGTTTACAATTTATTGGAAGGCAAAGCTGTTTAGAGTTTTATGTAACTTACCATTGCCTATATATTTTTGATTCATGAACATGCTCAGATATTAAAGAACTCGACTGTACCTAATCACTTTCATTAGAATCAGACTCAACATTAATAATTAATTCAAAATCCATGTCAAAATTTTTCATTAATAATTAATTCAAAATTTTTCATATATATTGTTTTCGATATCATTAACATGTCTACATGTATTTTCCCACATCCACATAGTGCAACCAATCATTTCAATTCGTTCCTTTTTTAGATTCATTATAGACGTCAAGTTTTGTTCAAAGTTTTTTGTAGCCACGTAGTTTTTTGCGTTGACATGTTGATGGTACTTTTGCGGCGAAATCGACGCGTGCTCCCACTTTCATGTCTCGCCGGTGACTGAGCAACCAATGACAAAGACCAATTATGTGTATTGCGTCGATACACCTTCTTTGCATGTGAGCGTAACCGCTGTGGAGGGGCGTTCATTTTTAGAATGTTTTATCTATACCTAGAAAACATTGTGTTTCAAGCATTGATTCGTTTATAAGGCTATTTGGCTTGTAAGTAATACGGGTGTTGCGTCGTGTCCGCAGATGTCGCATGCACCCGGACGTGCTGACGGACAAGGACTGCGAGAACGTGTACGAGCTCGTGTACTCGTCGCAGCGCGCCGTGGCGGCGGCGGCCGGCGAGTTCCTCAACGTGCGCCTGTTCCGCAACGAGGAACCGCCCCCGCCCGCGCGCTCCCGCCGCGGCAAGACTCGCCTGCCCAACACGCCGCTCATCCGAGACCTCGTGCAATTCTTTATAGAGTCCGAGGTGTGTACACATGTTGAACTTACGTCGATATCCAAATTATCTGCCAATAAACCATTTATTACATAATTATGTTTATAAAATAAACAACATAACAATTTGAAATAAAATAATTATAATTAAGTAGGTACAATTATATCGACGTCCTCGGGGAATAAACCGGTAATCGCAAAACTCAAATTTTGCACGAAAAAATAATTTCGTTATTTTTCTAATAAATAAAAAATGGAAAATTACCAAAGAACAAAAGTGTTATAAGGAAAACCGTTGGAAATTAACCCATAGATACCGTAATAAATGGTATAACAGTAAAAATTCAGTAATAGTATGATACAGGTTTATTCCTTGGGGGCGTCGATATATACATATCTGCTAAACTAACCTATACAGTTTAGAGATGCTTACGACAAAACCCACCGAGTTTACTTAGTAAACTCGGTGGGTTTTGTCGTAAGCATCTCTTTCTGCTGTTGTTTGACTTTAAACTTGAAGTACATATGTAGTAACTTTCTGCTGTTGTTTGACTTTAAACTTGAAGTATGTAGTAACTTTCTGCTGTTGTTTGACTTTAAACTTGAAGTATGTAGTAACTTTCTGCTGTTGTTTGACTTTAAACTTGAAGTATGTAGTAACTTTCTGCTGTTGTTTGACTTTAAACTTGAAGTATGTAGTAACTTTCTGCTGTTGTTTGACTTTAAACTTGAAGTATGTAGTAACTTTCTGCTGTTGTTTGACTTTAAACTTGAAGTATGTAGTAACTTTCTGCTGTTGTTTGACTTTAAACTTGAAGTATGTAGTAACTTTCTGCTGTTGTTTGACTTTAAACTTGAAGTATGTAGTAACTTTCTGCTGTTGTTTGACTTTAAACTTGAAGTATGTAGTAACTTTCTGCTGTTGTTTGACTTTAAACTTGAAGTACATATGTAGTAACTTTCTGCTGTTGTTTGACTTTAAACTTGAAGTATGTAGTAACTTTCTGCTGTTGTTTGACTTTAAACTTGAAGTATGTAGTAACTTTCTGCTGTTGTTTGACTTTAAACTTGAAGTATGTAGTAACTTTAGCACGTCACTGTTTCAATCATTTTTTAATGATTTTTTTTTATTTATTAAAAAAAGTAAAGTCTGCCAAACTGCATAACAGTTTGTCGGCAGTTTTGGCATACTGGAGATAGAAAAGCCTATCTATGTATGGTTTTACGTCCCTATAATCTAACAGAGAATAATGAATCCTACCGGCCCACGCCATCTATTGATGGGAGTCTATCGCTTACTACTGATAGCTATTTGTACGAAAAAGCCAAAGTATGCGTCCCAATAACGTGTTGACAGTTATTTGTTTGTCAGGACCGTTACTATAAATGACAAATTGGTCTACTATAATAATAATAATATATAATATTATTTAATAATATTATACAGTATGTTAACCAACAGAGGGCGTTCCCGTTAACCCGCAATAGTATAGCATCCATACATGCTAAAAAAAATATTACCATTCGAAAACAAAATGGTTTTTATTTTTTTTAATATTAAAATATTCACTAAAAATGTTAAATTGATACGTAAAAGAAACACTCTCTACACGCGTACTTGAAGGACGGAAACACCGCAATTTAGTTTTTATTTTTAGTGAATATTTTAGTGAATATTTTTAGCATTTTTAGTGAATATTTTAATATTAAAAAAAATAAAAACCATTTTGTTTTCGAATGGTAATATTTTTTTTAGCATGTATGGATGCTATACTATTGCGGGTTAACGGGAACGCCCTCTGTTGGTTAACATACTGTATATTATTAGTTTACTTAAAAAAAGAACACTTTATAAATAATCTTATAAAATATGTCCGATTCAAGTGAAAATACGTTACCGTGGCGGCGCCGCCGAACCGCGCCAGTAGCAATAGTGATCGCGCGACTCATTCAACGCAGCGCGGGAATGAGCATTGGGAAGCAACCTTCATCAACTCTGGGTGTATAAAATGAATTAATTTTATTCCTCTTTGCCGAAAGTAGCCGCATTATTATATCATCATCCTCCCCTTCGTCTTAATTTATGGGTTTTTGGGATAAGACCAGGGAGTGTGGGATTTGTACCTCACTAAACAAAACCAGTGGTCAACATCACCACATGGAAGGGGCTCCGTTACCTCTCAAAACACCGATCCGGAACCCCCTCTGTGCAACACCTGTTAGGGCACATCTTTGGATAGACTGTAATGGGGCGTCCCCGAAACCTGAGAAAATGTGCAAGGCAGCACGTGATCACTGTGCGCCATCTTCCCCGAGGTCACTCAGTGGGCTGACAGAGTCCCCACTCAGAGCGCCCATGACCCTAAATTCCCAAGACTCCTTGTCGCGCGGCAGGGCAGCGGCAGCGGGTCGCAGCAGTCGGTCGCGTCTGCCGAGCAGCGACCGCGAGAATCCAAACGCTACCTTAGTAATTTAATCATCGAAATATATCCACATATAAAAGTAACCAAGTTATGGTGTTTCTTATGTCAAACTGTCAATTACGTTTCATTGCTCCTCTCCAGCGATAACTATTTGTTCATCAAAATGCAGTAAAATCTTGTATCATGAATGAGTAAAACCTAGTGTTTACTTACAGAATTTTAATATAATAAAAATTATAACATATTCCAGTCATTTATTTAGAATGAAAAAATAAATAAGTTTTTATAATAAGGCACGTTTTTTTTTAATTTATGTTGGTTGTAGCGGAACGCACGGGAGGGAAAAGGATAGAACCATTTATATATTATTTTCGTTAGACAGATAGCCTATACTGATGATTGTGGGACGACATTCAATGACAGATATAACTATATTGTCCATCAACAATAGCGATCTGTCTTTTACTGAAAATAGGTTATTGAGTTTGGCCGTTTAAATTTAAACCAATAAATAGCCTAACGCTTTATATAATTCGGGTGACATTCATCTGACATTATTATATTGTGGCCATTTAAAAAGTTTCGATTATATCACAGGCTCAAAAGAGAAGTGGCAAGTTTGCCACTTCTCTTTGTGAAGAGATACAGCAGTATCTCAAGTAATAATGTGTGGACAGTTGCACGAGCACGGCGCCTACCTGGTGGACTCGCTGATCGAGTCCAACCCCATGATGAAGGACTGGGAGTGCATGACTGACCTGTTGCTGGAAGAGGCGGGGCCCAACGAGGAGGCGCTGGATAACCGACAGGTATTATATTTTACTTATTTAACCAACAAGAGCTATATAAATGACACAAATAATGGGCAACATCAAGTATTAAGTAGGTGTACTCCTTACTTTAAGGAGAATGTCGAATCTACACGATTCGTCATGGACGCTGGCGCCATCTGTTATCGACTAGTAGAAGTACACGATTCTTCTTGGTCGCTAGCGCCATCTGTTATCGAATAGCAGAACCACACGCTTCCGGAATTTTCTGGATGGTTAAGTGTCGTGTTGCAGTATTCTAGATCATTCCCGTAAATGCTAGAATGTTCTCAAATTGTGTCCTCGAATTTGCTGGAGCATACACTCGGCATATAAATGGAGGGTTGCCATGCCTGCGCTGCGTGGCAGTTAAGTTTGGAATGCGAAACAGTGATTTACTAGTGAGTGAACTACAATTGATTCTGCTTAAAAGTTTCTGATTACTGTATTTGTGATTATTTAAATATAGTGTGTTTTTGGTGTAAATTGGCCAATATTTATTTATCCCGAACCCCAGCTCGTAACATTTGGTGTCAGAAGTAAGGGATAAATTATACCAGTTTTACCGAAGGACGCCACGGAGGGCATCCGTATCAGCGAGTCAGCGCCAGCAGGAGGTGGATCAAAGGCGGTTTGAAGGTTCTCCGATACAGATACCTGGTGGCAATCAGCCGACGACGGAGCCAGTTTCCGAAGTACCTGGAGTTTCTACAGCATCAGCAGCCATGGATCTTTCTGCTCTGATGGAGATGCTGCAGGAGCAGGCCCGCCGACAGGAGGAACAGGCCCAGGAACAGCTTCAGCGTGACAAAGAGGAGCACACCCATCGCCAGGAAGAGAAGATCCTCCTCATGAAAGAGTTACACGCGACATTTGGCAAGGACATCACAGCGGTGATGGAGAAGGTTCAGCTGCATGAGAATCGTATCTCCGAGGCTGAAATTCAGATCGCTGATATGAGAAAAGCGTTGGGAAATCTGGAAGCTGGAGACGGCACTGCGGCTTCAGTGGTTGCTGCACCTTCGGTGCGCTGGTTTAAAGTGCCACCCTTCGGCGGAACATCTTCCTGGTCGGCTTGTAATCCAGGTTGAAGCTGTCATGGAAACAAATAGGTGGACAAAAGGGCAGGCCATGACTAGGGGCCTTCCCGATCAGGCCTTAACCATATTGGAGGCTCTCGGCAAGAATGTGACCTACGAGCAACTGCTTGAGGCGTTAGAATCCAGATACGGTGATGCACACCTGGAACACGTCTCGTGCCCAGTTGAAAGATCGTGTGCAACGCAGTGGGTCCTAGAAATAGAAAAGCTGGTTCGAAAGGCGTACCAGTCTGCACTTGCGCTTATTGAAGGGATTCTGATTCGAGCATTCGTCGATAGCATACGGGATCTGGAAGTTAGAGCTGCTGTTAGACTTGGTGTTAGACGCTTAAAGATACCTTGGCCCACGCGTTGGTGGTGGACGCAGTAAGTAAGTAAGTCTTTATTTGCACAGTAAATAAGGTGACCATTACAATATGGGTGATGATCCCTGTACAATCTACCTTATACTAGGCATGCAACATTATAGTAGAATTATGACAATATAAAATTAATATTAGACTGAGATGCAAATGTTAACCTATTTATATTATTGTTGATGTTGGTGAAATTATATTATAAAACATACATTAAAATGTCAACAATACAACAATTAAAATAAAATTAAAATTCAATAAAAAAAAAAGTGAGCCATGATCATCGAGCCCACCGCATCAGGGAGGTTGTGGCGTCACCTGTACGTGACTGATTCAGGTACTGCCCTAGATGCTACACTTGTGGGGAAAAGGGCCACCTCCGGTCGAGTTACTCGAAGCGAAGTACTCCCAGCGAAGATCACAACCAGGAAAGAAGGGCGGCTGATGTCGCCGCCAAGCAGCTGGGAAACGAGTAAACGCCAGGACTGCGGGGCGGGTGCTGGCTGGTGTTAAAAGAGCCCCAAAAATTTCGATCTCACAAGCTCATGATGAGAACAGTCTGATCATCGGAGGTGAAGTGAACGGAAGAGCATGTAAGCTGACATTGGATACTGGAGCTTGCACGGTTGTCAGTTCCCAACTAGCAAATCGTTTTCTGGGGAATTCTTTGCTCAGCGCGTAAACTTAGTAACAGCTACCGGTCAGCACATAACGTCCGAGGTGAAAAGGAGGTGGAGTTAAAATTGGGCAACACAATTTATCGCCATAAGTTCATCATGGCTGACATAGTAGACGACTGCATCCTAGGTTTGGACTTTACACACAAGAAGTCTTGAAATGTGGTTCATAAGAAGTGTTTATCGAAGGTGCACCATTGGGGAAAGTGTACTGCTTGAAGAGGATTGTTCTTCCTCCCCGGTCGGAAACAATAGTTCCAGGTAGTCTTCCACAGAATTCTGCACAGAATAATCTATGTTGAAAGACTAGACAAAAACCTTCCATGGAAGATGGCGCGGATCTTGGTAAGGGCAATCAACGTTGCAGCCGTACGCATCTGAACCCAAGTGATAAGGAACAAGTAATCACGAAGGGTACGTTGATGGGTAAGAAGTAGATTGGATGCGTAAATGCCACAATCAGTCTTCTCGGAATAACGTCCAAAGTGCAAGATTTAACACGTCAAATCTTTTGGAAGACTGTTGCAAATATTTATCTGAAGGAGAAATGGAGAAGGCTAAGAAGAAGCTACTTCAGTACTCCGACATTTTATCTGCAAACGATGCTGACATAGGGAAGACTGGATTGGTTCAGCACAGAAATACGGGAAATGAGTTACCAATTCGTCAGTGACCAAGAAGACTACCAGTAGCAAGAGAAAAGGAAGTGGATACTATGATTGAAGGAATGGTAAAGGATGGAATTATAGAGCCTTCATCTAGTCCAGAGGTTCCCATACTTTTTTTATCATAGACCACTTTCAAAATTTAGTTGGTTCCGGGGACCCCCTGCAGCTACATTTCTACCATATTCCCAAAACTTCGACAAAAAATGTGAAAGTAAGATGCCAACCTAGACCCTCGTCGAGTCTCCCGTGGACCCCTAGGGGGTCCACCTGGACCACTTTGGGAACCAATGATCTAGTCCATAGTGTTATGTGGTCCTGGTGAAAAATAAGGATGTCAGCATATGGTTTTATGTGGACTATCGTCGACTGAATGACGGTACAAAGAAAGACCTATCCACTACCCAGGATCGACGACACACTGGACACGCTGTCAGGAATGAAATGGTTTACCACGTTATACCTAAAAAGTGGCTACTGGCAAGTGGAAATAGACCACCAATGAGAAAATGCTCCTACTAGTACTTACCGGAATTATTGGAGACGCTTGTCTGGTCTATTTAGATGACATCATCATCGTGGGCCGCACATTTGAAGACCACCTTCGAAGCTTGGACCGTTTACTGTCAAAAATCCGAGCAGTCAATCTAAAGTTAAGTTCGAAGAAGTGCTCATTACAATGCAAGTAAGCTTTTAGGGACACGTGGTTTCGGAAGAAGGAGCGCAAACGGTCGCCGTTACGGATTGGCCAGTTCCGAAAGACAAGACGCAGGTAAGAGCATTTTTGGGTTTGTTTGTCGATGGTTTGTCAAGAATTTTGCGGACATTACTAAACTTCTACACAAGCTTACGGAGGAGAAGAGACCGTTCTGTTGGGATGAGAGCTGTGACATGGCTTTCCAGGAGTTAACACGTTATGTGCGGCCAACGCGCATGCGCGATTTTCGAACGTTCACCATGTGCTGGCGGCGCTTATGCGCGTCCATACTATTTATATAACTTCCTTCGAGTTCGGCGCGCCGCACCTGTGGGTTTTTTGTGCATCTCTATTGTTATTGGCGTAATTGTTTTATGACTCATAAAACTCGAAAATTTTCAAACACACATAAGCGTCTCGCCGCACTTGGGACAAGTTTGTAACGCCGCACTGATGCGCCCAGCCGCACTGGGTAGACTTTCTTCAACCGCGCATGCGCGATCATAGCACCACACGAAATATTTTTTGGGCGCGCATGAGCGTTTGCCGCACAGGGTTTAGTGTATCATAAAGCAGCATTTGGAACAAATCCGCAAATAATTCAGCAGATAATGTGTTAAAGAAACGTTTGTGCAACACCCCAAGTTTGGGCCACCCTGACACAGAAAATGAAATCATAGTCGACACGGACGCAAGTAATACTGGAATTGGTGGTGTGTTAATTCAACGGAAAGGAGATTCTGAAGTTGTAATAGCTTACTTCAGCAAATCTCTATTAAAACCAACAAGAAATGATTGCGTCACGAGACGCGAACTACTCGCCATAGTGAAGACATTGCAGCTTTTCAGCAAATACTAGCTGTACTAGAGTCGAGAGCACGCAATAGAAAGAAGGAGTAGACAGACTGATAGAAAGTACAGTGAGAACGGAACAATACGCAGGCGGTAAGCGTGATAAACAAGCGTTTAGCGTAAGCGCCATAGCTCAGCTCGCTCGCAATCTCTCGCAGCTGACCCGCAGCGCACAGCGCCGCGCCGACCGCGCTCAGGTGCTGGAGCACTGGAGCGCTCGGGCGATAGACTGGTCAGGTAGCTCAAAACTAACTTGGTTTGCTTGTTCGTTTGCATATACTCATTATTTATTATTACAAATTTATATTTGGACTAAACAGTAATCTACGCCACATATGCTTCTCTCGAGCTGCAATATGAAAGTGTGTGGAATGCCGTGTCTTAAATCACGATTTAACACGGCATTCCGTCTAGTCATGTTCAGAGATACAAGAGTTATTTTTGGAACTGTACATAGTGACTATGTAACTTGATGTGTGCCCTTGCAGGAGTCGTCACTGATCGAGCTGATGGTGTGCTGCGTGCGCCAGGCCAGCACAGGCGAGCCGCCAGTGGGCCGCGGGGCCAGTCGCAAGCACCACCACATGCTGTCCAAGGAGCAGGCCAAGGTATGCACTACACGCTCACACAGTACGCGAGCCGCCAGTGGGCCGCGGGGCCAGTTGCTAGCACCTCCACATGCTGTCCAAGGAGCAGGCCAAGAAAACTATATTTAATTACTTGATAAGAAAGATCAAAATAGCATACACCTTTCAAGCCCTTCTACCTTTCAATGTCAAGTTGACATTTGCCCTAAAACCTGGCTATTTATAAAATATAAATATATTTTTTAAATTTTTATTGTCAGTGATTATCAGTGTTATATTTTTAATTTGGTTTGATGTTAAAAAGATGGCTGAATGTCATTCTGCGGTATTGACATTACGGCGAAAAATATATTAAAAATCAAAAGTCATTTATTCAAATTACGCTGAGAGTCAGCACTTTCTTGAACGTCAAAATACTTAAAACTAATGCCGAGTCGGTAAAGCAGATTCTATCGTACAATGAGCAGACAAAAATAGCCCTTAAGGTGAGGAACGTGCTCGTATTTTGGATGTGACGGTACATATGGGTTCCCCTGCAGGTGGTGAGCGACGACCGCACGAAGCTGACGGCGCACTACATCGCCACGCTGCCGGCGTTGCTGGACAAGTTCGGCGCCGACCCCGAGAAGCTCACCAACCTGGCGTCCATCCCGCAGTACTTCGACCTGGAGCTCTACACCACGCAGCGCCAGGAGGGGGTACGTATTGCGCGTGACGAGTGATGAGTCCGTAGACCGTAGACTGAGAAAACTATAAGACTGCTGGTCATCTTCTTTCTCACTTACACAAGGAAAAGAAAAATATATACAAGATGCTTGTAAAGAAACGAGACAGAGCCTAACATTTTTGTCCCTTATCGCGTCACGTTTTTTCAAGGTCAGCACTTCATTTGCTAACCAAACTTTGCCGTTTGTTATGCGTTCGATAGACGTTGCGACGAAATTTTATACTATTTCATTTGTAATTTCGAAAAATACGGATTATTAATTAAATTATAAAATAAACTGTTAAAATACATATACAGCTGTTTCAAGATAAAATGAGTGCTGAATTATGTTTTTAATACATTTTGTTTTTTACATAACCTCCAAGCTCTGTGTTGCTAACTTTTTACTCGGATACTACCCCATTTTAGGGGAAGATAGTTCACCAATAAAATATATTGAAATAAATTCAATCTGCCTAGCCGGGTCGGCTTCCAGTCTAACCGGATGCAGCTGAATACAAGTATTCTACATGGAGCGACTGCTTATCTGACCTCCACAACACAGTTATTGGGTAATACGATACCCCCTGGTAAGACTGGTTGTCAGACTTTCGGGCTTCTGACAACCCGTAACGACTGTCAAAGATCCACGAATAACAGCCGGGACCAACGGCTTGACGTGCTTCCGAGGCATGGAGGGATCTTGGTATATCTAGTGAGTATATGATTTAACACTAATTTTCATTTCCGTCATTTTGTATTTTAATTTCGGCAAGAAAAACATTGAATTTTAATTAAAAAAGTCAGATACACAAAGAACTTAACATAAATTAAAAGAGGTGGACGTAACATAAATATAGTACATACTGATTCCATGGATATAATCGAAAGAATGAGACGGAACTTCAAGCCGATGTTGCTATGATAAAAATGATTTGTTTTTAATGACTTGCTACATCGTTTCTCGTCACGAGATAAAGAAGTGTCAAAGTGCTTTTTCAAGTTTACTCGAGCCTAACGGTCATGTTAGGCATTAGAGTAACGTCAGAATCGTAGGTAAATTTCGACAAATCGTGAAAAAGAGCGATCTCGCGCTTGTCATGTTAGCACTGTTGGTTTCATAACACTACGAACGACACAATTTCAGAGCGTTCATCCCGTGCGGACTGGCAACGTCGCATTTCTAGACGTTTTTCGTGATTATGTTAATAAATGTAAATCAAAGTACTATTTTTTTTCGACCAAAGCACTAGATCGTTGGTATATGTATGCTATTTTTTAGTTATTTTGGCATTTACTCCTTATTGTCAATTGAATCGATTGCCCTTTTAAAAATCAATGATTCAATTATTTTCTATTTGCAGCCGCACGGGTCGATCGATCAGGTTAAGCTACGCTTGCCGCGGTCAGACCGTGGATGGGTGACCATCTTTTCATACCGGGACGCATATAAGCAGAGTCCATCAACTGAGTTTTGCATGTGGCTTCCGTAGTAGTAGACTTTGTCTACAAACTCCACCAATTGAGTTTGAAATGATACATACAACATGATACATATCATGTTGCCAAGACTAACAACTTAAGTCACAATTATCGAAATTGGCTTCAGTATATTGAAAACTATTGGGATGTAAAACAGTATTCAGCTGCATACGGTCAGACTGGAGCCGACCCCAACATAGTTGGGAAAAGGCTAGGCTGGATGATGAATATACCTACTCACTAGATAGTAACCACAATTGACAAATGAGCCAACAATCACAATTTGACAAAGCGAAGATTGTTATTGTAACAACCACCATAAAACCCATGATATTGCAAAATTTGTTAATCACTACACTTACCAAAAGAACTGGTTTTCAGATAAATATGCAGCTGGAGTTAATTTCGCTATTATAGTATTATATCGTCTTTCTTTCTTTATAAAAATAAAACACTAAACGTTGTTAATGACCACCCGTAGAAAATGAACTGGCGGTTTTATTAGATATTGCCATACAGCCATAATCCCTACATTTCGTTAGTCACCATAATTGGCAAAGTCACTGGTTATTACTGAAAGTGATACTCATCTACGTAATAGCGCACCTCTCCGCCAGTTTCACTCGAGGCCGCCAGAAGGAACTTCGTTCCTGTATAAATAGTAGATTAGAACTAAGTATTTTAATATATTGTAAAATAAAATTATTTATTTATTTATTGATAGGAGAACCAACAGCTAAGACAGATGGATAACATTTGAATATAAAACAAAAAGACAATTACAGGTTCTCACGGGTACAAACAGAAAAATTAATAGAAATGTTAGGATCACTAACAAGCACGATAGAAAAGAATATACATATAAATAATACACAATAAGCACTATGCACTTTAAAGAAGTCAGCGTTCAGCCGACTGCGTGCGGAATGCTTTGGTGGTAAATGGGTCAAATGAGAACTCTTTACAAAGAATATTGAAATGTTTACTCGCTCGCACCATGTATGAGTTTTGCCTGTAGTTAGAAGAGAAAAAAGGAATGGAGATAGGCGGATTAAATCTAACTGATCTCTGGGGGACATTGAAACTCAGTTTCTGCAGAAGATCAGGACAATCAATCTCGTTCGATATAATTTTTAATAGAAAAGTACAATCTGCTAGTTGACGACGATTTATTAGTGGCTGTAGGTGAAATTTTTTGCAAAGATTTATGTAATTATCAGAATGGTATGCGTAGCCGGAAACAGAAAACGAACAAATCTTTTTTGTATATTCTCAATACGATCGATATATTTAATTGATTATAACTAAAATATTTATTATATTTAAAAAAAAATAATGATTACTTTTACAGTGTGTTAGTTTAATACATAAATATAAAGCAATTTAAAATATAAAAAGCTTATTCGCTGCAATACAGTCCTTTAAACATTGAGGCCAGTTATCAATAGAAGCACGCACTCTTTTCATGGGACAATTCTTCACTGCCAATCGTATGGATTGTTTTAGGGACTCCAAATTATCATGGCGTTTAGAGCAAGCCGTACTCTCTAAAACTGACCATAAATCATAATCCAGCGGATTAAGATCGGGACTAGACGACGGCCAGTCTTCAGCTCCGATGAAGTCCGAAACGTTCACTTCCAACCAAGACTGCGTGGACCGAGCTTTATGACCCGGCGCCGAGTTTTGTTGGAAGGACCATACTTGGTTATTGAACATGGTGTTGTTAAGGGGCTTAACTACCTTCTCAAGAATGGTATCTTGATACACTTGTGCCGATGTTTTGATACCTTTTTCACAAAAATATGGCTCAGTCACTCCTTCATAGCTAACACCCCACCAAACCATCACTGAAGTCGGATAATGCCCACGTTGCACTCTGTCGACTAATTGGGAAGCTTCCTTAGAGCTTTGAGCATAAATACGGTCATTTTGTTTGTTAAAATGTTGCTCAATTGTAAAGATTTTCTCATCCGTAAACAAAATTTTTCTGTGACCTCCCTTTGCGTACCGCTTCAGTAGTTGTTTCGATTTTACCACCCTATTTTGTTTTTAAATTATCAGTTAACACATTATCTGCTTAATTCTTTATGCAAACGCTTCTTTATGCTACACCCTTACCGACCTTTATTTTACGATGTTTTCGAAACAATAGAGATGCACAACGAACGCACAGGTGCGGCGCGCCGCACTCGAGAAAGTTATGTAAATTGTATGGACGCGCATACGCGCCGTCAAGCACCTGGTGAACGTCCGAAAACGCGCATGTGCGTCTGCCGCGCCTAATGTATTAAAAAATGACCAATGCGTCTCTTATAGGCTGCAAGTCCTAAGTCATCCTTTAAAATACGCGACATGGTTCTGGGTGCTATCGTCATCTCCCGAGATAAAATCTTTTGCTTTCGGACAGGATTTCTTCGAATTCTTTCCCTTACTGCTTTGACCACCTTTTTCGTACGAACACTACGTGGACGGCCAGATCTTTTTCTGTCACAAACAGAGGAGGTCTCATTGTACCTATTAATATAGCCCGGTACACAAACATTTGACTAATACCAAGCGTATGGAGAGTTAAAAATTGCATTTGGCTCCATACCACGGAACATAAAAAAACAGTGGAAGTGCTAAGTAGGCGTGGCACGCGTGGCACAAATAAGCGCTGTATCGCTTGCTTGGTCCCCACAGATCTTAAACTATGGTCACAGTCGAGTTCTAACATCGCGTCGAGTTGCAGTCTCGCGACAAATTTATTTTTCCGTAGCTATGCCGTTTTGTTCCATTTTGGAGTGCAAAAATGATAGTAGGAAAAAAACTCTTAAAAATGGAGGTGTTTCATACCATAGCTAAGTAAGATTTAATTTGTTTTCTAATAAAATCTTAGTTAATTTCAATTTACGAATGAAGTAATAGAACCTCTAATTAAAATCAACCTTATAGGATTAAAATACAGTTTCTTTTGGATTGATTGTATTCTCTGGTATTTCTTATTTCGTTCTCGAAAGTACTTCGCTACTCAATTAGTGATGTGGTC
Organism: Dicycla oo; assembly: GCA_948252095.1. NCBI lineage: Eukaryota > Metazoa > Arthropoda > Insecta > Lepidoptera > Noctuidae > Dicycla > Dicycla oo. The sequence continues at coordinate 31,450,522 of OX411720.1, read as the reverse complement.
GGGTCGGATGTTAGTTTTATCGATAAAAGAAAATGGTGCAGATTCTCTTGTCACAAATGTCTCTACACTAGACTAAAAATCATCTAAATATAGTTTATTCCTGTCAAACGACGATGGACTAAAGTTACACAACTTAATTATTTTATTGTTAGACAGAACTAAGTTGGTCCTAAGCTATTTAATTTAGCGAAAATGGAAATTTTGCTATTCTGAATTTGATGTTTTTAACCTAAAATTTTGATTATCAAACTAAATTAAATGTCTTTTTTTAATCGCGATTAAAAGTTTTCATAACTTTTTCTATTAGGACACACCGTTTTCGAGATATAAGCAAAAGCTAAAAAATAAATGACACCTCAACTGGACGAACTTTTCACTTTTTGTATGGAAAATATGAAAAATTTCAAAATTATTGAATATTACCAACATGTAGAGTTTTAGGAAGTTAGGGGCTTGCAAAGGGGTGCAAAATTTTCATTATTTTTTCGATAGGACGCACCGTTTTTGAGATATAAGCAAAAGCAAAAAAAAATTACACCTCAAGTGGAGGGACTTTTCATTTTTTGTATGGAAAATATGAAAAATGTCAAAATTTATATTATTTATTAATACGTAGAGTTTTAGGGAGTTACGGTTTACAAAGGGGGGCAAAATTTTCATTATTTTTTCGATAGGCCACACCGTTTTCGAGATATAAGCAAAAGAAAAAAAAACACTACTTCATTCTTCTTACAGTTTTACTTAACTCCCAACAATACTTATTTTTTCGATTTAAACAAGAAATCGGGTATCTATCGATATCGATAATGTAATTCAAAATTCAATGTGTTACTGCACTGATGTGGCCTTGATCGAGTAGCAATAGTTATCGACCTATCGCGCGAATGTCAACCTTATGGCTAACGCAATTATACTTATAATTGCGATCACTGAGAATACTGCCATCTATGGCCAAGTAGCGGAATTTACTCGTCAATCGAATCTAGTTTGACTTGAGATTACAAAACGTTGTAAATACTTTCTGGACTAAAGCAAAATAAATCCTATTCATAATGCATGAAGGTTTATTTCTGGACGTAGGATCTGTGACTTACGCTAGTTTTGACTAAAATTAAAACGACAAATCAGACGAATTGTTTGTTTGTAGTGCATTATATGATTATCGGTTTATTTGTGTGAGTTTGGCGACAGCGGTTCCTATAGTAATTTTGTTGCATACCACTTCCACTGTTTTTTATGTTCCGTGCTCCATACCAACTTTGTGTAATGCAATCACGGTTCTCTTTATCATCCCATTCCATTTTAATATCGCAAAATATTGTACAATGTATTGGCGCCAAAATTAGAAAACTCAATGAACAATCGTATAAAAATGACAGATTCCAAATTCAAATGTAATATCTTTCTTATTTTTAATTGTAACAGTATTTATGGCCAGACTGTGTAGGTAGATATTATTATGTACTTTATTCGTAAATGCAGCCGTAAGTGATAAAATGAAGTTAATGCGATTTGTTGCATCTGCCAACTCCTTAAAGGGCAAAGTAGATGAAAAGTGTTAAACATCGCATTACGTAACCAAACCAGGCTGTGGAGGGGCGTTCATTATTAGAATGATTTATCTATACCTACGTATATATAAACCATTCTAATAATGAGCGCCCCTCCACAGCTGTTACGCTCTCATGGAAAGGTGTATCGACGCAATACACATAATTGGTATTTGTCATTGATTGCTCAGTCACCGACGAGACATGAAAGTGGGAGCACGCGTCGATTTCGCCGCAAACGTACGGTCAACATGTCAACGCAAAAGAACTACGTGGCTACAAAAATGTTGGACAAAACTTAACGTCTATAATGACTCTAATAAAGGAACGAATTTAAATGATTGATTGTACTATGTGGATGTGGGAAAATACATGTAGACATTTTGACATGGATTTTGAATTCATTTTTAATGTTGAAACTGATTCTGATGAAAGTGATTAGGTATAGGTATTGATAAATGAATAATTGATTAAATAATACTGTATTTCATAACGTGTTTGTATTGCGTCATGGTTTATTACGTATTGCATTATAATATTAGTAATAAGTTAATAAATGCTTGAAATAATATTTTCATCATTTATTTTAAGGCAAGAATTCACATAAAATATGCAGTAAATGAAATGACCCATAATTAAATAAATACCTTACAAACATAGGTACATAATAATATAAACAATAACACTTGATTTTTTTATGCAAACGGTACCTACCGACTGACCAAACGCCGAACAGTCGGATTAGTTGGCCAACTAGTGTATAAATGAAACAAACGCGCAATAGAGCGAACGTGTCGTGCCATACGAAGCGCACGCTCCCCGCAGTACAATGTTAATACCTGGACTGATCGCACGATTAGTTGAGTCCATGTTTACAATAAAATCGTCGCACGCACACAAGTGTTGGAATAAATATTTCCACTCAAACATTGAAATAATCAAGTTTTGTGGAGGGACGTTCATTTTTAGAATGGTTTATCTATACAAATAATAACTTTTTACAATTAACCCTCTTGGCGTGTTTAAAAATGTTAATCATCACTGTTTACAATAATTGATTTAATCAATATTTACGATTGATTGGCGACTGAGTTATTACGGCTAGAAAGTAGTGAGTTAGCCGAAAGGTACCGTAGTCCCTAGATCTTTGTGTGACGGAAAGCATTGTGTAATGAATTGCTCCTAGTAACACCACAAACTGCTAGTGCACGTACCATTTCTTGTACTGGACGTTTGTGTATGAGAAAGACACGGTTACACGATACTTTTTACATACGATAAGTACATACACGATCAACAAAAACACAAGTGTAGGCCCACGCGGTGGGCGCGCACTCGCGGGGAGCGTGACACAACAATACGTGCGCGTCAATCTGTAGCATTCGGGAGACTGAAGGCCGCACGGTGTGGGCACGCCACAATAGGGATGATGCCTGGGTAAAAAAAAAGAAATTCTATTTAGTCCGTCAGTCAGATAATAAAAAAATATTAGACACGTATTTTTTGCTTTATCATATTAATAAAAAATGACTTAAATAACTCGCATTAAAGTTCGGGAGTGGGGCCTCGCTACGTCACTTCTACGTATAAAATCTACAAAGACGTGACGTCATGCCACATTTTAACTCAATGTATCGCCGTAATCTTTTGATTACGTAGAAAAAGAAAAAATACGTGTCCAATATATTTTAATAATCTACATGACGGACAAAAAAACATTTTTTAGTCATCATCCCTATTGCGGCGATAAGTCCCCTCTTTGAGGAGTGGTTGGAGAGGCGTGACGGCATTCTCACCTTCCGCCTGACGCAGGTCCTCACCGGACACGGTTGTTTCGGGAGGTTCCTGTTCCGGATAAGGCGGGAGGAAACGCCCGGGTGTTACCACTGTGTGGATCGCCCGGAGGACACGGTGGAGCATACGGTGGAGGTCTGCCCGGCTTGGGCAGAGCACCGCCGCGTCCTCGCGGAGGCGATCGGCGGCGGCGATCTCTCGCGTCCGGCCCTGGTACAGGCCATGGTACGGAGCGAGAGTGCATGGGAAGCCGTCACCTCCTTCTGCGAGGCTGAACGCGTGAGGGAGAGGCAATCTTTGCGCCCTCACGCCCCTAGTCGCCGCAGGAGACGCCCTGGGCGTCGAGAATCGATAGCCGATTCCCGGCCACCGTAGGCGCGGGCTTGCGGATGGCGAGCAATGGGTAGCTCGCCGTCCGGTAAGGACCAGGCCCGGGTCGACGCACATAGGAGTATTTGTACTAAAAACCTGGCCAATATTATTTCGTGACATTTGTGACGTGGAAACTATGAAATAAATAAATTAAGATAGTTTTCAAACGTTTATTATAATAAAACAAAAAAATCAATCATCAAAATCAGATTCATCGTTTTCATCTGTTGCTGTTGTGTTGTGTTCTTCGTCGCTGCTTTCTATTGGTGCATTTTCTGCGTCAGGGAGCAAAAGACTTATGGTTTCCGAACAGAATGGGTTACTTTTCTTCCGTGGTGGTTTTCTAGTGCTACTCAAAAATGGGTGTGACGTTAGTAACAGTCTATTTAAAATGTCCCTATTACATTTTACTCTGTCAAATTTTCGCGAGAAGTTTTGCCTGTAGAGCCTGAAATGCTTATTTCTAGCTTCGGCAGCTTCTTCAGAAAGCTGCCCAATTGGTAATATAGATTGAGATATCACTGTTGCACCATGCATTAAAATTTTATGAACGGTAGGTGTCATTGGGTGCCATTCATACAACTGCACGTACAAAGTAGCAGTTTCATAGGTGTAGGCTTCAAACTTCTTTGCATCAATCGCGTGACCACTAGCAATTGCTTCTAAGATTACTTTGAATCTGTAGATTAATGTTGAATCTATTCCAGTTATTTGAGAAGCTGTTTCGGGATCAGAAAAAAATCTTCTCGATGTATTTCCATCATTACTGTTACCAAACCCTGCTTTCGGCATATCCACTAAAAGGCCCATTTGCTCCCGAAATGCTTTTTGTATCATTTCTTTCCTCTCCTTTACAATTCTTTTATCTTCCGTTGACCTTATTTGCCATTTTTTGACGCCAAGTTTGTAAGACAGATGCAATAAGGATTCAAAGAAACGTATTCTTGCGTGAAGAATCGATAGCCCGAATTTTAGACTTTCTGGGTCTACTTCCATTCCTCTGGTTAAATTATTAAAATTTTTGGAAGTTAGTCCACAAATATAGCACCTCATAGTTGAAGACGTATTGGTAGCTGCATTGCATACCTTGGCGTCCACCATTGTTGGTAGTAATTTATGTGTTACGTAAATTATATTATTACATTACATTTACATTACCACTGGATGTTGGTATTTCTGTTTTTGCTAATTTTTTTGCTTGATTATCTATATATGCAAATTCTTCATTAGTTATGTCCTTGGTTTCGCTAATAAATCTTATTCTAATAGGTCTGCAGAATCTTGGAGATGAAGGCAGTGGATTTTGCCATATAATTTATTTTCTTCCATTATCTGTAGTTACTAATCGCAATGGTACGAGAGAACTCTGAAATATGTTCGAGTCACTGTCCGCAATATTTTCATATTTTTGCTGATATTGCGATTGTTGAGAACCATCGCAGCCCCATTTTATAATTAAAAGAAAATTTTTCTTCTCTTCTTCAGTACAGCTGTATATTACATCTTCCAAATATTTACACAACCGTAAACATGTATGGTTGAGTAAATCTTGTAAGAGAACTTCCGCACAAGTCTCTGTAACTCTCATTGACTGTTCTACTGGATAGCAATCGGTTTTTGCTTTTTTTATCAAAGAGTAGCAAGGGTATATATTTTTATTTGCACTGTGTAAAATTTCCCACTGTCTTCTACTAAAATCTCCTTCGACGAAAATAGCTAAGGTGAATGCTTTTTTATTTTACTTTGATACCTATTTGAAGAAATCACTTTTCGTAACTTTGTAGCTCTTGTTGGAGTAAAAGTGATGTCTTTTATTATTTTAGATGCATCCTTATTTCCTCCAGCACGTTGACTCATTTGAGCAACATAAGTCAACTCATCTGTCGATACAGTATCGCGTAGATCTTTTGTCTTTCTTCGCTTGGATCTATCACTGGATTCCCCGAATTCCTTTGAAGGACGACCCGGTTTTCCTATAGTCCAAAGGGTGAATTTGAGGGTATTTTGAAGCCAATGTTCATTTTTTTTTAGAAAGCGGTCATGCTTGTAGTTTGCTGCTACCCATTTTCGTTTAAATTCACACTTGAAATGGCTCAACGTATGTTTTAATGTCTCCAGCTCACTTTCAGGACATTTTGTTATCTGTATAATTTTTTTTTCCAAAAATAGCATTTTACCATCAATTTTCTTGTCAGGGCATTCTTGCACGATATCATATAATTGCTTATTTGACATATTCTTGAAATTCACAATGGAATCTAAAAATAAAAAGAGAATTTACTGTAAATAATCTTGTTTTAAATTAATTCTCCATTTTGTTTGAATGTGTGCTAAACAAAATGGCGGAACAAAGCGGAATATTTTCTTTCATAATTCTCTTTAGGAAAGTCTAAACTTTATTTAAAATAATAGATCATAACTCGGAAATGCTCGGAACACATACAAAACCTCTTCTGAATTGTTTTTTTTTTTTAAAGAAAAAAAGATTATTTTAGTATCCTTTGCGAAATTAAAAAAAAAACATTTGTGAGTCTATAACTAAAATGAAATGATATTATTTATGTTGTTACATACCTTGAACTTCCATATTCGTCGTCGTGTTTATCTCACCAACTATTAACAAAATGACTAAAACAGTAAATGTTAGGAGCACAAAAAATAAGGTTATCGAGAAAACAATGGACCGTACTGGACGACGACTGAGTTCCGACTACCTGTGTGCCGCGTGGTGAAGGGATAGGGGCGCGGGGGTTGCAGTATATTATGAACAGGTTATTTAGCTGTCAGAAAGTGATGTTTGCATTGAGCTAAGCCAAACTTTGAATATTCGACTTATGGCCAGGTTTTCTATGCCAATACTCGTATGTGCGACGGCGCGTTGTGTTCCACGCGCGCCTCAAAGAGATGTCAGCAAAGATGGGGTCCAATAGGGCCGATGCCGCTGGGGTTGCGGGTTGTTTGAAAAAGATACCGTGGCCCTGGCATAGGCAACTGAAGGAACACGGGTGGGTTTTAGTCAGTAGAAGTCTGACACGCCCTCCCGCTCCACCCAGAGCGGGAGAAGTTATTTGATGATTTCCCATCCAAAAAAAAAAAAAAGGCCGCACGGTGTGTCCCGTAGAACAAGCCAGGTGGACCTAATTATATTGCCTGATTTTCGTAATGGTATGTATAGATATTGTACTTATATGATAATAGTGTGTATTATAATTAAAACGCGAATAAAAAGAAACCTTATTATATGAATGTAATTATAAATTTACAGAAAAATAATTATTTATCCAAGTAAATTTATAAACAAGAAATCTTAACAAGCATATAATATACAACAAATATTACAATAACTACTACTAAAATAACTATCACACATAAATAAAAAAAAACAATAGAGTCAGCCTTATCTTAACGAAATGTAAAATTTCGTTTTTATAATAAGATACACAAAAACAAGTAATCATCCGTATCGGATTCATTAGAAGTTTCCTATAAAAGATAATCTTCTTGTTCGGACACCGGTCTTTGTCGCACAGGTTGAGACTCAATTGTAGGAGCTAAAATAAGCTTTAGACCTCTGCGCACAAATTGTCCGATGTTTTCTTGGGTACTTTCCGGAGGCTATTGATGAGAGGATCAGATGTTAGAATCAACATGTTAGGAAGTCTCTATTCGGGGCAACACGTGAGCATTTTCGTGTATTATGTTCTGGTATTATATTTTTGGTGCCGAGTTTGCCAGCCGTGTTTCACTGCATTGAAATATTCTGACGTATTTTTTAGAAGAAGATTATTCTTCGTCTTTGTCGTTCTTATTTTTTAATCAAGAAGTTAGTTTTTAACCGACTTCCAAAAGGAGGAGGTTCTCAATTCGTCTGTATTTTTTTTTTTGTTACGCTATTACTCAAAGACGAATGGACCGATTTGGAAAATTCTTTTTTTGTTTGAAAGGGTATACCTCCGAGGTGGTCCCGTATAAATTTTCCCACTTATTTTATATGGATGATGTGATGATGTTTTAATAAATTCATATCACTGTTATTTACATGGCTATATCTACAATTATTGTGCTCAATTATGTATTCGAATTTGTGTGGGGTAGGTTCCACAACTAAAAAGTGAAAAATAAAAACTTTTTAGCAAAACATAAAACCGACTTCTAAAACAAAACACTACAAAGTGAAAAAGTATGGTGTGGTGGCAAAAAACGAAAATACAAAACGAAAGACACCGACTTCCGAAATTAAAGTTATTTTTCACTTTGTAGTGTTTTGTTTTAGAAGTCGGTTTTATTTTTTGCTAAAAAGTTTTTTTATGATATGTAATCGTGCACACGCTTGGGTCCGTACCGTGCACACGCATGAGTCCGTAACTTGCACACCATGGTTCCGTAACACGGGAAGTTTGCGTCGGCAGAGATTTGTTCTGGCGTTGTTGACGATTATGTCTGCTGACGCTTCGGTCCGGGCTGATCTTTAATGTAACAATGTGTGTTACAGAACCTGACGCTGCTGCTAAACAAGATCCGTGACATCGTGAGCGTGCAGACGGAGGCCGAGGTGCTGGAGACGTGCGGGCGCACGCTGGAGTACCTGTGCACGGAGCAGTGCGGCGTGTACACGCGCTGCAACGTGGCGCGCGCCACCATCACCGACATGTGCGTCAACCGGTACAAGGAGGCCATCGACGAGTACCGCAGTCTCATCGAGGGGGTGAGTCTCACATACAGTACTGTGCACGGAGCAGCACGGGCCGCTCTCTATTTGTACGGCCATTAAATGACGGCAGTGCATTCTTAGCAGACCTAAGTTTTTTAGCCAACGGAATCCTGAAGAAAGAGCTGAGTTCGCAGTGCTGGGGAGACTTAACCGGCTTCATGTGACGAGCTGACGCTAGGGTTTCTTTTTACATAATTAGTGTATTTTATTGAAGTATTTATTTTTATTTGAATTTGATTGTGAATGATGCATTACTAACATAGTTGTAAGACCTTTGTGACTGGACTGGACCAATTAAGTCTCAAATAAATATATTATTATTAATTTACCTTTTATTTCAGTGAGGTCTTTAACGCAGTGTCTATCATGAATGCGTATTCTTTTCTATGTATATTTGATATAACGCGTACGATGTGTAACACAGGGCGAGACCCCGGACGCGGATGAGGTGTTCAACGTGATCAACTCGCTGCGCAAGGTGTCCATCATGTACATGTGCCATAATCTCAACGACACCAACATCTGGGACTCGCTGTTCGAGGACCTGCCCAAGTGCGTCAAGGAGAACGAGACGCAGATGCCGCCGCAGGTCAGTACTACATTAAGGGGGGTGCGCTAGGGTAGCCCGCGAAATAGTAATTTTCTTACGTTTTTTGTAATTTGCAAGTCGGTATTAGGTTATATATTGATTAGAGTGTGATTCGCGACCGTGACAATTATGTTGACTATACTCAATTCGTGGAAGAGTGGAACAGAAGAAAAGAAATTATCAAAGAATAAGTGACAAGGGTGAATAAATTGTAAATGATCAGCAAAACGCAAAATCACACCAACTCCCATACCTAACTGCCTATAAGCCGGCGGAATAATTGCTGCATGGCCTTGGTACGGATCAAACCGTAGTACATATCCCAATCTAGTCGCTCCAACCCAGAACTTATATCCCCATCTAATCGGTTTCCCATGTATAACTTGTTTACAACTGTGTCCTCCATAATAAGGTACCATAGCCTCGTCAACGCTGTAATATTTCTTCTAATGGAGCCATATTCAGGAATATTTCGTTCAGGATATCGCAGAGCGGTGTCAACTTTGCAAATTTGTCACTTTGAGTAGTTATCGGAGCATTGTGACAACAGTGGAGGTGAGTCATGATAAATGTAAATCTATCCCTTGACGTGGCGTTATATCTAATACTAAAATCAGTGTCTGATGATTTCTCCCAGTACATGTATCTTCGGGGAACATCCACTGTAAAGAAGTATAGCAAGGAAACACTTAAATTCACTCATTGTCACATTGCCCACTTTGTTCTTTTGAATTGCGTAAATATTTGTATATTTGACCAATAATTCGTAACACAGTCATCAAACATACAGTCAAAGTAATACATGGGCGTTTGAAGGTGTCTTGGCCCATGGTTTTCTTGCCATTGTGGTCGGTCCTGAGGATTATGGCGATTTCTCCAAGTATAATTTTGATTTTTTGGTACGGTTGGATCAACAAAAGGAACGGCTGACGTGCTGCTAATAACTGGAGCTAAATTAGATGTAGATGACTCAAGTTGACGAGCTTCCACAATTATGGGTTCTTCGGTGGTTCGGCTTCTTTTTGCTAAAGAAGGCAAAGGTACACTGTCCTCGTCACTGTCGGAACACATGTATTCTATCTCAGCAGGAGCTCTTAGCTGAAAACCTAGATTGAAAAAAAAAATATAACAACTGACATTAGAAAATAACGTAAAGATTTATATGAGATCTATATCAAACCTGGAAGATTGTTGTTCGGGGTTGGGGTGACTTTAAGATAAACTATTAAAGTTTATAATAAGATTAATATATTTCAGCAATACAAATGGGATAACGATTAAAACTAATGAGGTGAATGAGATGAGATTGAGTCGCGCCCGATATGCTATGCTAAAGCGTACTGACTGTTTTACTTAAATAATACATAAAATATTCAAGGCATAGAGCGCGGTGCAGCGGTGTCGTAATTACGCTGACATGGTTATTATTGTTCGGTGATTGACCCAAACAATTGTTCAGAGTTACAACCTCCTCATCACCAGAATCTTCATCTGTGATATCAGCATGCGCGTTATCTGGTGGTAAAATGGTTATATTTCTTGGAAATGAGGCATCATCATCTAATTGTTCCAATTCGTCAATGATTTGATTGAGAGACAATGGTTTATTGATATTCCTGGGCCTGAAAGTCAAAAATACATCCCCAAATTACTACCGATCGTTAAAACGATCATCAAATTATAATATCATTTGTTTTTTATAAAAAATATGACAACATCAAATTTTATTTCACAGTTTTGTTAGACAAGTTATAAATTTATAAAAAAACGTGCATAAAATAAATTTCAATCACAAGCTAATTTGTAAACACTTACCGTTTTGAAGACATAGTAAAAGTTAATTACGCGAATACGAATTAAAATACAAAAGCACCTCAAAATTATGATCATAAGATAATTATCTATGCACCGAAACACTGTTAAACGATCACTGCGGCGCTTGGTAAACAATAAGCAAAAGTTATCCGCTCATTACTATTTTTAAATTGAGGGTATTCCCTATACTTCCAGTGAGACAAATGCTTTAAATTAACATCTCACATGTCGGACGTAGGAGAACGTAGGACAATAGGGGCTTCTCCTATTAAAAAATGTCCAGCTGTCAAGGGATTGATAGTGTCGACGTCTACTTGGTACTTTAAAGACCACACTGGCTTCCCATAGGCTACCAAAATTCGGGCTGTAAGGTGCGATGAAGTGCCATTGCGTGCCGTCTTGCGCGAGAGATTCTGTCACTTAACCCTTGAACTCCAACTTAGCATTATTCCATGCCTCTTTCATCTTTGTTAACTGCGATAAAATTTCTACCCTGGTCGTTCCACAAATGAATGCATCTACCTCTTCGAGCGATGAAACGTCTGAAAGGTCCAATAAAGGCTTTCGAGGTCAGTTCACCGACCAACTGAAGGTGAAAGGCCTTGGTACTCATGCATATAAATGTAGAAATATATGCCTTCGTGGTTCTGCCTCTTCCCTTTGATAACAGGACTGTGTATGGGCCAGCAAAATCAATACCACTGTGTAACATGAGGAATATTTCCCATTATTTGATTCCTGGATTTGGTTGACACTGGCACAAACTAAGTAATTGTGTTTATGAGATTTCACCGCTTTCTTTACTTTTACGATCCAGTATTTCGATCTCAAATAACAGCATCAACTATTATGATAATCAGTAATAATCAATAATCATTTATTATTTGTATAGCATAGGTAGTAAATACAGTTCTTATAACAGAGTTCGTAGGTCGCTATGTTATGCCAAGAGGCGTACAAATATGGTTGCATGCGAAATAAAATATTGGTCATGCGGGAGGTAAATTATTTGGTAGGTATGTCAAAATTAATATAATGATGATAAATAATAAAAACAAAAAATATAAATGTCACAAAATGGAATAGTTTCTACAGTCAATGCATAAATAAATAATCATAAATTACAATTAGTCACAATATTCAATTAAAAATTGTTTCTCCAGTGAAATAAGTAAATAAGTCTAGATTAATATATCATTTAAAAATTACTAAAACTAGTAAGTTTTGTTTTTGAATTGTATAACAGTCAAACTTTTTATGGTATCTGGTAATTTATTGTAAATGCGCGGTGCCATGCCCAAAACGCTCTTTCTCACTAAGAGGCAGTATTACAACGCTGATTGCTTAAAGAGTTTGCGTATTGGATATGAATCGCAACATCTCGTAGCGTTGACACTTTTTCAAATAACCTCATGTTTGTTTTGACGAAAACACAAATTTCAAAAATATATAATGAGGGTAAGGTACTTACTCCAGTTATTAGTACACTCCACGGAGGTAAATAATACACCTCCGTGGAGTGTTATTTGATGTGCATCAGCGATAATCAATTTACTAAGAGCGTGTTTACTGTCCAAAATAATAGGATGCTTATTATCATTACTAAGGTTTACGTGTCTAAGTCTGCCACCACCTCGGAGTATTTTATCGTCATTTATGAATGGAGTCAATGATTTCAGATGACTTTTCTGATTTACTTGTTTTTCTCTTAATTTTTTTTCTATTTCTGTTTAATCGTTTTCTATTTGTTTAACTTTGATTCTGTAACTTTTTTAGATAGATAGATAATATTTATTTGCTTAAACATGTGTCATACATACAAGAAAAGATATGCATGCAGGATGGTAACTACATTATTAGGTACAGACATGTTTGTTACTTGATGTGACATGCAAATGTCAAGAAATATTAACTATTAAAACATTTTCTTAAAGTAACAAATAGATAATTAACGAATAATAACAATAATATAATAAATTTAAAAATAATAAAAATGTGCAAAAATAATTAAACATTGTAAATTAACAAACACATGTTATTAGTATAAATGTTAACAATAACCATCTTACTATTGGGTTATTCTTAGACTAGTCAAATGCCTTTGACCTAGTGTCTCATGATGTATTATTACAGAAGTTAGAAAAAGTCGGGATTTGAGGACCTGCACTTAAATGGATATCATCGTACCTGAACAACAAGTCATTTATTTCTTAACAACATACATTGTGCAAAAAGTAATAAGTAAAATAGAAACAAAACCAGTACATAACAAACAGATAATGACAATATTTTAATAATAAACAATAGTTACGAATAGATTTATAATAAAAATAGAATGTCAAATATAAAACTCCACATATCTACAAAGTAATAACAAAAAGAATAATAATACTAATCCAAATTCCATTATAAAATCATTCAAGTTCCAGGAAATAAAAATTTAATGTCAAAAATAAAATCAATTATACATACCACAAAAATAGCAATGATAATAATCCAATATTCCAGTTAATCCAAGACAATTATTATCGTTTATCCTCTAGAAACTTATCAACACTGTAATACCTCAATAAGTATGTCTTGAATTTGTGTTTGAATAAGTTTGCACTCTTTATGATTTTATATTCTACGGGTAACTTGTTGTATATAAAGACTGACTGATATCTGGAACTGTGCTGAACTACGTTGAATTTCGGTTGGATTACGTTAGGTAAGTCTTTCATTCGAGTTTTATGACTAGCTTGTCTTTGCTCGTCAGTTTCGAGTTTCTGCAAATTTTTAACAAAATTAGTTAGCAATACTATTATAAAGAGGCATGGCAGAGTTAAAATTGAATGTCTAACGAAATGGTCCCTACATGATTCCGTCTGTTTCAAGCGGAGCATTGTCCTTAAGGCTCTCTTTTGAATCACAAATGCCGAGTGGATATTATACTCCAACACACTCATTACTGTATCTGGCTGTAAGCTGGGCCAAAGTTATTTCCTCCCTCAGTCTTCCTTACAGATGATGTCTCAACCTTCCAGTTTCACAGTGCATCAATATGAACACATAGGAATTCGACATGGTCAACCACTTCGACTTTGTTACCACAAGATAAAACCTCAAGACTAGCCCTGTTTTGGACGTTCGATTTGAATAAAACACACTTTGTTTTTTTTTTTAAACTTGAGTTTTAGATTATTTGTACCAAACCAGTGTTCGAAAGCTTTTAACATGTTATTAATTATTGTTACGAGATTATTTAAGTTGTCAGCTGACACTATTGCGTTGGTGTCATCTGCAAAAATAATTATATTTGCGTCTGTGATAAGCTTTTCTATAAACTAGCCGCGCTTGACTCGGTGGAACGCAGAGCTAAGAGGCTCATTGGCGACGTAAAAGTGGTAGATGCCAAGCTTCATAGCTTGCATCTGACTGATGAGATGAGACTACTGTATTTACTGACGAGAAGACATTCAGGTCGTGTCAAAAAGGAAGACTTCATTTGTGGCGCAGAGACAATACACGTTGGTCTGACAGTAATATTATAAATAATACGGAGTCAGGAAGAACTAGTGTGAATATGTGGAGGTGGATCCGTGCTCAAGGGCCGGGTGAGTTGGCATTTATAACGACGCGGGCCAACAGCTCCGATTACGTCGAGGTTTTGAGCGATATAATGCTACCTACTGTTCGCAATGTTTATCCAGTGGATGCAGTTGGTGACTTTTATTTGGTTTAGTGAGCATTCGCATGTTAAAGTTATTCCGTGGCCAGCGCGATCCGAAAAAATATTATACATATTATTAAATGCTATCAGGGGAATTCAGGGGATACTGGCCATAATAGTAATATGTTAGTAATCGTAAGATTATAGGATTGAGGTTTAGTTTCAATCTTCTTTTCTTTTAGAAAACGAATAAATTAAGCTATAACCTCAATAAACCAAAAACTGATGATGATGTTTGTTTGTTCTATACAAACAAACATCATATTTTATTAGCAACCAAAAATTATTTACGAATAAATTTGGTATTTTATTTATTACAAAGTTTGGAATATGTTTATGTTTTTAAGGTTGTTATCAATATCTCAATTAAAGTTCCTATGAAAAATAGTGTTTTAAAAAAAATTAAATTGCCTATTATACTTTATTTTTACCCTCTTATACCCTATTGTCATTGTATTAACGAAACTCAATAAATAATAAAAACAAAAAGAGTCGAATGCACTGAGGTTCGAACCTTTTCCACTCCATGCACACACAATAACAGCTAGCCACTCATGTGAACCTGCCATCGCTGCTTGTAATTTTCACTTCGAATTTTAGCATTGCTTTTGAATAAGCACAATGGCTGATAATTTATTAAGTAAAAAACAAGTATTAGTTAGTTGTAGGTATCTTTTTTTAGTGTTACCACACATGCATCTGACCAACCAACAATGCGCTTTCGTAGTTATACTGTGTGCGCGTTACTGTTTGCATTAAAACATCACACACACAGAGATACGCACAGATCCAGCGTACAGGCCAATATGATCATTCCGGTGGCAGTCCACTTATGATCGTTGATTGTACATGGTAGGCTCCAACTTAAAGGTTAAATAAATACTACTTCAATTTAAGAAATCATAAGCCAATATGTATTTTATAACAACTACTAATATTTAAAACGTAACATTTGTTATAGTATGTGCCAACACCCAAACTGCAAGAGTGCACTAACCTAGATACCGCGCATAGACACAGCCTCACACGCGCGCCCCGACACGCTGACGCCGTATAGTGACGCACGTCATACATTGCCCGTTTACCGGAGGCATGTTACCTTTTTCAGAAAGAAGAAAGAAAGAAGAAGATGAGGTATTCTTTATCTAACATCGATCGGAATAGCAATTCTATTTTGTAATATTTAAATATTGTAATTTTATTGTAATTAAAGTTAGTTAGAAATCATTTTGGTTTTTCTCGGGTCCTCCGACAGCGACGTACATATTTCATTCAATAACAAAACTTAACAAAGGTGATAACAAACAAAAATGTTTTTAATTAAAATGACTTTCAAACGAATAACTAATAGAACATTCCAAAATATTTTATCGCTATTGTTCCGCGACCTACCGCAATGCAGACAACTCTAGGTACCATTGCGTACGTTTGCGGTGAAACACTTTTGTCATAGTAATAAGGTCGAAAAGTGGTTCACCGTAGATGCAGACAGGGTATGCAAAAATGAGACGCAAATGCAGGTTGAGTGTGGAAATGAATATATTTCCAAAATCAATCCCTTATGTACAAACGCCAGCAGGTCAAGCTACCCGAAACTGTCAAATTTTCCCAATCAACCTTGAACCTAATGCTTTAGTGATAAAGTTGAAAATCTATTAAATAAATCTGACAGATTGTAGTAGCTTGATGTGCTGGCGTCTGTACAATCTCTGCTGCAATCATTAATACATAGTGGGTACATATAAAAGGTTATCTAGAACAGAATAGAAATACCCTACGTGCTGCATTTTACAAGTGAGTAGGTATTAGTAATAATAGGTTGGGGAAAAAGTTTCTTCGCATTTTTTAAGAAAATTCAAAACATTTTTTAATATAGTTTATTTACATTTAACTAAAGTATGTAGGTACCATTTTGTTCGATAACTTTTTGCCATCTTGTAGCTAGGGACATGATCCCATTGCTATAGAAATTTTTGGGACTTCTGGTCAAAATACCGCGACAAGTGGTTTTGGCAGTCCTCTCGTGATGTTAACCTGACACTGCCTAAAGAATTCTGAAGAGACCGAAACAGGTGGAAATCTGAAGGTGCAAGGTCAGGACTATACGGCGGATGCATTAACACCGCCCAGCCAAACTCTTAATTTTTGCTGAGTGGCTAAAGATGTGTGAGGTCTAGCGTTATCATGATGAAAAACCACACCCCTTCTGTTGATTAATTCCGGCCGCTTTCTCTCAACTTCTTGCTTTAATCTCATCAGTTGTTCGCAGTAGAGTTCAAAATCGATGGTCCTGCCTGGTGGTAACAGCTCATAATGAATAATGCCCTTCCAATCCCACCACACACACAGCATCACCTTGTTGCGAGTTAACCCGGGTTTCGCCACAGTCTGTGAAGCCTGACCGGCCTTTGACCACGACCTTTTTCGCACGTTCTTGTCATACGTGATCCACTTTTCATCACCAGTTATCAGCTTCTTCAAAAATGGTTCGTTTTCATTACGTCGTAATAAAGAATCACAAATGAGTACATGGTTCATTAGGTTTCTTTCAGTGAGCTCGTGAGGTACCCAAATGTCGAGCTTTTTTGTGTACCCAGTTTTTTTCAAATGCGCCAAAACTGTTTTGTGGTCAATTTCCAGTTCTTCAGCTACGTCGCAACTACTGATATGCCGATCTTGCTCCACTTTTTCAAAAATGGCATCCATTTTATTCGTTATAGGGCGACCAGAGCGACGTGCATCTTTGACATCAAAATTTCCGGATTGAAAACGCTTAAACCAAATTTGTGCTACTCTCACAGACACTAGGTCCATAAACATCGCAAATTTTTTTCGCGGCTTGCGTTGCATTTTTACCTTTTTTGTAGTAAAATTTTAAAATGTATCGAATTTCTTCATTAGATTCACTCATCTTGACGGTACGAAAAACAAATGAAAATCACACATTTTCCTAATTTGAATTTGGAATTATGTTCTTTAAAATTTAAACTTTCAATGATACCAAAACCAGCCAGATACAAATAGTATAGCCAAAGAGATTTTATTACAAGTTCATACATACTACTCGTATAATGCGAAAAGACTTTTTCCCCAACCTAATATATAAGGTAGGTATCAAAGGTAGGTATACTATTCCGCTACATGGTAAACTTATAATAATGAGATAAGCACCCAAAATGCTGAATTGATCTAAGATTGCCTGAGTAATGTTTTTTTTATATATATTTTTTTTGTGATGGGTTTGCTCTTGATTCTAGTCTAGGTCAGAGGTGACAGATACAAAGTCGACGATGGAGTGAGCTTATCCAGAAGAAGCCTGTTCACTCTCACTTTGAATCACTCAGATTAGGGTTGTATGCGTTCGGAAACACACGACGCAGGTAGTGAGTTCCACTCCTTTGCTGTGCGCATTATAAAAGACATTTGGAAGCGCTTAGTGCGAATTGGTGGAATAGCAACCAGGTAGGGATGGTAACTGGCAGTTTGGGATAAAAGCTGAGAACTCGCACAATGTTAGTTGCCCTGGCTGGAGGCTTTGAGTTCGCTTAACGACAGGATTGACCGGTTAAGTAGTCACGGCCTCTCTAGGCCAACTACGAGATATATAAAAAAAAAAATCAATGTTAGCCTTCGTTCCTTTGTGCTCCCTGCAGGCGCTGGTGTACGTGGTGCGCGCGTGCTTCTACTCGGTGCTGTGGTCGCTGCACGGCGTGGAGACGCGCGTCAGTGCGGAGGGCGCGGTCGCGCTGCGCGAGAGACTGCACGCCTACGCCGCGCACTGCAAGGACATCGTGGCTCGCGGCATCACGCCCGACCTCAAAGAGGAGGTATGTACGCACGCGTCACACGTGGTCCCAATATGGGAGGCGCCGATATGTAAAGCGTCGTAACTTAACGGTAAAGGGTACAAAAATGACGCTTTAAGGTCGGCCTGTTATCGCTTGCAGGCGTACACGTCGCTGTGCGACCTGCTGATCCTGTTCGCGGAGCACCTGTGCACGCTGCATCACCCGGGCGAGCCCGACATGCGCCAGCTGGTGTTCGAGCCCGACGCCGCGCTCTGCGACATGCTCAACGCCTTCATCCAGGAGTTCGTGTTCGTGCACCACAACTACGGTAAGCCCACACTCGGCCACACACGGGCACACTTACACCATACCTGTACACGGTACACTTTAAATATCTGGCGAAACTTCACAGACTTGATGGGCATCGACGTGTAATCATGACAAAAACTAAAACAACTACTAATTATCACTACATATTATAAAACTAAGTCCCCCCGCCGCGTCTCTCTTTCTGTTTGAACGCGATAAATTCAAAAGCTACCGAACGGATTTTCATACGGTTTTCGCCAATGGACGGAGTGATGCAGGAAGGTTTAGGTGTATGTATATTCATTAAAGTATTGTCTACATAGGCTGAAATATGACGATGTAAAATAATCCAAGTAGTATGAACATCAGTTACATTTTAATCTAACCCATATGCTCGACGCAACAATGTAGGCATATAAGCTCTGCTACCCGTGCGAAGCCGGGGCGGGTTGCTAGTACATATCATACATTAAACTCGCTTTTCATGTCCGTCTGTGTGAGCACGCTGTTCGTCTAAACTACACAACAGATTTTGATGCGGGTTTCAACATTATTTAGAGAACTTATTAGGTTTATTTGTGTTCAATACATTAATCTGTACATATAAATGAAAGTGTAAGTGATAGCTGTCTATACACGGAAGATATTTGAGAAAAACTATCATTGGGGGTCTGTATTAACGCAATGGAACCCAAAACAATGATTTTTAGAATTTTTGTCTGTGCGTTTGACCGCGCTATTCTTAGAAACGGCTTAACCGTTTTGGGTGCGGTGCACTAATGTATTGAGGTAAGCTTCAATTAACATTTAGTGTTTGTTTTATTTGAATTGGTTCATAAATAAGAAAGTTATGTCAGTTTGGAAGAAAATGTTATAAAAATACTTAACAAGTCGGAAAGAAATAATAGGATTTGGATGAAATTTGGCACACAGATATTTTATAACATGGATTAATACATAGGATACTTTTTATCCCGGTAGTACGTTTCCGTGGGATAATTTCCGACATTCAGGCAGATGAAGCCGCTGACGAAAGTTAGTATTAACATAAAATCTCTATATTTTTTCAAGTCGTAAAAACCGTGCGAAGCAGGGGCGGGTTCGTAGTAAACAGTTTAGTTAATCCTGATTAAATATCGATACCTGTCACGCCTGTGAAGTGGTGGCCTAATAATGTTGAACCTTGCGTACTACGAAATAGATTGTCCTTGTCATATGATCGTATAGCTATGTAAAACTGTAATAAACTATTACAACTCAGATTTTGCAATGTTCTAAACATTGCAAAATCTGAGTTCTAATAGTTTAGTATTTTGTCAACATTCAAGATGACTTGTGTCAGCAACAAAAGCAAGCGATGGAGCTACCTCCGTTTATGTGTAAGATTTTAAGTTCATACAAAAAAACATTCGTCGAAATAAGAAACTGCTAATACATTGCGATGGCTCCTAAGTATGCTGAGTCAACTGTACTTGTAATAACTTTAAAGGAAGGCGATAAAAAGAGCGAATGGTTATATTTCAAATGTTAATACAATCAAGAAAAATAACTAATTATAGCCAATTAAATATAATAAGGCCTAGCAGCAGTGCAAAATAAATTTCATATTATTTTATTAATAACCATTCGCTCTTTTTGTTGCCTTCGTTTAAAGTTATTAGAAGTACAGTTGACTCAGTATACTTAGGAGCCATCGATTGGAGATATCAAATAATGCTGTTGGATAGTAGGCCATGAATTGTCGCAACTTAATGTCCCGCTTGGAGGCGCTGTTGTTTGTAATTCATTCATGTTAAGACCACTCAATTGATCATGCCATTGTTTGGCTATTTCCACACGTTCAGGAACGAACGTAGCTGTAAACGTAAACTGAGTGAAATCTGTCGGCACGTGTGAAAGCTTTCACACTGAGCCTCATGCCGTCTCGATGCATCGGTGTGGACACTACCAGCCACAGTTCGCTGGCCGAGCCAGGTGGATGTACACTTGTTGAATGTCACTCGGAGCGTGGCAGAAGTAGTAGCGGAACGTGTCATTAGTCCTAGAACATTACATTATAACCTGTGTACACTTTATTGAAGAGCTACTATCAGGCTATATTACAAAATATTCTGTTTGTATGCAGTAGTTATTCATCCGAATGAAAGTTCGGATGAAGGGATGTCGTGAATAAAATGAATAGTTTCACTATTAGACACACAGTTAGTTGTCGGTCACACGTGATGTATGCTAGTGAGCACTAGTCTCGGGTGCTCGTGCACTTTTCGGGGTGTTTTTCAAAATTGGGTTTGATTATTAATTTGTAAAGTAGTTTTACGGTGTGGTGCACTTGTCGGGATCAGGATTAAATGAAAGTATGTATTAGGACGAGCCTTGTGAATTGCTATTTGAATATTGTAAAACGTAAGCATTTCCTTAAATAAAACAATAATGACTTTAAAAGGTGTCATATTACGAAGCAGTTGATATAGCTCGTGAACCTTTGACCTGCATGCAACACGGCACATAAATGAATGCGACCGTGTTGCATCACACTACTCACTTGCTCGTGAAGGAGAGAAAAATATGCATTATTAATAACGTAACGTCCACGAGTCGGTCGTAATCGTAAGAGAAGCGACTGCCGCGTGCGCGAGCGCACAGTCGGTGTGGCGCGGCGGGTGCCGCGGTGACGTGAGCGCGCGCAGTCGCGTGAGAGGCGATGCCATAACGGTGTGGTGTATTGTGTTGCATGTGACGCGGTGTGCGCGGCGGGCTGTCCGACCGAACTATCCGACGCCGGTAAGCCAGTTGCTCCGCACTCGTTTCGCACTAGATGACACACCGACGGCGGATTTTACCTTAGTAATGGCGCGAGCACCCGCACCGGCCGGCGCGCGCGCACGCAGCAGAGCGGCGCCGGCCGGTGCGGGAGTCGCCGCCGCGCTACAATAATGCATATTTTTGTCTCGACGCGACGGGCGGACGTCTCACGCGTTTCGTGCACTCGCTGTGTGTATCACTTAACATTACTAAGGGAAAATTGTCGCGCCCGCTTCGTACTCGCAATCCGACACCGACGGCGAATACACGAACCTCGCAGGCGGCAGTGAGTAGACAGGCGCACTAATGTAACTGCTAGTGTTGGAGCGTCAGATCGTGTTCTAGTGATGTCGGTATTCGCTCGCGGTATCGAACTGCGGTATGATTATATTAACACACTTGACGAGTTTTGTGATTTGAGCATGTTTTGTGCAGTGTATTATTATTTTGCATTCCATATAATTTTATAGTGATGAAATACAAAGTTAAGAGAAAAGCTAAGAATTAACAAAATGAAGCGAGATGCAGCTTGTACTAAACCGTGGTCTGTGGGACTTTGTGCAACTAATCGTGAACAGGAAACAATCATGTAATCGAGCTTATTTTATTTCATATACGTAGCCCGTAGTGCCTGCATGGTTCGTAGATATCTCAAGCTGTGCCACTTTTGAAACGTTATTAAATATATTTAAATAATTGTCTGAAGTAAAATTGGTGTCAACTTGAGGTGAACTATGTGATGTTTTAGTGTCTCAGTATTGTAGATGGATATGTTCCGGAGTAGGTCTGTGTCAGCACAGGCTAGCGCAAGCGTACTCGAGCATAATATATTAGAAAGACACTAAAGCGTTACTTATTTTATGTTTTGCATACAATTGTGAGTGCTATGCTGAGGGACTCAGTTGTTAATATGCGCTGCACGTTGCAGACGGTCAAGATGAGAGACGTATCGAGGAACTGCACAAGCGGCGTAACTTCCTGGCGGCCTACTGCAAGCTCATCGTGTACAACGTGGCGCCCATCCGCCGCGCCGCCGACGTCTTCAAGCACTACATCAAGGTAACGCGCGTGCTGGAAGGTATCACACCTTTTTTTTTTTTTTTTGTCGCTGAGAAATGACATTACGCATCTCCACTCGTCGGGGGACGACACGGAGTATGTGGGACTCCCTGCCAGAGTGGCAGTATACCCACTAAAACTCAGGGGTGTTCCCGCATCGCCGTGATGGGAGGGCCATGGGAAACCGGCTCATCCTTTACTTCCACAACCCTCCCGGCGCATGCCCGCCTAGCTGGCAGGCCCCGCATGCCCCCCAGGCTGGGGGGCTACGGGAATGGCCGGGAACACCTGGCCATTCCCGTCCGACACTGGTGGAGGCCTGTGCAATACAGGCGAGGGTGCCCCCGCACCCGTTGCCTGCTGGCCTCCACCTGGGAGGAGTCGGAGATGACTGTCATACTGACGTCTTCTTCGACCCCTCCTCCGCCTTCGGAGCGGCGCCGCGAGAGGGTCTTCCTCCCGCGCGCGCTCCGCCGCCTCCTTCTGGGAGATGACGTGTTCGCAGAAGGAGGCGACTGCCGCCCAGGACCCCTCATCCCCCAGCATGGCGTTGATTAAGCCGGGGAGTGAAAGGTCCGTTCCGATCGCCGCCGTGAGACTGCGGCGCGGCCCGGACCACGACGGGCACACCTCGAGAGTGTGCTGCGCCGTGTCCTCCGCCGCGCCACAGTCGTGACACGACGGCGTCTCCTCCCGCCCGATACGGTGCAGGTACGATCCGAAACAACCGTGTCCGGACAGCACCTGCACCAGGCGGAAGGAGAGGAACCCATGCGACCGCTCGAGCCAGTCTCGCAGGACCGGCCCAATCGCGTCGAGGGTTCGGCGGCCGAAGGCTGCGGTGGCGAGGTCCGTCGTCCAATGGACGACGGTGGCGTCCCTCGCCTCCCGCCGGACGGCTTCCCGCTCTTCCGGGGTGGGGCGTTCTCCTCTCGCCCTCCGCCCCGCCGTCCATTCATACACTCTGGCGAGCACCCACGCCTCGAGTTCCCAAGGTGGGCCGGTGCCGGCCAGAGCGCATGCTGCCGCGAAGCCCACCGTGCGGTAGGCCCGCGCCACCCGCTGGGAAGGTATCACACCTAGCTTAAGCCGCATTTACACATTCGTGCGAATCGCGAGGTGAATAACGAATACGTAAAATAATATGTAAGCAGTGCGCTCGCTATTCGCCTCGTATCTCGCCTCGCGATCCGCGCGCTCGCGATGGGAGCGGTTTTTCGGACGCGAATCAAAGGGCACGAATGGCGAACACGATCTTACTGATTACACATTCGCCTTTACAGCATTAAAACACAAATACCGCTTATTCGTGCACCTCTTGATCCGATCCAGCTTGTCCCTGCCAGGTGGCGCCCTAAGCCCAGGTCTGTACCCCTCAGGCGGTGCCATTAGGCGTTGTTTGATGCAATAATCGGTATCGAGCACGTTTGCTGAGCTAGCGATACAATACGGTCGTAGTTAATGTGCCGCAAGCTCGGTGCGTTACGGACAGCAGCCGGGTGCAGTCGTTTCCATCATTTTCACATTTTAGCTATAGCTTAGCCTACGTTACCTTGTTAACACGGTTTCTCAGCAATAAACCTTAGAAAGATACTTGATTGTTTAACTTAGGAGCGTAACGAAGCCCACCAGGTGCCACTTAGGTCGCGCCCATACAGGCGTATAGTCGCTTAGTTTATGTTTTATGCCCTGGGTGGGCCTTGTATATATTATAAAGCAATTAAGCAGTCAACAACCTCTAAGGTTGACCTGAGTGATACCACTGAGCGAAACAAAAAATCGTGAATCGCAATCACGGCCGCGACGGATGTCCCGCGAGTCGCGGCTCGTGTGGCTGGGGGAGGCGCAATGAGTGTAGAGAGCCGTGTTGGTGTACAGTGCTACAACGACTACGGCGACATCATCAAGGCCACGCTGAGCAAGGCGCGCGAGATCAACAAGCTGAGCTGCGCGCTCACCATGCAGCTGGCCATGCAGGCGCTGTTCACCGAGATGCTGCAGAAGCACGCCGGCGCCGCGCCGCACCGCCAGCTGCCCGAGATGCTCGAGCTCAAGGTACACGACCATTCTAAATAATTATCTCCATCGCCATAATTACGGCCTATATTTGTCTGCTCATATATACTAGTCAAAACAAAATGAAAGGCCACTAGGTATTTAAGGTGTACCATGAAAATGATTAAATTAATTGTTTAGTTTTAGCACAGATTAATACAGATGGGACACTCCGCAGTTTAGGTATGAAGCTACAAGTACGCGGCGGGCCCTTGTCACTGGGCCGGTTCAGTAGGACTGCTGCGCGCCGCTAGGTCTAAGGTCGCACGTCGATTCAATAAGTACTTACGCGCCGCGTTGCGCTGGCCGTTCGTCGCATGATATTAAAACGTAAATGTTTAAAATGAAGGCAGAAGTGTAATGCATCGCATTTGGCTGCATAAATAATAATAAGGATCCGAACCTCACCTTTTTTCACTCCCAAAGGACACCGAAAGGTAAAGAAATGCAAGTCTACCTATAAGTAATTAGTAAATAGGTAGTTACCTACATCTACCTACTGAATGTTTACATTGTTTATTCTTATTTATGTCACCCGTATTTACGTAGTTAGAATATTAATTATTATTATATTATAGTATAGTTAGGTACTTATAAGTTGTGTTAACAAGCTCAGGTTCAGGCTGTGATATGTACAGGCAGGAAAGTACCTATTTCAATAGTATTTTTTGTTTTGGTGGGTACCTCCCACGGTTTAACTATAACCATAACTAAATATTATGTAGTAAGATTTTGATTATGTAGACAACAGGGTATCCATACATACTTTTTTATTTGCCCAATTACGTAGGTACACATTAATATATAATGAGACTAAACAAATTAAAATACCGTCCTCAAGCGGCAGCAGCGGGCGACGTGACGTCGGTTTCTATTGTATTTCTAAGAAATCGAATCGAATTTCTATGAAGTCGCCCGCGGTCGGTTACGGATTGGTTTAGATGACAACTCTAACTTGGTCAGAAGGTATGAGTTCCGCATTAGAAAGAGAGGCAACCTGTAACTGTAGGTAATAAGCATTGTGCGGCCTGAATTGCACTTTATTGTGTAGTAGCAAGAGTCGCTTTTTATTTAAATGATTTTGCGGAGTGTCCCATCATCTGTGGTTTTAGTAAACATAAAACTATGTTATTGTTTACCGTTTAGGTTAGTAACTGTTTAAATAAATTATCAATAAACTTGTTTATTTAACTTTAAATAAAAAAATACAATTTAAAATAAAAACACAAACAACGAAGTTTCGAGAACTTTTCTGTTTTTTAATAACGAGTATGCTCTCCTCTTTTAGCTATGCTCTCAATCAAATGCCTCACGTTTTCAGCTGGAATCTCTTCCCAGGCAATTTTCAGAGTGTCAATCAGTTGTTGTAAAATCAAAATTATAAGTCATTTATTCAAACTAGACTAAGAATCAGCACTTTTCGAACGTCAAAATTACATAAGACACTCCCCAAAACGCCCGCCCTTCTCCACTTTCTAGTGCTTTAGCTGAGGAGAAGTGGTGCAACAAACTCCCCAGCAGCACAGCTGTCTGTTCAGTTAAAAAATTTGATTGTATACAGCACTGCGCAAAATAATTTAGGTATTACGCATCAAAACGTGAAATTAAATTAAATTCATCGCCATAAGTCGGCTTGCACACGCCAATATATGTACCAAAAGAAAAAAAAATCGAAAACAATACTCAAGCAGAAATACAAAACTAAAAACGTAAGCAGAACTTCATAACTATATAAAAGCCTCCAGGCATAAAGGGCGTTCCCACTTACATAATATATAGCCGTATACGTAGTCGGCATAGGTAAAATTTCGAATTTAGAATGCAAGCCGAGACAAAAATATTATGGCCATTCGAAATTTGAATATTTAAAGAAAATAAAAACAAAGGTGTTTTGTAGATAAAGTTCACTTTAGTCTGCAGGGAGGTATAATGAAAAATACGTGGTGATGCGGCTAAGGTTTTATTTCTACTGATGCGTACAAACAGTGTTCAGCTATTACACTACTAACTATTATTAGCTATTATTATACTAAAGCAACGAACACATGCAAAATCGTCTCTTATTTAAACTTACAAACACAACATCCCGCCCACCAAAGGGCTATAAAGGCCCTTTGATAATCAAATTAATATTTCTATATATGGATACAAACCAAAATTTCCCACAATGCTAATTCTAATGTCGCTATGGTATTATAAATAGAAAATTGAGATAAGAGTTAAAATGTGTAGGTAAATTTTATTAATCAATATTATCTATCGGTAAAGGGCATAGTTTATTTATAGCTCTTTGAACCACGTTATCACCACTTTTAACGCTGTAAACCCTAGTCACGCCGTCGGCGCCTGGGTGTTTATCCACAATACGACCTAACATCCATTTGCCCGGAGGTAAATTGTCATATTTAATCAGGACAATGTGTCCAATATCTAGTTCAGGGATCCGTTTAAGCCATTTAGGTCTCTGCTGCAAACGAGATAAATATTCACTTTGCCATCTCCGCCAAAAGTGAGACAATAGTTGTTGCATATGCTGCCAACGGGATAACCGGTGCATAGGTATTTCGGCTAAGTCAGGGTTTGGAATCGTTATGGGAGCTTCGCCGATTAAAAAGTGGCCTGGCGTCAATGGTGTAATGTCATCTGTTTCAGCTTCATCAATAGGATTTAATGGCCGCGAATTAAGGCAGGCCTCTATCTGGCATAGCAGGGTAGACATAGGTTAAATGGGAAGTCAGCACTCTTCTTAGGTGGTACTTTAATGATTTTACACCTGCCTCCCATAAACCTCTATATGAGGGCTATAAGCGGGGATGAAATGCCACTGTGTGCCTTCCAGTGCAAGTTGTTCAGCAATTGGTCCGTCAAATTGTAATTGGGCTTCTCTCCAGGCGATTGCAAGTTCTTTATTAGCGCCCACAAAGTTGCGCCCCTGGTCACTCCATAGATGGGTACATTTTCCACGTCTGGCAACAAATCTCCGAAAGGCCCCAATGAAGGATTCAGAGGTAAGGTCTCCTGCCAGTTCTAAATGGATAGCCTTCGTAGACATACATATAAAGATAGATACATATGCCTTAGAGGTCTTAACTCCTCTGCCCTTGGACATCAAAACCTGAAAGGGTCCGGCAAAGTCCACGCCACTATGCAAAAAGGCTCGGGAAGGTGTCACTCGGACCTTAGGTAGATTTCCCATCAGTTGGGTTTTCCTTGCCGCACACTGTTTGGCACAAATTAAACATTTATGTAACTTAGCCTTTACCAAGTTCTTAGCTCTCAGTATCCAAAATTTGGAACGTAAATAGCCCAGCATTAATTGTATTCCACCATGTAACGTTTTTGAGTGAGCGTCTTCTACTATGAGTGTAGCGAGCGCATTGTTGCTATCCAATATCATTGGGTGTTTGCCATCTTCGTCTAAGTCAGCGTGTCTCAATCTTCCGCCCACCCTGAGTATATGTTCATTGTCTAAGAAAGGGTGTAAAGTCTTCAATCTACTTTCTCTTTTTACCGATTTATTTTGCATCAAACTGTTAATCTCGTCTTCAAAAGTATTTTTCTGTACTATCTTTATACAAGTTTTCAATGAATCATGCAACTCAGTTGTAGTCATCGCAATATCTTTGGCCTCCATTTTCCGGCCCTTGAGAAATCGTTTACAGTAAGTGACTGCCTTTAGCAGCTCAGTTAGGGTTTCAAATTCATGAAATTTTGAAATAAGATTCTTTGAGCTTTCGATTTCTATTTTCATATTAATTTGAACGGTTTGTATCCGTTCTAAATTAGTAAGCAGGTTACTAGGTCTAGTGTAAGGTATATCGTCTCTCTTTAACCACTCAGGGCCTTCCCACCACATATTATTTTCTTTCAGGTTAATCAACGACATTCCTCTAGAAGCTGGATCCGCAGGATTTTCCTGTGTGGCGACATGGTACCAATTATTTCCAACGTTGTCTAGGACTTCGACGACCCGGTTTCTTACAAAGGTGTGCCATCTCATGGGGTCTCCAAACAGCCAGGACAATACAATGGTTGAGTCCGTCCAGGCAAAGATATTTTTGGCGGGTATTCTAGTGGCTTCCTTTACTTGCTTCAAAAGTCTAGACAACAACACAGCACCACATAACTCGAGACGCGGCACCGACACAGGTTTAATTGGTGCTACTCGAGTCCTAGCTGCTATTATATTGGTCTTAATTTCATTGTCTTGACGCACACGGATATAGGCTACCGCTGCATAAGCTTTATTTGAGGCATCGCAGAAGCCATGGACCGTAACGTTAGGCATTAGATTTGACTGGGTATGTAGCCATCGTTTAACTTCAAAGTTATTTATATTATGTAGGCTACTTCTTAAGGTAAGCCACTCCTCCGTGATTGCTTGGTCAACCTCCTCATCCCAGGTGATGGCTTGCAGCCATAGCCTTTGAATCAGCAGCTTTGCAGGTAATATAGCAGGTGCCAACCAGCCGAGCGGATCAAACAACCTTTGAATATCTCCTAAAATGGTTCTTTTCGTGATCTTCTCAGCTGGACGAGGTAAGTTTAATTTATATTGAAAAACATCCTTTCCCATATTCCAGCTTAAGCCAAGGGCTCTGATCGTGCCATCAATAGTGATATCTACATTAGCATGACAACTTCTTAAAGAAGGTTTAAATTGTTTTAGAAATTCCGCACTATTTGAACACCATTTTTGAAGAACAAAGCCTCCCTTTCTTAAGATAGTGTCAATTTCTTTGGCTAATTTAATAGCTTCTGGTACCGTATCTTTCCCAGACATTAAGTCATCCATATAAAAATCCTCCTTTATCACCTGGGCCGCGTCAGGGTAATTCTCACCTTCATCATCAGCTACCTTTTGCAAAGTTTTGACCGCTAAATAAGGAGCCGACGCGGTGCCAAATGTGACTCTCGTCATTCTGTAATCTTTTACAGGATCTTGGGGGTGACTACGCCAAAGAATTCTTTGAAGGTCTCTGTCTTCCTTGCTGACGTAAATTTGGAGGTACATTTTTTGAATGTCCGAGACAAAACACACTTTCCTCATTCTCCACTTTATTATTAAACTTCTCATATTTTCTTGTAATTGCGGTCCAACTAATAGTTCTTCGTTTAAGGATATACGGTTTCTTCCCTTTTGAGATGCATTAAATACCGTTCTTACTTTTGTTGTTTCCTTTTCTTGTTTGACTATTGCGTGATGTGGCAAATATACTGATGGATTCTCTATTTCATTCCTAGGCACTTCTTCCATGTATATCATCCGTTTGTATTCTTCCATTACTTTCACGTACTCTAGTCTCAACTGATTGTTCCTTTCAAAACGTCTTCCTAATTGGTACAGTCTTGTCATTGCTATGTCTCTGGTTTGTCCTTCAGTTGATAACATTTCATTTTTCCTTTTAGGTAATGTCACTATATATCTTCCATCATTTGCTCTGGAATGTGTAGTCTTGTATATTTCTTCACATTTTTTTTCTTCTAAGGTAAGTACACCCTTGTCTTCAGTTTCAAGTTCCCACATTGTTTTTAACATTGAATTTAGGTCTAGATTAAGGTGCATGACAGTAAAATCATGCTCATTCTTGTTGCTTTGAATTTTCCCGAAGAGGATCCAACCCAGACTGGTATTTTGAGCACATGGTGTGCCTAGTGGGCCCTTGATTATTTCACTTTTTAAGATCTGGGCACAGATTTCAACACCTAGCAATATATCTATATGTCCTGGCTGATTAAATCCAGGATCTGCTAGGCCTAGTCCCTTTAAGTGTGCCCAGTTGCTGGTAGGTAATCTTTGTGAAGGTGAGTCGCGTTGGCATTATGTACGCTTTAGTTTTAATCTTGAAACTGTCGTCGTGTTGGGATAAAATCTCAATGTCAGCTGCGTGTTTCACTGCTGTCTGGGTTGAACCAATTCCCGTAATTTTACCATGAACAGAAGTCCTTTTGAGGCGTAGCATTTGAGCAGCTCGTTCACTGATAAACGAGGCCTGTGAACCCTGATCCACTAGCGCTCTTAACACGGTGGTGCGTCCGGTTTCATCTCGCACTGGTACAAGAGCAGTAGCCAATAGAGCGGTGGCTGTGTGTGTTGTTAAAAAGGACGATAACTCAACCTTTGGTTCTTCAGGAACTGTATCATTTGAGATTTTTTCCTCTTGAACTTCACTATGGTTTGCTTGAATCGTATCGGATTTGTCAGAGGATGACCCCGGCGCGCTGGAATGTACTAAGGTGTGGTGACGTTTATTACACTTCCGACAATTCATATTTAATCGACAACGAATCGCATTATGTCCACCGGCAAGGCAATTAAAACAAAGATTATGTTTTTTCACAATCTCACATCTTTCATTTGGTTCTAGTTTCGTAAATTCCCTGCAGTGGCTTAAAGTATGATTTTCTTCGCATAGTATGCAATCTCGCGATTGTGTAGACTCTGATGCTGCTATGTGGACTGCAGTACCTTTAGATATAGGTTTCTCCTTTGAAAGAGGGCCAACGAGTTCGAGCGTACGAAACTTTGTTTGCAAAAACTTGACTAAGTCTTCCCATTTCGGCAGCTCATCCATATCTTCACGGTATGCAAACTCTTCCCACTCTCGATGTGACTCTGAGTCCAATTTCTGAACTGTCAGAAATATAATTATTGGATCCCAAGAGTTAGTTGAAATGTTAAGATTATTTAGGCTGTTGATGCATTCATTTGTAACGTCCAATAAAGATTTGATGTGGTTGGCCGTTTGACTGGGAATCTTCCGTTGGTAAAATAATTTTTTCAAAAGAGAATTCACTATAATTTTTTTATTTCCATATCGTGTGCTCAGTGTGGTCCAAGCTTGCTCATAATTAGTTTCAGTGATTTGAATGTGTTTCAGGAGAACCTGGGCATCGCCCGTCATACTACTTTTTAAATAATGTAGTCTCTGTACATTACTCAACGACGTATTTTTGTGCACTAAAGAGATAAACAAATCTCTGAACGCTGGCCATTCATCGTACACTCCGGAAAAGGTGGGCAGCTGAATTCTCGGTAACTTAACCTGTCCTTCTATGAATGAACTTGCTTCCGTTGGTTTTAGATGAGAAAACGTGGATAATAAATCTCGCAAATCGGCCAGTACACATGAATATAAATCTTCATAAATAAAATAATCTTCGTTAGCAAAATACGATAAGTCAGACTTTTTCTCCTTCGGGACACACTTGACGAGTTCTTGATGAGCGCTTCTGAACGTATTCCAGTATTCATTAATTGATTGTATACGTGTTTCAATATAACCCTTAGTAAGTCGTTGTTTAGGGCATTTTTTTAGATTCGCTTGCGTTTTTTGCAGCAACATTGCAGTATCTTCGAGTATCAATAAACACTGTTCCGGTGTAGACATACTTGTAAGCTTTGTAATATCCAATAGTAGATTTTAAGATCGCAATTTCTTGTAAACACTCACGATAACGTAATATTAGAACACAGGTAATTCACAGTCAATTTTAGTTCAAGTCCACACAAATTACTCATTAGCAGCTGGCTTCATATCTAAGGAATGTGGTTCTTTTGTGTAGCACTCGATGAATAGAAGGTTGTAAGTAGCACAGATATCCGGCTCGAAGGACCATATGTTTAGTAGATAAAGTTCACTTTAGTCTGCAGGGAGGTATAATGAAAAATACGTGGTGATCCGGCTAAGGTTTTATTTCTACTGATGCGTACAAACAGTGTTTAGCTATTAATACTAAAGCAACGAACACATGCAAAATCGTCTCTTATTTAAACTTACAAACACAACAAAAGGGTTTCTGGAATTTTGTTCATTTTCTAAAATAGAGTGGACGCGCAAAGAGAGTAGCAGTAATTGCATTGCATCGTTGCATCACGCGCCAATTGAGATTTTCAAACTGCTGAAAAAATTGAAAATTCCACTGAGATTTATTTATCGTACTATCAAACGATTCAGGGAAGATTCAAGATTAGAAGATAAACAAAGGAGCGGTTGACCTCGTACTGTTCGAACTCCAGCGGTCATCAAAGCAGTGAAGGCGTGAATCCAACGAAATCCTGTCCGCAAGCAAAAAATATTGGCTCTCCAGATGGAACTAAGCAGAAATACTGTTAAAAGGGTGTTAATTGAAGACCTAGGACTGCGTGCTTATAGAAAAAAACAGCACATATTCTTAACGCACGGCTGAAGAAAATCAGACTCGAAAGAAGCCGGGTTTTGTTAAGGCGGTACGCGGGAAAAAATACCGCGAAAAACTTTTTTCTGACGAAAAAATTTTGAGGAGAGTTTCAACAAACAAAATGATAAAGTATATGTACCTACACTCTAGTGAAGAAGCGAGCAGACGTGTGCCACGTGTTCAGCGTGGTCATCACCCTTCGACATTCATGGTTTGGCTTGGGGTGTCCTATTTGGGTCCAACGGAGGTGCTTTTTTATGAAAAAGGAGTGAAAACCAGTGCCCTTGCATATCAAAACACAGTCCTAACAAACATTGTGGAACCTCTTTCACAAACAATGTTCGAAAACAAGCACTGGGTATTTCAGCAGGATTCTGCGCCGGCTCATAAGGCGAAAAGTACCCAAAACTGGTTCACGACCTGTGGAATCTACTTTATCAGGCATGAGGATTGGCCCTCATCCAGTCCAGACTTGAATCTCTTCAAAATAACCCCATCGCAACTTCAGTCACTTAAAGCATCCCTGATTAAAGCAGTCGCCGATATTGACATGAACGTCGTGCGTGCTTCGATTGATGACTGGCCTTGCAGATTGAAGGCTCGTATAAATAATAATAATATAATAATTTTAATGTGTAAATCTGTATTTTATACCCTTTCATTTGATGTATAAATGATTGTAGTGCATAACTAACTCATTGTGTCAGTTATTTAACTTTCCATATGTGACAAAAATTATGACCAGACTACGTATACAACGTCCCTTATACCTCTATATATTCTATAAATAAATGCGTTGAGTTTGAGGTCTGTATGTATTGTATTCTATAAACAAATGTGTTTAGTTTGAGATCTGTATGTATTGTAGTCATAACAAAGATATATGACAGTATGTGTAGGTAGTAA
This sequence comes from Dicycla oo, assembly GCA_948252095.1. Classification (NCBI taxonomy): domain Eukaryota; kingdom Metazoa; phylum Arthropoda; class Insecta; order Lepidoptera; family Noctuidae; genus Dicycla; species Dicycla oo. The sequence continues at coordinate 31,416,879 of OX411720.1, read as the reverse complement.
TGGTTGCATTTTAATTTGTGGGTCGTTGTGTCAGGAGCTGGCGAAGCGGTTCTCGGTGATGTTCGGGCTGGACGCGGTGAAGAACCGCGAGGCGCTGACTGCGCTGCACCGCGCCGGCATCGGGTTCGCGGCGTTGGAGCAGACGCCGCACGCGCCGCCGCCACACGTGCTGTTCCTGGAGCCGCTGGCCGAGTTCAGCAACAAGCTGCTGCGCCAGGACAAGCGTCAGGTGCTCAAGGTGAGCGGCACGCCGTACGCGTGACGGAGCGGTCTCTAACACGTTCGCTCCTGTATTCCACAACATTTTTGTTTCGAATACTGATATTACGAGTAAACTCTCTCGAAGTTAGGCGTAATTACTTTTATTGTTCACTTGTTGTTTGTTCACTCGGGTAGCTCAGCGTGTGACACATTGTGTTCGTCATGTGCTCAGATACCGACTTACATACGCTGCACACGTCAAGTGTTTTAACCCGGACGGATCGGGACGACAATTTCTTGAAACATCGTTTCATAGAAAATGTATACGAAAGAGCGTACGTCCCGGTCCCTTAGGTGCCACGTCGCTGTCCCGTCCGTGCACAATATCGTCGGTGAAGATGTGTAGCACGTGCCGTCCGCGGTGCCGCTGCGGAGCTAGTTCGTTTCGCGTAGTTACCTAATACGTTTCGCGTAGTTACCTAATACGTTTCGCGTGGTTACCTAATACGTTTCGCGTAGTTACCTAATACGTTTCGCGTGGTTACCTAATACGTTTCGCGTAGTTACCTAATACGTTTCGCGTAGTTACCTAATACGTTTCGCGTGGTTACCTAATACGTTTCGCGTGGTTACCTAATACGTTTCGCGTAGTTACCTAATACGTTTCGCGTAGTTACCTAATACGTTTCGCGTAGTTACCTAATACGTTTCGCGTAGTTACCTAATACGTTTCGCGTGGTTACCTAATACGTTTCGCGTGGTTACCTAATACGTTTCGCGTAGTTACCTAATACGTTTCGCGTAGTTACCTAATACGTTTCGCGTAGTTACCTAATACGTTTCGCGTGGTTACCTAATACGTTTCGCGTAGTTACCTAATACGTTTCGCGTAGTTACCTAATACGTTTCGCGTAGTTACCTAATACGTTTCGCGTGGTTACCTAATACGTTTCGCGTGGTTACCTAATACGTTTCGCGTGGTTACCTAATACGTTTCGCGTAGTTACCTAATACGTTTCGCGTAGTTACCTAATACGTTTCGCGTAGTTACCTAATACGTTTCGCGTGGTTACCTAATACGTTTCGCGTGGTTACCTAATACGTTTCGCGTAGTTACCTAATACGTTTCGCGTAGTTACCTAATACGTTTCGCGTAGTTACCTAATACGTTTCGCGTCGTTACTTAATACGTTTCGCGTGGTTACCTAATACGTTTCGCGTAGTTAACTAATACGTTTCGCGTAGTTACCTAATACGTTTCGCGTAGTTACCTAATACGTTTCGCGTAGTTACCTAATACGTTTCGCGTAGTTAGTTTCGCGTCGCTGCATACTGGACGGCGTTAGGACGTGGAAGCGGCGGAGACGGAACGTGGTGTTAAACACCGACGAGTGTTTAATGCTCTGACTGGTTTGGTTTACGTGGTGGAGAAAGAAATGAAACCCACGTAAAACGTCAACATAAAATATATTAACCCTTCGAATGCCGGAACGCAGGTCTGCGCACCATTTTTTTATGCGAGTGCGCCACTCGAAAAAACACCTAATTACATTAATGTAATTAGGTGTTTTTTCGAGTACAGCTAAAATCGCGCTTTAACCTTTCATATGCCGGGAACGTAGGTCACGTTCCCGGCATATGAAAGGTTAAAGAAGAAGGAAATAAAAGTAAGGGGGTAGGTAGGTTTATGGCTACAAGGTTTCACTTAGTTTCCCTGGGAGCAGCGCAGTACTCTCCTGGCTCAGCCTGGTATCACGATGACCCAGCGGTGTGCCACGTAGTTAGTAAGGAACGATGACGGTCGGCAGGTGTTGTCGCCAGAACCGTGGTGAGCTCCACATGGCCAAGCGGGTAGAATATGCCCGGCGCGGAGCTCGCAGCTATCCGGATATGCGAAAGATAGTGGCCGGAACACTACGTCTAGTCACCACCGATGACTTCGATTTAACCTTGGAGTAGACAGCCGGAACTTAGGGCGTCGCTGAGGGGAGGACAGCAAGTGGGACAGGCTGGATCAGATTAGAATGATTATTATTGTCAGGGGAGTTTAAAGCTACTGGCTCAGCTAAAAACCTGCGGGATGTCGCTACGCCCCCGTAAGGGGGCGCGGCGTGCGGTGTCGGGGCATAGCCCCCCGACCGCGGAAGCCATACGGTGGCCCGTAACCACGGGCCCCTCATCTTGTAATCGCCGCTGGCGAGTGGATGTTTGGGCGTGCGGCATACACGCCCATGTTAAGAGGTGTCTCACATTTGTGTCTGTAGGCAAGCCACGACGTTGATGCCCAGCGCCGCTTGCTTCACCGTAACTCGGCGGACAACCCCTACCGGGTGAGACCCCCACCTACATGGGGGAAGCCCAGCAGATGGCATCCAGCGACAGAGTTACGGACTCGACGTTCCTACAGAAGGGGTGTATGGCCCCCCTCACCTCCCCGTTTTCAGGTCGAGCCGAGCCCGGGTGGTAAGAAGGGACCGTGTTCTGAGTGTGTGGGCGGTATTGTACTGTGTAACACCGCCCGGTGTATACGCGAGTCGCACGCCCGCATAAAAAGAGCCGCGACTTCGCGTGTGAGTTGGGTGCCTGTATAGAGGTGAATGTCTGTTGTTTGCTACGTGACACGCCTATATTAACCTAGCACGCGCCACGCAACAGATGCATGTATTTGTATGGAGTCAGTGTCACAAGTGAGCCGCGTGTAGACTGAGGGCGACTCACTCGGAAGTCCAGTCCGGTGATGGGGTCAGTCGTCCGCAACTAGGTCGCGGGGCAAGGGTCTCCTCGCGTCTGGGGGGCGCGTATGCCAGGGCGCTATCTGCTTGACATGGGGCCAAGCGGATGCGTCGGCACGCGCGAACATCCCCTTCGCGAGGCGCCGCACAAACTCGTCCAGGCTCTCAATCCGGAGGTCCCTCTGAATGATGTCGTTATATTTTATTTTTTTCTCTAAATTATAGGCATTCTATTGTGTGTATTTTACTATCTTTTTATTCCCCTATTGGATTTGTAGATGTCCGTAGGTGTGTCCGTGGCATCACATGGGCCCTATCAGAATACCAGCGCTGCGGTATTTATTTAAATATTGCAGCTTTATGCTGAGGTGGGAGCCTTTTTGGCCTCGCACAGGGATTTTTTATTGTTATATTTTGTATTTATTTTGTTTAATTTTTTTAATGTTAATTTTGTTAGTTTCCTATGCTCTTTTTTACTGTTTGTATTTCCTGTGCGTGTCCCAAATAAAGTATCTTTCTTTCTTTCTTTCTTTTCTTTCCTCACGAAGCGAGGGGCGTCAACGATGGTCCGCAACGCAAGGTGTTGCTGCGTGCGGAGGAGCTTGCGGTTCGTCTCGCTCGTGAGGGCGAACCATGCAGGGGCGGCGTACGTCAGTATTGGGCGCACGTACAACTTGTACACGCCCAACTTGACGCGCGCCGGGATGCGGGACGACAGCACTGGTCGAAGGAGGTTGCGGGCGACCCTACCTTGTGCGACAACATTGCGGACGTGTGACCCCATTGTGAGCCGACGGTCGATGGTGACACCCAGGTACTTGACCCGGGGCGACCACTCGACGTCAGCTCCCTGCAGCTTCAAGGGTGGTGGGAGAGGCGCGGACCCGGTCACCATCGCCTGCGTCTTACCCACGTTGACCGACAGCCGCCACTTGGACAGCCACTCGGGAAGCAGGTTGAGCGCGCGCTGCATCTTGACCGCCGCGTACTTCGCATTAAGCGAGGTGGTAATGTACGCGGCGTCGTCGGCGTACAGCGCGAGCATCGCGTCCGGAGTGGTGGGGATGTCGTCGGTGTAACGTGAGTAACACGCCGGCGACACGCAGCTGCCCTGCGGCACACCGGCGAGCACCGGGCGGGCGCTTGACAGCGCTCCGTCGACCACTGCCCTTAAAGTTCTGTTGGAGAGAAAGTTAGAGACCACCATAACAACGCGACGGGGCGCGTCTGAGGTGGCCAGCTTATACACGAGGCCGTCGTGCCACACACGGTCGAAGGCCTTCTCCATGTCGAGGAATACTGCAACCGCGTATTCCTTTTTATTCATAGCCGCCGAGAGGTGGTGCAGTACCCTCGACAGCTGAAGCGTCGTGCTATGTTCCGCCCGAAACCCGAACTGTTCCGGCCGTGGCGAAATATGTGGCTCGAGATGTCGCAGCAGGAGTGCTTCGAACACCTTGGAGATCGTCGGCAGCAGCGTGATTGGCCGATAGCTCTCCGGCTTCAGCGTGTTCTTCCCCGCCTTGGGCAGCATAATGACGCGCCCTTCCTTCCACGAAGCAGGAAAGGTCCCCGTGCGCAGTATCCCCGTGAACAGGCGCGCCAGCGCCGCTACCGTACGGAACGGCAGGTGGCGCAGCACTGCGTTGGTGATACCGTCAGCACCGGGGGCCTTCTTAGGCTTCGTCCTTAGGATGGCGCGTCTGACTGCCCCGGGCGAGAAAAATATGGCGTCTTCCTCGGGAGCTATCGGCGTGGCGAAGTAGTCCCCAAGGTGTTTCTCGACCGCTGCGACATGCTCGGTGTCGCTGGTCGGGTTCGGGCAGAACTGACGCTCCAGGTGCTCGGCGAAGACCTCCGCCCGGTCCTCCGCTACATACTTAAGCGCCCCGTCGCTATTTAGCAGCGGTCGCACCGGAGCTGGGGTGTTCGTCAGTTGGCGGCATAGTCTGTGTACTGACGGCCAACTGCCTGTCGTGGCGTCAATACGTTCCTCCCAGCTCGCGGCGGTGTGTGCCTGGAGCTCGGCCTTTACCTTTTCCGCGAGACGGTTTAACTCTGTCTTCAGTGTGGGGCATCTCAGTTGTTGCCAATGCTTGCGAAGGCGCCTCTTCACGGCAATCATTGACTTGATGTGCGCCGGCAGGGGCGGCAAAAGCACTCTCCCCTGCGGCTGCGTCGTCGTCGTCGCCGCTTCTAAGGCGCTTTGGATGCAAGCAGTGACATCCTCCGCCGTCTGGTCCACAACCGCGGCGGTGGTAATAGGCCGAGTCGGCGTGGTGGTCTCTAACTTCTCTGCGAACATAGTCCAGTCCGTTGATCGACGTGGCGCTATGGGCTGCAGTCGGGTCGGCATACCCGATAAGACGACGAGCACGGGCTGGTGGTCTGACTGTAGCTCGTCGTCTATCACTTGCTGTGTGGCCTGACAGTGTAGCCCTCGGTGGACTACGATGTCCAGCACATCCGGTGTGTAGGTGGTGGCGTCCGGGTAGTGGGTTGGCATCTCTGGGCCGGACACCGTGTAGCCGAAGGCTTCCGCGTCCGCGAAGAGCCGTCTCCCCTCGGTATTCGTTAGCGACGAATTCCACGCTGGGTGCTTACAATTGAAGTCCCCGGCGAGGAGGATGGCGTGCTGTGACGCATGCAACAAGGCCCGCAGCTCGGTGTGGTCCAAGCGGGCCGCGGGCGGCTTGTAGCATGCGTAGATGTTGATGTCCTCGCCGGCCACGTGCAGCTGAACTCCCAGCGCGTAAAATGTGCTGAGCGACGGCAAGGGGAGTTCCTGATGGACGACTCTTCGCCTCACAAGTACCGCCAGGCCACGGTATCTAGTGTTATGAGCCGACCGTTCGTCCTTCCTGTAAGCGAGGTATCCCGGGAACCTGACCCTGTCCTCGGGCCCCAGGAGCGTCTCGCTTATGAGCGCCACGTCGATGTCTTGTTCCCTCAGGAGATGGCGGAGGGGGGCGACCTTATCCCTTAGGCCGCGGGCGTTCCAGTGTAACACCCTTAACGGTCTAGCCATGGTACAGGGTTAGTAGCGTGGCCAGACCGTCAAGGATGACAGTCTCTATGTCTTGACCCTGCCTGATGGCCTTTATTAGGTCCATCAATAGTTGTATGGCGCAGGCCGTGAATTCTTTTTTGTGTGCGCCGGCAGCGCCGCCGCTTTGCTCTTTGGGGAACTTTTTTAGTTCCCCCTGTTGCCGCCACGATGGCCCGGCGCTGGCGTCGACAGCGCCGGTGGCGGGTTTAGGTGGTTCCTTATTTAACCGCGGCGCTATGCCGGCGCTAGCGGTGGGTTCCACAATCGTTTTCTTTTGCGCGGCCTGCGCCCCATCTGAGGCAGGGCTGGCCTCTGGGATCTCTTCCAGGGTCGCTGGGGGCTTGGGTTTCTTACCCTTTCCTTTTCCCCCGCGTCCCTTCTTCCTCCGCCTAGAGGAGGTGGCTTTGGTCCTGTCCGTGGGCCCGTTGGCTGCCGCCATCAGCGTCATGCCTTGGGCCTCTTCTGGCCTCACCTCTGTAGGCCTCTCTGTGGCCTCTTGGGCCCGGCGTGTGGTGGCCGTGATGGCGGCAGTCCCCGCTCGCTTGTTTCTGATCTCAGCCTGAAACACGGGGCACTTGATGTTGCACGCGGGGTGCGGGCCACCGCAGTTGACGCAGGTGGCCGGCTCGTCCCGCGGACGCGGGCAGTCACGTGCCCCCGCATCAAACACAAGCGAGCGGTCGGTGGCACTGCTGCGAGCTGTGCCTGAAACGCTGGCACCTGTGACATTGAGCGGGCCCACGTTTGCCTCTCCAGGCCTCAATCTTGACACCACGCATGTACATAAACACGGTGGTGTCATAGATGGCCCGGAGGTCCGGAGTCTTTTTCAAGATGGCGTGGAATACACAGCCGGGTCGTCCTTGTGCGCCTTTGATGTGGCGTATATACTCCGGTTGGTACCTCATCGTCCGGAGTTCCTCCTCTATTTCCTGGGGGTCTGTGTCAGCCGGTAACCCCCTGGTGGTTATCTTCAAGTTGCGGTCCGCTGGTAGTGAGTACGCGAACCAAGACACGCCGCTGTCCTTCTCAAGGCCGGTCAGGTAGCGCTGAACCAGCCTATATTCGTCCTCCGAGTCGGGGGTGAAACGGACCCCCGTCCCGTACGGACGGACATTGGGAGGCCGGCCCAGCTTAGTGCTGATGGCCCTGAAATGGGCGGCCCAATTAGGCAGCCTCTCCACTACCAGCGGGGGAAATCTTGGTTTCTTCCCCGGCCTCTTCGTCGTCGTCGTCGTCGTCGTCGCCGTCGTCGTCGGCGTCGTCGTGGCGCGGGGGGTGATGTAGAGACAGAGGGGCAGGGGGTAAATTGGAAGGACTTACCCCTGCGGTCATCATGTCCGGTGTCAGTGGAGGCGAAGGTGGGCGACGCTGGTTCGCCCAAGTCCAGCCGCTTCGCCTCCATGGTTGTTTCGCCGGAGCTCCTCCTGCGATGCTTCCTCGGGGGTCTGGGTTCGGCGAGTGAAAACTCGAAGCCAAACCCCAGCGGGTGGTCGGCTCCTCCCACGGTGGGCCGGGCATCGGCTCGCGGGCGGAAGCTGGCGGGGCGCACGGGCACCTGCCGCTGTCGGCTCGACGGCGGCGTCGGCGAAACGCGCACTTGCGTCGACGTCGCCAGCGGATCGGCAGCTACTGCAGCACCCGCTCTCCCCCCTCTTCGTCCTTCCTCTCCTCCTCTTCTGTGCAGCGATGTCCCAGCTGTCGGTGGAACGGTCGACGCGTCGCCGATATTCGGCAGCGACATCGCCCGGTCCAACGCCGGCTGGGCCTCCGGGGACCCGGCATCGCGGCCCAACGAGCCGCGCGTGCCGGGTTTCGGCATCGTGGTAGGCGTGGCCTTCCGCGACCGCGGCGGTGAGCTAGCTCACCGAGCAGCCCGGTGGCTCCCTCTGTGCTTACACAAGTGCCGGCTGGTACTAGTGTAAACACAGAGAAAAACAAATAAAAATGGCGGTCCGCGCGGAACAAATGTACCCACACTTTCACTCACAATATGCGACTAGTGTGGACGAGCCACAACAAGCTGATCCTCTGGCTCAGCTACGCCACCAGTTGGCACTTTTTACCCGAGCAAGGGACCGGGGGGAGGGGGGAAGGACGATTATTACGGGGTCGTCGCGAGGGACCTCGGCAGCAAGGTCGGAATGTCGATTTGTGTTTGTTCCTACGGTCCCTACTGCTCTCCTGGAGAAGAGTTATGGGGTCGTCGGGATCTGAGAGGACAAGCCTAGGGCGGCGGACCTTACTAATACGAGAGGGGACATAGCTAGCCGCCTCGACAACCAGAGGGTTGCGATGGTTGGTGGCTGAGTCGAAGAAACGCTTGGAATTGCGTTTCAAGAACTGGGAGATGGTGGGAATGTCGAGATCTACGTGGAGGATTTCGTTCCGAACGAACCAAGGGGCTCCCGTTGGATGAGATGAGGTTTTGCGTGCGCAAACACTGAACCCGCATAGGTCATGATGGGGGCGAATGCACGCTGTATAAATGCGCAATTTGCACCTAAGTGACAATTTGCTACGTGCATTCAGAACGGAGTGGAGTCTACCGAGAGCGAAAGCGGTGCGCGAACGCACCTGCTTTATGTGCTCAGCGAAGGAGAGGTGGTGGTCGAGGGTCACACCGAGGTATTTGGCTCGCGTCTCCCAAGGGATCGGCTTGCCGAACATGGTGATCGGTCGGGGGGGGGCGCATCTACGATTTCTTTAAGAATAAATGGCAGTGCGCACATATACTAGAGTCGCGGCACGGGCGAGGAGGCGGTGGCGCGGGGTTGCGGAGGGGGCGCGGCGGGGGTGCTGTGCCCGACTGCGATACGACTCCACCGCCATTTTGTCATTTTGTTTAGGGAAAAATGAATTGGAATGTGAGAAGAAAGCATAGCCGCCTGCGCCTCGACTCTACGTAGAGACCACGCCTCGAGCGTGCCGCGACGCCGCCGCGACCTCGCCTCGACTTACCAGTGAGCGACGCGCGTAATGTTGTGGATGTTTTCCCCAATTAAATGAATGTAGTGTCAAGTATTAACAAGTGTAAGAATCGTTGCATACATAGGTGTAGTAACGTGTTGCATGTCGCAGTTCCTGGACAGCCGCATCCCGCACGGCGTGCAGTGGGGAGATGAGTGGGCCGCGCTGCTGTCGTACCGCGGCTCGCTGCTCACCGACGCGCCAGACGAGCGCCCGCCGCCCGTGCGCAAGCACTACGCCCGGCGACCTAGTACGTATACTTGCTGACACTACTCGCACTGTACGCGCTGCTGTCGTACCGCGGCTCGCTGCTCACCGATACAATGAACTCACGACAAACTTGACTGTTTCAGGAGGTCAGAACGAGGACGAGGAGGGCGAGGAGAACGCAGAGTCAGACCAGGAGCCGCCCGGGTGAGAGCCAGAAGTCCGTAGTTAGACGTAACGTTAGGTAGTCCACGCTCAATAACTACGTCAGAGGGCCCGCTCACACCACGAGACCACTTTGTACTTACATGCTAAATGTTAATGTTAACCCAACAGTCCGACAACGTTGACTTGGTTTTACTTTGCAACACGTCATCGGCCCCGCGACCGTTGTCACACACGTGCGAAACAAACAGGTCTGACGCGATCGGAGTGAATGCTGCGTTGAAATGTCATAGTGTGGTGAGTCCACACATTATACGAGTTATACGAGTAATTTGTTCAGACAACAAACGTAAAAAGAAATGCTGACCCGTCGAATGTCGTATGCCCGACAACGAATCGCTCCATAAGGATATGCGCCACAAAAATTCTTTCAATGTGATTGTTTGTAATATTGACATGATGGTATAGTGGCAGTGTATCCAACGTTATATCGTCAAAATTTAACTGATTCCAAGCATGCAACCAAATAATATGCTAACGATAACCAAGCGTTCGATGGCATAAAGTTCTCGTATCTACATAATGTGCGCCTCAAGATATTAGCTCGCTCTGAATGGAGCGGGCCCTCTAGACATATTTATTTAGTTTTGTTTGTTAAACATAGACTGTAGTGTTATGTATTATGTAGATATCTTATTATATACTAGCTGACCCGTCACACGTTGTCCTGTCTAAATTACTATTTCGATTTATCGGCTGTTCCTTTGGGTTTTTCCTAATTTTCTTTATTTCTAAACCATCCTAGTAAAGATATGAACAAATCAAAAAAAAAAAAAAAATTAAGCGGTCGAGCTATTTTCGAGTCTTTGTGAGACACGGCAATTGATTTATATAATAGCAGCGCCCCGCGGCTTCACCCGCGTGATTCTCGAACTCGTAGGAATATAGGGAGGAAAAGTATCCTATGTGTTAATACAGGTTATAAACTATCTGTGTGCCAAATTTCATGAAAATCTATTCAGTAGTTTTTGCGTGAAAGGGTAACAAAGATACAAACTCACAAACACACAATCTTTCACCTTTTTAATATTAGTGTGATTATATATAGATTTATTGAATTTGGCAGTCCTATAAACTCTGTGTTTTATCAAGCTGGAAGGGAGGGGCATGTCAATATTAATACTGAATAATTTTGTACCAACTACGCTTAAAGTTAGACTAACAATATATGGTTAAACAGTCGCTCATCATTACTTTAAGCAATGTGTACATATACTCATCAAGATTAATTTCTCTCAATTATGATGTAGAACCATCTGGTATTGTATATATATTATGTACTTGGTATTAGTAGTTTTCCAAATGACATGTTGCTTGTACTATCGACAAAACGGACGCCTTTGCACCTTAAAGTAGATTTTTGTGTAGGTACACTGATTCATTGAAAAAGCCCTGCCCCTATGGTCTTTTATTTTACTTTGTCATAAGTACAGTTGCAGCTTGCAAGCAACATTGTTTCAAAATTGGAAAGGCGTAGCTTTTGTTGATCGTACCTGAGAGTCCGTTTTGAAATGTTTTATAAATATTTTATTTATTCGAAACCCTATTATAATGTTAATTGATGATGTTGAGTAATGGCCTTATCTGTGTAGTGTATGATGTGCGTGTAAAATAAGTAGTTAGAAGATGGGATGTGCGCAGTCCACAGCAATACTGCTCGGCTGGTTACTCGGAATAGAATTCAAGAGAACATCATTACCACTTGAATTCTATTTAACATGAAACAGTGGGCAGTGTTTGTTGGCTGCGCAAGAAGGTTATGTTGGTTTTATCATAGACATAATATTTAGTTAAGTAATTAAGATATTATATTTTTATAATAAATCATGTTTATTATATATTGACGTTTTATTATATTATACTATAACACAACACAACCTGTAGTGACACTATGTATTCAACACTTAACGTCTTTGAAGGGATTACGCTAAGAGTAAGTCGATGGCGATAGTGCCAGCGCGGCAGGGAGATGCGCGGTTCCTAGTTACTGTAGTGCCAGTCGGGACTATACATTATATCAGGACAATATTACGCTAATAGTAAGTCGATGGCGATAGTGCCAGCGCGGCAGGGAGATGCGCGGTTCCTAGTTACTGTAGTGCCAGTCGGGACTATACATTATATCAGGACAATATTACGCTAATAGTAAGTCGATGGCGATAGCGCCAGCGCGGCAGGGAGATGCGCGGTTCCTAGTTACTGTAGTGCCAGTCGGGACTATACATTATATCAGGACAATATTACGCTAATAGTAAGTCGATGGCGATAGCGCCAGCGCGGCAGGGAGATGCGCGGTTCCTAGTTACTGTAGTGCCAGTCGGGACTATACATTATATCAGGACAATATTACGCTAATAGTAAGTCGATGGCGATAGCGCCAGCGCGGCAGGGAGATGCGCGGTTCCTAGTTACTGTAGTGCCAGTCGGGACTATACATTATATCAGGACAATATTACGCTAATAGTAAGTCGATGGCGATAGCGCCAGCGCGGCAGGGAGATGCGCGGTTCCTAGTTACTGTAGTGCCAGTCGAGACTATACATTATATCAGGACAATATTACGCTAATAGTAAGTCGATGGCGATAGTGCCAGCGCGGCAGGGAGATGCGCGGTTCCTAGTTACTGTAGTGCCAGTCGAGACTATACATTATATCAGGACAATATTACGCTAATAGTAAGTCGATGGCGATAGTGCCAGCGCGGCAGGGAGATGCGCGGTTCCTAGTTACTGTAGTGCCAGTCGAGACTATACATTATATCAGGACAATATTACGCTAATAGTAAGTCGATGGCGATAGTGCCAGCGCGGCAGGGAGATGCGCGGTTCCTAGTTACTGTAGTGCCAGTCGAGACTATACATTATATCAGGACAATATTACGCTAATAGTAAGTCGATGGCGATAGTGCCAGCGCGGCAGGGAGATGCGCGGTTCCTAGTTACTGTAGTGCCAGTCGAGACTATACATTATATCAGGACAATATTACGCTAATAGTAAGTCGATGGCGATAGTGCCAGCGCGGCAGGGAGATGCGCGGTTCCTAGTTACTGTAGTGCCAGTCGAGACTATACATTATATCAGGACAATATTACGCTAATAGTAAGTCGATGGCGATAGTGCCAGCGCGGCAGGGAGATGCGCGGTTCCTAGTTACTGTAGTGCCAGTCGAGACTATACATTATATCAGGACAATATTACGCTAATAGTAAGTCGATGGCGATAGCGCCAGCGCGGCAGGGAGATGCGCGGTTCCTAGTTACTGTAGTGCCAGTCGAGACTATACATTATATCAGGACAATATTACGCTAATAGTAAGTCGATGGCGATAGTGCCAGCGCGGCAGGGAGATGCGCGGTTCCTAGTTACTGTAGTGCCAGTCGAGACTATACATTATATCAGGACAATATTACGCTAATAGTAAGTCGATGGCGATAGTGCCAGCGCGGCAGGGAGATGCGCGGTTCCTAGTTACTGTAGTGCCAGTCGAGACTATACATTATATCAGGACAATATTACGCTAATAGTAAGTCGATGGCGATAGTGCCAGCGCGGCAGGGAGATGCGCGGTTCCTAGTTACTGTAGTGCCAGTCGAGACTATACATTATATCAGGACAATATTACGCTAATAGTAAGTCGATGGCGATAGCGCCAGCGCGACAGGGAGATGCGCGGTTCCTAGTTACTGTAGTGCCAGTCGAGACTATACATTATATCAGGACAATATTACGCTAATAGTAAGTCGATGGCGATAGTGCCAGCGCGGCAGGGAGATGCGCGGTTCCTAGTTACTGTAGTGGCAGTCGAGACTATACATTATATCAGGACAATATTACGCTAATAGTAAGTCGATGGCGATAGTGCCAGCGCGGCAGGGAGATGCGCGGTTCGTAGTTACTGTAGTGCCAGTCGAGACTATACATTATATCAGGACAATATTACGCTAATAGTAAGTCGATGGCGATAGTGCCAGCGCGGCAGGGAGATGCGCGGTTCGTAGTTACTGTAGTGCCAGTCGAGACTATACATTATATCAGGACAATATTACGCTAATAGTAAGTCGATGGCGATAGTGCCAGCGCGGCAGGGAGATGCGCGGTTCCTAGTTACTGTAGTGCCAGTCGAGACTATACATTATATCAGGACAATATTACGCTAATAGTAAGTCGATGGCGATAGTGCCAGCGCGACAGGGAGATGCGCGGTTCCTAGTTACTGTAGTGCCAGTCGAGACTATACATTATATCAGGACAATATTACGCTAATAGTAAGTCGATGGCGATAGTGCCAGCGCGGCAGGGAGATGCGCGGTTCCTAGTTACTGTAGTGCCAGTCGAGACTATACATTATATCAGGACAATATTACGCTAATAGTAAGTCGATGGCGATAGTGCCAGCGCGGCAGGGAGATGCGCGGTTCCTAGTTACTGTAGTGCCAGTCGAGACTATACATTATATCAGGACAATATTACGCTAATAGTAAGTCGATGGCGATAGTGCCAGCGCGGCAGGGAGATGCGCGGTTCCTAGTTACTGTAGTGCCAGTCGAGACTATACATTATATCAGGACAATATTACGCTAATAGTAAGTCGATGGCGATAGTGCCAGCGCGGCAGGGAGATGCGCGGTTCCTAGTTACTGTAGTGCCAGTCGAGACTATACATTATATCAGGACAATATTACGCTAATAGTAAGTCGATGGCGATAGCGCCAGCGCGGCAGGGAGATGCGCGGTTCCTAGTTACTGTAGTGCCAGTCGAGACTATACATTATATCAGGACAATATTACGCTAATAGTAAGTCGATGGCGATAGTGCCAGCGCGGCAGGGAGATGCGCGGTTCCTAGTTACTGTAGTGCCAGTCGAGACTATACATTATATCAGGACAATATTACGCTAATAGTAAGTCGATGGCGATAGTGCCAGCGCGGCAGGGAGATGCGCGGTTCCTAGTTACTGTAGTGCCAGTCGAGACTATACATTATATCAGGACAATATTACGCTAATAGTAAGTCGATGGCGATAGTGCCAGCGCGGCAGGGAGATGCGCGGTTCCTAGTTACTGTAGTGCCAGTCGAGACTATACATTATATCAGGACAATATTACGCTAATAGTAAGTCGATGGCGATAGCGCCAGCGCGACAGGGAGATGCGCGGTTCCTAGTTACTGTAGTGCCAGTCGAGACTATACATTATATCAGGACAATATTACGCTAATAGTAAGTCGATGGCGATAGTGCCAGCGCGGCAGGGAGATGCGCGGTTCCTAGTTACTGTAGTGGCAGTCGAGACTATACATTATATCAGGACAATATTACGCTAATAGTAAGTCGATGGCGATAGTGCCAGCGCGGCAGGGAGATGCGCGGTTCGTAGTTACTGTAGTGCCAGTCGAGACTATACATTATATCAGGACAATATTACGCTAATAGTAAGTCGATGGCGATAGCGCCAGCGCGGCAGGGAGATGCGCGGTTCCTAGTTACTGTAGTGCCAGTCGAGACTATACATTATATCAGGACAATATTACGCTAATAGTAAGTCGATGGCGATAGTGCCAGCGCGGCAGGGAGATGCGCGGTTCCTAGTTACTGTAGTGCCAGTCGAGACTATACATTATATCAGGACAATATTACGCTAATAGTAAGTCGATGGCGATAGTGCCAGCGCGGCAGGGAGATGCGCGGTTCCTAGTTACTGTAGTGCCAGTCGAGACTATACATTATATCAGAACAATATTACGCTAATAGTAAGTCGATGGCGATAGTGCCAGCGCGGCAGGGAGATGCGCGGTTCCTAGTTACTGTAGTGCCAGTCGGGACTATACATTATATCAGAACAATATTACGCTAATAGTAAGTCGATGGCGATAGTGCCAGCGCGGCAGGGAGAGGCGCGGTTCCTAGTTACTGTAGTGCCAGTCGAGACTATACATTATATCAGAACAATATTACGCTAATAGTAAGTCGATGGCGATAGCGCCAGCGCGGCAGGGAGATGCGCGGTTCCTAGTTACTGTAGTGCCAGTCGGAACTATACATTATATCAGAACAATATTACGAGAATGTCAAACATATGTTTATATACCAGGCATATGTACTACTTCGTTAGTATATAGAGAGAAATAAAAAAAACAAGTTATATTACTGCAAATGATGGCCGGTCGGGTCATAGGAACTCGGAGTCGTCCGCAAGCACGTTAGTGACGACATCGTCAGTGTTTATATAACAAAATATCATGGATATTTATGACAATTAAGTTTATACATTTGAATTTCGCTTAATAGGTATTCGTTAATTTTGAAATTGACACGTCGACAAAAGATTAAAATAAATGACAAAAATTTTCTCAATTATCAGGTTGGCGGAAAAATATTGCACAAGAAATTGTAAATTACTAGAATTTTCCGGAATATTTAGTATTGATCTGGGATACGTAAGAATATTGTAGAAGGTTCTCGAAGCTATCACATCAAGGGTATATAAAGGCGAACTAGTGAGGATTTGGTTAGTTTGTGAAAATGATTAGTGAACATCGAACGATCATCTTTTACGAGTGGCGTCAGGGACACAACGTGAGTGTTGTATCGCGATGGAAGATAAACCGCTGGTTTGCTCGCTTTGCATCGGGAGATATAACTCTTGAAGATCATGAGCGATCTGGGCAACCATCCACCTTCGACGATGAGGAATTACTCCGCTGTTTAAAGGCTAATTCAGAAATAAATACGCGTGATGAGAGACCCTTGGCTGTAATCATTCGACCTTCGAGGCTCATTTACACAAACTCGGCTATCGCAAAGTAATGGCACGATGGATTCCTTCCACAGTTTCTTGAAGATCTGGTAACCGGCGATGAGAGCTGGATTCTCTATGATAACAACACACGGCACGCCGTCTGGCTTCCTTACGACGCAGAGCCACCAACGCAGCCAAAGTCGAACCGTCACTCACGCAAGCATCTTCTCCGTTTGGTGGGATGCGAAGGGCCCACTGTATTACGAGCTTCTCCTTGCGAGAAAGACGATTACGACTTCCATTTATACTGAACAGCTTCAGAATCTGGTTGACGCAATAAGAGAAAAACGACCGAGACGTGTAAATGTTCACTTACTCCATGATAATGCGCGACCTCATGTCGCTTCGGAGACTCGACAAAAAATTGTAGAGCTTGGATGGCACCCGGTTGCCCACTCACCGTACTCACCGGATCTCGCGCCATCCGACTATCACTTGTTCCGACCACTAAAGCTTTATTTGCGTGAGAAAAATTTTCAAAACTACGAAGACCTCAAAATGGTAGTGGAAAATTTCTTTTCTGCACAGCCTCCGGAATTCTGGGCGCAGGGCATCAACAATCTACCAACTAGATGGGCCAGAGTAATAGAGTTATTTGGGGATTACCTTACTGATTAATTATTATAAATAACAAAGTTATAAATAAATTCATTAAGTCTTATATCTTGGTGCAAGACTTTTCCGCCAACCTGATAAAATAAAATATCAGGAAAGAAACATTTTTGTCCTTGAGTTTTTTTAATTTTTATAAATGGAAAGCAAAGGCAAAGGAATAACGTGGGGTATAATCAATACTTAGTGTTGCCCCCTCTAGCTCTTCGAACTGCTTCCACTCTCCTTGGCGTACTCCTAATCAAGTCATCAATAAAATCTTGAGATGATGATCTCTAGAAATGAGGAGTTCTTCCTGTAATGCGTTTTTAAGATCTCTCAAATTAGCGGGGGCAGAATTTCTTTTCTCAATTGGTTTTCCAAGCTATGCTCTATGGGGTTAAGTCGGGCGAGCGCGCTGCCCACCCCATAACATTGATATCATTATGGAGAAATGTTTTGACGCTGCGTGAGCGTGCGTGATCCATCGCCGCCCGTTCGATGTCCACCGCGCACAGGATGGATGGAAAGCAGCACATGAAGAAATTTTTTGCTCTGTTGGTGTAATTGCTGTATGGCGTTCCAGTGAGAGGATAAATAAGTAAATAAATAAGTAAATAAATAAATCAACGTCCCGAAGATATTCGACAACTGCGGCCGCAGTATAGGGCCTTGCACATCATTTCTCCTCAGAGCAGTCAGATAAGAAACGCCGACCTCATCTAGTTTAAAAAAAACATGATTGACTTGTAAAAGTGTTTGTACAAGCCTACTTACAGAAATAAAATAATTTATCATGCATACAAACAAATCTGTCTATTCTATAAAAGGGGAAAATTGCACTACAATGTTTTCCAAAATCTCAGTTACATATCGTGCCGGTCAATGGTCTCGAACCTACCGAAAAATCGGTAGGTTCGAGACTAAAAAAATATCCCTAAAAATATCCCATATCGGTAGAACGATATGGGATAATTTTTGGGATATTTTTTTACCTACCTACCGGTTTTGTTTGCAAATATACCGATATTTGTGGGCAACTCTACCGATTTGGCCTTGTGACTTTCGAGACCACTGCCGGTGTAAGTGACCCATTCTCAATGACGCGGAGTTCCGTACGTGCCCCCATACAAATACCTCCCCATACCATAACTGACCCTCCACCATATGCCTCTTTTTCAATGTTGTTGCACTGAGCGTACCTCTCTCCCAGACGTCTCCACACTTTAATCCTTCCATCATCGATAATCATGCACATAATTACCTAAACATTTGCTCATATCATGCCAGCTTATCACTACCCCACGCATCAAAGTGGGTCATGCTTAGATCATATTATTTTGAAAACGAAATATCCAACCAAAACATTCATTACTAATTCTTCGCTAACTGATCATAATGCAGTTTTACTAACATTACAAACATCATTACCTAGGAAAAACTGCATGCGCAGCTTTACTAAAGTCAATATGGCAAAACTTGAAACTGACATACGCAGCATAAATTTTGACCCAGTTTACAACTCATGCGATGCAAATACTTCCCTACACTACTTTATAGGCTCACTGCAACACGCAATAATTAAAAACACATTCACTACAAAAATGCCTAGAAAATATAGTAATGTAAAACCCTGGATTACACCAGGTCTCGTCCGCTGTATAAGACATAGAGACAAATTGCACCTAAAATCTAAACTTGCACCTGACAACGAGGTAGTTAGCTTAACGTACAAAAGGTATAGGAACTTTTGTAACAATCTTCTGAAGAAAATAAAAATCCAGCATGATAAATATGAGCTGCAATCAGCAGGAAAAAATAGTAAACTAGTCTGGAAATTTATAAGAACAAACACTTGTAGTACAAAAACCTCCGAACCACCACTTGATTTACTATCAACAGATATTAGCCCATCTATAGCAGCAGACAAAGTAAATTATTTCTTTGTCAACGCTGGTAAAAAATTGGCTGATAAAACACGTGGAACTAGAATTCTCTCTTGCCAAAACCAGACTATTAAAACTGTGAATCCAGTTAATTCATTTGTTTTATTAGATACCGATGTCGATGAAGTTTTAAGAATAATTTCCGGGTTAAAAGATGACTGTGCTATCGGATGGGATGATATACCAAATAGGATCCTTAAGAAATTTAAATACCTACTTGTTCAACCTCTAACACATATCTTTCAGTTATGTCTGTCTAATGGAGTTTTTCCTAGCCTACTTAAAAAAGCATTGGTCACCCCTGTATTCAAATCTGGAGACAAGTACTGCGTTAATAACTACAGACCCATTTCAGTCTTAACAGGTCTCTCGAAAATCTTGGAAAGAATTATAAATAATAGGTTAATAAAATATCTTGAGGACAACAAATTACTTTCAGATAGTCAATTTGGTTTTAGACCAAAAAGATCGACCTGCCAAGCAGTACACAAATTGACAAATTATATTACTACAAATCTGGATAAGGGCTTGCATTGCATGGGAATTTTCCTGGATCTTGCCAAGGCGTTTGATACTATTTCTTGCTCTAAACTATTGCACAAGCTTGAAACACTTGGGATAAGAGGAACACAACTCCAACTTTTTTCTGATTATCTTAGCAATCGTTACCAGTGTGTAAAACTCGGTCAGTATAAAAGTTCAGAACTTAAAAACAGCGGCTACGGCATTCCTCAAGGAAGCATTTTGGGACCGACGTTGTTTTTAATGTACATAAATGAACTGTGCAACCTGAAATTACCAGATGGTGTCATAATGACATACGCAGATGACACTGCTCTACTGTTCTCGGCTAAGTCACGAGAGGAGGTTTATAAATATGCTCAGAGTTGGCTTTAACATTGTATCAAATTGGCTACGTATGAATTTACTAACATTAAATGCAGATAAAACCAAATATATTCTATTTAAAATGAGAAACACTAATATACCACTTACTAACCTTACCATTTATGCTCATAACTGTACGACAGACGCTGACGCTACTTGCTCGTGTCCTACTCTAGCTAAAGCCGACCATATGAAATATTTAGGTATCACGATTGACACAAATCTAAATTTCCGCAAACACATTGATTTGCAATGTGCTCGAGTTCGTAAATTAATATATATCTTTAAGAATTTACGTCACATTGCTGACTTTAAATTAATTAAACAGGTATATTTAGCTTTGTGCCAATCTGTTCTTACATACTGCATAACTTCATGGGGTGGTGCAGCAAAGTCAATTTTACTCCCTCTAGAACGCGCTCAAAGAGCAATTCTAAAGGTCGCGACCTTTAGGCCTTTCAGATTTCCTACACACCAGCTATTCATTGCATGTGAGGTGCTAACAGTACGCCAACTATTTATACTGCACACCATATTACACCAGCACGTGGAACTCGCTTACAAGCCAGTACCTTCTGACAGGAGAAGGAAAGATCTGGTTTGCACAAAGCCCCAAACCAGACATGCTTTTGTTAGCCGATTTTATATATATTTAGGACCCGTTTTATATAATAAGATCAATAGGATACTTAATATTTATAGTGCCACTTACAAACATTGTAGTCTGAAGGTGTGCGAATATTTGGGTAAACTTGATTACACAGACACAGAGAAGCTTCTAGAATTACTGCAATAATTATGTAGATATTAAATTGGTAATTTTTAAATTTGTATTTTGTAGAATAATAGTATTTTAATAATTATTTAAATATAAGTAGGATAGTATTATTTTCAATAATTAATTAAGTATGGTCAAATAATATATCAGTTGATCGCTTAGTCTGGGGATGGCCTGAAACACAGGTTTTTATTAACCTAGCTCAGGCAGGTCGCCACAAGTTAAAATTGTCTGTACCAACGCACCTTTCATAGGTAATTAAAATCCTGTGTAAATTAAACTAGTTTGTGTATAAGTAATTAAGCCAATCTGTTAAGATCTTGGTACTACTACTAAGTATTTATAAGTTAGTAAATGTATTAGTTTGTAAAAGGAACTAAATAAATTATTATTATTATATTATTATTAATCGAGGAGCCGATCCATCAAACGGCTCTCGGTCAGCCTGACCGGCTATGCGGCCCAACAAAGGGTTTTAATGCGGTTATCTTTCGCTTTGTTAACGCTCATTCTTCATTTTCTCCTTTCATATAACTAGTATTAATTTTATAAATATATCGAATTTTGAGGGTAATATTTGTGTACTTTGTTTAAACACATGTTTTTTTAAATTAGAAATTAAGTTATCCTGAACAGAACCTAAGTTAGCTCGCAGAGTAAGCAAGCTGAAATGGCAGTGGGCGGCCATGTTGAAGGACCGATGGCCGGTGGAGCAGAGGTGTCCTGGAGTGAAGACCGCGTATTGCCAAGCATCGTGTGGGACGCTCCCCAGCTAGATCCCTAGCTAGTGGCTCGCACAGTGATAGGCTTACTCTATATTATCTATGAGTGTGTAATTGAGATGATCTGAAAGTAATGTAGATCCACTCCTTTTAGATAAAGGTAAAAAACTTGTACTAACATGGATTACAAGTACCTACTTATACAATACTAGTAGTATTTTGTTACTAACACTAAGTCTGTCTTTTTACTTGAATAAATTATTATTATTAAATTAATTATTATTATTAATTTAATGATTAAATGGTAAATGGTTAAATGGATCTGGCTTCAGGCAAAATCTGGACTCATCTGTGAATAGAACTTGTCTCCAAGATTCGTCATTCCAATTTTCGTGAATGCAAACGAAATTAACACGAGCTACTCGATGGCACGTGGCAAGAAGGGGCCTCTGGCAGGCAAGTGTGAATTTATTGCAGCCGATTTCTGTCTTCTCACAGGTTTTGTGCTTACGTTAGACGTGAGCGGTGAAGTTTAAGCGCGAACTTATGGCTAAGTTTCAAGCATCGTCTTGAGCACGTGCCTGGAAGAACAGTTTACGTTACAAACAAATGCGCGATTGGAGGACGCGTGCCTTAAATTGAACACGAATTTGGAAAGGCAGTTAGCGTAACAAACCCTTGCGTGTTTCAAGACAGTACTGCCTCCTATTGAACACGGAAACGTAAATACGCGTCCCGGCTGTCATTCGTGGATCTTTGACAGTCGTTACGGGTCGTCAGAAGCCCGAAAGTCTGACAACCAGTCTTATCAAGGGATATCATATTACCCAGTGACTGGGATGTGGAGGTCAGATAGGCAGTCGCTCCATGTAAAATATTGGTGTTCAGCTGCATCCGGTTAGACTGAAAGCCGACTCCGACCTGATTGGGGGCAGGCTAGGCAGATGATGGTGATGAGTCATGCAAGTAACAGTATAGAAGTAGTCATTTAATAGTTGTTAGATTATTTAGTTACATTTTTAATGAAGAAAACATATTGAACAGAATATGTAGTTATCTGTTATCCAAAGTACATATTTATGTTTTTATTTTAGTAATAAGAAGTTTCAGGGCTAATTTTTCAATAGTCAGAACTCTTATCTGAATAAATATTTCAATTTGTCAGCTTTTGTATAGAAAATATGTCAAACTGTCATATTTATTCTTCAGATAACGATTTATCTGACTATTGAAAAATCGGCCCATTGTTGTATAATATACACAGTCTGGCCATAAATACTGTTACAATTAAAAATAAGAAAGATATTACATTTGAATTTGGAATCTGTCATTTTTTTACGATTGTTCATTGAGTTTTCTAATTTTGGCGCCGATACATTGTACAATATTTTGCGATATTAAAATGGAGTGGGGTGATAAAGAGAACGGAATCGCTGTGATTGCATTACACAAAGTTGGTATGGAGCCAAATGCAATTTTTAAAACTCTCCATACGCTTGGTATTAGTCAAATGTTTGTGTACCGGGCTATTAATAGGTACAATGAGACCTCCTCTGTTTGTGACAGAAAAAGATCTGGCCGTCCACGTAGTGTTCGTACGAAAAAGGTGGTCAAAGCAGTAAGGGAAAGAATTCGAAGAAATCCTGTCCGAAAGCAAAAGATTTTATATCGGGAGATGAAGATAGCACCCAGAACCATGACGCGTACTTTAAAAGATAAGCCCCTTAACAACACAATGTTCAATAACCAATTATGGTCCTTCCAACAAGACTCAGCGCCGGGTCATAAAGCTCGGTCCACGCAGTCTTGGTTGGAAGTGAACGTTTCGGACTTCATCAGAACTGAAGACTGGCCGTCCTCTAGTCCCGATCTTAATCCGCTGGATTATGATTTATGGTCAGTTTTAGAGAGTACGGCTTGCTCTAAACTCCATGATAATTTGGAGTCCCTAAAACAATCCATGCGATTGGCAGTGAAGAATTTTCCCATGGAAAGAGTGCGTGCTTCTATTAATAACTGGCCTCGACGTTTAAAGGACTGTATTGCAACCAATGGAGACCACTTCGAATAAGCTTTTTATATTTTAAATTGTTTTATATTTATGTATTAAACTTACACTGTAAAAGTAATAAATATTATTTGCAATAAAAAAAAAAAAAAAATTCTTCGTGACAATATTTATGGCAAGACTAGGTAATATACAGGGTGTAAGTGTAAACAGTGTCAACCTTTGAAGGTGTCTGTTCTCATCATTATTAACAACTTTTACTATGGGACCAAACCTGAAATCGCGAAAAAAAAAAACAGCTGTTCCCTACATTTTGACTAAGTATGCGAACATAATTTATACTGAAAAGCTGATTTTTTCGCGATTTCAGGATTAGTTCCATAGTAAATTTGTTCATAATGATGAGTGCAATGACACCTTAAAAGGTTGACACTGTTTACACTTACACCCGGTATAGACACATGTAAAATGTTTATTGTTAATGAATATTGCATTCGGTAACATTTCATGTCTATCTGAGGACGAGTGTTCACCGTCGCGTCGGCTAGTAGCGACAGGTCAGTAATGTTTAACTGTGGGAGACGTACCTACACTGAGTGCTGTGTTGTAGTGGCAAGCGCGGCCGCGCCCGCAGCCCCTCCTCCGCCGCTCCCAGCTGCCCCACGCCGCGCCGCAGCAAGCGCGCCCGCACCCGCAGCCCCTCCCCCGGCGCCCCCAGCTACCCCACACCGCGCCGCAGCAAGCGCGCCCGCGCCCGCTGCCCCTCCCCCGCCGTCCCCAGCTGCCACACGCCGTGCCGCACCAAGCGCGCCCGCGCCGCTCGCACTGACTCCGAGGATACTACGCCCGGGTAAATCTGACCACTGTGCCATGCTAATTATCTCTGTAGTGACGTTTTATCCCTTCTGACTAGCCCGACGGGTAAAAGGCATAAGTTTATGTATGCATATCTTATGCCGACTTCACAAACCTGGGGCCTATTTAATAAACGTGACAATCCGACAATTATGTCACTTTTCGACAGATAAGTCGAATTGTCGCGACAAGTGCCGTTTAATAAAGATGACAATTAAGTCCAAATGCGACAAATAAATACTGACAAAATGGTCAGACTAAAAACCAGTTTAATAAAAGCGATAATTGTCAATTTACGTCAGGCGCTGACTAATTTGACAGGACTAAACTAATATTAAGCTTTTTTTTTATTTAAGATAATAATAATAACCTGGGTCACTATTCACACACGGTCATCTGATCCCAAACTAAGCAGAGCTTGTACTATGGAAACCAGATAACTGATATACTACTTTTTTTTTTGTAAATAGAGATGGGTTTGCTCTTGACTGTAGTTTAGGTCGGAGGTGACAGCTTACCCAGAAGAAGCCTGTTCGCTCTCCCTTAGGGTTGTATGCGCTAGGAGACAAAGTCACAGGTAGTTAGTTACACTCTCTTGCTGTGCGCATTATAAAAGTCATTTGGAAACGCTTAGTGCGAATTGTTGGAATATCAACCAGGTAAGTATGGTAACTGGCAGTGCGTCAAGATGTCCGATGGTAGAAGGGGGCCGGTGCATTGAGGTCGTGGAGTTCTCGGGCACACTCTCCGAAGTACAATCTGTAGAAGACCGATAAGCAGGCAACCTTGCGGCGATGAGCCAAGCTATGAAGCTTGGCTTCCACCAGTTTTACGTCGCCAATAAGCAATAGCTCTCCAATCTCTTAGCTCTGCGTTCCACCGAGTCAAGCGCGGCTAGTTGGTACTTAGCTGATCCATCCCAAAGTTGACTACTCTGCCGTCGTAAGAAAAAAGGGCACAACTAACATTTAAAAAAAAATTGAGTCACATACATATTTAGAATCAGAAAAAAAAGGCTAATCTGCTCAATTTTTTGTAGATTTTTTTTTTAAATGTTAGTTGTGCCCTTTTATCTTACGACGGCAGTACTGTAGGGCAGAGGTGTGTACTGTAGGACAGAGGTGTGTAAATAAAATATAATTTGGAGCAGTTCATTCCCAAGCCTTTTTGTCCTCAATATAATCTTCAACGGTATAATAAGCTTTCTGACACAACTTGCGTTTAATGAATGATTTGAATTTATTAAGGCTCAGATTTTGAACGTGGCTTGGAAGTTTATTATAAAAGCGTATGCATTGACATCTGAATGACCCACCTATTTTCTTGAGCCTTGTTGGAGGTACAACAAATTTGTGTTTGTTCCTAGTATTTATATTGTGGATATCACTGTATTTTTTAATCAATTTAATGTTTTTATGGGCATATAATAGGTTGGGGAAAAAATTTCTTCGCATTTTTTAAGAAAATTGAAAACATTTTTTTAATATAGTTTATTTACATTTAACTAAAGTATGTAGGTACCATTTTGTTCGATAACTTTTTGCCATCTTGTAGGTAGGGACATGATCCCAGTGCTATAGAAATTTTGGGACTTCTGGTCAAAATACCGCGACAAGTGGTTTTGGCAGTCCTCTCGTGATGTTAACCTGACACTGCCTAAAGAATTCTGAAGAGACCGAAACAGGTGGAAATCTGAAGGTGCAAGGTCAGGACTATACGGCGGATGCATTAACACCTCCCAGCCAAACTCTCTTAATTTTTGCTGAGTGGCTAAAGATGTGTGAGGTCTAGCGTTATCATGATGAAAAACCACACCCCTTCTGTTGATTAATTCCGGCCGCTTTCTCTCAACTTCTTGCTTTAATGTCATCAGTTGTTCGCAGTAGAGTTCAGAATCGATGGTCCTGCCTGGTGGTAACAGCTCATAATGAATAATGCCCTTCCAATCCCACCACACACACAGCATCACCTTGTTGCGAGTTAACCCGGGTTTCGCCACAGTCTGTGAAGCCTGACCGGCCTTTGACCACGACCTTTTTCGCACGTTCTTGTCATACGTGATACACTTTTCATCACCAGTTATCAGCTTCTTCAAAAATGGTTCGGTTTCATTACGTCGTAATAAAGAATCACAAATGAGTACACGGTTCATTAGGTTTCTTTCAGTGAGCTCGTGATGTACCCAAATGTCGAGCTTTTTTGTGTACCCAGTTTTTTTAAAATGAAAATGAAATGAAAATAAAACGAATGAAAAAAAATCAATTCAAAATTAATAAATGATGTGATAAAATTAAATAAAGTTAATACCTTCTCTCCGACAAAGGTACAACAACATGTCTGCTGCAACAATGTCGGATAAAGGGGCAGTCCAGCCTTCCCGCAATCATCGTCAGTATGATGTTGGAGCTAACCCCAATCCCGTAACCATAATAACCAATATTAAAAAATGTTTTGAATTTTCTTAAAAAATGCGAAGAAACTTTTTCCCCAACCTATTAAGTGATACCTGATTTTGTTAGGGTTCCGTAACAAAATGGTAAAAAGCATCCCTTATGGTGCGACTCTGTCTGTCTGTCTGTCACAGCTAGATATCTCAAGAACTACTAATGCTATCAACTTGAATTTTGGAATGGTTTGCCCAACTATTTTGCAAATGAAAATGCAAAAGGGACTGAAAGGGTGTCTTAAAAATTCGAAGTGGTAGCCCTACTTCGAATTTTTAAGACACCCATTCCTAGGGCATATGAGATATCATATGAAAGAGCGCTATTTGCACATTCTCAAACATTTTTTCTTTTTTTAGGCCGCATAGTTTTCGACTTTCGATTACAAATGTAAATAACACCCCCCCCCCCTCCACCTTCCCCTTATCTCTGAAGTTTCATAGACAAAAATCTGAAATTATTTTGTGTTACTCGTATAGATGTTTATGTAAAGATTACAGGAAAAATAAAACGATGTCTCGAAATAGCACACTTTTTTGTATATAATGGTACATCGGTGCGCGAGTCCGACTCGCTCTTGACTGGTTTTTTTACTGCATGTTGACCTAATGCATAATGCACACGGCAAAACAGTGGAACTCGCTACCTGCGTCTGTTCCCGAAAGCATACAACCCGAATCTCTTCAAAGTTAGAGTGAACAGGCTTCATCTGGGTAAGCTCACTCAGTCGTAGACTTTGTCTCTGTCACCTCTGAGCTAGACGAGTCAAGTGCAAACCCATCACAAAAGGCATGAGGACATAGTGGAACTGTAAATTTACCGAACATCTGTCTGTATAACCTACGAGTATGCCCACAGTAACAAGATTTGATTTGAACGTCAGCAGCAGCGGCAATACTTGAATGTGTAGTTGATTATGTTAGCGATAGATACTCGCGCGTCCTTGGTGCGCAGGGTGAGGACTAGCTCCAACACAGTCCTGGTTATGATTGCCAAGCGTTTTGATTGTCCCTACATTGGGCACTGTTGTGGCGCATGTCTCGAGAGGATAATGTCTCGTGACAGGCCAGTTGGCGTGGTTGGTTAAGATACCACCTATCACGCCGCAGGTCGTGGGTTCGATTCCCATCCAGGACAAACATTTGTGTGCATGAACATGTCTGTTTGTTCTGAGTCTGGGTGTAATTATCTATATAAGTATGTATTTACAAAAAAAAAAGTAGTATATGTAGTATATCAGTTATCTGGTTTCCATAGTACAAGCTCTGCTTAGTTTGGGACCAGATGACCGTGTGTGAAAATGTCCCAGGATATTATTATTATTATGTCCTTTATTCATTTTAAATAACTTATTAAATACATTTTTAAATATTTTTTATAAAAAACATAAAAAAAAAACATTTAAAAATATAAAAAATAGTGATCCGCCAGTAGCGGGAGCAAAGTCCAAGCTACCGGTGGTTAGGGCTGCAGAGACAGGAACCTCCTCACAATGCGAGCCGTATCAAGAAGTACTGCCTTCTGAATCTGGCCCTTGATCCAACCGCCTAACGAGAGCCTCGAAAGATGTTGATCGAGACTTTCGGCCATCAGGCCATTGGCCGTTACGACAATCGGCACAATGACAGCCGAGCTCACATTCCATATGTCAACAACCTCGTGTGCTAAGTCGAGATATTTTATTTGTTTCTCTTTCTCAGCTTTCACGAGGTTCTCGTCATGTGGAATGGTAACATCGACTATCATTGCGCGGCGCGCTAATCTATCTATCACTACTATGTCAGGCTTATTGGCGACAATAGTCCTGTCAGTAATGATAGACCGATCCCAGTACAACGTCACATGGTCATTTTCGAGAACTGGGTCGGGCACATACTTGTAATATGGTACCTCAGATTCCACAAGTTTATATTTCAAAGCAAGTTGCTGGTGAATAATCCTGGCGACTTGGTTATGCCTGTGCAAGTACTCGCCGTTAGCCAGACGAGAACAACCAGAGATAATATGTCTGATGGACTCACCCGGACGGTGACATGCCCGACACACGTCCACCGTCCCGTCCCTCATAATATGTTTCCGGTAGTTATTCGTTAAGATAACTTCGTCCATAATTGCACAGACGAAACCTTCAGTTTCCCCGAAAAGGTCACCAAAACGTAGCCAGGATACGGACGCTAAGAAATTTACACCGGGCTCATGAAGAGCCCGATAGAAGCGCCCGTGAAGTTCCTTGCTTTGCCATATCCCCTTGCGGTCATCGGTAGTAAGTACTACAGGTTTGCGCCAGTTCTCTTTAGCCATGGAGAGCGGGGTGAGCCCCTTGTCTACTGCGACCACATCACGGTGCATACCCACTTCGGCTTTTAAAAAATATTCCCTGAGGCTGCACATTTCGCGGTTGTGTAGGGTCTTCGCATTTAAAAAGCCTCGACCCCCGCACTTCCGCGGAATGTACAGTCTCATTACCGATGATCGTGGGTGATGCATCCGGTTTGCGGTCAGCAGTGTACGGACCCTCCTATCCAGGGCGTCGAGTTCGGTCTGAGTCCATTTGAGTATGCCGAAAGAGTACATCAAGACCGGCATGACCCAACCGTTGAAGGCGCGCACCTTGTTTCCACCTGAAAGAAGACTACCTAATACCTTCTTCAGGCGGCCAAAGAAGCGCTCCTTCAACGATTGTTTCATGTCAGCAACGTTGATACCTAACGCTTCCGACATACCCAAATACTTATAGCTTTCCGATGAAGAGAGGGATCTAAGGTTTATGGAATCCGAGAGTTGAATTCCCTCGGATTCCATAATCTCCCCTCGCTTTACATGCATGACTGCACACTTGTCCACACCAAATTCCATACTGATAGCGCTACTGAAAGTTTCAGTTACCTTCAGTAGCTCCATCAGTCGCAATTTGTTGGGGGCAAAGAGTTTCAAGTCATCCATGTAGAGGAGGTGAGATATGACCTGACCGCCTCTCCTCAACCGATAGCCTAGACCTGAATCCTCTAGCAGTGTGCTTAGAGGATTCAGGGCTAAGCAGAACCAGAGTGGACTCAAACTGTCGCCCTGAAATATTCCCCGTTTAATCCATACAGGTTCATCATTCCCCTGGATCTGTCGACACCCAGGATAGCGAAGGACTGTCCTCCATTGCCCCATACACGCCTCAAGGAAGGTGCGTAGAGTTGCATCTATCTTGTACAACTCCAGTACCCTCATTAGCCATGTATGTGGCACCGAGTCGTAGGCCTTCTTATAATCTATCCAGCATGTCGACAGATCCTTGCGGGATCGACGAACCTGTTGGCTTATGGCCATGTCGATGAGGAGTAGCTCCTTAGTACCACGGGACCCGTTCCTACATCCATTTTGAGAGGCAGACATAATCAAGTTACTCTCAATGTGAGTATTAATTTTCGCTCTCAAAATGGATGTAAGAAGTTTATAGATCGTCGACAAACATGTGATCGGTCTATAATTCTTGGGTTCCGCGGGACTACCTGACTTATGGAGCAGGTGGGTAACGCCTGTTGTTAGAAACTGCGGTAGCGACCCAGACTCTAAGGATGACTGGAATTGAGATGCCAGGCAAGTGTGTGAACTAATTAGCCATTTCAACCAAAAGTTGTGTAGTCCGTCCGGTCCCGGTGATTTCCAATTCGGTAACGGACGGACTGCTCTGGCTACGTCTAATGGCGTAATGAAAACTGCTTCCATTTCTGGTATAGTTCCACACACTCGCTCGATATCCTGCATCCAGCCAGCCTCGGCGTGACAGACGGGTACCGACCAGATGCTGCGCCAGAATGCACTCGTGGTGGCATCATCCGGGCGGCGCACGTCCGTCACATTTTGTTCAGGTCGCTCCCAAGCTCTATATACCCCCCTTTCATCGCTCTGGAACATGCGATTCTGCGTGTATCGATCAACCCGCCGCTTATACCGCCGAATACGGCTCGCCCATGCACAAACTTTCTGCTTCAGGAAGTCGATGCGCTCTGTGACACGGGACATATATTCTGGAGGACTGATTCCAGTCCCCGAGAATGCCCGCCTTACAAAGCGCATCACTCGTGGTCGTGTATTGCCCTCCCTGAAGCAGTATAGTTTGCCTATGAGTACCCTGGCCCCATCGATACGACGCTCGATCCTGCATTGCCAGGCTGGTACGGCTGGTTTTGGTCGAGTAGCTTCGTTACAGTTTGGAAACTTGACGTTAGCTAAACGACATGTCGCAACAGCCGCGCAATACAGGATCGAGTGTGTATCAACGAGATCCTCGCTGCTTTCGAAAAAATTCTTAAGTTGCGAGTCCAGGGCACACACCAGCGCCCTATTTTTTTTGTGCATAGGTAGGCGTGGTAATCGGGGTCTAAGTTCGGTCGGAGTGGACCTATACTCGCGAAACGCATCCTCCAGTGCGCCCCTCAAACGGACGTTGCAGTGGCTACTTACTGTAGCAACCGTATCATCCTCCTCTTCAACAACATGATTGGACCGCGGCGGGATTATATCAATTGTTGAAGTTTGTACCGCGGTTTGTGTCGAAGTTGGGCCGATATGGTTGTTCAGTACCTCTGAGCGCAGCCTATCAAGTGCGGCATCGTCCAACCTACGATTGCGTTGGATGACCCGCACCTGATCCGATAGTCGTTGGGCCGAGACGTTGACGGTTGGCTCTAGTTCCTGAAACAGAGTTATTATTATTATTATTATTAATTCGTCATGTTAGGTATAATTTTAGTTCTGTAGACATTATATCAATTCCGTGTGTTGGCGTTATTATTATGGTTATCTTATTACCTAATGATTGTAGTTGACATTTAATAGTTTTTTTTTTTTACATTTGCTGTAGTGGATTATCAATAGTTTTTAATCTGACATTTAATTTTAATTTGAATGTTATAAACTTCATATATATTAATGTAAGTTCTTTCCTTTTTTTATGTGTATTGAATATGGGTCTTTACCTGAAATAAATGAATTTTAATTTAATTTTGATACTAAGGCATGCTCAAATATACAGTGGGTACTTATCTCTTCTTTCTTCGTTAATATTGATTTTATGCCGCATTAGAAAAATCTGCAGTTAAACCAAATTACTACAGCGCTGAAGAAAGTACAGCTACTGTATATTTTGAGCATGTCTTCTTATTGCTTCAAGTGTAGCTCACCTTCTGTAAGTTAGTTGTGTGTAATGTTACGCAGGTCGGCGCGCGCGCACGGCATGCTGGTACGGGCGCTCGTGCACCGCGCGCGCACGAGGTAACTGTCCGATATTGTAACATCAAATATGTAAACACATCATCACGCATTTGTGAGAATACTATTGAACCTGTTATTGGCGACTGTGTACGTCCGAGGCTACTAAATAATCAATCTAGCTGGTTATAAATAACGACTGAATTCATCGAAGAGACGCGGAGGTGTATATCCGGTGTGTATCTTATTACTCTGTTCTCCACCTGTATCTGAAGAACAGCCGGCAGCGCCGATCGCCGGCCTCCATGTCTGATGTACTACCCATACCTCGCGATCGCAACGCTGATGATTGAAGTAGCGACACGCGGGCGCGTCTCACGACTGTCGGAGATGAGCAGGCGCTATGGAGCGCTCCTGCTAAGGGGACCGCCCTTGATTCGCTGTCATTCAGTAACGATACAATCGCGAAAAGACCGCGATGCTGTCATTGGTCGTATACCTTCGCCCACGAAACCACGATACTGCATCGCTACTATCGCGATACAGCGAACGCTATAGTTGGTCTCGTGCTCGCGCGACTGCTGAGCGTGAGCCACCCCGTGCCTCGGTGCACTCGTGACGCCGTTGTAAGTTGGCGGTGAGCCACCCCGTGCCTCGGTGCGCTCGTGACGCCGTTGTAAGTTGGCGGTGAGCCACCCCGTGCCTCGGTGCACTCGTGACGCCGTTGTAAGTTGGCGGTGAGCCACCCCGTGCCTCGGTGCGCTCGTGACGCCGTTGTAAGTTGGCGGTGAGCCACCCCGTGCCTCGGTGCACTCGTGACGCCGTTGTACGTTGGCGGTAAGCCACCCCGTGCCTCGCTGCACTCGTGACGCCGTTGTAAGTTGGCGGTGATCCACTTCGTGCCTGGGTGCGCTCGTGACGCCGTTGTACGTTGGCGGTGAGCTATCCCGTGCCTCGGTGCGCTCGCGACGCCGTTGTAAGTTGGCGGTGAGCCATCCCGTGCCTCGGTGCGCTCGTGGCCGTTGCTCCTGCGCCTGGATTTCTCCACGATTCTCTTGCCGTCCCATTGGACTATGGCAGTGAGGGAAGAGTGCACCTGCCATGATGATGATGATGGCTTAGTCTTCGCTGAGATTGGCTGCCATGATGATGATGGCTCGATGGCTAGTCTCCGCTGAGATTGGCTGCCATGATGATGATGGCTCGATGGCTAGTCTCCGCTGAGGTTGGCTGCCATGATGATGATGGCTCGAGGGCTAGTTTCCGCTGAGATTGGCTGCCATGATGATGATGGCTTGATGGCTAGTCTCCGCTGAGATTGGCTGCCATGATGATGAGGCTCGAGGGCTAGTTTCCGCTGAGATTGGCTGCCATGATGATGATGGCTCGAGGGCTAGTTTCCGCTGAGATTGGCTGCCATGATGATGATGGCTTGATGGCTAGTCTCCGCTGAGATTGGCTGCCATGATGATGAGGCTCGAGGGCTAGTTTCCGCTGAGGTTGGCTGCCATGATGATGATGGCTCGAGGGCCAGTTTCCGCTGAGATTGGCTGCCATGATGATGATGGCTCGATGGCTAGTCTCCGCTGAGGTTGGCTGCCATGATGATGATGGCTCGAGGGTTAGTTTCCGCTGAGATTGGCTGCTATGATGATGATGGCTCGATGGCTAGTCTCCGCTGAGATTGGCTGCCATGATGATGATGGCTTGATGGCTAGTCGCCGCTGAGATTGGCTGCCATGATGATGATGGCTCGATGGCTAGTCTCCGCTGAGATTGGCTGCCATGATGATGATGGCTCGATGGCTAGTCTCCGCTGAGGTTGGCTGCCATGATGATGATGGCTCGAGGGCTAGTTTCCGCTGAGATTGGCTGCCATGATGATGATGGCTTGATGGCTAGTCTCCGCTGAGATTGGCTGCCATGATGATGATGGCTCGATGGCTAGTCTCCTCTGAGGTTGGCTGCCATGATGATGATAGCTCGAGGGCTAGTTTCCGCTGAGATTGGCTGCCATGATGATGATGGCTTGATGGCTAGTATCCGCTGAGATTGGCTGCCATGATGATGAGGCTCGATGGCTAGTCTCCGCTGAGGTTGGCTGCCATGATGATGATGGCTCGAGGGCTAGTTTCCGCTGAGATTGGCTGCCATGATGATGATGGCTTGATGGCTAGTCTCCGCTGAGATTGGCTGCCATGATGATGATGGCTCGATGGCTAGTCTCCGCTGAGGTTGGCTGCCATGATGATGATGGCTCGAGGGCTAGTTTCCGCTGAGATTGGCTGCCATGATGATGATGGCTCGATGGCTAGTCTCCGCTGAGATTGGCTGCCATGATGATGATGGCTCGATGGCTAGTCTCCGCTGAGGTTGGCTGCCATGATGATGATGGCTCGATGGCTAGTCTCCGCTGAGATTGGCTGCCATGATGATGATGGCTCGATGGCTAGTCTCCGCTGAGGTTGGCTGCCATGATGATGATGGCTCGAGGGCTAGTTTCCGCTGAGATTGGCTGCCATGATGATGATGGCTTGATGGCTAGTCTCCGCTGAGATTGGCTGCCATGATGATGATGGCTCGATGGCTAGTCTCCGCTGAGGTTGGCTGCCATGATGATGATGGCTCGAGGGCTAGTTTCCGCTGAGATTGGCTGCCATGATGATGATGGCTCGATGGCTAGTCTCCGCTGAGATTGGCTGCCATGATGATGATGGCTCGATGGCTAGTCTCCGCTGAGGTTGGCTGCCATGATGATGATGGCTCGAGGGCTAGTTTCCGCTGAGATTGGCTGCCATGATGATGATGGCTCGATGGCTAGTCTCCGCTGAGGTTGGCTGCCATGATGATGATGGCTCGAGGGCTAGTTTCCGCTGAGATTGGCTGCCATGATGATGATGGCTCGATGGCTAGTCGCCGCTGAGATTGGCTGCCATGATGATGATGGCTCGATGGCTAGTCTCCGCTGAGGTTGGCTGCCATGATGATGATGGCTCGAGGGCTAGTTTCCGCTGAGATTGGCTGCCATGATGATGATGGCTCGATGGCTAGTCTCCGCTGAGGTTGGCTGCCATGATGATGATGGCTCGAGGGCTAGTTTCCGCTGAGATTGGCTGCCATGATGATGATGGCTCGATGGCTAGTCGCCGCTGAGATTGGCTGCCATGATGATGATGGCTCGATGGCTAGTCTCCGCTGAGGTTGGCTGCCATGATGATGATGGCTCGAGGGCCAGTTTCCGCTGAGATTGGCTGCCATGATGATGATGGCTCGATGGCTAGTCTCCGCTGAGGTTGGCTACCATGATGATGATGGCTCGAGGGCCAGTTTCCGCTGAGATTGGCTGCCATGATGATGATGGCTCGATGGCTAGTCTCCGCTGAGATTGGCTGCCATGATGATGATGGCTTGATGGCTAGTCGCCGCTGAGATTGGCTGCCATGATGATGATGGCTCGATGGCTAGTCTCCGCTGAGATTGGCTGCCATGATGATGATGGCTTGATGGCTAGTCTCCGCTGAGGTTGGCTGCCATGATGATGATGGCTCGAGGGCCAGTTTCCGCTGAGATTGGCTGCCATGATGATGATGGCTCGATGGCTAGTCTCCGCTGAGGTTGGCTGCCATGATGATGATGGCTCGAGGGCCAGTTTCCGCTGAGATTGGCTGCCATGATGATGATGGCTCGATGGCTAGTCTCCGCTGAGGTTGGCTGCCATGGCTGAATCTGGAGGAGTATATTACGCTGAAGTGAGTACTTGTGAATGCCTGTCTGTACTACCTTAACAGCTGCGGCACCCCCTACTTTTCCTTTACCCGATGTCGCGCGTCAGAAGCGATGCGAGAAACGGCCATATGTGGTAATGCAGACGCGCGTTAACTAGAATCACTGCAAAAAGTCGCCGTGTGCGACCGCCTTAAACAATTTAGTTGGTCATACCTACAATAGACTGTCTGCACGAGTCAGTAGTATGTATAATTAACAGAGACCGCAATAGTTCGAGTATAAATATCTAAACTTTGAGGAAAGAAGTAAAAGAGTGGATAATACCTCCTATAAAATCCCGGAATGATAAACTTGACGATTAAATCTCGCGATTAAAGAAATGCGAATCATTTATTATTTTCTATAAATATTTAATTTGTTAGGAATATAGGTATTCAAAGTGAAATAAATAATTCGCAATGTCTTATTTCCCGGGATTTAGAAATTGCGTATGATTTATTATTTTATTATAAATACTTAATTTGTTACGAATGTATTCAAAGTACAATAAATAATTCCGATCTCTGCTAATTAAATTAAAAAATAATGATGTGTAAATGCGCAGGAGCAGTGAAAGTGGCGGCGCGTCGTTCACGTCGTCGGAACTGGACACCGGCACCACCTCGCCAGACTTGTGAGGACCACCACGCCACAGTACACACCGCTGGCAAAGAGGACATATTGTGCCATGTCCTGCCCTTACCTAGATACACATGTAGAGATGAACAACACACGCGGTTAGAACTTGTTAACACGTAGATAAAGTGGGTACCCGCTCGTTAACATGGCACATCGAGTTTACAAGTAGACTGCCGCGCAGGGCGACGATGTACTATCGGCCAAACTTCCGCATGTTCACCTTTAAGGCGATAATCGCACAGCACGGTTCACGGCTTGATCGCCTGATGGCCATTTGGCCAACAGGATGCACTAGGGTACTCAAAAATGTATGATTTTTTTTCTTCTAAATATTAATGGGGCGCCCCTTCCTAAGCTTCCCTATGTTAAAAAAGTTATACAGTTTTTTTTTCAGAGTTTTGAAGGGGTTTTAGGGGTCGCTGCCAGCCACGAAAGTATAGGGTTATACCCACCTACAAAAAAAAAAAAAAAATAGAGGTGGTAGAAATTAAACTATATATTTATTTTACTCATAATTGAAAAAGAAATGAATTATTAACATTACACACATGAACATGACTTTAAGCGATAATGCGTATTCAAGATAACGTCAGAGTGGACTTTTTTGAGTCAGGAACTCTTCGTCGATAGTCTTTAACCGCCAACAGTAAATATTGGTTCTGCTCTTTATTGGTGGTGTGGAGACGATTGTATTCTTCCATTAGCGCTACTCCCTTCGCCGCTATGTCATTGACTACTTTCTAATTGAATAATCATCGTCATCCTTCCAATTCTTGACGTCTTTCTTCAAAAAACTACACGGAACGCCGATTGTTTCGAGAAAAGTCGGCGTATGATTCGATACAAAATTTTATATATATTTAGCCGATATGACTTGAGCGTCCTTTCCCCTCTGGGCTAGTAAAAACAACCAGTCTTCCTCGATAGTAATAATTTCCAAAAAAACAATCCAAACTTCTCTTCCATTTTTGTTCTTTATTTTTTATCACAGCCGAACGTTTTGCCTTATTTTCTTTAATTTTTGCGACTCCGTGAAATATTGAAGTACTTTTGCTATAACATGTCTTCATTCTGGTGGGAATACTTGCTTTTCCCAGATTTGCAGAACATCACTCGCAGGCAAGTCGCAGACTCCTTTTTATTTTTATTTTCTACAGTTTTGTAATGAAAAACAAACGACCTCATTAATGGACGGTCATTTTAATTAAGATCAGCAGGCCTAACATGACAAGCGCGAGATCGCTCTTTTTCTCTATTTGTCGAAATTTGTATACAGTTTTGACGTCATTATAATGCCTAACATGACCGTTAAGCTCGAGTAAACTCGAAAAAGGCACTTCTTTATCTCGCGACGAGAGAACAATATGTAGCAAGTTATTGATAATTAAAAAAAATATTTAAAAAAACATAAAGCCCGACTGCAAAAACACATAACTGAAAAGAGAAAAACAAGCAATATAATCTATAGAATTTTGATATCGCACGCGGGGACAAACAAAAGTTACACCATATTTTGTCCACGCGTGCGATACCAAAATTCAATAGATTATATTGCTTGTTTTTCTCTTTTCAGTTATGTGTTTTTGCAGTCGGGTTTTATGTTTTTTAAAATATTTTTTTATTTCAATCTTTTTAGTTTTATTAATATATATTTGGAATTGACTTATTACTAGTATTCATTTGATACCAATAATGTTAGCAATTTGTTTATAAAAAAACATTCCCCTCCCTTTTTTATATTTCCAGATGTAATTTATAAATATTATATAGTTCCAAAAAACCTATAGCAGGCACCAGTCTCTCACAAAGGTGGAATGCAGCTGAGGCATTTTTGTACACACTAACTTTAAGTCTGCTTTGTGAAGAGAGAATAAAATAAATGATGCCTGTCACTCCCACAATTAAGACGAATCTAACGACAAGCCATTTAGGATACAGAGCGTGCCAAAGAAATAGACATACATACATACATAATCTCGAAAAACATTACCCTCCTTCTGGGGCACTCGGGTAAAAACAAATCATTTTTGTAGCAACATCGGCTTGAGTTTCTGTTTCTTTCACTCGATTTTACGCATGGAATTAGTATTATAATGATTTTACGTGCACGGCTTTTATCGTAATTTATGATCAAAATTCGTTGAATTGTCGTGAAACGTGTTGAATTGTCTAAATACGAGATGACTTAGATGCCATGTTTAGGGTTTGTCGAGAAAACATGCAAGTTTAACAGAACGAGTCGAGTATTTTGTATGGCAGCACTGTCAGAACACGAAAAAAGTGTTGCGCTGAAAGAAAATTAGTCACGCGAGAGTGTCGTGTTAGCCCTGAAGGTCTGTTCCGTGTATAATTTCAGTTTTGCTCAAAAACTATCAATCAATTCAATTACTCGATGACTGTATTTGTACAACTAACATGTTTAGAGACGCTTCCTATTGTTGTGATGACTGCGGGGACAGGGGAGAGGTGTGTTTAATTTATCAGCTTTTTTAGGCGCAAGACGTTGCAGTGACATTATAAGGCGCGATTACTGAAAACTTTGAACAATGGTAGCGACCCCTAAAATTCGGTTTATTTGAAAAACAAAAAAATAAAATTGCATAAAATATAAGTACCCATTTTTTTGCAATTGGAAGCGTATAAAACCGTGCCCCAATCAAATTTCAAAACTTTAGGCTTTTGAAGTTCCCTAGGATGCACATCTGTTTGTTGCTAATGTTTGTTATTTGTTGTCCACATCCTGTACTCGCACAAATACATAATGCTCTCTAATTAGGCGAAACCAATAAGGGCTGTGCTCCTGCAGGATGTACGATGTACAGCCGAATTGTTTGCCAAAATCGGTATTAAAGCACGAAATATACACTGTATCATTTTACCAACTAGCTTCTGCCCGCGTCTTCGCCCGTATGGTTCTCGGTAATTATCCCACGGGAACGCACTACCGGGATCAAAAGAATCCTATGTCCTAATCAAATGCCAAATTTCAGCCAAATCCGTTCAGCGGTTTTAGCGTGAAAGCGTAGCAAACAAAAAACTCACTTTCTAATTTATAGTTTTATGAAAAACCGATCTATCAACTCTGTAGACTCACAAAATTTGTTAGGTATAAAAAGAAAACTCTTAACACACTACTAAAGTTTCCATATGAATATAATTCAATCATGATTCGAAAGACACGTGGCGCCATCTATTATCATAAGCACGTTATTGTTGTTTTCCTCGGGAACAATACTTTTTTTCGGGATGAAAGGTGTCCTATGTCCGTTTCTGTACACGAGACAACGTATATGCAAAATTTCAGGATGATCGGTTCAGTGGTTTAGGCGTGAAGAGGTAACAAACAAACAAACTTACTTTCGCATTTATAATATTAGTTAGGATGAGGAAGTCTATAAAGGAACGTTTATTATTTTGTTTAATAGTTTATTATTTTATTTAGGCACTTTGTTGTAATTTTTTTTTTAAGTTTACATTATGATTTCATTTTTTTTTGTCGGGACGCTCTCGGTAATACTTTGGTGTTCATACCTACCTACTAGGTATTTAAGTAGTCCTAATGCGTTTCGTTTGGTCTCCACATAAAACAAAAGTGGCCGATTACTAGTCCCAGTAGAGCAGACCTTCCCAGAAGTCACAGAATAGATATCAAGAAAAAAAATGCCTATATACGAGTGCACTACGCATGTAATGCATACTATTATTGTACTTAATTATTTCCGTACGAAGGACGAGCCACCGGTCGCGCCCCTTCAATCATTTGCTTTATTGTTGTTATGCTTATGAGTTAAATGGTGTAGGTACCTATGATGTTGAAAGATTCTGTATTCCTCGCAAGTGTGCCTGATAATGATGTCACTGTAGACG
Organism: Dicycla oo; assembly: GCA_948252095.1. Classification (NCBI taxonomy): domain Eukaryota; kingdom Metazoa; phylum Arthropoda; class Insecta; order Lepidoptera; family Noctuidae; genus Dicycla; species Dicycla oo. Next base: position 31,376,992 of record OX411720.1, on the reverse strand, counting down.
ACTATTTTTGAAGCATTTTATGTTATCTGTTAACATACATTTTTTGTTAAATAAACTATATTGGAATTTTTTAGTTTTTTTTTTTTTGTCTAGCAATTCTTTTTCCTGTAAAATTATTTGTTTTGGTTCGTCTCAACTTGTATACCCATGACACAACTTCTGACGAGATATCTTAATTTACACAGCTTCCTTTCTTTTGCTTATAAAACCATCGCAACAATACGCTGAATGAAAACCAGCGCGAGCGTGACGTCGTCGGTGTGTCGGCAGACTGGCAGTGTGCGCGCGGATCGCGGGAACTATACCCTGAGTCATTCAGATAATGTTTGTAAACAAAGAAATGTCTGTCAAAATGACAGGACAGTGGTACAAAACATTTTATCATAAAATTTAACAACAAAAACAAGGAAACAACCAGACGAACAAGAACACGATGATAATAACACAACAAAATTAACAAAGACGCAGCGAAAAACTTGATCGGGGAAAAGAAAACGAATGAATTGATAATACCAAGGGGAAAGACGCGCAACTTGGATGTAGGTACCTACTGTCAAAGGAAATTTGAAAATTAGGAACTCCTGCAGTGTTACCAGTATCATAAAATATTTCATACCAGAAAATCTCCACTTATTAACAACTTTATTTAAAACCGAAAATTTATAAAAATAATTACGGTGTGATAGTTTTGTAAATTATTATTTCTAAAATCAATACTTAAAAGAAAATCTAACCTTTTTCCGCCATTTTTTTGGGAATTACCTGCATTAAGAAGATATTTTTTGGTCTGTTATCACCTTAGTTTACAAAAATTATCTGAATTAGAGACTCAGGGTTAGTGTTGCCCAAATTCAGTCTTGGTCTTGCAGTCTTGGTCTTGTTCTTGCGTTTTTGCAAGACCAAGACCAAGAACAAGACCGCGTATTTTTAGCAAGACCAAGACCAAGACTGACCGTGCAAGACTTGAGCAAGAACAAGACATAGCCTGCAAGACTCTTGCGTCTTGCAGCTAGGACTTAGCGCTATTTCACTGAGTAGTTAGGTGTAACAGTTCGGTGTATAGGTAGGTACGCTTAGGAATTCTATGAGACGCAAAAAACTGTATCAAAGAATATGAAAAACTGGACCTATGCGCATTACGACTAATACCATAAACATAGCGAATAAAAAAATATCTATTAAAATCAAACTGAGTGCATGCATAGTTATGTTTTAACCATCGGCACTTTGATAATGCGGCATCAAAGGTTTTGTACTTACTTCTCAAAGAAATTTGCCGCTTTTCGGAAGTACATGGTTATGATACACGCGCCGGCGGCTTCTTTTGAAATCTAAAACAATCGTTGCCGCCACGCCGAAATCATAACATTTGTGACACTATTTGATTGCCGCCATAGGGCGTAGGTATACTCATGCAAAATAATTTCGAATTTTTTTAAGAGTAGGTACCTACAGGTGTTCCAAAGAATAAATAAGTTTCAGAGTGCTTAGAATGAAAATGAATACATTATACTGATCACGCAACTAGTATTATGATTAGGATAAAATGGTAAGGATAGGTAGTAGATGTCATATTAATTCATTCTAGTAAGTATATATTATAATATTGATTACTTATATGGTTTTAAACTAATTACTTAGGTACTATTATTGTACATTTAGTCATTATATTTTTTAAGTTTTTACAAGAAAAAATAGCAAAAAAGTGTTCAAATATCACCCGTTTAATAAATATTGTAGCCACTTTTAAATATACTTGAAACGTGTAAAAAAATTCTACAAAACTAATAAAATAATATAAAAAGCGTAGGTACTTACCTACTAATAAAATAAAAAGCCTGCGATAAGAGTTTTGTATTACTTACCAGCCCGAATATCTCTGAGAGAGATGATGAGAGTAAGTATTTACTAGCTGTGCCCGCGACTTCGTCCACGAGGAATAGTAACTTTGGAGGTATAGTGACGTTCAGGACTTATTTATTTATTTTAAAACTTCTGTCATCAAACATACAAACGAACTCTTCAGCTTTATAATATTAGTATAGATGTACGCCAAAACATTCACTTATATGTAAAGAATAGTGATTGGCACTAATTCTATTTTATTCACGCGTCGCGTCTGTACAAGTAGGTAATATTTAGTGTGTGTTTGTACGCCGCACGCAGCATTGTTTGATTTGCGGCGGCATCCTTTTCATAGAGCCGGCACGTGGCGAGGCGGCGCGGTAGAAAGCAAGGAAACGTACTATAAATGGGTAAGGCCGCGGATTTTGCCACTTTGTAACATAGAACTTCTATGTTACAGTAACGTAGAAGCAACGCAAAAGTAACTCATAATATTTGTAAGGCTATTTGCATAACGTGGTATTTTTAACCGACTTAAAAAAAGGAGTAAATTCTACGATGTGCTAGGATCAAAAGTTTCAGTCCAAAATTTTTTACTTATGTATTACATTTCGACAACTGTGAAAGGTTCAATGAAGGCAAAAAAACATGCGAAGTGCGCGTAATGATTTATTAGAACATAGCATTTTTTTGGAATCTTTTAATTATAACAGTAGCATAATATTAATAATTAAGTATTGTTTCTTAAGCTTAAGTGACATCGGTTCATGTAGTGCCATTTTTGTATGTTTTGCTTTTGTTCGATCTTTTTTCCATTTTTGGCGTAATTCTTGTTTCTGCTCTTCAGTATATGAACTCTTCTTTTTTTCGTAATGTCGTGCAGATCTTCCTTTGGCTTGTCTTTGGCATTTCGTCATATTTTTGACGATTTTCCATTTGTAACTAGTCTCTGTATTTTTTTTGTTTTTCAGCCGCAGTCAACGGCATCTGTGACAATGTTTATATTGGGTAATCGTCAATCAGAAAAGCGAACTGAATCAAAAAAGTAAAGGTTAAAGGCACTATTTCAGCGAGACGAGTTGTCTAAATGAAGTCATTTAGCGTAAACGACAGATATCTCTCTTGTTAACGCTAAATTACTTAATTTGCTGAAAAGATAATACCACTCGAGGTGGTACGGGTGCACGTAATTTTGTTTTTCTGTAGACTTGCCATTAGAAACGCTGGCTCCTAAATTACAAATAGGGTAAATGTGTTACTCAACCGTTAAGTGATTATGTATTTTGTGTTCCAGTAAGTGAACTATTAGCCATCTTGAACTTCAAAAAAAAAGCTACTCTAATTGGTGAAAACCTCGAGCAAATTATTAAGTGGGGAAGTTTTTTTACCAGTGTTACCTTGCCGTGTAAAAGGAAAAATATAATAATCTACGTTATGCACAAACCTTTACAACACTTCAACGTTACTGTAACATACAATCAACGTTACTAGTAACATAGAAGCTACATAGAAGTAACGTGTAAGCGCAATTTTCGAGGTTATAAATAGGCATAATTTCCAAACCAAGCCGAATTTGAAACAAAGATACATAATCACGCCCTTCTTAGTCACTCGCGCATAGTAATATGTAAGAGGTGTGTAATAAGAACTGTTATTTACCTTTGAAATCGTCAAAATTCACAACAACAATCCGCTGCCGAAACACACGTGTACACTTTGACAACACTCCAGAGACGACAAAATGGCATCGTTTTTATTTCAAATGTGTTGGCTGCACAGTCAGTATTGCCAGTAAAATTACTAAAAACGACTACTATCTGTTTTGAATAACTAGAAGCCAAACTTTGGTAACATAGAAAATAGTACCTAACATACAAGTAAAAATATGGAGACAATTGTTGGAATAGTGATAATTCAATGGAAATAGCATAATTAAAGATATAAAAACCACGATGCAGCAGCTTAAATTTGAGACATTTCAGATAGTCACAAATAATTAGACTTTTATTAGAAAATATAAAAAAAATATAGCTTCAAATGTATGGCCGAACCAAAAAGACACAGTGTTTTTGACGAAATTTCGGGGTCTGGACAGATTTTACTCATTGTATTTTATAAACTGTATGACTTACATTCACTTTAAGAATACATTCTAAGAGTTTAAGAATTACGTAATCTTTACTATGATATTTTCATTGCAATTTACTAAGCATTTTATTTTTTATGAGCCGTCAAAATTTGGGACATATTTTTCATTCAAAAAGTGGCAAAATCCGCGGCCTTACCCAAATAAAGGAATTATTTTAATTCCAGTCATTTCCAATTGAGCTGTGCTTCGAGTCTAACTTAATAATTGTTTTTACTAATTCTCGTTGTTTTCTAAAAACGTATCACGTGTACAATTTAATATGAGTGACGAAGATTCAAATTATTCTAGTCCGAGTAACGAGAGTTTGAGTCACAGATCTAAAAGACCCAAAAGCAAATTTGAGGAGTTTTTCGAAATAATTCATGCATCCCAAACTGCCTTCTGTAAATTGTGCCAACATAAAAAGATTGAAATAAAAATGAAAAACAGAAACACTTCAGGCTTAAGGAAACATCTAATATCTTTCCACAAAAAGGAATCAGAAATATTTCTTCCTGTTAAACCAAAATTAAGTGGAGATATCACAAGCTTTTTAGTAACCGCTAGAAGAAGTGGACAGGTAAGAATATTTTTTTAACAGTTAAAAGAATTTTAACTCCGCGTAGCTATTCATGCGATACTTTCAAAAACGCCATTAACTTACGTAAGTATTTTTGAGTTAGTGGTGTTTTCATCTAGGGGTGCGACATATTAAGTATGTAATTATCGTCTTAAATATTTTTTATAAACACCCATATTTTCATTTAATCGGCCAGTAACAACTAAGTACTTTATTTTGGTAAATTACAGTACAGTGCAACCTTAATATAACAAATATCAATTTAACGATTTTCTCGATTTAACAACAACAAACCTCCTCCTCTTATACGCTCAAACCTAGTATGTTTTAAATAATAACACAAGATTTATTGTTTTGTTTCAGTCGGAAAACAGCAGTGACAACATCACGACAGCTACAGTTGATTGGGTGGTGAAAAAATATCTTCCCTTCTCATTTTTCGATGACGAAGCTACACAAGTATATTTTCGACGTATTTGCCCTAATATGGTGTTTCCTAAAAGGTCTACACTTAGAAGGAAAGTCAAAGAGCGATTTGAAGAGCTCCAATTGAATCTCAAGGAACGACTTCAACAATTATCATCTAAAATGTCTTTTACCATTGATGGGTGGACGTCAATTGCTGGTAGGAGTTACTACGGGGTTACTATTCATTATATAGACAACGAATGGAAGTATCAAGCTGTAGTTCTTGATTTTATACCATCACGCGGTCGACATACTGGGGAAGATATTGCAACGATTTTCCATGAATGTTTATTGGAATATGGCATAATTGATAAAATACAAGGTATCACGGTCGACAACGCAACTGCAAATACCAAATTTATGTATGAACTGGGCAAACAGCTGCCGCCACACTTTGATTCAGACAATCAACATTTCCGGTGCTTTGCTCACATTTTAAACCTTGGTGTACAAGATTTATTAAAGACCTTAGCATTACACTGTGAGTCTGACACTAACGCGCAAGATCAGCAGTACGAAGACTATGCAGACGAAACTGAGGATGAGGAAGATGAAGAATCTGCACCAAATATTGCTGACTCGCGTACATCTGTAACAAAGTTACGCAGTATTTCCAGTAAAATAAAAAGAAGTGAGATAGTGAAGAAGAAGTTTCAGTCTGCTTGTGAAGCAGCTGGCGTGCCATCAAATCTAAATGCCATTCTTGACTGTCCAACGAGATGGAATTCCACACATGATATGATTGGATTTGGTTTAAAAGTGAGAGCGGGCATTGACATATTGTGCAGTTCTGTCACCGAATTAAATGATTTTCAAATCACAGCTAATGAATGGCAGGTACTCGAAAAATTACATAAATTTCTAATAAACTTTAAACTTTTAAGTACAAAACTTGGTGGAGACAAATATGTTACATTACCGCTAGTCATTGTATCATTTAATCTCTTGCTAGATAAAATTGAATCCATGGTAAAACAGTTAGATGAGAAACCTAATCGATCTGAAGTGGATGAAAGGCTCATTCTAGCTTTCCAAGCAGCTCGAGACAAAATGCTTAAACATTACAAGAAGAGCAACTGGATTTATTGTACTTCTTTAATTTTAGACCCAAGGCATAAGGCTCAGACTTTTGACCTGACAATGTGGGGGAAGCAACTTAAAACAGAAAGTCTGCGCAAGTTCAATGAACTTTATGAAGAATATAAAAGTCTACACTCACTGAACAAATCTCTGGAATTACCAGAAAAAGAAAATAAAGTATGTGATGAAGATGAAGACGTAATAGACTTTGATAAACTCTATGAATGTCCCTCGACGTCATCTGGATCTTGTCTTCAAGGCTTAGTGATAGACGAGTTGGAGGAGTACCTGAGAAAACCAAGAACTGCCAGCTCGGAAGACATTTTAGATTGGTGGAGGACGCATGAGACAGAGTATCCGATTTTATCGAAAATGGCCCGTGATTTTCTCTCAATACCTGCAACTTCAGTACCTGCTGAGAGGTTATTTTCTAAAGCATCATTAGTAATTAGAAAACATAGAAATAGGTTAAGTGATGAGTCAGCCAGATGGTTACTTTGTATTAATTCTTGGTCAAAAAAATTGATATAAAGTATCATAACCTAATGATAAAGCTGTTGATTTGTGTTGTATTTTATTTTTTATTCAAATAAATGATAAATCGTAAAACTCTTTTATTAAATTTCTTATAAGTTGAGGGTTCAATCTCTTTCTAGACAGATAAGTATTGTTCTTTAAAATACAGTCAAGTTATTGTAATTAATTTGTTTTTTTACATGTTTTAGCAAATGTAAGCTTATAAATCATAAATGTTTATTAAGAAACAGTTACTTCCATGGAAAACGACATATAGGTCAGTTGATTTTTCGAATTTCTTATCAAATCTTCAGTTATTTATTAATCTGCTTGATCTTTACTATGGCTATGTTAATTCAAGCTCACAATGTTCCAATTCTAATACGTTTTTCTAAGATTTAAAGTAAACATTAATAAATAGTAATAGACTAATAGGTAATTGCAAGACTTGCAAGACTCTTGCTGCAAGACCAAGACCAAGACCAAGACTGGGAGCGCAAGACCAAGACCAAGACCAAGACCAGGTGTATTGGCGCAAGACCAAGACCAAGACTGGCTAAGTCTCGTCTTGTTCTTGCATTTGGGCAACACTACTCAGGGTACCTGTAGGTAATGTTGTGCAAGCGTGCTGAGTGAGATGATGTGCGGCAGTGTACATAATACTCGCGCGGAAGTGCCGCGGCATGCTCCACTGAGAGAGTGAGGCCGGTGTTGGAAGGCACGCGGGCCGGGCTCGCAGCGGCGCGCAGTGTGGCAGGAGGAAAACATGGGCAATACGACGAATAAGTAATAATGACGCAATGCTTAGCGCTGGTAGCGCAACGACGTCAGTAGCAAGTCCAACCGACAATCTTAGCAATGTTTGAGGAAATGTGAATGTGAATGACGCTCTTGGGAACGGTGGGGATTACTTACCCACTTAGGTATTTTAAAAACGATTCATTCAAAAAAGTAATACTTAGATTACTGAGCCGTGTGCCCTACGGCGTTCGTTCATAATATTGTTCGTCTTATGATTAGCTGCTCATGTAAGACAAGAAATGGTAGGACAAGGTCTATCGCCTGTCTTGTGTAAGTACTTATGCGGCGACATTTGTGGTGGGCGGTGCTAAAGCCGCGTGCTCACGCGCAGGTCCCGCCCCCTGTGCCCCGCCCCTAGGTTCTAAGGCCCGAGCTCACTATCTACCACCGAGTACAACATACCTTGAAGCTAGCACACTTGTTACACTTATAGGATCACACGCGTGTCTGTCTGGTCCATCCGTCTGTAACAACCAATTTACTCCGAATCTAATGGACCGATTATGTTAAAATTTGGTACAGATGAATTTTTGTGACCCAAACACGGACTTGTAACGTAAATAAATTAATTTTGAATATGGGGGTCAATTTTCGTGGGCAAATAACAAAATTAAAAAAGAGATTTGCAAACTGTACCGTGTGACATATAAAATGAAAAGGCGTACCTACTGCAAGGGTCTCAAATATATATACAGGGTTACTGGTAATTCGACGTATATCCGTCAGGGGCTGATAAGGGGGCCAAAATACAACAAATTGAACCCCCCATATGTATGGCCGAAACTAAATAGTTTTCGAGATATTTGAATTTTAAGAGTTTTTCGATATTTACCCAAAATTTGACATTTAATTCCAAATAAAAAAATAATACATATTTGAATGGGTATTAAAAATGATGTTGTAGCTGGCACTTCAATTAAGCTATGGACATAATTAAAACTACTTAATTTAACAAAATAATTAAAATAATGAGCGATATAAGAATATAGCTTCAAAAATGTTGTCTCGTCACAAACATTTCTATGACATTAATGGTACAAATAACTAAAACAACTTGCCTATTCTGTAAGCTTTCCAAAAAGGTATAGGTAAAAGTCAATTTTAAAATACATAATTCGTGGCATGGCATGTGTTTGAATCGGCGCGGGGAGAGAATGGGTCATTTGTATTTGTATGAAATAAAATGCATTAAAAAATTTACGTCAAATTTTATAAAAAAAATAGTGTCTTACTTTGTATTCGATCTTAATAATTATCTAAGTAAGTAAACAATAAGAAGAGTGAGTGCTAGTCAGAGTTTTTCGAGTATCAGGTAAGGTGAAATTCCAGGTAACCCGCGAAATTCAAATTTTGTTACGTTGTTTGCAATTTGCAGGCCAGCATCAGGTTGTATGTTGATCTCAATATGATTCGCGACCGTAACAAATCTCTATTTATAGAATTACAATCATTATAAAATCATCAATACCTATCTTTACTATCTTTTATATAATCCTAATGAATGACTATCTCATGATATCTTGACACTTAATAGGTAATGAATAGAAACAACAAAAGTTCCTTAACTTGTTATTTTATTACAAATTAGGTAACAATATCGTTCACCGCGCGATCTGAATATTTGTAGATTATAAATATTATGTTTATTTATAAAACCAATTTTTTTATAAAAATCCGTAAACGCCTTAAAGATTTTCAAACTGAAAATATATTGATATAATCTAAGAACACACGGTACTTCGGCGTTTTATATTGATAAATTAGGTAAACAAAAATAACCTTACCTAACTACGCTGACTAGTCACAACACAATAGGTATACCCTGAGCTGAACACAGATCTGTGATCACACTTTACAACAAACAATAATTATTAGACGCTACAGTGATAATAAATACATTATTGCTAAGTAAGGAACGTCAGTGGTGAGTAACCTAGTGCACTGTTGGGCGGCGGTCACTCCTTGGCCTTGTTGGGGTTCTGCTTGATGCAGGAGCAGCCGATGGCCACGTTGATGTATTCCTCCTTCATTTCTTTGGTGTTATACACCAACACGCTGTCCTGCACCTCGGTGCACGAGAACTTAGTGGCGCCGAGCAGCGGCAGCGCGCCGCAGCACGGCACGCTCTTGCCGTCGCTCGCGGGACACATCTCGTAAGGGTCGTCTTCACACTTGACCATTTTGATAATTTTCGGGATTCTGTCCTCGTCCTTGTTGCACACGACTTTGGGCCTGCAGACGGTGTGCTCCCGGGCTATGTCGAACGCCATGACATTAGGTTTGGCCACCACCACCGCTGCACACACCGCACACGCGAAGACTGCTATCACAAGGTACTCACTCGACATGTTCATTGCAGAAAATGAGAGCGGTTTGGACCTGTTCCGTAGGTTTGGAGAGGTGTGCGCGCTCGCTGAGATAACTCGTGAAATTGTATGGAGGACAGGCTCGTCCGCTGTTATATACTCGCGCTGTGCAGTTGTGTGCGTGCTAAGCGGCGACGTAGCGCGTGCCACTCACAGCTCACTCGCACACACACAACAAACAAATTCCTATTTAAACTACCTACATACTGTGAAAAACGCAAAACTACCTATCCCATTTAATTAACACTAGCTTCTGCCCGCGACTTCGTCCGCGTGAAATTTCTTGTTCCCCCGACCCACCGCGTCGCATCGCATCGCCCGCCCACGCTAGTACTTCTTTTTCACTTAGTGCTTTTTCTGACTTTTCTTTTTGGTTGGCTCCTAAGGGTCCTTCCTCAAGAATTGGGCTATAAAACGAAAAAATATTTTTTCAAATTCGACTGGTAGTTCCAGAGATTAGCGCGTTCAGACAAACAAAAAACAAACTGTTCAGCTCTGTTATCAGTACAGATAACAATTTAATTTTTAGAAAACAGCTTATCAGCATATACTTAAATAGAAAAACCTTTGTTTTTAAATCAATAGACCCAGGCGAGGCGGGATAACTTCACTAGTAGCGCCTGCGCACTGTGCGCGCTGTAGGTACTTGAGACGGGTTGAACGACATTGGGCAAGTCTGATATTCGTCAAATCGGCAATTCGTCAAATTTGATATTGGTCAAAGCTGCAGTTCGTCAAATCGTCTGTTTGTCCAATTATGAAACTTGCCATATACGCTATTGGTCAAGTAATTTAAGTACAATCAATTGTAAAAATGAAAGTACCTCATGATATTTTTTTGTTAACTCATTTATTCAATTCATATTTATTTACATAGAATTTATACCCAACACAACTGTTTTAAACACTTTAACGCATCTACTTTTCTACTCAATAAGTTTTCTATTATTTTTTTTATATTTTGGCATCTTTTATGATGTTGGATCTATCTCTCTACTTCTCATCTTGTTTTTTAACTTTATTTAAATAATATTTCGCTTCTTTTTTTTTAAATACTTATGTACAGACGCCAGCAGGTCAACCTACCCGAAACTGTCAGATTTTCCTAATCAACCTTGAACCTAAAACTTTAGCAATAAAGTCGAAAATCTATTAAAGAAATCTGACAGCTTGTAGTAGCTTGATGTGCTGGCGTCTGTACATGAAAATATTATGTTTTTCTTGTACTTTAATCCCTAATCTCCGATGCCAAGCCTCGAAAGCGTTGGTGTTACGATGGCGTTCATTTGCACAACACCACATGTCCGGAGAAATCCGTTCTTGCCATTGCTCAGTAAAATATTTTTGAAAATGTTCCGCCCTACTATCATTTTCTGGCATCATCTCAAATATTGCTAACCATCCTTCAGGAATATATTGATAGGGCAGTAACGCTAGATTTTGGTTAGTCTAATTTTTTTTTTCAAATTGTCATCAGTCATCTTTCCAAGTGCTTTTGCTTTTTCTATACATTGCTTGATTAAAATGAAAAAAGCAGCCTTTGACATGAACATCAGGGAACATGCTTTTTGCAGCGTTAATTATTGCCATTTCGTAATCACATTTTAGAAAATTCACATCAAGCTTGAATCGAGAACGCAAAACCGAAAATACTCTCTAAATAAGTATATAAATAGGTTTGCTGAGTTTTATTAGGCAAGAGGCAAAAAAATATGGGATTATATTAGTGCTTGCTCTTGTACTGCCCACGTCTACGTGTATTGATAATAATTGAAAAAAAAGGTCGCGGTACGGTTTTTAAAGTTCCATCTACAAAAATCATATCTGTATTTAATGCTATTTCTATTTCTATTTCAGCTGTATCACAGATAAAGAATTTCGGTTGATCGTCTTTGCTTTCATAAACCAAAAAATCATTTGAAAGTATGTCTGGAAATTTGATCGTATCTACCGTTGGGAACTGGCATGTTTGTACGCCAATTGCTTTCTTTCGCATTTTGTATAGACTGTCACGCTTTGATTTCAAACTTGGTATGTCCACAAAATCATCTTCTTCCTCAAGCTCACCCATAGTTTCTTCAAAAATTTTACTTACTGATTTCCATTCCTTCTTTACTCTTTCTCTGCATTTATTCATCTTAACGTCAATCAAATTCTTATCGAAGTTAGGCTTACAGGTATGTCCGCTTTCCCTCAGAATTGACCCAGAATCATTGCTTATAGTTATGGATCCATTGCACTCGCTTCTATTTACGCAGCGCCAGATTGTAGTACCGTTTGTTTGTTGAGATAAAATGGAATTGATATCCTGCACGTAGTAGTTTCTTTTTGCCCTTTTCAGTGTCTGTAAATGTAAATACAGAAACACTGCCTTTACTAGTAGAAGCCATTTTATATATTTCACTGAACCGAAGACACAGAAATAAAAAATATAAGTAATTGTTGTCATTTACAAATAATGATATGTCACATAATTGACGGGAAAACAAATGACGGCATCATTCAGCATTTTCCGCCTAGATCCTACTTACTTTTACAGATTCAAATGAGGTAACAATCGAATAAATTAAACCTCAAAATACTCAATTACTATTTACTACAGTTTAATAATCTAAATAGGAACCTACAGCACGCGGCTATTCCTTTTGTAAGTTCCTACAAGTAAGTTATGTAAAGTCAAAACGCGTTTTCATCGACTGTACATGGACTTGACCAATAGCGTATTTGGCAAGTTTCATAATTGGACAAACAGTTTCATAATTTGACGAACTACAGCTTTGACCAATATCTAATTTGACGAATTGCCGATTTGACGAATATCAGACTTGCCCAATGTCGTTCAACCCCTTGAGACTCGTGGTTTTCGTTGAACAGCGTCGGAGGAGTCTTCTGTGGGGGTTAGTGTCCGTCTGTCCTCGTGGTGGTCAGGAGGTGGCCCACATTCAGGCTTCGATTTCAAATGCCAAACACTTTCAGTTTCATTATTATCTCCTTTAGTCAATAATAAATTACATTCGATATCTATCTATTAAATATTTGAATATAAAAACATTTAAAAATATAAGACTGGTAGGTAAGCTGATAGCCCAACTTTCTTGACTTTGACTTTCAGATTCATAATTGTTATAGGCAAGCTAAATAACTATGTTAAGGCGAAAGCTCCAGGTAGCCGCGAAATTCAAATATTCATACGTTTTTTTTGCAATTCGCAGGTCAGTAGGTAACATATTCATATTCTTTATTGTGGATCATAGGTAGGTACACAATACATATAATGTTCTTGTAAGTTAAAATAGGATCAGCTATGTCGCGCCGCTTAAGCATACAATAACAATCACATAGTAATTGAGATTAAAATCAAAATCAAAAGTCAAGTCAATTTTGACTTGACTTTTGATTTTGATTTTAATGCAAAATGACGGCTGTCCTGCGCATTATGCTGTATCTGTTCGTGCATTTTTAAATAACACGTACCCAGATAGATGGATCGGGCGGCTAGGGCCAATTTTGTGGCCTCCACGTTCACCGGACCTAAATCCATTGGATTTTTTTTATTGGGGCTGCCTTAAAGAGGAAGTATACTGTAAGCCTATAAGGTCTTTAGAAGAATTAAGAAGACGAGTCAGAGCAGCCGCATCAAAAATTAGTGAACGACGGTACACAAGACTGCTCCGTAGATCATTTATCCGTAGATGTAGGGCCTGCATAAGAGTGGGAGGCCGGCAGTTTGAACATTTATTATAAACGAATGATAATAAAGTGTTGTTTATGTTAAATGTTGTTTTTTATTAATCCCCAAAGTTCAGGTACAATTAAATTTAAAAAATGTTCCCATATTACAAATTTTGATATTTAGTAAAATTTTCTCCTTTTCTACATTGATGGCAATAATTCACTATTTATTGTAGATACATTTATGAATTGTACCATTATAAAATCTACTTGAAAGTGACATTATTTTAAAATTATTGGCCACTCATGTATTCATACATTTTTTTTATACCCAAGATGTTTAAACATAGTTTAAAAAATAAATTTTGCAAAGTTTTTCTAAAATTAATTAATTTGCTAATTTTTTAATAAAAAAGTGCAATAGCTAGTCATACTATTGACTGTTTATCTATTAGCATAGTTCGTGTATAATAATAAAATAACAACAAACCGATGGAATCCATTCATTTCTGATCGTAGTGTTCATAAAAGTAAAACAAGGTAAAAAAAATTAGACCTTTCTTTTAAAAAAATCATAACTTAGGTACTACTTATGATATATTTTGTTTCAATTTTTTTTCTGAACGGCCATAAGTTATACTATAAGACATTTCAAGGTTATCCATTCATTACCGGACACCCTGTATATATATATATATATATATATATATATATATATATATATATATATAATATATTATATATATATATATATATATATATATATAATATATTATATATATATATATATATATATATATATATATATATATATATTATTATTATTATTATCTCCTTTATTCATTTTTTTTACATATAAGTTATATTTTTAAATATTAGAATAAAAAAAAAAAAACATTTCAAAATATAAAAAATAGAAATCCACCGGCATGGGGGACAGGGTACAAGCTACCGGTGGTTAGGGTCCCAGAGACAGGAACCTCCTCACAATACGCGCCGTATCAAGGAGTACTGCCTTCTGAATCAGGCCCTTCACCCAGCCACCCAACGAGAGCCTCTTGAGATGTTGGTCGAGGCTCTTAGCGATAAGGCCATTGACCGTAACGACTATCGGCACAATGATTGCCGAGTCCACATTCCACATAGCGACAACCTCGTGGGCTAAGTCGAGATACTTCAATTGTTTCTCCTTCTCAGCCTTCACGAGGTTCTCGTCATGCGGGATAGTGACATCGATTATCATTGTGCGGCGCACTGATCGATCTATTACCACTATATCAGGCTTATTGGCTACAATAGTCCTGTCAGTGATAATAGATCGATCCCAGTATAACGTGACATGGTCATTCTCGAGAACTGGGTCGGGCACATACCTGTAATACGGTACCTCAGAGTCCACAAGGCCGTATTTCAGAGCAAGCTGCTGATGGATAATCCTGGCTACTTGATTATGCCTGTGCAAATACTCGCCGTTAGCTAAACGAGAACACCCAGAAGTAATATGTCTGATAGACTCACCGGGACAATGGCATGCCCGACATATGTCGATAGTCCCGTCTTTCATTATATACTTCCGGTAGTTATTCGTTAGCATAACTTCATCCATAATCGCACAGACTGAAGCTTCGGTTTCCCCAAAGAGGTCACCGAAGCGTAGCCAGGCCACGGACGCTAAGAAATCTACGTCGGGCCCATGAAGGGCCCGGAAAAAGCGTCCGTGAAGCTCCTTGCTTTGCCATACTTCCTTGCGGTCGTTGGTACTAAGCACCACAGGTTTGCGCCAGTTCTCTTTAGCCAAGGACAACGGGGTGAGTCCCTGGTCCACTGCAACCACATCTCGGTGCATACCCACGTCAGCCTTGAGAAAATATTCTCTGAGACTGCACACCTCGCGGTTGTGGAGGGTCTTAGCATTTAAAAAACCTCGACCCCCGCACTTCCGCGGAATGTACAGCCTCATGACAGACGAACGTGGGTGATGCATCCGGTTTGCAGTCAGCAGTGACCGGACTCTCCTATCCAGGGCGTCTAGTTCCGTCTGGGTCCACTTTAGTATGCCAAAGGAGTACATTAGGACCGGCATGACCCAACCGTTAAAGGCGCGCACCTTGTTGCCGCCTGACAAAGAACTATTAAGTACCTTTTTCAGGCGACCGAAGAAGCGCTCCTGCAACGATTGTTTCACGTCAGGTCCGTTAATGCCTAACCCCTCTGACATACCCAGGTATTTGTAGGTATCAGTTGCGGAGAGTGATCTCAGGTTTATAGAATCTGAGAGTTGTAGTCCCTCAGATTCCACAATCCCGCCCTGCTTTACATGCATGACTGCACATTTATCTACACCAAATTCCATCCTGATTTGTTGGTGGCAAACAGTTTCAAATCATCCATATAAAGCAGGTGGGATATTACCTGACCCCTTCTCCGCAAAGGACAGCCCAGCCCTGTACCCTCCAGCAGAGTGCTAAGAGGGTTCAAGGCTAAACAAAACCACAGTGGACTCAGACTGTCGCCCTGGAATATTCCCCGCTTAATCCTAATAGGTTCGTTGCTCCCCTGAATTTGTCGGCATCCTGGATAGCGAAGAACCGTCCTCCACTGCCCCATACACGTCGTTAGGAAGGTGCTCAGAGTTGTATCAATTTTGTACAACTCTAACACCCTCAAGAGCCATGTATGCGGCACCGAATCAAAGGCCTTCTTATAGTCTATCCAACATGTCGACAAATCCTTTCGGGATCGACGGACCTGTTGGCTTATGGCCATGTCAATGAGGAGTAGCTCCTTGGTGCCACGGGACCCATTCCTACATCCATTTTGAGAGACAGACATAATAGAATTCTTTTCTAAATGAGAATTAATTTTCTCTCTCAAAATGGATGTAAGGAGTTTATAGACCGTCGGCAAACAAGTGATCGGCCTATAATTTTTGGGTTCCGTGGCATCACCTGACTTATGGAGCAGGTGAGTAACTCCTGTTGTAAAGAGCTGTGGCAGCGACCCAGACTCTAAGGCCGACTGGAATTGCGATGCTAAACACGTGTGTGAACTTTGCAGCCATTTAAGCCAAAAATTGTGCAGTCCGTCCGGTCCCGGAGATTTCCAGTTCGGTATCGGACGGGCTGCACTGGCTACATCGGAGGAAGTAATTATTACTTCCTCCATCTCCGATATGGCGTCACACACGCGCTCAACATCCCGCATCCATTCAGCCTCAGTATGGCAAACGGGCACCGACCAGATGTTACGCCAGAATATGCTAGTGGCATCATCATCCGGGCGGCATACGTCTGCCACATTTTGCTCAGGTCGCTCCCATGCTCTATACACCCACCTTTGATCACGCTGGAATATGCGATTCTGGGTATACCGCTCAACCCGTCGCTTATACCTACGGATACGGCTTGCCCATGCACAGACCTTCTGCTTCAGGAAGTCAATGCGCTCTGTGACACGGGACATATATTCTTGAGGACTGATTCCAGTCCCCGAGAACGCCCGCCTCACAAAGCGCATCACTCTAGGGCGAGTATTGCCCTCCCTGAAGCAGTATAGTTTGCCGATGAGCACCCTGGTCCCCTCGATACGCCGCTCGATCCTGCACTGCCAGGCTGGAACAGCGGGTTTTGGTCGTGTAGCTATGTCACAATTTGGAAATTTGACATTGGCTACACGACACGCCGCAATAGCCGCGCAATACAAGATCGAGTGCGTATCTACGAGATCTTCGCTGCTTTCAAAATAAAAACCAAGCAGCGAATCCAAGGCACACACCATCGCCCTATTCGTTCTGTGCATAGGCAAGCGAGGTAAATGTGGTCTAAGTTGGACGGGGGCAGTTCTAAACTCCCGAATCGCATCCTCCAGCGCGCTCCTCAATCGTTCGTTACACTGGCTACTTACCGTAACAATCTCATCGCCCCCCTCCTCATCATTAACATAAGACCGCGGTTGGGTTATGTCACTGACTAGAGGTTGCACCGCGGTCTGTGACGGGACAGGGACGATACGGTTGCTCAGTACCTCTGAGCGCAGCCTATCAAGCGCGGCGTCGTCCAATCTGTGATTCCGTTGGATAACCCGCACCTGATCCGAAAGTCGTTGGGCCGAGACGTTGATGGCTGGTTGAAGCGCCTGGAACAGAGACAGCATCCTATCGCGGTACGCAGTGAGGTTAGTTCCCCCCTCTGTAGCCCCGTAATATGCGCGCATGACGTTCTCATTCATTTGTTGAGTCCATTTCATGCGCTGCACACAACCACCGGCTGCGGGGACCCGGCTCGGGGCCGGTTGGCCCCTAGATCCCATGCCGTTCGGTGGCTGGCCTCTTCTCGGCCGACGAACTGGTGGTGGTGTTGTCGGCGGCGAGAAGTATTCGTCGCTCGAGCTCGACGCAACTGCAGCGGCCGGTATCACAGGACTCACGTCTGGATCTGGTTCCGGTAAGTCTGGAGCAGGTTCCGGCAACTGCGAGGCGGAGCTGAGCGACGAACCCGAAGATGTTGGGCGTGTGTTTCGTCGTGCCCGACTTACTTCTCGTCAGCATTGTGTTTGGTCTTCTATTCTCCGTGTCATAGTTCAGTAGTGTAGTAGTAGGTGGTAGTTTTATTCTTGCATCCTGGTTTGGTTTTTATGCCAATTTTGGGTTGGGTGAATTAGTGTAGGAACGCAAAACACCACATTATTGCATTAAAGTTTAAAAATCCAGTAGAAAATACACGGCGAAAAAATTTTTTCGACCGTCAGCTTGACAGTCGGGCCACAGATTGTTATTATTATTATTATTATCCGCAGAAACTTTTTTTCTTTCCTTAAAAACCTAATTCGGACTTACACGAACATTTAAAAACAAGAAATAGCCAAATCGGTCCAGCCGTTCCCAAGTGATGCGCTTGCCAACGAACAGCACTTCAGTAATAAGTATATGTGTAGATTACAATTTGTGGATGTTACAACATGTGACATAACTAATGCATATTTTCGTTGTGTGTAACCATTTCTTTTATCATTTTTCCTTTATCGCGTTTTTAACAATAGCTGTAGGTACAGGCTAAAAAAATCCGCTAAAACCCATTTACGTAATGAATACGATACATTCGGACACAGTCGATGAGTCGACAATACAATCATAATGACACATACTTATGTCACCCGTCGTTGAAGAGTAGGTATGTTATCACGCCAGGCTGTTGCCTATTGATGCTCCTTTCATATCCATAGTCAGGTGTTTTTTCCTTCTTTCCAGCCTGCAGTGCATTATATAATACATATGTAACATAAACCATGTTGTTCCTGTTAAGGATGTACACATGTTCATAACATAAATTATTCACAAGCACAACATCGATGATATTATAATTTAAAAAAAAATAGGCATTGGCTAGTCGAGAGGTCAAAACCAAATAACTATTAAAACCCACACGATCAAAAAAAAAAAAAAACCGTGTAAACAAACATTTTCAACTCAGCTGACAGGTCCCGACAAACACACAATATTAATAATTAAATATTTATTTTAATTATTTTTGGTGAACAATTTTTATAAATGACTTGCTTTATTACGTATGTATACCGATTCTTAAAACGTAGGTAGAAGGAACAACAGGCTGTTTCTTACATATGAGAGCTGCTACTACCTACCGAACTGAGGCAGTTGTTACATATTGTATATCAGAGCTGAACTTCAATACTACCTACCGAACTGAGGCAGTTGTTACATATTGTATATCAGAGCTGAACTTCAATACTACCTACCGAACTGAGGCAGTTGTTACATATTGTATATCATAGCTGAACTTCAATACTACCTACCTAACTGAGGCAGTTGTTACATATTGTATATCAGAGCTGAACTTCAATACTACCTACCTAACTGAGGCAGTTGTTACATATTGTATATCAGAGCTGAACTTCAATACTACCTACCTAACTGAGGCAGTTGTTACATATTGTATATCAGAGCTGAACTTCAATACTACCTACCTAACTGAGGCAGTTGTTACATATTGTATATCAGAGCTGAACTTCAATACTACCTACCTAACTGAGGCAGTTGTTACATATTGTATATCAGAGCTGAACTTCAATACTACCTACCGAACTGAGGCAGTTGTTACATATTGTATATCAGAGCTGAACTTCAATACTACCTTCCTAACTGAGGCAGTTGTTACATATTGTATATCAGAGCTGAACTTCAATACTACCTACCTAACTGAGGCAGTTGTTACATATTGTATATCAGAGCTGAACTTCAATACTACCTACCTAACTGAGGCAGTTGTTACATATTGTATATCAGAGCTGAACTTCAATACTACCTACCGAACTGAGGCAGTTGTTACATATTGTATATCAGAGCTGAACTTCCAACGTTCTACGTGTAGGCAGAGCTGTAACCTAGTAGTAGCTACACCTGTGTGTACGTGTAGGCAGAGCTGTAACCTAGTAGTAGCTACACCTGTGTGTACGTGTAGGCAGAGCGGTAACCTAGTAGTAGCTACACCTGTGTGTACGTGTAGGCAGAGCTGTAACCTAGTAGTAGCTACACCTGTGTGTACGTGTAGGCAGAGCTGTAACCTAGTAGTAGCTACACCTGTGTGTACGTGTAGGCAGAGCTGTAACCTAGTAGTAGCTACACCTGTGTGTACGTGTAGGCAGAGCTGTAACCTAGTAGTAGCTACACCTGTGTGTACGTGTAGGCAGAGCTGTAACCTAGTAGTAGCTACACCTGTGTGTACGTGTAGGCAGAGCTGTAACCTAGTAGTAGCTACACAAACAAAATAATAATTTGAGTGATCTCGTTTTTTTCAGAATATCTCTTGCCATAAAAAATGAATGCCAATATATACGTACATATAACCAAACGACGTAATATACGTGCAAATACATTATTGTGAAGGTACCTTGATGAGTTCATGTAAATGATGTCAACTCTCTTAGGGAGGTATCTACTATTATATTAAAAAAATGGTGGAACAACTATGAGCATCGCCTTGGGGGGGCGTCGCTTGGGGGCTAGCAACGCGTCCCTAATTGCGTAATCTGTGAAAAAAATATCGGAAAAACATTCCAGAGGTTATTTCACCAGACTATATTTCACGAGATAATGGGACCTAACGAATAAGCGATTAGGACGAAACTACCAATAATTTCCTCAGAGACTACCGCACGTTGTTGGGTTACCTACCCTACTACTTGTATGTCCTAATTCTTAGTACTTTTATTTACTACATCAAATACGAAAAAAACTACAGCAAAACGTTTGGAGAACCTCCTAGATAAAAAGATTAAAATTTGGAGCTTGTGAGTCTGCTAGAAGTACTTAAGGATATTGATGATCTGTGAGTCAGTGACTAATTAAGGAAATTTGACTTGCAATCATTCTTAAACTACTGGTTCTTTAATGTAATTATATACAAGGTATAACGCACAACCTCTTAAGGGGTCATTGTACTCATCATTATGAACAATTTTTACTATGGGACCAAACCTGAACTCGCGAAAAAAATCAGGTGTTCAGTACATTTTGACGAATTATGCGAACATAAATGTACTGAACAGCTGATTTTTTTTCGCGATTTCAGGTTTGGTCCCATAGTAAAAGTTGTTCATAATGATGAATACAATGACCCCTTAAGAGGTGGTGCGTTATTTAAGCTACACCTTGTAGATGTAATGCCCTCTTGGTCTCTGAAGATTTAGGCTTCTAGGTTTTTCCACAACGAAGTTACAGGAAGGTCGAAAATGGCCCGAATGGCTTTGAGAAAAGGATGGTAAGGCCGTGCCTTTATTTTGCTCGACTTGGCGGGGGCACTTTCGTACCTCCAAATATTACAGTCATATACCTACTTATAGTATTTCATAAAGCTAGTTTCAATAATTTGGAAGTTGTTGAGGTTTTTGTTAGCGACGTTTTCTTTGCGTTATAAAAATGGATACCTTTACACCTAAGTAGTACCTATTGTAAAGGTTTCATGCAATGGGCAACCTTATATCTTATTGGCTGACATTCTAGCGTGCAAGCATAGATGGAAATAACTTTTGAATAGAAAAGGTAGGTAGTCCCAGAAATTTTATGTTAGGGGTTGGGTCTGTCGAGAAGGGACGACAGCTAGCTTCCTCCTGTGAAGTTTAACTCTTCACACTACCTAAACCTAAAAATCGAATTCAAGATCAAAAATGTAATCAAAGGTGTTGCCAATTTTAAATAATAACCTCAATTGTGCAGTTTGCCTTTCCCTCTTCTTTTGCTTATATCTCAAAAACGTCAACCCCCTTTGCAGCAGCTGATTTTTTTTTTGCGATTTCATGTTTGGTCCCATAGTAAAAGTGGTTCATAATGATGAGTACAATGACCCGTTAAGAGGTTGTGTGTTATTTAAATTACACCTTGTATATGTGTTTATAAAATTATAATCATTAGAATTAGTAATACAACTCTTTAAGTTAATAACCTATATTATATATATATATATATTAGGTTGGGGAAAAAGTTTCTTCGCATTTTTTAAGAAAATTCAAAACATTTTTTAATATAGTTTATTTACATTTAACTAAAGTATGTAGGTACCATTTTATTCGATAACTTTTTGCCATCTTGTAGGTAGGGACATGATCCCATTGCTATAGAAATTTTGGGACTTCTGGTCAAAATACCGCGACAAGTGGTTTTGGCAGTCCTCTCGTGATGTTAACCTGACACTGCCTAAAGAATTCTGAAGAGACCGAAACAGGTGGAAATCTGAAGGTGCAAGGTCAGGACTATACGGCGGATGCATTAACACCTCCCAGCCAAACTCTCTTAATTTTTGCTGAGTGGCTAAAGATGTGTGAGGTCTAGCCTTATCATGATGAAAAACCACACCCCTTCTATTGAGATTTTATTACAAGTTCATACATACTATAATGCGAAAAGACTTTTTCCCCAACCTAATAGTATGTATGAACTTGTAATAAAATCTCTTTGGCTATACTATTTGTATCTGGCTGGTTTTGGTATCATTGAAAGTTTAAATTTTAAAGAACATAATTCCAAATTCAAATTAGGAAAATGTGTGATTTTCATTTGTTTTTCATACCGTCAAGATGAGTGAATCTAATGAAGAAATTCGATACATTTTAAAATTTTACTACAAAAAACTTTTTAGCAAAAAATAAAACCGACTTCCAAAACAAAACACTACAAAGTGAAAAATAACTTTAATTTCGGTAGTCGGTGTCTTGGGTTTTGTATTTTCGTTTTTTGCCACCGACTTCCGAAATTAAAGTTATTTTTCACTTTGTAGTGTTTTGTTTTGGAAGTCGGTTTTATTTTTTGCTAAAAAGTTTTTATTTTTCACTTTTTAGTTGTGGAACCTACCCCACACAAATTCGAATACATAATTGAGCACAATAATTGTAGATATAGCCATGTAAATAACAGTGATAGGAAGTTATTAAAACACCATCACATCATCCACATGAAATAAGTGGGAAATATACGCATTATTGAAGCTAACTCAAAAACTCCCTAAGCTAAGTTAATAAAATTTATATGGGACCACCTCGGGTACCTAGGGTATACTTATACCCTATCAAACAAAAGAAGAATTTTCTAAATCGGTCCATCCGTCTTTGAGTAATCGCGTAACAAACATACAAAAAAAAAATACAAAAAAAAATACAGACGAATTGAGAACCTCCTCCTTTTGGAAGTCGGTTAAAAAAGGCAAAAATGCAACGCAAGCCGCGAAAAAATTTTGCGATGTTTATGGACCTAGTGTAGTGTTTGTAAGAGTAGCACAAATTTGGTTTAAGCGTTTTCAATCCGGAAATTTTGATGTCAAAGATGCACGTCGCTCTGGTTGCCCTATTACGGATAAAATGGATGCCATTTTTGAAAAACTGGAGCAAGATTTGATTTTGCTAGACCTAAAACAAAAGATGACATAGTAAAAAGTGTCCGGCAATTTAATAAGAAAAACCGGGAAAACAAATTGAACACAACTCATATTAAAATATCTAGCCCAGCAAAACCTATATATAATATATAGCGGAAAATCTAAAACTAAAAGCTCAGCGCTTATTTTACTTAGCTAGAACCTTTGCCAAAGTTAACTCTTATAAGTTTTGCTGGACTTCATACGGTAAAGTTTATCTGAAAAAGGACGAAGGTGGAAAACACATACCTACTGATTAAAAATGAAGATGAGGTCAACAACCTGCGCAAATGACTTGCCGATTATTTCTATTGTAATATGGATATCACTTGTTTAGTATATTTTTGGTTCACCTGTTTACAGCAGTTTGTAAGAAATCATGAAATTATACACTTACACGACCTTCACACGTCACACCTCACACAAAATTATATTATACATACAAAAATTATCGCCCTATATCCTTATTACCTACCTTATCAAAACTCTTTGAAAAAATCATCAAAACTAGATTGATGGCACATTTAGGTATTAACAAAATTATTAATCTGAGACAATTTGGATATCAGAAAGGCGTTGGTACCTCGGATGCTATGAACACTTTAATTAATGACATAGTTAGTAAATTAAATGAAAAAATGAAAGTAGCTGGATTATTTGTTGACCTCAGTTCTGCTTTTGACACCATAGATTATGAACTATTACTTACTAAACTCGAACATTATGGTATAAGAGGCAAGACATTACAACTTATGACATCGTACTTACAAAATAGACGAATGTATGTAGAAGTTAAATGTATAGACGAGAATAATCACGAAATAATTCACAAGTCGAAAATGACATACGTAAAACGCGGTGTGCCTCAAGGCTCAATTTTAGGACCTATACTATATATTATTTTTACAAATGACTTACTCAACTTCTTGAATGAAACTCGGCCGAACGAGAAACTTGTTGTTTTCGCAGATGACACAACTATGGACTTTAGTCTGAAATAAAGTTATATTATTATTATTATAGTAATTGGGGCAAAAGATATAGAAAAATTGACATTAGATACAAATATAATTATAGAAAAAATTTGCGAATGGTTTACAGTCAACAACTTATTGCTAAATACAGGTAAAACTAACCTCATGTTATTTAAGACTACGACTCGTCAAAATGACAACTTTGATATACAAATAAATGGAGACAGAATTGAATTAGTGGACAAGGTTAAATTCTTAGGGATTAATATAGATTCGCATTTAAATTGGAAACCGGAGCTTGCTGTTATTGAATCCTCCATATCGTCAGCATGCTACGCACTTAGGAGTCTTAGGGATGAATTGAACATAGAACAGTTAAAGGCCGTATATTATGCATTGGTCGAATCTAGGATAAGGTATAGCGTCGTGCTCTGGGGAAATAGTTACAGTTATAACTGGCAGAGAGCGTTCATCTTACAGAAACGAGCCATAAGGACAATAGTCAGAATTGCACAACCTGTATCCTGCAAAGATTACTTTAGAAAATTGGGAATATTAACAGTACCTAGCATATATATATTGGTCCTCTTAAGTCATTTTGCTAAGTATCTACATGAGTTTGAATCACAAGAGGAACGTGAGATTAGAGAAAGCACGCGAAGAAAAATTATTAAGCAACAAATAGCACCAAAACTAAATATAGTAGAGCATTGCTCGAAGTACCAAGCTGTAGAGATATTTAATAAGTTGCCTTCTGAGCTAAAGATCCTGATTTATAACACCCACTTGTTTAAAACAAAATTAAAAGCCTTTTTATTAGAAAAATGTCTTTATAATATTTCGGAACTAATGTCGAACAACAATAAATGATTTACATTCGAAATCTGTTTGACATTATACAAGTATTTTAAACCTGTTTGACATTATATTTTTAAACCTATGTGACATTATATTTTAAACCTGTTTTGACATTATACTTTTAAACCTGGGTGACATTATATTTTAAACCTGTTTGACATAACATTTTAAATCTGTGTTGACATTAAAAAACTTTTTTAATCTGTTTTGACAATATACTTAAAACTGTGACATTCTATTATAACTATTTAGCACTATACTTAAATATTACTTAAAATGTCAATTAATAATGTATAGTTCATTATATGTATGAGTAAGTTGCATGTATTATTCAACACAATGTAAATTGTTTTATGAATAAATGAAATGAAATGAAATGAACACCCGCACACACCAATATATACCAAGTATGCTTTTTAAGATCTATGTTTAAAAGACTCCATTCACACAATTTGGAGATCCTAACACATACATTCCTTCGTTTCTGTTGGCGATGTCACGAGTTTACAACATTTATTTGTGATATAGTTTCCCATACCGATTTCAATGGCTAATAAAATAATATGTACAGATGTAGACGTTGTCTCTGTGGCAGATAGTTACTACTGTGATATCGACACGTGTAACGATATGACAAAGAGCTCTGGGACCTCTCTAAAAATTATTTGCCAAAATATATGCAGTATACCTATATAAAAATTTCGATAATTTTCAAGCTCAATTATGTAGATTTTCTTTTGACATTGACATCGTTATACTCACTGAATGCTGGATAAATGATAATAAACCTATCCCCACTCTTGAAAATTATGAACTTTATTTCTCCAAAACACGCCTAAACCAAAATGGTGGTATTATTATATATATAAAGAAACATATTAAATGTACAGTCGAGGAACCTGAGTCAATAGGCGCAGAATTTCTCTTAATAAAAATTCATCCAGACATTAATATACTTGCTGTTTATAGGTCCCCCTCCATATACTGCACAAATAACTTCTTAGCCTCATTAGATAGTATCGTACGACCATTAAAAGCAAAAAATATTGTTATTGCGGGTGATGTTAACATTGACATCAAAAAAGACAATACAGACAGAAATAGTGCGTCTTATTTAAATATGACTGCGGAACTAGGACCGTTATCAGCGCACATCTATCCAACAAGGCTACAAAACTGTTTAGATCATGTCATGTTAAATACATGTTATCCAGCTACAGTCTTTGTATTACATACTACAGTAACTGACCACGACTCTGTGCTACTGTGTTTATATTGCTCTGATCAACAAAATACCACTAATAACTTCTACACTAGCATAGACTACGAGGCAGCCATTGCGCACCTAGAAACTGTTGACTTCTCATTTATTAATAATGACAATGATGCGAATGAAGCTGCTACTCTTTTTGTTGAGACTATCTCTGTAGCAGTGAAACAACATTCAAAAGTACTCACTAGACCTTGTCGAAAAAGAATTCGTAAGCCTTGGCTTACCTCAGACTTGTTGCGCTGTATCCGCTACAGAGACAAACTAGACAGGAAATTTACTAAACAGCCACAAAATCAAATTCTGGAAACAACATATAAAAGATACCGCAATTTCTGCAACTCATTACTCAAAAAACTCAAACGAAGCTATGAAAAGTCTTTACTACAAAACGCCAAAAGCAACAGAGACAAATGGAATGCTATCAAATCTATAACTGATACAAAAAAACAAAAATCGTGTGCAGATAAACTGATACCCATAACTAAAAATGGATTACAGGCAGTAGAGGAGGTAAATCGCCACTTTGCAGGCATTGGTAAACAGCTTGCAGCTGACATTGTAACGCAAACTACTACACCATATATATTTAAAATGCCCTCCACTCCCAACTCTATCGTTCTACTTCCCCCTGATGAGGCCGAAATCGAGTCACTAATAATGAACTTAAAGAATGATTGTGCCGTTGGATGGGACTCTATTTCAGCTAAGTTTGTCAAGCTAGCCCAGCATGCTCTTATTGGCCCATTAACAAAGCTTTTCGAAATATGTTTTAAACAAGGTGTATTCCCAAGAGTTTTTAAAAAGTCCATTATTACTCCTGTCCACAAGAGTGGGGTGAAAGACAATGTTCGAAACTATCGGCCTATTTCTGTTCTAACAGCTATGTCGAAAATTCTGCAAAAGGCGCTCAATAGTAGACTCATCAATTTCCTCGAACGCAACAAAATACTATCAGACGCACAATATGGCTTCAGGTCGGGAAAAAGCACTGAAGACGCGATTAGCCAACTGATAGATCATGTCACGCGTAAACTAGATTCAAAACAAAAATGAGTAGGCGTTTTTCTAGATTTAGCAAAGGCCTTCGATACCGTTTCAATCCCTGCTCTTGTGGATAAGTTGGACAGGATTGGTATACGTGGAAATGCCCTAAATATTTTTAAGGACTTTCTCTATGACCGCACACAGAGAGTTAAAATAAAAGAATACACTAGATCTGATGCCGAGGTAACCCACGGCGTCCCACAAGGCAGTATACTTGGGCCCAGCCTTTTTCTCATTTATATAAATGACGTATGCCAGCTATCTCTTGAGAATGGTAAAGTCTTAACCTATGCTGATGACACAGCATTAATATTTCATGGGGACACTTGGGACCAGGTTCAACAGCTCGCCGAATCAGGCCTACACAAAGTTGGACACTGGCTTACAGCTCTCACTCTAAACATCTCAAAAACCACATATCTACAATTCCACTTCTCTAAAATCCAACCTCCAGACACAAACATTAAGTTACATACATGCAACTCGCCTAACATGCATAGCGACTGCCCATGTCTGGCCTTACACAGAGTTACACAGGTCAAACATCTAGGCATTTTGTTGGACGAAAAGCTTAGCTGGCGGCAACACATTGATCTTACTTCTACTCGAATCCGGAAACTAATCTGGGCCTTCAAAAAGCTGAGATATGTGGCAGATTTTGAATTATTACGCAGGGTACTGCACATGCACTGGCGGCGTCTGTCATGAGCTACTGTATTGTAGTTTGGGGTGGTGCATGTAAAACATTCATGATACACCTTGAAAGAGCTCAAAGGTCCCTGTTAAAAGTTATGACAATTAAACCCGTCCTACTCCCTACATTATATGAGTTGTGTAAAGTACTCACTGTGAGGCAAACTTACATTCTGCAGGTAGTTGTCAAACAACACACTATCACACCCTATACTGATAAACACAAAAATAAAAGAACCATACCTAAGACAGCGTGCTCACCAGTCCACCTACCTATATAATAAGTTAAAGACGACGCTAAATATGAATCCACTAACAATTTACGAAACAAGACAAACGGTGAAAACTTGGTTGCTTTCACATGATTATGAAAAAAACCGAAAAACTATTGCAGCGGATGTGAAGCATATTATGGTATATCTCGCTTAGACACATACAAAAATTCTCGAATTCACGCAAAGAGCTACATACTCTACCTCATAGACAATCTCTTACACACGCACACCCTCACCCACACACAACACTTCACACCCACGCCACTCTCACGCTCACACTCTCATCCTTACACACTCCTCCACACTACTCCTACCCCCACAGTTATACAGTGTCATTTTCATTGTTTTCAAATTCATACTTTGTCACAGCTTAATTTTAACTCCCTTTCATTTTTTTTTTTTAATTTAATTTAATTTAATTTTGTTATTATTATTATTATATGTTATTGTTATAATTATATATCTTAAATTAAAAATATCAAATATTTATCTTAATCTCAATCATTAAAAATAATTTTATTTGAATATATGTATAACTATTTAGAATCGAATATATGTAACTATAAATTTCAATATTAATATTTATGTTGTAAAAGTCGAGGTGTTTCTATTAAATTATTGCATACAGAAGGCATGTAATAAGGAAGAAGAAACTGACTCCTGAAATACAGGTATTACATACCTAGCTCTGGAGTCAGGGCTTCACAATAATTGTAACTATGTTTTTCAAAATAAATTATTATTATTATTATTATTTTTATTACTATTACCTACAAGATGGCAAAAAGTTATCGAAAAAAATGGTACCTACATACTTTAGTTAAATGTAAATAAACTATATTAAAAAATGTTTTGAATTTTCTTAAAAAATGCGAAGAAACTTTTTCCCCAACCTATTATATATATGAATCAAGAATTGTACCTTGATACACTTGTGCCGATGTTTTGATACCTTTTTCACAAAAATATGGCTCAGTCACTCCTTCATAGCTAACACCCCACCAAACCATCACTGAAGTCGGATAATGCCCTCGTTGCACTCTGTCGACTAATTGGGAAGCTTCCTTAGAGCTTTCAGCATAAATACGGTCATTTTGTTTGTTAAAATGTTGCTCAATTGTAAAGATTTTCTCATCCGTAAACAAAATTTTTCTGTGACCCCCCTTTGCGTACCGCTTCAGTAGTTGTTTCGATTTTACCACCCTATTCTTTTAGGCTTGAGAAGGTAGTTAAGCCCCTTAACAGTGAAGAATTTTCCCATGAAAAGAGTGCGTGCTTCTATTGATAACTGCCTCAACGTATTAAGGACTGTATTGCAGCCAATGGAGACCACTTCGAATAAGCTTTTTATATTTTAAATTGTTTTATATTTATGTATTAAATTAACACACTGTAAAAGTAATAAATATTATTTGCAATAAAAAATATTTATTTTTCTTCGTGACAATATTTATGGCAAGACTGGGTATATATAATAGGTTGGGGAAAAAGTTTCCTCGCATTTTTTAAGAAAATTCAAAACATTTTTTTAATATAGTTTATTTACATTTAACTAAAGTATGTAGGTACCATTTTTTTTTTTTTTTTTATGAATGGCATCTCGTAGTTGACCTAGAGAGGTCGAGACTACTTAACCGGACTATCCTGTGGCTGCCTTAAGAAAAACTCAAAGCCTCCAGCCAGGGGCAAAAAACTTACAGACTAAGCGACTACACGCTAAGGGCTCCCCCTGTGGGGAACGGGCCTCGGCTTAGGGCGTCGCTGGGGGGAGGACAGCAAGATGGGACAGGCTGGATCAGATTTGAATTATTATTATCAGGGGAGTTTAAAGCTACAGGCTCAGCTACGCCACCAGCTGGCACATCATACCCGAGCAAGGGACGGGGGGGAGGACCATTATTACGGGGTCGTCGCGAGGGACCTCGGCGGCGAGGTCGGAATGTCGATTTGTTTTTGTTCCTACGGTCCCTACTGCTCTCCTGGAGAAGAGTTATGGGGTCGTCGGGATCTGAGAGGACAAGCCTGGGGCGGCGGACCTTACTGATACGAGAGGGGACATAGCTAGCCGCCTCGACAACCAGAGGGTTGCGATGGTTGGTGGCTGAGTCGAAGAAACGCTTGGAATTGCGTTTCAAGAACTGGGAGATGGTGGGAATGTCGAGATCGACATGGAGGATTTCGTTCCGAACGAACCAAGGGGCTCCCGTTGCCTTTCGGAGGAAACGGTTTTGGAGGGCCTGCATCCTATGTATGAGGTGAGGTTTTGCGTGCGCAAACACTGAACCCGCATAGGTCATGATGGGGCGAATGCACGCTGTATAAATGCGCAATTTGCACCTAAGTGACAATTTGCTACGTGCATTCAGAACGGAGTGGAGCCTACCGAGAGCGAAAGCGGCGCGCGAACGCACCTGCTTTATGTGCTCAGCGAAGGAGAGGTGGTGGTCGAGGGTCACACCGAGGTATTTGGCTCGCGTCTCCCAAGGGATCGGCTTGCCGAACATGGTGATCGGTCGGGGGGGGAGTCGAGTGCGACGCGGTCTCAGAAAGAGAACCGCTTGACTCTTGTCGGGATTGACCTCGATTCTCCACTTCCTAAACCAGGCGCCGAGATTATCGACTGCGGTTTGGAGAGTGCGAGATATCGGGTGTTGGTCCCTGCCCGAATAGTAAATGGCCGTGTCGTCTGCGAACAGAGCTAACTGCGCCTTTTTACTTTTCGGGATATCGCTGGTGAACAGCGTGAAAATGAGGGGAGCGAGCACAGAGCCCTGAGGGACTCCTGCACGGATGGGATGGGGGGAGGATAGCGCTCCTTCTATGCGATAGCGAAAGGTGCGATTCGACAAAAAGTCTCGTAAGATGAGTACGAGACGATCCGGCACGCCAAGTTGGTAGAGCTTATATAATAAGCCGTTGTGCCAGACTTTGTCGAACGCTTTCGCTATATCAAAGAAGACAGCGCCCGTCATCAAACCACGTTGGAAGCCAACGCTTATGTGTTCGATGATGCGGTGGACCTGATGAACGCAGGAATGCTGCGTTCGGAAACCAAACTGCTCGTTAGGGATCAGACCCTTTGTCTCGGCATAGTCTCTGAGTCGCTTATAAATAAGCCTCTCATAGATTTTGCCGAGCACATTGAGCAGACTGATGGGGCGGTAGCTAGAGGGCTCAGCCTTGGGCTTACCGGGCTTGGGGATGCCAATTACAGTGGCCTCTTTCCATGCTTGAGGAAAGATGTTGTTAGCCATGGCACCATTGAAGATGGTGACCATGAGCATTATAAGGTGGGCGGGGAAGAGTTGGATCACCCTATTGGTAATTCCATCTGAGCCGGGGGCTTTACGGGGTTTAAGACCCTTGATTATGTCCTGCACCTCGTCTGGAGTGACGGGGTGCAGGGGACAATCAGGGTCTTCAACGGGAGGGAGGGAGGCTCTACGTTCGACTTCCGCGTCGACCTCAGAGAGGTGAGCTTGGTCTACTGGTTGGGAGCTGGGTGAGCACTGAGTCTCAAGACTGTCGGCTAGGCATTCAGCCTTGTCGACATCATCGAAAGCGATGGTCTTGTCAGGGCGGATAAGGGGGGGCATAGAGGCAGTCTCTTGGGATCTGAGCTTCCTCTGGAGTTGCCAGAAGGCTAGGTGGGTAGGCTCTAGGTCGCTCAGCATCTTATCCCAGCCAGTGTTACGCAGCTCCTCTATGCGTTTCTTTACAGATCTCTGTAAAGAGCGCATATGGGCTTTGTTCGCTTGGCAGGGAAAGCTGCTGTAGGCACGGACAGCCGCGTTCTTCTCATTCAGCAGCTCACGCACATCGTCCGGCAACTTCCAGCGATGGTCTTCCATCGCTGGAATTTCCCTTGAACAATCGTCCAGGACAGATTGTACGTGTTCTGTGAATGAGTCGATCGCGGCCGTCGTGTCAGCGATAGAGTCAAAGTGGTCGGGGATGGAGTCTAAGTGGGGGGACGTGGTGGATTTCAGACATTCGCTTACTTTCCTCCAGTCGGTCACTTTTTGAGTGAGAGGGGGTTGGCTGGGGTCACGGAGACCTATGCGGGGTGCCAGGTTTACAACGACTGGTCGGTGGTCAGAGGTCAGTTCATGTATCGCCTCTACAGAATCCAACCGTAGGTTGACATTCTTTAGAAGCGCCACATCAAGTACGTCAGGGGCGTGGTCAGGGTTGTGGGGAAAGTGAGTAGGAGTCATCGGGGCGATGACATCGAAACTCAGGAGGGAGCAGAGGTTGAACAGAAGTCTACCTCTGCGAGAGGTCCTGGTACTATTCCAGGCGGAATGTTTGGCGTTGAGGTCACCCGCTATGATAACGGATTCACTCAAGCCAAAAAGGGTGGAAAGGTCAGCAGATAGGGAACTATCTGAGGAAGTCGGGGAGAGGTAGGCCGATACTAGAGTGATCGGTTGGTGGCCTGTCATGCCTAGGCGGCAGACAGTCACTTCTAAGTCTGAGAGGGGGGGAGGGTCTATAGGGATGCAGTATAGGCCTCTCTTGTAGTAGATAAGGGTGCCGCCCAGGTGACATCGAGTCCTGTCGTTGCGAACTATGCGATAGTTGGCAATAGACGGGTTTCGATGACGAGGCTTTAAAAAGGTTTCCTGAACTAGGAGGATGTCTATTTGGTGATCGCGGAGGAAAGTGGCGATCTCAGTACGTTGGCTATGAATGCCATTGGCGTTGAAAAAACCTAACTTGAGGGAACGGGGTTTGAATCTAGCTAAGATGCCTTTATCCATTGTTGATTTATTTTTTGGTAAAGGCCATCAGAGCTTGCGTAATCTCCGGGTACGCATTATAGATGCTCTGGATCCTGAAGAGATCACAGGCATTCCTAGCGGCCACGATTTCGGTGGCCATTTGGGTGGCTCGAGGGGACATGAAGGTCAGGAACGTGCCGGAGATAACGCTAAAGTTATCTAGAGGCAGACCTTGACTGGCTCCTGCGGGTGAGCGAGGAGGGGGGGGAGCTGAGACAGCGGGAGCTGAGACAGCGGGAGCGGGGGCAGCAGCTCTGGGAGGAGCTGTGGGTTTCCGGGCATCCGTGGGAGCCGGGATAAGAGGGGGGGGAGGGGGAGGCTGGAAAGCAGCCAGAGCAGGGAAGGCCTGCTGGTGGTTGAGGTAATTCCACGGACTGGGTCTCTGAGGACTTAGTCGCGTGGGCATCTCGGTTGAGGGGAGTACCAAAGAAGGGCATTCCCTTTGCTGGCGAGCGTTGGCACGCTTGGCCAGTTTAGGGGAGGAGCTCTTTGGAGCTTTGGAGCAGCCACGGTAATTGGCTGGGTGCCCCGACAGGCCACATAGCACACAGCTGGGTGGGTCGGGGCAGAGGGAACGGTCTTTTGGCCGGGGGCAGTCTGCCGTGCCATGCTCTCCCAGGCACTTTACGCACCTCGGTGTGGCATGGCAATGCCGCTGCGAGTGGCCATAGAGCTGGCATCGGTGGCATTGGCCAACGATGCTGCTCTTATCGGGTTTCTCGATCTGAATGCCTGTAAGGCAACAGATCGATCTGACTAGGTACCATTTTTGTCGGCGACGAGACCCTATCTAGGCACATGGGCGCAAGTAGCGCCGGGACCGCTACGCAAAAATGATGTGAGAATATTGTTATTAACTTAGAAACTTTTAAAGTGATTTATTTTGTGTTTTCTATGTTTCTAGTTAGTTATTTAAGTTAGATTTGTTATTAGTTTTTGTACTATAAACCAATAAGACTGTTTTTGAAAGGATTCTTATAAGAATAAATTAGTTCAAGTAAAATTACGTAACTTGAAAACTCACTTTTTTGTTTATAGATAGATTTTGATAATTTTTGTTTTAAAAGATAGGTTTAGTCATAAAACTATGTATACCGTTTGAATTATGAAAATCGGACAGTTAGTTTAGAAATTATAAGGGATTTTGTATAATGAAAATACGTAAAGTCGCAATTTTTACAAGTTAATGTTCTAGGATTTTTTTTATTGTTTATAGTTAAGTTGTAAATTAATGTCTAATTAGCATAAGGACTATATAAGGAAGGATAAACAATAACAAACTGTAAAATTGTATCATAAAAGGTTTATAAAATAAAGGCTTAAAGATTTCGGCTTAGTGAAAAATACAAGCAAAAGAGATCTAAAATACGCGGTTCTCTTTAAGGTAACGAAGGCCGGCCTCACCGGGTATAAATTAAGCGACATTTGGTTGCAAAATTCAGTCACAGCTCAGCCGTCGAAGAGGCAACAACAACAAGAACAAGCCGAAATCTACAAGCAAGAATCAAGAAAATCCTGCATTTTATTTCACCGCCTCTTCGCTGATCATCCCTCCGAGGTCCGCCTAGTGGGTTGTACCCACCACTACGTACGCTTTCAGGGGAGCGTGGTGACGTGTGTCACCAGCAGAGTAAGTAAGGAACATACGTCAAAAACGTGGGAGACTGTCCCAGGGTACGGCCGTTGGATACTGGACGTGTCAACGGTCACCGCCCCTCAACAATTGGTCCTTCGAGAAACGGATCCCTGCAAGAAGAAGCCAGAAGATTAAGAAGACTGCAAGATGCCAGTAACCAGGTCGCAGAAGGATGTCCCCTCACGCCCCCCGTCCCGTCCTACCAATGTGGACGCGACAGTAGAAGCGTCAGGGTCAGAAGGGGTCACGTCTGCGTCAGCGTCAGCATCATCAGAAACTACAGGATCATCAGGCACCAACACTTCTTCGGGTACAACGACTACGGAAGGAACCACGGCTGAAACTGTGACCACGGCGTCATCCAAGAATGAACAGAAGAAGGAAGATGCCACACGAAAGGAGACGACTAAGAAAACCCCAGAAGATGTCCCGGAAGAGGGTGTCCATGGTTCAACCACGACCCTAAAGCCGAAGGGGGTCAGTCGTCGTGCCAGGTCTACCAGGACCACGAGCTCCTTGGCCAGAAGACGCGAGCTGGAAGCCAGAGAAGAATTAGCACGCCTGGAACTGAAACAAGCACAGGCTGCGGCGAAGCTAGCCCGAGTCAGACTGGAGATGACACAATGTGAAGATGAGGACTCCGTGGATGATGAAGACCAGGAAGACAGAACAGCCCAGGTGCGGAACTGGATCGAGTCATCAGTATTAGAAGATGGCAACAAGAAACAACCAGAGCAGCGAGGTCAACACACTGCAGAAGAGCCACAGAAGGTGAAGCCTGAAGAGAACTCTTCAACGAAAGGAGCTACGATCGAGATTCAAGCGTTGGCGACTGCCTTGAAAGAAGCCTTTTCCACAAGAGGAGGACCAGCAGCACAGCCAAGCTACATCCACGAGCTACCCTACTTCGACGGCAACAGCAGCGAGTGGTTGGCCTTCAAGGTTGTTTATGAAGATACAGCACCAATGTTCAACGAAGTCCAGAATATGGCGCGCTTAAGAAGAGCGCTGAAGGGCAACGCAAGAGAAGCTATCAAGAGCCTGTTGTACTCCGAAGCCTCTCCGTCAGAAGTAATGCAAGCCCTCAGAAGAAGATATGGAAGACCTGATGCGCTGGTTTTGGCAGAATTGGATAAGGTCAAGGCGCTACCGAAGATTTCAGAAAATCCAAGGGACATTTGCGTCTTCGCGAGCCAAATCAACAACAGCGTAGCAGCAATAAAAGGACTGAAGAAATCACAGTACCTGCATTCACCTGAAATGGTGAAACAAATCGTGGACAAGATGCCGACGGTTCTCAAGTTCCGATGGTATGACTTCACTGCAGCATCAGAAGAAGGCGACTTCTCCGACCTGACGCTAGTATCCAAGTTCCTGAACATAGAAGCGGACAAATGTGGAGCCTTCGCGACTTCAGAAGAAAGAAGCGGGTTCAAGAAGACCAATCGACAAGCAGCACATTCAACGAAAGAAAAGAACTTCAAAGAAAAGGATTCAAGACAACAAGAGAAGACTTGCCCTATATGTGAGGGTGAACATTTTCTCGTCGAATGTCAGAAGTTCCAGAAGATGTCGGTGCAAGATCGGTGGGCAACAGTAAAGAAGAGTCGCGTCTGCTTCAAATGTCTTCAAGGGAAACACAGGAAGGAGAGCTGCAGAAAACCACCGTGCAAAGAATGCAAGAGGTGGCATCATCATCTGCTGCACGTCGAGTCAGAAGAAAGGACCTCGGAGGAAAAGAAGAGCGAGAGACCACAAGAGGCGGTGAGCGTCACGACATCAGTGAACGCAGTCAACAATACGAAAGCATACCTGAAGATAGTTCCAGTAGAAGTCTTCGGGACAAAAGGATCAAAGAAAATATTAGCCCTTCTGGATGAAGGGTCAACCGTGTCACTTCTGGATGAGAAGGTGGCACAAGAAGTCGGCGCACAAGGAAGCAAGGAAGAACTGGTAATTGAAACAGTGGGAGGAAGGTTGATAAGGAATAAGGATTCTCAGATGCTGGACCTTATGGTAAAAGGGGTTCATCAGGAGAACAAGAAGACACTGAAGAGAGTCCGCACAATCAACGATTTGAAGCTCACTCCACAGTTCCTAGACAAAAAGAAGATTCAAGATTATCAGCACTTAAAGAAGATCGCCGACTCTCTATATTACGAAGGGGAGTCACCACAATTGCTCATTGGTCAAGACAATTGGGAGCTAATTGTGACTCAAGAAGTAAGAAGAGGGAAACCAGGGGAACCAGTTGCTTCAAGAACAGGACTTGGATGGGTGCTCCACGGGTCAGACAGCGGAGGTGCAAGACCAGTACACTTCCTGAACACATGTCTACATGTCAGCACGCCAGAAGAAGAGATGCATCAAGCCATCAAGGATCACTTCGCGATCGAGGCACTTGGTGTGCAACCAAGAAGACCCACTACAGATTCAGAAGGAAGAGCACTCACCATCCTAGAGAAAACCTGCAGAAGACTTGAAGATGGTCGATTCGAAGCTGGACTTCTATGGAAGAATGAAGAAGAACGAATGCCAGAAAGCTACACGTCTGCCAAGAACCGATTAATCAACATCGAAAAGAAGATAGACAAGGATCCTCATTTGAAGACGGAATATGGCAAGCAGATCCAGCATCTAATCGACAACAAATATGCAGAAGAAGCACCTGACGAACCAGAAGATTCCAAGAAGTTATGGTTCCTCCCTCATTTCTCCGTAGTTCATCCATTAAAGAAGAAGATAAGGATCGTCTTCGACGCAGCAGCCAAGTCGAAAGGGAAAAGCCTCAACGACGCTCTACTGCCTGGACCAGATCTACTACAATCGCTCTTCGGTGTACTAGTGAGGTTTCGACAAGGACCTTTAGCAGTAGCGGCCGACATCAAGGAGATGTTTCTACAAGTTCGCATCAGACCAGAAGATAGAGACAGCCTAAGGTTCTTGTGGCGCGGAGATCATCGCGACGTGCCGCCTAAGAAGTACAGAATGACATCAGTTATTTTCGGCGCAACATCATCTCCAAGCATGGCCATCTACGTAAAAAACCGAAACGCAGCGGACTACAAGGAACAGTATCCAGAGGCGACAAGGGCAGTCGAGCTGAATCATTACATGGACGACTACTTGCACAGCTTCCATTCAGAAGAAGACTTCAGAAGGATAACAGCGCAGGTGGACTTCATACACAAGAAGGCAGGTTTCGAACTCAGGGCATGGGCATCAAACAGACCTGAGCTGCTGCAAGACATAAAGACTGAAACAATCGAAAAAACGGAAGTAAACCTTGGTGAAAAAGAAGAACAGACACTAGGACTACGCTGGTTCACAGAAAGGGACTCCATCGGCTTCAGGGCAAACCTCCGGAACACTCCGGAAGAAATAGCTAAGGGATTCAAGGTGCCTACGAAGAGGGAAGTCACCAGCGCCGTTATGTCTACCTTCGACCCATTGGGATTAGCGTCACCAGTCCTCATCCAAGGCAAGAAGCTGCTTCAGAACATATTGCGGAGCGGCGTCGGTTGGGACGAAGAAATAGAAAAAAGGGAATACGAAGCATGGAAAGTATATCTCGAGAACATGAAGCTGTTACAAGATCTTCAGATTCCAAGATGCCTGGCGCCACATCGCACCGAGGGGGAGCTGCACACGTTCACAGATGCGAGCGAAACGGCGTATGCAGCTACAGTCTACTGGAGAACAGAAGATGCGAACGGAACATACCACGTCAGCTTAGTGGCAGCGAAAGTACGAGTCACTCCGTTGAAGCCGGTATCGATCCCAAGACTGGAGCTACAGGCGGCCCTCCTTGGAAGCAGACTAGCCCATTCAGTAGAAGAAGAAATGGATCTGAAGGCAGTAAGGAAAACATTCTGGACAGACTCCAGTATTGTGCTCTCCTGGATCAAGACGGACCCGAGAACCTTCAAAACGTTCGTGGCTCATCGCTTGGCCGAAATAGAAGATCTCACCAAGCCTCAAGATTGGAGATGGGTGCCTACGACACAGAACCCTGCAGATGACTCAACGCGCGACGTGCCAGAGAACTTTAATTACGATCACCGATGGTACAACGGCCCAGAATTCTTAAGGAAAGAAGAAACTCACTGGCCTGAAGCAAGAACATTCAAAAAGGAAACCACCGGCGAAGAAAAGATAACGGACGTCGCAGCAACAGCAATCACAACTCATCCATCACCAGATCCTGAGAGGTTTTCGTCTTGGACGAGACTTTGGCGAGCCACCGCAAGGGTACTGCAGTTCATACAACTCTGCAGAACAAAAGAGAAGGTCAACGTCAGTAAAGAAGATCCCACCTGGAAAAGGACGAAAGGAAAGAAGACGAAAACAGTCGAGAAACAACATTCGTCTCCAAAGAGGCCAGAAAGAAACTACATACCACTAACCACAGAGCTGCTGGAACAAGCTGAAACCCTGCTGCTAAAGGGAAGTCAACAGAGAAGTTTCAGAGAAGACATCAAGCGACTAGAGCAAGGGAAACAGCTAGAAGGCAACAGCAAGTTAAAGAAGCTCGACATAGTGATGGAAGAAGGTCTCCTGCGTTTAAAAGGAAGAATCGACGCGATACAGGGCGTAACCAGAGACTACAAGCGACCCATCGTGCTCGACAGCAAGGAAAGAATAACACGACTCATCATTGAAGAGTTCCACTGCCGTTTCAACCACGGAAACCACGCAACAGTGATGAACGAAGTGCGACAACGCTACTGGGTACTAGGGTTGAGGTCAGCAATCAAGGCAGTTCAGCATCAATGTCAGTGGTGCAAAACGAAGAAGGCAAAACCACAAGAACTACCGACGGGCAACTTACCCAAAGAGAGACTGATGCACAGCAACCCTCCCTTTACGTGCACCGGAGTGGATTACTTCGGCCCAATGACGATCACCGTGGGAAGACGTCAAGAGAAGAGATGGGGTGCTCTATTCACATGCTTAACCACAAGAGCTGTGCACATTGAGCTCACTCCTTCACTCTCCACCGACAGTATGATCATGGCGCTGCGACGATTCGCCGCGAGAAGAGGAATGCCGAAGATCATCTACTCCGACAACGGAACCAACTTCGTCGGCGCAAATAAAGAACTGAAAGAAGCTTTAGATGACATGAAGAAAGAAGACCTCATCTCAGAAGCAGACAAGATCGGCGTGCAGTGGGCATTCATCCCTCCTGGTGCGCCTAACATGGGCGGCGCATGGGAGCGTTTGGTGCGATCAATAAAAACCGCACTGAACGCCACACTCAACGAAAGACATCCACGAGAGGAGGTACTCCACACCCTCCTACTTGAGGCCGAGCACATAGTCAATTCTCGGCCTCTCACCCATCTCTCCGAGAGCCTTGAGGAGGAAGCACTCACTCCTAACCACTTCCTCCTCGGGCGATCCTGCGGCGCAGCGAGAATCGGCAGCTTCAAAGACGACGAGCTCGTGGGCAGGCACACCTGGAAGACGACGCAGCGACTTGCCGACCACTTTTGGCAACGCTGGCTGCGAGAATACCTGCCCACTCTACTGCCGAGGAAGACGACGGGAAGAAGCAGCGCCACAGACCTACGCATCGGAGACATCGTTCTGATCGTCGACCACAGCCTGCCAAGATGCACCTGGCCACGCGGCAGAATCCAGGAGGTGTATCCGGGACCAGACGGGCGGACCAGAATCGTCGACGTCAAGACGCGAGGAGGAGTGCTGCGAAGACCCAGTTCAAGAGTGGTGCTGTTGGTGCCGGGAGTTTCGCCGAGCCAGGAGGATGGTGCTGCGCACGAGGGGGAGAATGTCGGCGACGAGACCCTATCTAGGCACATGGGCGCAAGTAGCGCCGGGACCGCTACGCAAAAATGATGTGAGAATATTGTTATTAACTTAGAAACTTTTAAAGTGATTTATTTTGTGTTTTCTATGTTTCTAGTTAGTTATTTAAGTTAGATTTGTTATTAGTTATTGTACTATAAACCAATAAGACTGTTTTTGAAAGGATTCTTATAAGAATAAATTAGTTCAAGTAAAATTACGTAACTTGAAAACTCACTTTTTTGTTTATGGATAGATTTTGATAATTTTTGTTTTAAAAGATAGGTTTAGTCATAAAACTATGTATACCGTTTGAATTATGAAAATCGGACAGTTAGTTTAGAAATTATAAGGGATTTTGTATAATGAAAATACGTAAAGTCGCAATTTTTACAAGTTAATGTTCTAGGATTTTTTTTATTGTTTATAGTTAAGTTGTAAATTAATGTCTAATTAGCATAAGGACTATATAAGGAAGGATAAACAATAACAAACTGTAAAATTGTATCATAAAAGGTTTATAAAATAAAGGCTTAAAGATTTCGGCTTAGTGAAAAATACAAGCAAAAGAGATCTAAAATACGCGGTTCTCTTTAAGGTAACGAAGGCCGGCCTCACCGGGTATAAATTAAGCGACATTTGGTTGCAAAATTCTTAAATCTCCCGGCGAGAGGCCCTTCTGGCCCCGCCAACGCTCGGTTAAGCAGCCAAGGCTCCCGGAGTCACCTGCGATAGGCCATTATTAAAAAAAAAAAAAAAAATTGCAAAATTCAGTCACAGCTCAGCCGTCGAAGAGGCAACAACAACAAGAACAAGCCGAAATCTACAAGCAAGAATCAAGAAAATCCTGCATTTTATTTCACCGCCTCTTCGCTGATCATCCCTCCGAGGTCCGCCTAGTGGGTTGTACCCACCACTACGTACGCTTTCAGGGGAGCGTGGTGACGTGTGTCACCAGCAGAGTAAGTAAGGAACATACGTCAAAAACGTGGGAGACTGTCCCAGGGTACGGCCGTTGGATACTGGACGTGTCAACGGTCACCGCCCCTCAACAATTTTGTTCGATAACTTTTTGCCACCTTGTAGGTAGGGACATGATCCCATTGCTATAGAAATTTTGGGACTTCTGGTCAAAATACCGCGACAAGTGGTTTTGGCAGTCCTCTCGTGATGTTAACCTGACACTGCCTATAGAATTCTGAAGAGACCGAAACAGGTGGAAATCTGAAGGTGCAAGGTCAGGACTATACGGCGGATGCATTAACACCTCCCAGCCAAACTCTCTTAATTTTTGCTGAGTGGCTAAAGATGTGTGAGGTCTAGCGTTATCATGATGAAAAACCACACCCCTTCTGTTGATTAATTCCGGCCGCTTTCTCTCAACTTCATGCTTTAATCTCATCAGTTGTTCGCAGTAGAGTTCAGAATCGATGGTCCTGCCTGGTGGTAACAGCTCATAATGAATAATGCCCTTCCAATCCCACCACACACACAGCATCACCTTGTTGCGAGTTAACCCGGGTTTCGCCACAGTCTGTGAAGCCTGACCGGCCTTTGACCACGACCTTTTTCGCACGTTCTTGTCATACGTGATCCACTTTTCATCACCAGTTATCAGCTTCTTCGAAAATGGTTCGGTTTCATTACGTCGTAATAAAGAATCACAAATGAGTACACGGTTCATTAGGTTTCTTTCAGTGAGCTCGTGAGGTACCCAAATGTCGAGCTTTTTTGTGTACCCAGTTTTTTTCAAATGCGCCAAA
This sequence comes from Dicycla oo, assembly GCA_948252095.1. Lineage (NCBI taxonomy): Eukaryota > Metazoa > Arthropoda > Insecta > Lepidoptera > Noctuidae > Dicycla > Dicycla oo. The sequence continues at coordinate 31,334,505 of OX411720.1, read as the reverse complement.
ACTGTTTTGTGGTCAATTTCCAGTTCTTCAGCTACGTCGTAACTACTAATATGCCGATCTTGCTCCACTTTTTCAAAAATGGCATACATTTTATCCGTAATAGGGCGACCAGAGCGACGTGCATCTTTGACATCAAAATTTCCGGATTGAAAACGCTTAAACCAAATTTGTGCTACTGTGCTCCATAAACATCGCAAATTTTTTTCGCGGCTTGCGTTGCATTTTTACCTTTTTTGTAGTAAAATTTTAAAATGTATCGAATTTCTTCATTAGATTCACTCATCTTGACGGTACGAAAAACAAATGAAAATCACACATTTTCCTAATTTGAATTTGGAATTATGTTCTTTAAAATTTAAACTTTCAATGATACCAAAACCAGCCAGATACAAATAGTATAGCCAAAAAGATTTTATTACAAGTTCATACATACTATAATGCGAAAAGACTTTTTCCCCAACCTAATATAATCATATTTGCATCAACATACATCCTCATACTGACTTGAAAAAAAGTAACAAAATTTGAATTTCGCGGGCTATGCTGGCGCTTTCGTCTTAAGGGACTTACGAGACTTATTCAGCCTAATTCAGCATTAGTTCATTGAAAAAAAAAAAACAGTTTTGTATGGAACGACGTGGACAGCTGAATGCATCTGCAGTTCAGCGTTCGTACGCATTGAATTGAGCTGAATAAGGCCTCATAAAGGTACGCTTACGATCCGTTTGCGAGGCCCTCCGCACACGGATCGTAAGCGTATCTTTATGACGCAACGAGTACGAGGCCTGCAGAGTTCTACAAACGAATCGTCGCGTAGACATATTGTTTTGTAAGCGAAATCTCATTAGTTGAAATCATGGCGTCACTGGAACCAGACGTTTTCGATGGATTTATTGATAATCTTACTTTTTCTTCAGGCGAAGAAGATTTTTTATCGTTTGACTATGTCAGAAGTAGAAAGCGTCGTGCACATTGGGCCATCCATAAATCGCAAATAATTCCAAGAAAAGATTATTTGTTGCTGCACGTGAACTCTCAGATGATAATAAATTCAAATAAACTCTTTTGCAAAAAAAACGAGCACTTTAGATTTTTTTCTCTACTTCAATGAAAAGAACAAGAAAGAGGTTTTATTAATTTAACGATGGATTGGGATGTTATTTTAAGCATCCTACCATGACTCTTTACGTTCCAAATTTAAATTTTGAAATTAACAAAAGAAAAATAATGATTATTGTAAAATTGCTTTACTAATGGCGCGAATTCCTGAGGGGATTTTTTTACTGATTACTAAAATTTTAAAACTTTTTGTATATTTGCTGCAAATCAATTAATTAAATCTTTCTTTTTACATTAAATACCACTTTTTGATATGAGTGATAAAGCGATAAGGGCTAGTAAAATTATAGCCCTACTTGAAAAAGGTTGTTCGCAAACTTACATGTCTCAGCGGCTAAATGTGAGTCGTTCAACTGTCCAGAAGACTTGGCAATGGTATTAAGAGACCGGTTCGGTCAAAAAAAGATCCAGTTTGGGAAGAAATCGATGCACAGAACCAAGCGATGACCGCTTTATGGTGAGTCAGGCGTTGCGGAATCGTAAGTACTCAAGTGTGGACCTGAAGAAGAGCCTTGAAGAAGTAAGAGGCGTAGGCCTACAAGTTAGCTTGTGGACGGTCAAGAGGAGGCTTTTGGCTGCCAGGAGGAATCAGGAGTCGGCTCGGGGCCCTAAATTACTCCGTGAGCACCGTGTTGCTCGACTTCAGTTTGCTCGAAACTGTGCTTCATGGACTCTGGAGGGCTGGAATAAAGTATTGTTTTCTGATGAAGCTAGAATCTCTTTGTGTGGAGAGGATCGACGCCGGCAAGTGCTGCGAAGACCACGGGAATGCTATGCGGAAGTGTGTTTCGAAGAAATCACTCCTTATGGTGGAGGCTCCGTTATGTTTTGGGCAGCAATTAATTCGACGGAACGTACGGAGTTAGTTTTCATAGAAAATTGAACATTAAATGCACACCGGTACGTAATGGAAGTCCTAATTCCATATGCACAACCCGCATTTACTGCACTTGGGGAAGATTCCATTCTTATGGACGGCAATGCTCGCCCGCACAGTTCGGGTGACGTGGAAGCGTACCTACATGCAAGAAGTTGGGATCCATCGTTTAGATTGGCCAGTTCGAAGTCCTGACCTCAATCCAATTGAGCATATCTGGGATGTTCTAAAGAGACGGGTAAGATCAGTGCAACCTGCCCCACAAAACATCAGGGAGCTAAAAGGAGTCATTGCAGAAGAGTGGGAACGTATTCCTCAAAACGATATTAAAAACATCGTGGAAAGCATGCCCAGAAGGATTCAAGCTGTGATTTTGCCAAGAGGTCACACTCGTTATTAGGTTTTTACATTTGTAACTTTATTTAATTTTAAAAAAAGTAAAAAAATCTTCTTGTCTTTATTGCCGACCACTTCTTATTATTGTTTGGCCATGTACATCGGTTTTAAAGAGTTCATCGATTTTTTTTTAATTGCCAGAATTCACTTCACGCGTGTTAATTTACACGATTATAAGTATGCAGACTACGTTAAACAATTAAATTTCAATTAATTAACTCAAATCGACCTTCGAACGTAAATTTCCTTAGGTGCCCGTTTTTTTTTCAAAAGAGTGTATAAAGTTAATTACATTCAATAAAAAAGTCATATCGAAAAGTACAGAAATTATTTATAAGTTATTATTTTTTCATAAAAAAAAGTATTTTTACGCCAGTACGCTACGACTATCGTAAAGACAGTAAAATTCTCATACGATTCGCTGCAGCACCTCTTCGTATGCGGACTAGTTTGAACATGCACGTGTTCGTATGGCTCTCGTGCTACGCGCGTATTACGATACGCTTACGATACGACGCCGTGTGCGGAGGGCCTAAGTGTAGTTAGTCCCTAAAGGGACGATCGCACACGTCTTGTTGGCCTTAACACTATACTACTACTACACTTTTAAATTAAACTATTTTTCATCCTGTTAACGTTATCTATATTTAAGTATTATAGTGTTATATTATTTTTATTAAATTATTTTATTTATTATTATTATTTAACTATAAAACCATCTGACAACAAAATATTCTGTGGGGACTCAGTGTGGGGTACTGTCGCATGGTGTAGAAGCGGTTGCTACGTAACTATAATTACCGCCGCAACTTAACGAGGAGCCATTCTAATAGGTACTGTTTGTTTTAAATCAGTACTTGACACAAAATACATTCATTGCTAATAGATAAAACTGATTAAAATTTATTTAAAATTCTTTATGTTATGATATTTACGATTAATAAATATACCTAGGTATAAATAATACCTACTTTATGTAGTAGGTATGTCTAAATATCTGGAACATCCGGAGTTGTTTTATATATGATAATTTAACAAATTTCCACCAATTCCACCAATTCGCACTAAACGCTTCTAAATGTATTTTATAATGCGCACAGCAAAAGAGTGGAACTCACTACCTGCGTCTGTGTTTCCGAGCGCAAACAACTCTTAACCTTTAGTTTAAAGTGAACAGGCTTCTTGTGGGTAAGCTCACTCCATCGTCGACTTTGTCTCTGTCACCTCTGACCTAGAATAGAGTCAAGAGCAAAACCATCTCAAATAATAAAAAAAAGCCTCCGACAAATCATTTTCTATTTTCCTTCAATCCTACGTAAAATTTGAATCAGTATTACCTACGGCTCATATACAGGATGTGGCGTAATTAATGGATAACCCTGTATCTGCGGGTGGGGGACCCCAAGCCCTATAATATAAAAAAAAATGACAAATCTCGGAATCGATGGGCATGCGCATTTTTTTTAAAATTATATTTTGAAAAGTTGTCACCTTTGGTCACTTCCTCGGCCACCGTGTTCACAAATGAAGGAATTTTCACTATCTGATTTCTGCGTAATATTCTTAAATAAACGTGCTATAAGATGTATATTACAGTTTTAGAGTACCTCATGTGTTTTTTTTTTTAATTGTAAAGTGTAAAAATTGTTTCTGTAAAAAAATCACTTTGATATGGAATATTGATATATGTATTACCATTTTGGAATCTGGGACAAGTTTAAAAAAATATGGGCAGCTAGGTTTACATACTTTTTACACCAGAAGAACTCAAACTTAGGAAAAAAATACAGAAACACAATTTAACATTTAAAAAAACCTACATAAAGTACCTACTCTAAAACTGTAATGCACATCTTATAGCACGTTTATTTAAGAATATTATGCAGAAATCAGATAGTGAAAATTCTTTCATTTGTGAACACGGTGGCCGAAGAAGTGAGCAAAGGCGGCAGTTTTTTTATTAAAAAATCAAAAATTGCTCATGCCTACCGTAACCGGGAGTTGGCAATTTTTTTATATATCAGGGCTTGGGTCCCCCACCCGCAGGTACAGGGTTATCCATTAATCACGCTACATCTTGTATATTATGTTACAAATATTATCTGTGATTGGCATTATTATCTACTGATAATATGCCTTTACAAAAATATCTACGATAAAAAAAACTTGAGAATTTTGGTATTTTAATAAGCTAGTTAGGAATATGATGTGCTGATAAGTTTTCAGTAGTTACAGATAAGTTTTTATTTCAGAATAATGTTGTAAGAATAATGTAAGGAAATATTTATAATATGTTTAAGACCAATAGGCACTTGCAATACACTTGCATAAGCACTTGTAATGCTGAACAGTTTACCTTGCGTGTGGAGCGAGTTCTACTTGTGTTGCTGATGGAGCAGGGAGATGGAAGTAAACCACAATTTAGTAAAAAAAAAACACTTTTTATTAACAGTTGTCTAGAGTCGAGACCAGCTCGGACACTTAATTTTAAATAGCTGCGCCTGCGCATAAGTCGTAAATTTCACAATTAAAACAACTACTTAACACTAGAGGATAGTCATAGACTTGTCAACATTAAATACTTATAATTTAAACTTGTAACACGAGCGGCAGCCGGCGGGAGGCGGCTGGTTCACAACCGTAAATAAATAATAAATTAACTGCGAGTATTTCTGGTCCACGGTACACTCACGAAATAAATTTTTGGAATGGAGTGGAATGCATAGGAACTTGTACAACCGCTGTTGGCGCGGGTCGGCCGGCGGGTGGCACTCATGACACTTCCGTGGCCGCCGTCGTCTCCTCGATGAGGCAGGTGCAGCCCACCGGCACCTTGACGGCCTGCGGCGCGCCCCCCTTGAAGGTGACCTGCACCCAGTCGTAGATCTCGACGCACTCCGTCACGAAGGCGTGGTGGTGTTGCCGGCAGCAGCCGTGCGCGATGTGGTGCTGGTTGCACAGCTTGTTGGGGCGCGCGGCGCACTTCAGGTACTTGATGCGCCGCGGTATCCGCTCCGGGTTGTCGTTGATCTCCACTTCTATGGGGCACATGGTTTTGTTGGCGACGTCGGACAGGACAAACTCTTTCTGTGGCCTGGCGAGCACGTATGCGGCCGCCGCGACCAGGACGTACGCAACTATCAACAGACATCTGTCGTGAGCCATGTCTGAGTGGTGAGGTGGTAGGTAGCGAGTGGTAACGTGCGCTCTCGAAACAGCGGAGTTGCGAATAGTAGGTGTGGTATAAGACGTCGACTTATATCCCAGAATCACGTTCACCCTTCTCTGCGATAGGGTCCGCGAGCCGCGCCCCCCGCCGCGCGCCGCCGGCCGCTCGCTCACACTCGCTGTCCGACCGGCGCGGCGAGTGCGTCGCTCGCGGTGTCGTATCAGCTCGTGAACAAGTTTCCGCCGGTCGCTCCACTGCATGACATAAACTTTGATCGACACGCTTCGTTTTGTTTTTATTGATAGTTTCTTGAACTGTGTTGTGAAGTGGAATATTTAACGAAGTATTTCCTTGAACTGCATCCCGTGTGGAGTGACGTGAGACTTTCAGGCCTGGTGCTGGGGAGGCAGCACTATCTACATCGGAGTGTTGTATTTTATTTGGACATGTGTTGGCGTGACGAACTAGACTGCTGTAACCGGCTGGCTGGGACGTTTGCATCCTTCCAGGGGGTGACAGTACAACTGTTATTATTATGGATAGGGTTGTGTTTCATAAATAAAGACAACTTTTACTGTGGACTAACATTAGTTTTGGGTAAGTATCGTATTTTGTAAATATCTACTAGATTCTTCTAAGGATCTCGAGAGTAGGTCAACATAGTTGATAAAAAAGTTGTTGTAATGGTATTCATGAACACTTTCTGCCTGAAAAGGTGGCCATGTATGCCTGGAGTGTCACGCTCGATAGTATATTTATTTATAATGTTAAATGCTTTTACTTTTACCCTGCTGACTGCTGACCAATCGAGTGACAACGTTGCGCCTGAATGATGAGCTCGTGTGTCGTACTGCAGTCGCCGCGACTGCTGACCGCCCGGCGCCCGCGTGCTAGCACCCGCGCGTGCGCCGGCGCAGGAGTTTCGCTGCCTGTGATTGGTCGCCGATCTCATGTAATTATATTATTCCCTGATTGGTCGGCTGTTAACCAATAGTTTGTAATATATTAATCCACGTGAGAGCTGACCAACGTGACAGCGTCCACAGGCGGAGTCATGCTCGTACATAACGTGTCATATGTACTCGTAACATTGTATGTACTACCTCAATAGGTACTGATTGCTTTATGAACATTTGGTGATAAGTTAAATATTCACCAAGTCAGTTTTTTTTGTCCGTGAAAAAGTTCCATTTTTTAGTTTTATATTTCCAAATGTTTTTCTAAAGTTAAAAAGAAAACGATTTTTTGATAAATTGTTTCAAATTCTTATGTACCTACCTATCTTATGTAGGTAACGTAGAGCTTTTCAACTTCAACTTAGCGAGAAATAAAGTTTTATTGTCAAGGTCAAGGTAAAAGAATCTCGTAACAAGACATGTTGAAAACCCTACACTTGTCATATTCATTGAAATACCTACCTATAGTACATTAAAGTACTTACCTGCAGTACCCACAGCTTCCGAGAAGCTAAACTAACCTAACCATACTAACTATGATACAATACATTACCAACAAGGTGACAATTTCCCGCGCCGATGACGTCACGCCGTCATGAAACATGAACCAGATGATTTATATAATTTCCCACGACACGCGGGCACAGGCAGCTATGTCAGCGGGCGTCAACAATTAACACGTCTGTAAGTAAAACCAGGGGGCCGATTCTACTAATTTGCAACGTTACACGTTCAATTGTGGTTTTAACAACAGTTCAGTTTCGATCGCCGTTCGATAGTTACCAAAAAAAGTCATTCTACTATTCTATAAGCAAAATGGAAACTAAACTTAAACCGAATCGCAACGGGAACGTATCAGCTGGTAACCTGTGTGACCAACATTCCAAATAGTATGTTTTAATAATACCACAGAAAAAAAAAGTTGAATCTAATAATATTACTAAATACGAATAAGTGCTACTAAAAGTATTTTTAATACAAAATCATATCCAGACCATACTTATACCTTTAGCCTGTATATTTTTTTGTAACATTTCAACTTTATAAATAATAAAAACTCAGGAGAACGTTTCGTTTTCGGCCCCAGCTTGCGAATTACGTGAAACGAAACGTTTCAATTATGTCAAAAAGATAATGATGCGACTAAACGTCACGCTCATGTTCGGTTTTGTTAGCAGAATAGCTTTTGAGATTGTTTCGATCGATCGGTGACTGAACTGAAACGTAACCGCAGTTGGATCGTTGTTACGTTAGTGGAATGCGAAAACGCTCAAAAGCCGTGGTTCAGCTGCGATTCAATTGCAATTTTTGAACAATTTTGTTAGTAGAATCGGCCCCCAGATGCGTCTCGCGCGCACGCGCAGCCTCCCGTCCGCGGCCGGAACTACACGCGATCAGTCACACTGCCCACACTATGTAGGTAAGTGTGGCGACCCGATACATGATTTTACAAATAATTTTGAGCATAATTGTAATTGCCAGGCAGTTAATAAAATAATAGGTGGTGCAGGATTTATAAAATAGGATTATTGGTTGTCATGATCATGAGCATGAATGTAAGTCTCATGCGACCTTTTTCATTTCACAGCGGCAATCGTAAATGTAAGGCCAAAAAATGTCAAAAACACATAATTTATTAAAATAATATTGTATTATATTGTTCGTTAAATAAATGTCCGACCGTTAACAGTTTATGAGCTGACCTTGACATTTGAAGCTAAAACTAGTTCTAATCAGTACAAATGTTTGCCTAGTAATTATGAAATCTCACGCGCCATCTTATCACCATCAATATAATACGAATAAAAACAAGACGCTGCGACCGGCGCACGCGCACGCGTCGGGAACTCCGTGTGCGAGCGAGACAGCACCACGCGCGCTACTCTGTACATTAAATCATCGCAATCGTGAGATTACGACGTCAGTGTATCTCTGTGATATCTTTTACCTAGTAACGTCTAGGTCTTTGTAACGATGTACTTGCGTTGCACCTATAAGTCCGGATTACCTACTCTAGACTACTCTAGAGACGTCAACTGTTTCTTACTCAGGTGCAGTCGACATTCCACACAGTCCTCTTGACAAGCTCGTTTGATTAATTCATGATCTATTGGATGTGACAAGCGAATGATAATGTTTGAGCGATGTTTGTTTCACAAGATAATCCGCGTGGTGTCCTATGGCTACTCAACTGCTGACTAGTAGGAACTGTGTGTGACGTATACATTTACATAATCACGAACCTTGTTTTTACTAGTCCTTCATATAATTAGGCTCGCTCTATTTCTATCGAGACACGTGCACGTGTAGGTATTGAAATATGTGTCTCGTAGCACAGCTACGCGGCACTGCTACGCCGCCCGCTACGCTGCTACGAAAGTCACAGGGTGACGGGAAAGATTCAGATTATACGGGACGTAAGTTTTGGAAACAATAATTAAATACCGGTTGATCTGATATTATGGCAGGTCTCTACTGTAACATATTATGGCAGGTCTCTACTGTAACATATTATGGCAGGTCTCTACTGTAACATATTATGGCAGGTCTCTACGGTAACATTAAAATAATTTATCATTTAACGCGGGTCTTCCCGCGAACATCAGAATGTCACTGTAGGTACCGAAACTGAATCCTACTACAAAATACATTTTTTTTTCTTGTAGGTAAACTGTACTTGAATAAGACAATGTACTCTAATATGATACTATTATTACGATTCCTAAATTTTTAATACCAACAGTTATTAAATGGAAAGACAGTAACAAATAACAAAAAAAAAAGGAAAAAAATAGAAAAATTAATTAATGTAAGTAGTTAATCTTTTCTTGTTCATGTAAAACTGCAAGTTGGTTTAGGGCAGGGGACAGTTTGTGTCGTATCATTAGAGTGAGTGTTCCAGAACGCACGCAATACACTATGTTCATCGTGAGCGTTTGACTGCTCGTGCCCCACTATCCAACTGATCTGTAGTTCTGGCGACGTCGCGTCGGACTGAGCGCACGACTGTGGTTGCGGGGTGTGTGGGAGCGCGCCCATGACGCCACATTTAGTGCTCGATACACACGGTAAACACACGGTAAAAGTCACAGCACAAAGTAAACAAAGTATGACGCGTGACAAGCACTGCAAGAACTCACACTTTACCGGCTCAAACTACGCTTCGGAAACTTTATATGATTGTTTTATAGAATGTCTTATTTCACACTTTCCTGTTGTAATCGAAGTCAATTAATTAATGTAATTGTAATTGGTTTACCTTATTCATATTATTGTATTTAACGCCGGAATGTCTTTCTCGGGAATACTGGAACTTGGCAGACATATTTCATTGGCCTACGCGTAATACTGGCAGGCATATTTTATTGGCCTCCGCGTAATACTGGCAGGCATATTTTATTGGCCTCCGCGTAATACTGGCAGGCATATTTTATTGGCTTACGCGTAATAATGGCAGACATATTTTATTGGCCTACGCGTAATACTGGCAGGCATATTTTATTGGCTTACGCGTAATACTGGCAGGCATATTTTATTGGCCTCCGCGTAATACTGGCAGGCATATTTTATTGGCCTCCGCGTAATACTGGCAGGCATATTTTATTGGCCTCCCCGTAATACTGGCAGGCATATTTTATTGGCTTACGCGTAATAATGGCAGACATATTTTATTGGCCTACGCGTAATAATGGCAGACATATTTTATTGGCCTACGCGTAATACTGGCAGGCATATTTTATTGGCCTACGTGTAATACTGGCAGGACATGCGCTTAACCACACATCTATAGGATGTTCGGCGGATGGACATGGTTTTTTAGCTGTTTAAAAAAAAAAACTCAAAATCTCGCCTTTGAATCGTTACCTATATGTTTTTTATGGTTGTAATATAACAAAATAACTTTTAATATAGTCTGCAATGTATTGTTGTTCTAAATAAATTAAACACAATTATGGCATGAAAGGGTATAAACTAAAAATTAAAAACTTTTTAAAATAAAATTAAGTTCCAGATGGCTTTTAGTTTTTTTTTTTTTTATAATGAATTTATTTTTTCATACATTTAAACATTTATAAGAGCTTGGAAGCACATAGGTCATTTTCTACAAATCACTTAGATCAACAAATAATTTATTTAAAATGAAAACACATTGCAGACTATAATAAAAGTTATTTTGTTCTATTTTAACATTTAAAAAATAGGTATTAAAGGCGAGATTTTGGGTAATTCAAAGAGAAAACAAAAAATATATCTCATTATTAACGTCACACTTAAGACATGGGGTCTTTGGGTGAAACCTAGCAAATGACCCCCTAATCCCTCATAAATTGTGTCGCTCTATGCGCTGAACACCTTCTATGTATAGTAATTACAGAAACAATTAATAGTCTACTGTGTCTCGCTGATATACAATGTATACAATGTGTCTGGGCCAAAATTAAGGGATGGTGTGGCCAATATGAAGGATGTGGTACAAACTTTCTTCCGCGCACCAAAATCGTAATCGTGAATAAAATTCGGTAGTCCCATACAAAACTTCAATATTTATTCGACTAAATGTATGGGACACTGATAATTTTTCGCGAGTACGATGTTGGTGCCCGGGGGATGTTGTTCAGTTTGATGGTCTGTACCATATCCTTAAGTTCGGCCACATCTTTCTCAGACACCTGTAGGTATACGTTCCGGATACGAAGGGTTAATAGACATCTCTGGGTTTTGAACCGAAACTGAGACACAGTTTTATAATGACCGCTGCGTATGCGCACTGATGTGTTATTGTGTTGAGACGTAACACTGACCTGTGGGAATCGACAATAAGCCAACCAGACCATTTCAGGCACCAATCTACATGGTCTTCACATGATCTGACCAAGATTACTGAACTTTATAAGAGACTGTGACCTCTGAGTTTGTTTCGGCCTTTCTTCTCAGAGTAGTCAGATAGGACCCCACCGACCTCATCTAGTTAAAAAAAAACATGATTGACTTGTAAAAGTGTTTGTACAAACCTACTTACAGAAATAAAATCATTTATCATTAGTGAATATGAATGAGACGTACTTGCCTATTGTATCCTCATTGAAGTTGTGGTGTTGGCCTGTGGTCTGGAGTGCGACTGTTTCATTGTATAAGTATTTATTAGATGTACGGCTCACGTCATCGTGAGTCGTGGCACAGTCGTGTGAACAATACTAGTACACTTCGATGATGTGACGGCGACGCTCGCAGCCGTGTCAGATTGAAATTATTTAAAATATTTTTTTGTAAAATGAGTTCCTTAAATTTGATATAACACAGTAAATATACCCACTGATATACGAGAGGTGCCTAGTGTTCAATACCTATAATAAAGACAATGCAATCCAAGAGCAATGTTACGTACTCTAGACAATTATAACAATAACAAAAGCGAGGCGGCTGTTTACGACCTCAGGAGGTATCTTTCTTAGAAATTTCGGCACCTCCAAGATTTAGTCGCAGCCTTTTGTAAACTAGCAACATATACAGTAATTCTGATAAAATATATTTACTGATGTCTAAATATAGTATTTTTTCGTAACAGAGAATGGCTGTTGCGCTATAAAGAGTGTATCAATGATGAGTGGTTTTAAGGTAAACCAACCAAATTTCTACGTTATAGTAAGTGTTACGTTATATCGAAAGACGTTATTAAGAATTTACACAGTAGTTGTAAATAGAACAACAACAATACTAGGAAACACTGGCTCATTACAGCCTTATTGTGTTTAATTATAGAATACATACACACAGACCTCAAACTCAAAGCATTTATTTATAGGATACAATACATATAGACCTCAAACTCATCGCATTTATTTATAGAATACGATATACACAGACCTCAAACTCAACGCATTTATTTATAGAATACGATATACACAGACCTCAAACTCAACGCATTTATTTATAGAATACATATAGTACATACAGATCTCAAACTTAAAACATTTATTTCAATGAAACCCATTAGGTACTGGCGAAGAGTCGTCAGTTAGTCAGAAAGTTGAAGCTAGTTGCCCAATCCAAAACGTAGATCTCTAGGGAAGAGAACGGGCAAGAAACTCCAGGACACTCTTTTAAATCAATATAATAGGTTGGGGAAAAAGTTTCTTCGCATTTTTCAAGAAAATTCAAAACATTTTTTAATATAGTTTATTTACATTTAACTAAAGTATGTAGGTACCATTTTGTTCGATAACTTTTTGCCATCTTGCAGGTAGGGACATGATCCCATTGCTATAGAAATTTTGGGACTTCTGGTCAAAATACCGCGACAAGTGGTTTTGGCAGTCCTCTCGTGATGTTAACCTGACACTGCCTAAATAATTCTGAAGAGACCGAAACAGGTGGAAATCTGAAGGTGCAAGGTCAGGACTATACGGCGGATGCATTAACACCTTCCAGCCAAACTCTCTTAATTTTTGCTGAGTGGCTAAAGATGTGTGAGGTTTATCATGATTATCATGATGAAAAACCACACCCCTTCTGTTGATTAATTCCGGCCGCTTTCTCTCAACTTCTTGCTTTAATCTCATCAGTTGTTCGCAGTAGAGTTCAGAATCGATGGTCCTGCCTGGTGGTAACAGCTCATAATGAGTAATACCCTTCCAATCCCACCACACACACAGCATCACCTTGTTGCGAGTTAACCCGGGTTTCGCCACAGTCTGTGAAGCCTGAACGGCCTTTGACCACGACCTTTTTCGCACGTTCTTGTCATACGTGATCCACTTTTCATCACCAGTTATCAGCTTCTTCAAAAATGGTTCGGTTTCATTACGTCGTAATAAAGAATCACAAATGAGTACACGGTTCATTAGGTTTCTTTCAGTGAGCTCGTGAGGTACCCAAATGTCGAGCTTTTTTGTGTACCCAGTTTTTTTCAAATGCGCCAAAACTGTTTTGTGGTCAATTTCCAGTTCTTCAGCTACGTCGTAACTACTGATATGCCGATCTTGCTCCACTTTTTCAAAAATGGCATCCATTTTATCCGTAATAGGGCGACCAGAGCGACGTGCATCTTTGACATCTAAATTTCCGGATTGAAAACGCTTAAACCAAATTTGTGCTACTCTCACAGACACTACACTAGGTCCATAAACATCGCAAATTTTTTTCGCGGCTTGCGTTACCTTTTTACCTTTTTTGTAGTAAAATTTTAAAATGTATTGAATTTCTTCATTAGATTCACTCATCTTGACGGTACGAAAAACAAATGAAAATCACACATTTTCCTAATTTGAATTTGGAATTATGTTCTTTAAAATTTAAACTTTCAATGATACCAAAACCAGCCAGATACAAATAGTATAGCGAAAGAGATTTTATTACAAGTTCGTATATACTATAATGCGAAAAGACTTTTTCCCCAACCTAATATTACAAAATCCTGGATACATTATTCTTGTTGCTTCTATACTTTCACTATGGGACCACATCTGAAATCGCGAAAAAAAAAATCAGCTTTTCAGTACATTTATGTTCGCATAATTCGTCAAAAGAAAAAGTAGGAAACAGCTGATTTTTTCGCGATTTCTGGTTTAGTCCCATAGTAAAAGTTGTTCATAATGATGAGTACAATAATCCCTTAAAGTAAATCTCTCGTTTAACCTAACACTGTGTATATGACAACAATGTAAAAAAAAAAAAAACAATTCAAAACATAACATTAAAAATAAGCCCTGGCAATTAAGAGATGACCAGTCTCAACTGACGGCGCCCGTTCACGAACATGACGCGTGGATCAGCACCATCCAGCTCACCCATGTTGTAGGGAACCGAATGATCCAACATGCGCGCCACCAGCAGCGAGACATTTAAGTGAGCATGACATACTCTCAACTGCCGAATAGGTTTAATCGCGAGGTATTTATCTGTCGAGCCCGTGCCGTCGCATGCGCCCGCGCCGCCAAATGTTACTACTTCACTATTACATTAGAACCAACACCAACTAATTTCTGCGAGTTGCGGAGTTTTATCATAATAACAATTATTTTCAGAATCAACAATTAAGTATGTCGTTTCTGAGGGATTTACTCGCCGCTATTATTAAAACCTGTGATGTTATGATTTTGTTCTCCTTATGTTTGCACTTACCCCGTCAGGATAAATTAAAATCAATTTGCTAATGCTAGTGCTAATGCTTAATTATTATCGTTTTACAGAAGATGGGATGCTGCCTCTTCCTGCGTGAGCCCCGGGGAGGTTACGAGCACAAAGAGCGGTGACATCAAGAGCTCCAGCGCAGCTGTCACCGTATTCTTCTGCCCTCATACTACCTTCGACTCGGTGTCGTCCACTACTACTCTGTACTCTCATGGAGTTTGTAAACATCCGTCAATCATGTTATTTTGTAAATCAAAGGCTTATGATTCATTGACTAGATCCATGTGCTACACTGATTATATAATATTGTAATATTAAAAAAAGCTTCGTCTATATATGTATAGGATGTTCGTTCTGTCGATCAAGTACTTATCGTCTGTCCGTTCGTCAGTGCGGTTACAATCGAGAACTGCGTACTATGTGTAGATGAACGTGTTTTTCTAAAATATTTATGGAGATACGCAATAAAAACGTTTTCTTTAAACGTGTAATTATTGTCTTATGATAATAAAATAATGACTTATTAAAACGATGGTTTTGTTAATGAAATATTTGAAATAGTATGAACACAACAATGATAAGTAACTACCGTATTAATCTATAGCAGTGAGCAGTGCGCTATTGCAAAAGTTTGAGATTCATTTGATTATGCAATAAAGATTATTATTATTATTATTATTATTTAAGCAAAAAATGTAACAAGGTATAATTCATTAATTTATTTATTATTAGGCTCTTCAACAATGAGTACACTATTAATCATGTCATGTCCTAATAATGAAATTTAATGAAAGTATGTCATTTTACAATACAATACAAGAAATATATATTTAATGTCACTGGAATAAACAATAACTATACTATACTAATATTATAAAGCTGAAATTTTGTTTCTTTGTTTGGTTGAACGCGCTAATCTCAGGAACTGCTGGTTCGAATTGAAAAGTTTTTTTAATGTTGAATAGCCCATTTATCGAGGAAGGCTATAGGTACACATATATATAACATCACGCTAAGCCCAATAGGAGCGGAGTATCAATGAAACATGTTGCAAAAAACGGGGAAATTTATTTATTTTGAGAGCTTCCGTTGCGTGCGCTGCGTAAACGGTTAAAGTTAGGCAACAATCATGTATGACGGAATTGTTCCTCTTAAATAGTTCTAAGTAAAAGACTGCGATAGCATTATGTCTATCTTTTAAGGTTGGATCACTATAACTTTTTTAATGGTAATCAAATTTTATATTAATATAATAAAGCTGAAGAGTTTGTTTTTTGTTTGTTTGAACGCGTTAATCTCTGGAACTACCAGTCGCGTTTGAAAAATTCTTTTCGCATTTGATAGCCCAACTCATGAGGAAGGCTAAAGGTTATTTAATATCACGAAATGACCCTTAGGAGCCGAGCAAAAAAAAAATCAGAAAGAACGCTAAGCGAAAACGAAGTAATCGCGCGGGTGGCCTATGCGATGCGATGCGACGCGGTGGGTCGGGGGAACAATAAATTTGACGCGGACGAAGCCGCGGGCAGAAGCTACTAATACATATAATTATGCCTTTGCTCAGACCGGATGTTACAAAAATAGAAAAAAAAAGTTACGAATTTTTAAACACGATAAAAAACACTGATTTTCACAACTCATACTTCAAGTAACTATATTACAAGCCCTCGTTGACCCAAAAAAAAGAACAGTGTTCAGATAACGATATCCATCACGTCTGCTGAACTTCGCTAGCTAAATTAATGTTACCTTGTAAATTGTTATTTTTGTAATCATCTTAGATTGCCATTTTTCCAATATTGGCTATTCGTTACCAATACTTATGAGAATATATTTCATTCATAAAACACGTTTCCCTGTTATTAAAGTAAGTCTGTTGTTAATATAATTTGTATGGATGGAATGTGATATAATTTACGTAAACAAATATGCTACGAATGATTTTCCTCCTAGAGTTCAGTTCAGTATTCCCCGTAGTACTGTCCCCCAAAGGCGATGACTTGGACGTATCCACTTAAATAGGGATGATGACTAAAAAATGATTTTTTGTCCGTCATGTAGATTATTAAAATATATTGGACACGTATTTTTTCTTTTTCTACGTAATCAAAAGATTACGGCGATACATTGAGTTAAAATGTGGCATGACGTCACGTCTTTGTAGATTTTATACGTAGAAGTGACGTAGCAAGCCCCCACTCCCGAACTTTAATGCGAGTTATCTAAGTAATTTTTTATTAATATGATAAAGCAAAAAATACGTAGGTATCTAATATTTTTTTATTATCTGACTGACGGACTAAATAGAATTTCTTTTTTTTTACCCAGGCTTCATCCCTATTCCCACGACCTTCTGTAAGGAATTTGAGTGAAAGTGAAAATTCCTCTAAGAACAGAAACAATGAAATCATGTTCGTCTATTAAAATATGACGTGTACTAGTAATTTAGTAAATATTTTGTACAGTTATAAATTTCATTCATTCATTCAAAATAAGTGTAAGTACAAAGCGTATTCAAAATTATTACGGATGTGCATGAATAATCTACAGTCCTTGTGTAATGAAAGACACATTGCTTTTTCTCGAAATAAAATGAAGGCCACGTGGAATGTTGACGATATTGTGAAGCGCAACATGGGTAACGAACCGTCTAGAGAATATATCAGTAAAATTATTGATAGTAGTATGACATTTCTAATAATAATGATAAAAAAAAATCTGACATACATAAAATAGAATTGAATGATAAAACCATATTTGTAGAACCCACTAACGCATCTGAAATATATCGTATCATAATGTCTTTCAAAAACACGAAATCGGCTGGGTATTATAACATCACAACAGAGCTCGTTAAAAAATATCTCAACACATCATCACCATTGGCTCGCATTGTCAATTTACCCATAGAACAGGGCCTGATAAGCTAAAACTGTCTTTGATAAAGCCGCTATACAAAAAAGGATCAAAATCCGACGTTGATAATTACCGACCTATCGCTCTTCCTCCCTTTATATCATTTAAAAAAAAAGTTATTTGTAGACTAGTGATGAAATTTCTTATTAAACATAACATTCTTGTTGACCAGCAATACGGGTTTAGACAAAATAAATCGACGTCATTGGCAATATGTACGCTAGTGAAATCAATGATGACGAATATTAATGATAAAATACCTACTTGTGCATTACTTTTAGACTTAAGTAAGGCGTTCGATCGTGTTGATCATACGCGGCTTCTAGCAAAACTTGAAAGATACGAGTTAACGAGGATAACAAAATTAAACAAATTAAATAACACTTTAGTAGATTTTGATTCTGAAGCACGGACTAATAGCTGTGGTGCCACAAGGTAGTATCTTGGGGCCATTATTGTTCCTTCTTTACATAAATGATTTGCCTCAGTCAATAAAACATCAGTGTGTATTGTTCGCCGATGACACCACTATTATTATTAAACGAAAAAATTCACAAAAATTTGACATTGAAATTAAGCAAACATTTAATGACTTTATTAAATGGTTAGAAATTAATAAATTAAAAATAAATATTTCCAAAACCAATGTGCTTCACTGCAAAATATTTAAAAGTAAACCTGTACGCCTTAATGTTACACTTAACAATAATAATATAGAACAGGTACGTAATCCAAAGTCCCTGGGTGTAACACTTGATGAGCATTGATTTTACTTGGAAGAATCACATGAAATAATTTAAAAAAAATCAATCAATTCGTATTTGCTTTAAAAAGAATGAAAAATATTACATCTTTGCATACCGCCATAATGGTGTATCACGCATACGTCTGTTCAGTAATACGATACGGTATAGTTGTGTGGGGAAACTCTTCCGAAATGGCGAAGATTTTCATCGCCCGTAAGAAGTGTATTCGTGCAATATTCAAAATGCAGTGGTCAGACTCATGCAGGCCTATATTAAAATCGCACAATCTAATGACTGTCCCATGCATTTATATTTACGAAATTGCCAGGTTTGTGAAGTCCAATCTTGAACTATTTGAACGGAAAGATAACACAAATAAAAGGAAAATTACACATTTGGATTTTGAATGCCCGTTCCAAAGCTAGAACTTTTCGGCGGAGCTGCGTTTAAATGGCTCCCCTAATTTACAATGCTTTGCCTAGGTCAATTACTCAACTAACCTTCAATAAGTTTTGTGTTGCGTTACGGAAGTGGTTGTTACAAGAATGTTTTTATTCGATAGATGAGTTCTTTCAAAAGTGTCCCTGTAAATTTTACAGATATATTTAATTGTTAATTATGTAAAAACCTGTTCAAAATATTGGCCAAATGTGTGTTACTAAATATTTTATATAAGAATTCCATGTGCATACCATCAACAAATGAATTGAATTGAATTCATTCGTGTATAAATAGTAATTAGTAAGTATCTATGTATTACTGTTACCTATTAGCTGTAAGTGAATATGTTACTTTTTAATATAATAGGAAGTCAACCAAACATTGTGCTTAGTCTTCAATCATGTTAATAATGGATTGTTGTAGGTACTGTTGATTCATTAAACATTTTGTTACCTAAATATGTGACTTGTTATTTTTGTTTTTATAAAACGTAAACCAAGTGTCTCATAGTGATTCATTACTTTTGTGCCAACCTGATAATTTTGCCTTTCGAATGCTTTCGAGTGCTGATTCTCAGCCTAGTTTAAATAAATGACTTAAAAGAAGTATTTAAGCAATGCAATATTATCACATTAAAGTGGGTGATAAATACACGAGTAAGTAAGTACGCGTACTTATGGCTAGGTGATCTGGGTGATAGATACACGAGCAAGTGAGTACGCGTACTTATGGCTAGGTGATCTGGGTGATAGATACACGAGCAAGTGAGTACGTACTTATGGCTAGGTGATCTGGGTGATAGATACACGAGCAAGTGAGTACGCGTACATATGGCTAGGTGATCTGGGTGATAGATACACGAGCAAGTGAGTACGTATTTATGGCTAGGTGATCTGGGTGATAGATACACGAGCAAGTGAGTACGCGTACTTATGGCTAGATGATCTGGGTGATAGATACACGAGCAAGTGAGTACGCGTACTTATGGCTAGGTGATCTGGGTGATAGATACACGAGCAAGTGAGTACGTACTTATGGCTAGGTGATCTGGGTGATAGATACACGAGCAAGTGAGTACGCGTACTTATGGCTAGATGATCTGGGTGATAGATACACGAGCAAGTGAGTACGCATACTTATGGCTAGATGATCTGGGTGATAGATACACGAGCAAGTGAGTACGCGTACTTATGGCTAGGTGATCTGGGTGATAGATACACGAGCAAGTGAGTACGTACTTATGGCTAGGTGATCTGGGTGATAGATACACGAGCAAGTGAGTACGCGTACTTATGGCTAGATGATCTGGGTGATAGATACACGAGCAAGTGAGTACGCGTACTTATGGCTAGATGATCTGGGTGATAGATACACGAGCAAGTGAGTACGCGTACTTATGGCTAGATGATCTGGGTGATAGATACACGAGCAAGTGAGTACGCGTACTTATGGCTAGATTATCTGGGTGATAGATACACGAGCAAGTGAGTACGCGTACTTATGGCTAGATGATCTGGGTGATAGATACACGAGCAAGTAAGTACGCGTACTTATGGCTAGATGATCTGGGTGATAGATACACGAGCAAGTGAGTACGCGTACTTATGGCTAGATGATCTGGGTGATAGATACACGAGCAAGTGAGTACGCGTACTTATGGCTAGGTGATCTGGGTGATAGATACACGAGCAAGTGAGTACGTACTTATGGCTAGGTGATCTGGGTGATAGATACACGAGCAAGTGAGTACGCGTACTTATGGCTAGATTATCTGGGTGATAGATACACGAGCAAGTGAGTACGCGTACTTATGGCTAGATGATCTGGGTGATAGATACACGAGCAAGTGAGCACGCGTACTTATGGCTAGATGATCTGGGTGATAGATACACGAGCAAGTGAGTACGCGTACTTATGGCTAGATGATCTGGGTGATAGATACACGAGCAAGTGAGTACGCGTACTTATGGCTAGATGATCTGGGTGATAGATACACGAGCAAGTGAGTACGCGTACTTATGGCTAGATGATCTGGGTGATAGATACACGAGCAAGTGAGTACGCTTACTTATGGCTAGGTGACCTGGGTGATAGATACATGAGCAAGTGAGTACGTACTTATGGCTAGGTGGTCTTATGGTGGTGGATCTGGGTGAATGTGTTATTATCATGCTAGTGCTATAGATAGAGTTCAGCGCAGTTCTGCCGTGTTCAGCGCTGTTCCGCCGCATTCAGCGTCGAACGCGGCGGAACGGCGCTGTACACGGATGGTTCTCGACTCCTTGTCGACAAGCTGCGACCTGCATAGTTCCTGCATATATTGATGATTATTATGTAATCATAATCATTATGCACGCAAGGATTGAGATAGTTCGGATGTCTTTTAAAGTAATTATTATTATTTTATTTTTACTAAATAAAAGCGATAGAAGCGTTTCAGCGGAGATAACACGCTATGACGGCTTTTCTCATTTTTACGACGCTGTACGTGGCTGATAGAAGCAGAACTGTTGACCAAAATCGTTCAACGAAACGCGAATGGAGCTGAATAAGTGTGAGAAGTCACTTAAACATCATCCACATAAACTAAGTGGGAAAAATACGTATTATTGAAGCTAACTCAAAAACTACCCAAGCAAGGTTAATAAAATTTATATGGGACCACCTAAGAAGTATACCTACCCTATCAAACAAAAAATAATTTTCCAAATCGGTCCATCCGTCTTTGAGTAATTGCGTAACAAACATACAAACAAAAACACAGACGAAATAAGAACCTCCTCCTTTTTGAAGTCGGTTAAAACTAGCCACCCATCCACGGAGCAACCGCGACAAGCAAGTCGCGAACTTTGAGAGGGAAAAATGGGCGAACAAGTTTATCGAGTTCGATGTAGCGGTACTTGCTCGTGATCTCTGCGCATGATGCAGGATTCACTCTTCCTTATATGATAAACATGTTGTAATCTCTTATATACAAAAATCGTTAAAGCTATTTGGACATACCTATTTTACCTACTTATCATAAAAGAAAGATTAAAAGTGATTGTTCTCCAAGATAATCAGAATCGAATAACCAACTTCCGATTTCATTCATGCCAAAACTCATTGGGCATAATATCATCAAAACATTTATATTGTAGAGTATGGGTAACTTTACTGCGATATATGTATAAGATACCTACCTGCGCTTAATATTTATGTTTATTTATTTAGTAACACAAATATGTCATTAGATCATGGAGATTGATAGATGTTAGTAGTAAAACAGTCGTTGAGGTAGCCAATGTTTTTCATTGAAAGGAATTAGGTAAAACAATCGTTAAAGAGGCTACTTTTTGGATTTACTAGACGAGTGATTATGATTCCACATTTTCCACGTTTACTTACGAAAAATTAAATAAAGAAAGAATGAATGGAGAGAAGAAAATTATGAACGAACATATAAAACAAGACATTGAAGGTAGTGTAAGTCGCTCGGCGCGCGCGCAGCCTTGACAGCGAGCAGGTACCGTTATCTTGTGATTCAGACTCCTCGCGTGCCAATGCTATTACCAACAACAAACTTTTTGCTTTAGCTTTAAAGTAAAAACCCACTACCTACTCAGTGCACATGAGTCCCAACACATTCTTAGAATTTCTTTTTAACACAGATTTTTTCATTCATGAATTCTCATGTGTCGTAATACATACGAAACTACTGGCCGTGCCTGCGTAGCGTAACTCTAAAGTTTGTCTTAATCTTAGTTCATCACTGACTGAATATTTACTTATACACTTTGAGCAACCTGCTGAACAGAAATTCTGTTCACAAGGTTGCTCAATGTTTACTTTCCAGAGGCTGCAGGCATGCTCGACATAGATAGCGATCGCTTTACGACCGAGTTCAGTAGTAAAGTCCTAAAAGCCCTAGACGGTCAAAATTGCATGGAAAGCGCTTGATTTTGTCGTGCTTGTCAAAGAATTTCGTACCGCGGGAAATTCGTCGTCTAGTGAATACGTAGATATTACGTACAGAACATTCTTCATGCTGAGGAAAAACAAAAGTTGCAGCCTTAAGATTCCCGCGTCGAGCTTGTGACGTAGTTCGAAGCCAGTCATACGTCATACTTGTAATAATGATCATACGTCAACTAGTTCGGAGCTCAGACATACATTAGATATTAATTAGAAGCACTGGAGGAACATGACCGCAGCGGTAGCATATCGCGTGCCACCGATTACATGAACAGGTGAGTACACGAGCGTCGAGCGTGTGACACAACGTACCGCGGGGTGGCGGCGCTCTGACTCACTTCACACTACACACGCTTCAAACATCGACAGAGTAGCAATGTGTTGCAATACTTACTTAAATTCCGTGATTTTTTTGTAGATTAACTGATTCATCATCGTGTGGGAATTTTTAAGAATTTTTTAAGGTACCTTTATTTGGCAAATAGTTGTCCAGTGATTGATTGACATCAACCGCCTTTTTGTTGAAAACTAAATAAGAATATGTAACTCGACTGACAATATTGTGTACGCTTTAGAGTGATTTAATTATTGCAAGATTATAAAACTGTGACGTAGCGGCGTGGTAACTTAGCTGTAACTAGGCCGTCGTTCTGTAACTAGGCCGTCGTCCTGCGTGGCGCCACAGGCGAGGGATGCCACGCGTGCCACGACCAACGACCGACGAATCATACAACGCTGCCCTGTCTAACTCGGGAGGTTACATGTTGTTTTACTTGATTCGCAGATTATACTTTTAATTAAATAAAACGTCAAAAATACATTTATGATGAATTGCTAAGAGGAACACAGCTTTTTGCACTTTTTCATCAGAATTTAATTTGCACACTTTTACAACATATTCTCAGAGTACTATCAGCAGAACGAGCTTGCCTCGTGTCTTCGCCCGCGTCACGTAACGTTCGCTCGCGTATCATTCGGTGCGGTGCGCCGGCGCCGGGGCTGCCCCGCGCATGCGCCATCATCGCGTGCCCGCACACTCACTTAGCAGTTATGCATGAATTACAATTATTTATGATCTCGTTTTACCCTCGACGACTTATCTTGTGGCTGCTCTACGTCAGTATCTTATTTATTTTAAATTTAACTCACTGCTAAATATTAGCCTGTTTATTGAAATAGATCTCAGCGAAACTTTCGTTAGCGATAGTTTCTTATCTTACCATTTTAATATAACAGTGGCTTGTCATAATATATATAAAAAAATATATATTTAATACCCTTGTGTCGGTTTGTAGATCATTGTTTATGAGCAATTCCAGCCGAGTCTTGGGATGGTACTGGTTGAGTTTATTTAGCAACTAAAATAATATTGAGACACACACAAACATGAAGTGATGTGAATCCCCGAGCTCTGCGATATGTAACAAGAGTCAATGCGATCAAACAAGTTTGTTTACTTGACTAAATGCGTTTTGCTAATGAATGAACTTAAATAAATATTTAAATAGGTACAAACAATAATAAAAATTAGGTGAATAGTTTGACGATATCTTGTCATAACGTTATAATAATTTGGTCGTAACATTGACCTCAGCAGGGCGCAACATGGCCTGCGGAGAATGTCCGACTGCGCGGTCAGGACGACCGCACCGCGCAGGCGCGCTGCCTCGCGCTCGCGCTTCAGGCGCGCGCTGCGGGCGTGTGCGCCTGCGTATTATTGGGAAATCCGCAGTTTTTACAGCTCAGCCATGAGAGGCGCGTGCCCGCGGCACACCTGCCGCGAGGAGCCACTTATCTACGGGGTTTACCTACAATTATCAAGCTGATAAGGTAATTCAAACATAATTTGTATTTGCGCAAATAAAAACTTTTTAGCAAAAAATAAAACCGACTTCCACTGTGAAGAACAAGACTTCTCCCGGGAGATACGGTCCGTGGGGTCCACCACGACGTCAACGTAGAGATACAGCGGTACGTTATTATTATTAATATTAATAAAAACAGTCGTGGTGGAGCTTGCGCGCTCCTGAACTCTAGGTCTGTGCCGGTAGAGTTTACTTTGCCGGAATAGGTCTAGGGTGGCCAGCCAGACCAAGAGAGACGCATAAACCCGCAGGGCAGCATGTGGCAAGCTGTTGGGTCACGGGCCCTATCTCCCGGAAGAAATCTTGTCCTCATCTCTGGCTTGCCTTGATTGGCCGGCTGGAATGAACACTGACGAGGAACAGAGCTCCCACCTCTTTCTTGCCTTTATTGGCCGGCTTGAGTGGAGATTAGCAAGAGCAAACGTGCTCGGAGGAAGGAAGTATTCCAATAAGGTGCTGGTAGGGACCTTGACCGTACTTCCGGGATTGTCCTGATAGCCGTGGAATACCTCTCCACTCCTCAAGCACCTCAGGAAGTGTTGCCCCCTTGTCGCTACGTAACTATGTGCTAGCGGCCGTTTCCGGGGACCCATTATTGAGTGTGCAAGTCACCCCCTGCCATTTTATCCGTGTATAATATATAACATTGGTCAGGCAGGGGACGTAGTTCTTCCATAGTTCAATTTATCCAATTCTATAGCCTAATATGTTTTGTTTCCACGTACAACAATAGTCCTGCACCAACCGAGAGGGTTGTCCATCAGTGCACTTGCATAGTGCATACAGGGATAATCGTCGGTTGGTGCCTCCTCATCATTTAAAATTATCTAAGGGGCCTCTGCGAGTTGACTTCGGCTCCTCGTACGCTTTCCAAAGGTCCGGGACCCCAGGGTCCCGAGAAATGTCAAAACGAATATAATAATAATGTCAGACGGGCAAAGTGTAGCTTTTGATCAAAGAAAGATTTGTTACAATCGGATCGGTATTTCCAGAGATAAACTTTTACAAACACAAAAAAAAAAACTTTACCTCTACCTGTATCTTACAGAAGTCCAGATAATCGACGAAAGATCATGCAATATCGATTGCGGATAAAGTTGAACTAGTATCAGGGTGTAGCAGTATTCCGGATGCTGTGCGGGTCATGCGCGGTAGTTGCAGCGCCACAGCGCGGGGTCCGTGTCCGCGATGCGCGTGCGTCACTCGCCGCACTTTCACTCACACGCGTCCTCTTTCACCGCGGCCTTGACCTGACGCATTCGTGCGCAGCGATCTGAACAGATTACGTCATTCTATACGTTAATTTTGTTAGTGTTTAGATTTAGGTAAAAATCTATGTTGGGATAATTATAGGATAATCATATCTAATAATCTATCAAAATCATCATCATTCAAAGTTTTTTATTGATTTATCATGTTTAGATATCATCCCTCTCCCGGCTGCGGACTCTGATGTAATTTGAACTTCAGAAATATGAAATGAATACCGCGGGAACTGAAACTTTACCTCGGAAATTCCTAGGGGTTATTGATTTCGCACGTATTTTGTTTAATTCAATTCAAATTGTGATAAAATTGCTTAAATATTGCAAAAGTAGATTAAAGCAAACTTTGGATAAATAAAGATTAACATTACGAAAAGTAAAGTAAATAGAAATATTTAAGATTCATTTATGTTTAAGTGGAAGTACGGATATTAACCTTGATAGTGTCAATGACCCTTAGGGCCGATTTTTTGATCCGTAGTTAACTCAACCAATGGTTAAACATAGTAACCAATTGTTGAATTTTGGCTAAATGACATGAATGAGTTATGCCATTAGTTACTATTTTTTCACATGAATGAGCTAACATTCATCTTTAGCCTATCACATTTAGCCGAAATTCATTCATTAGTTACTATGTTTAACAAAAAATCGGCCCTTAGTGTAAAACATAGATGGTGTAAAATAAGAGAATTGCCCCCCTTTGTACGTAGTAGGTAAGTAATTAAATTATAGGAACAAGTAGTATGTATTATATACGATGGACTTGCCACGTTAAGCTGGTACGAGTAGTCGTGGACCTTGTGCTGACTGTGCATGTAACTCTGTTCCAGAAGTAGGTGACCTCTTTCTTTTGTACTTCCGAGCTTTTCCTTTCTTTTCTAAGAATAGGTTTCAGGCGTTTAAGATCTATTACCAGCCTCGGAAAAAACTAGACGGACACAACACAATTTATATATACGTAGATAGCTCTAACGTTTCCTCAATATTAGTCAAACGGATCCGATCGAAATGAAAGCAATTAAATTGGGATAATGTTATGAAACATTGCGCGTGCGGCGGCGGCGTAACAGATACCGTGTGTGTCCAGTGTGACGCGCACACATAGCGCAACGTCCGGCGCGGGCGCCGCCTCCGCGAGCTGCCAGCTAACGGTACCGCTGACCTTCATAATGTCGACGTGGTCTACTGCAGGCGTCACTGCTACTTCCAAGCAATCTCAATTGTAATCGCTGCGCTCGGAAATTCCTTTTTGGATATTTAAAAAATCTGAATTCGTCACACTATGATCTTATAGGGCCTTAGCACACCGCCGCGAAACCATACCAGCGAAACCGCAGTAGTTCAATTCAACTGCTAGTCAGTTGGAAGTCAGTTGTTCCGCTATATGGAACTTCAGCGAATACATCATGCGGTTTCGCGGCGGAGGCGTGCTAAGGACCTTAGGACATAAAAATAATCCGCGGGTTTGTTCAAAACGAAAACAACTTACTAATGTTGTATCCTCGAGATCTCTTCAACGCGCTACAAAACCAACTTCAGTCCGAGTTTTATAATAATTTATTAAGTTTATGAATGCTGACGCGCTGTTTTATGGTTTTAGTGGTCGATTGACAATCTGTAACATTAATATTTAAATTATCAATTCTGAACGTAAACGAAACGTTATGGTCGTGGAACCTAAACATCGCACCTACGCAAATCAGCATACAAACACTGGAGATATTCTCACGAGTCGCCCGGGCGGGGCCCCGGGGGGCCCGCGTAACCACAACATCCGCAGCCGTCCGCGTCCGTGACGTACTAACATACGCTCAACCCTGTAACACATCATCATAGCGTTTGGACTAGTTTTCAATGGTACTCAAATTGACGCAAGTGTTTGTACTGGTGGCGCGATCACAGGCGACACGGGTCAGTGTGGGCTGCTGCGGGGCCCAGCGATGTGATGCGTGCGTGACGCAGTGCACGTCGGAGTGACGTCACGTGACGTGCGCAGCCGCACACAGCCCCGCCACATGCGGCCGCGACTATGTTCTATAAACAAGTATTTGGTTGGTAAACAAACGGTTCCTGTGGATAAATCCGCATGCTTCTCACACGTGTGATGCGTTCAGCAAACTGAAATATATAAATAACCCAGATTCAGTTGCTATTTATCTAAAAGCACGTCATTACGTTCCTTGGAAGTCAGTTGTAAATCCCTTGTCAGTAACTATTGTCTATGAGTGCGATTTCTTATAATTCAGTGCCGTATCCGGCACATCGTCGGGATTTCATATACTCATTCATTACTATATTTTTTTTATGAGTGGTATTGCAATATGTGGTTAGCTAGTGACCTCGACAATTGATCATATTATTCTTGCCTGAGTATCCGGCAGCAAGTTCGTCATGCTCTCTTCCTTAGATGTCACTGCTTGCGGTAGCGTCGGGGGTCGGGTTATCTCCTTCCCTCAAATATGGCGAGGGGGGTAATGGCTGATCTTTGCGTTATGCTCGTGAACGGGTGCTGCTTGTGGTGACTGGTCGTCTTGCTGACCTTGGTTTTGTTTTGTTATTTTTAATTAACTCTTTATTTATTTTACTTCGATGGTCCTAGTTTATCGTTTGTGACTTCGAGTTACGGCTTCATATGTATATCTACTTATATGTAAGTGGGCACGCCCTTTATGCCTGGAGGCTTTTATTTAGTTATAAAGTTCTGTTTACGTTTTTAGTTTTGTATTTTTATTTCTGCTTTCTATTTTTGTTTTCGACTTTTTTTTGGTACCTATATTTTCATGTGTTAGCAGACTTACGGCAAATAAGTTGTATATAATTAAATTATTTAACTGAATAGACAGCTGTGCTGCTGGGGAGTTTGTTGCGCCACTTCTCCTCAGCTAAAGCACTAGGAAGTGGTGAAGGGCGGGCGTTTTAGGGGACTGTCTTATGTAATTTTGACGTTCGAAAAGTACTGATTCTCAGCCTAGTTTGAATAAATGACTTTTAGTTTTTGATTTTGATAAACATAGGAAGTAGGAATTCTGATTGTGACCTATCTGGCGTCACGTGAGCTCCCCTGACATATAATAAGCAAGCCTTATCTTGTAACGAGCACGTTATCTGTACCCTGTATCGCACTCATTTGATGACCAACAGCTCCGCTGCAGTCCACAACTGCAAGTGTGTAAAGGTTTTTTTTGTACTAATCATTAGTAACATCATTATAAATTCACTTGTACCTACATAGATATACTATTAGCTATCACAAAAAGGTTTAATTGAATAATTATTTTTTATTAGCTAAACAGATATAGCCACTCAACAATTATGCGATAAAAAACTTTTTACAAAAAAAAAAAACCACCGACTTTCAAGTCGGTGTCTTTGGATCTGCATTTTAGCTTTTTGCCACCGACTTCTAAAAAAGTTATTTTTCACTTTGTAGTTTTTTTTTTCACTTTCAAGTCGGTGTCTTTGGATCTACATTTTAGCTTTTTGCCACCGACTTCTAAAAAAGTTATTTTTCACTTTGTAGTTTTTTTTTGTTTTTTTTTTCACTTTCAAGTCGGTGTCTTTGGATCTACATTTTAGCTTTTTGCCACCGACTTCTAAAAAAGTTATTTTTCACTTTGTAGTTTTTTTTTTGTTATTTTAGTGGGGCAGTTTGTAAATAGCTTAATGTCAACTACTCATCACTTTTTACAAAATATTGTTTTTCCCGATGTAGGGACGTTAATTGTTGAGGAGTTCTCCTGGTATTATCCAGGAGAACTGCAACTGATGGTGAAGTTACCATTAGCTCCACTTCACCATATGCAGTGTGACGAGCATAAATTGCTTAGCCACCAAATTAAGTGCTGTAATTAAGGTTCTCTTGGGCAAGCCTCGTCGTTATCCGACTTTTCAACTTTATCGGGAGTATAATGCTTTAACTGTTAGGCAGCTGTTTGTTCTTCGTGTAATTATGCGTAAACACTCTACTCTTCCACCTCTCGAAACCACAAGTCTCACTCAAAGACGAAGACCAATTCCCGCTTGTCCCAAATTACAAGTATCTAAACTTAACTTTTGCTAAACGTCACTTCCCATTCTTGAGTTTTTTGCTTTATAATAAACTACACACAAAACTTGGCATCCACACATTAAACGCGCATCAATGCAGACTCGTTACCAAAGATTACCTTTTGTCGCTAGATTATGATGAAACAAAAACACTGATAAAACCTCCAATCTTGTAATCATTCAATATTAGCTGTTTATCTTCCACTCAGAAATCATACTTCATTTTACCATACACCACACCCACAAGTTACAACATATCATCCAACCTTACACACCTCCCAATACTCCTCTACCCTCATACACACACCCTCACACCACACCACACTTTCAAATACATCACATCTCTTAAACTCAACTCCTTCTGACACCGATGTTTGTTGGTTAAATTTTATTAATAAAACTTCTATTGAATAAATACATTTTTTTAGGAAAATGCCTTAATATCTTAGATTCTACTTTTAAAACAACATTATGATGCCCCCCATAACACAGGATTTTCCTAATATGGGGGTCATTAATCTATTTCTGGTTTATTGTTTTATAAGTGCACAGTATGTGTCTTCTCCGGTATGTTTGTAATGGCAAATAAAGCTTTATTATTATTATTATTAAGTACTTAGTGGAATCACAACCCGTGAAATACTTATTTTGAGTTGTTCCGATGGCCATCTGTAGTATTCATCATCAGTTCCACTTCACCAAATGGTGCTTTCCGAGAGTAAATACACGAGTTACTATAAAAAATATCGAAATTGCTATAGGTCTGCCTATAAATTTTGAGGGTTGCCCTCGACTTCCATAGAATTCCAATATCAGAATCTGATTTGGTGACAATGGAACAACCTCGGGAGCATACCCTTTCAAACAAAAAAGAATTTTCGAAATCGGTTCACAATTGTAGGAGAAATCGGTGTAAAAAAATAAACTCCTGCAAAAAAAGAAGGGCACTTTAGACTTTTTTTCTCTACTTCAATGAAGAAGAACCAGAAAGAGGTTTTATTAATTTGACGATGTATTGGCATGTTTGAAGCATCCTGGCATGATTCTTACGTTCCAAATTTTAATTTTGAAATTAACAAAGAAAAATAACGATTATTGTGAATTATTATAAAATTGCTTTACTAATGTCGCGAATTGTAGAAACGATTTTTTTACTGATTACTAAAATTTTAAAACTTTTTGGAACTTTTCTGCAAATTAAACAATTTAATCTTTCTTTTTACATTAAATACCACTTTTTGATATGAGTGATATTGAAGAAGGTTGTTCGCAAACTTACGTGTCTCAGCGGCTAAATGTGAGTCGTTCAATTGTACAGAAGACTTGGCAAAGGTATCAAGAGACCGGTTCGGTCAAAAGAAGATCCAGTTTGGGAAGAAAACGATGCACAGAACCAAGCGAAGACCGCTTTTTGGTGAGTCAAGCGTTGTGAAATCGTAAGGCCTGAAGAAGAGCTTTGAAGAAGTAAGAGGAGTAGAAGTTAGCTTGTGGATGGTCAGGAGGAGGCTTTTGGCTGCCAATATCAGCCGAACAGAGTTAACGCTCGGCTCGGGGCCCTAAATTACTCCGTGAGCACCGTGTTGCTCGACTTCAGTTTGCTAGAAACTGTGCTTCATGGACTCTGGAGGACTGGAATAAAGTATTGTTTTCTGATGAAGCTATAGAATCTCTTTGTGTGGAGAGGACCGACGCCGGCGAGTGCTGTGAAGACCACGGAAACGCTATGCGGAAGTGTGTTTCGTAGAAATCACTCCTTATGGCGGAACTCCGTTATGTTTTAGGCGGCAATTAATTCGACGGAGCGTACGGAGTTAGTTTTCATAGAAAATGGAACATTAAATGCACACCGGTACATAATGGAAGACATAATTCCATATGCTCAACCCGCATTGACTGCGCTTGGGGAAGATTCCATTTTTATGGACGACAATGCTCGTCCGAACCGTTCTGGCGACGTGGAAGCGTACATGCAAGAAGTTGGGATCCGTCGTTTAGATTGGCCAGCTCGAAGTCCTGACCTCAGTCCAATTGAGCATGTCTGGGATGTTCTAAAGAGACGGGTAAGATCAGTGAAACCTGTTCCACAAAACATCAGGGAGCTAAAAAGCAGAAGAGTGGGAAGGTATTCCTCAAAACGTTATTAAAAACATCGTGGAAAGCATGCCCAGAAGGATTCAAGATGTGATTTTGGCAAAAGGAGGTCACACTCATTATTAGGTTATTACAATGTAACTTTATTTTATAAAAAAAAATCTTCTTGTCTTTATTGCCGACCACTTTTATTGTTTGGCCGTGTACATCGGTTTTAAAGGATTAATATTTTTTTTTATTGCCAGAATTAACTTCACGCGTATTAATTTACACGATTATAAGTATGCAGACTACGTCAAACAATTAAATTTCATTTAATTAACTCAAATCGACCTTAGAACGTAAATTTCCTTAGGTGCCCGTTTTTTTTTTTGCAAAAGAGTGTATATTATGTACGCGACGAATTGTGAACCTCCTCCTTTATAAAAGTCGGTTAAAAACTGTCTGCAAGTCACATCCCTCGGAAAATCGGACGAGATGAGACGAGATCGGACGTGATCGGAAGAGATCTGACGAAATCGAGGAGATCAGACGTGATCGGACGTGATCGGACGTGTTTGTTCAACGATTTACTTACATCTACAAATACTCGTAGTACTAACTTGTGAAAAAACGTTATGTTAGGTTATCCAAATATTTTGATTCAAAGTCCTGATACTTAGTAACAAATACCAGCCAAGTGCTTGTCGGACCACGAACAATGAAGGGTTCCTTTAGTTGGGATAAAGTTGTCCCAAAAACTGACTTTGTAGTAGACATGTTCTATTGTTCTGCCATACATCGATATACGTCACTGGCAATTCTCCAACTGTAAATGTAATCGCAAAAAAAAAAAAACAAAATATGTGATAAAAGTACAAATTCATGATTTTCGGGCTTTTTCTTTTACTTGTGCTGTAAGACCTTGCTTCTTTCCAAATTTCATGATTCTTTTCATGAGGTTTTGATACTTTTGATTAATTTGCGAGTATCAAAACATGTGGCAAGAACGGCCGTATTTAGGGTTCCGTACCTCAAAAGGAAAAAACGGAACCTTATAGGATCACTCGTGTGTCTGTCTGTCTATCCGTCTGTCACAGCCAATTTGCTCCGAATCTAATGGACCGATTAAATTGAAATTGGGTACACGTATGGATTTCTGTGACCCAAACAAGGACGTGTAACGCAAATAAATGAACTTTGAATAAGGGGGTCCATTTTAGGGAGCAAATAAGAAAATTAAAATAAAAGTTTTGCAAACTGTACCGTGTGTACAAATGAAAGGGCTTACTATGAGGCTCTAAAATATATTATTATTATAATTTTAAAATATTGTTTAAGTTATTTAAGAAAATAGACGAAAATTGACCATTTCCTCCCCCCCCCCCCATCTCCGAAAGTACTGACCCTAAAATTTTTAAAAAATCCATAAAAACGTTCTATGCCGATAGATTATAGGAAAACTTATAAGAAGTCTTAAAATAACATGGTTAAACTCTCAATATAGTGCGTAACTTACATTTGCAGTTGGGATGTATAAGAGAACATGTTTTTCAACTACCTACAATGTTAAGTTAGTTCTTGGGATCAATTCATCCCAACTACGGAACCCTGCATTGTGCGTGGTCTGACACGTACTTGGCCGGTTTTTTATTTTTATTGCGATGACTCAGAAGCTTTATTTTTTTAGAGCTTCAAGGGATCGTAGACATGTGGATCACGCGTTCTTGAGAAAAAGGGCCTTGACAGACTGACAGACAAACAGACAGACTGACAACGAAGTGATCCTATAAGGGTTCCGTTTTTCCTTTCGAGTTACGGAACTCTAAAAATGTATAATGGAGGTAAATAAAGGTGTACCTACAGGTATGGTAAAATGAATGTGGGCCCAAAGTTCTATTGAGTGAAACTAAGGTGAAGAAATGAAATAACCAAGTAAACCAGATTCCCTAGCCCTATTCCTACCAAAGACTATTTCCGAACTGAAGGGCGTACTTTTAAACAGAGCTGTAAACGAGGCATACCTTTATGCTAGACGGTCCATAGCAACCAGTAGTAAGACCCTTAGGCTACCATCGACAACAGTCTCCAGCACATGTTGACATAGTCTCGCTCATTCAAGCGGTTCTACAGCACTAGGTACCTACTGTAGTGGCTATGATTGGTACGGTAGGGGGGTGTGCGCACGCGCTGCGGGTCACGGCGGCGCGCGCGGCGGTCACGGACCTCGGCGATGTGGGACGTGTCAATGACGAGCCCACTCCAAGTCTCGACAGTCATGGAGTAAAACTTATTCACAATGACTGACTACGAGTATAATGACGCGGGCAGACCAGTGAAGCATGCCACGAAAGGAGAGATCTACTTATACTCAGCAGTGCGTGGAAGAAGGCCGCTGATGACGACGAAGATGATGATGATAATGAAGTAGTGTGATAAACACAAAAATAGTAAATCAAGCTAAATCGTCTCGCGTTCAGAGACCTGCGGGACGTCATCGAGGGTGGACCTGTGTCAATTATTTTTAAAATTAACTCGTCCTGCCATTGTTCAAAAAAATCTAATAAAAGAAGGACACATCATTAGATATGAAATTGCAACAGCTCAGAAAAAAACATCTCGTAATTATATTATATTATAGTATAGTTATTATATTATTATATTATAGTTTTACTTGCTGTTCCCCGCGGCTTCGCCCGCGTGGATGTCAATATTTCCCTATTTGAAATAGACTTTGTTCACATTTTCATTTTTTTTATGTTGCCTACATTGTCCCACTACTGAGCTAAGGCCTCCGCCAAATCCTTCCGCGCATCCTTCCCCAGGCCACCTCGATCCAACCCTTGCGGTACTCGTTCTAGGTCGTACACAATTTCATGGGCTTTATTTTTTTTTGCGTGGAACCCTAATTCATTTTCTAAAATAAATGTAGCCTAAGTTACTTACTCCTTATAACATCAGCGATCAATCTGCCTAGCCTTTTCCCAACTATGTTGGGGTCTGCTTCCAGTCTAACCGGATGCAGCTGAATACCAGTATTTTAAATGGAGCGACTGCCTATCTGACCTCCACAACCCAGTTATTGGGTAATACTATACACCTTTGGTAAGACTGGTTGTCAGACTTTCGGGCTTCTGACGATCCGTAACGACTGCCAAAGATCCTCGAGTGACAGCCGGGACCACCGGCTTAACGTGCTTTCCGAGGCACGGAGGAGTCTCGGTATGAAAAGATGGTCACCCATCCACAGAGCAATCCCGGCAAGCGTAGCTTAACCTGATGGATCGACCCGTGCGGCTGTTATTACTTATCCACGAGCTCCTTATAACATCAGCTATCTGCCAGTGAAAGTCCCGTCAAAAAATAAAAAAATAAAAAATAGATCCATCCGTTTCGGAGATTAGCCAGAACAAACAGATAAACAGACAGACAGCCAGACGGACAGAAAGACAAAAAATTTAAAAATTGTTTTTTTTAAATTATAAATTTACTGTATAATTATACTTTCTATTCTATTTACTTTAAGCATTCAGTAAAAAGCTATTTATTCATTTATTTATTTGGGACAAACAACCAGTATATACACTATACAAAAAATAAAATGGAAGTGTCTCTTTGTAATGTCAAAATAACAGCTGGATAACGGTGTGATTTTCACATTTATATAATATCTTTGTTTATATCACTTGCGCAGATATAATGAGTAACACATTAAACGGAGCATCAAGATTCTGCCAGAGGTAACCCCTGCAATACTCCATGCAGGATCGGACTTGCGCGTTGTAAAGGTTTAAAAGCTGTCCAGGCGTAAAGTATCGCTTCACCCTTTTTAGGATGCCCAGTTTCTTGGCCGCTGTTTGGGCTTTGTACTCGATGGTGGCGCCGAAGTTGAGACCAGATGTCAACTCAATGCCTGAAAAGTAGAAGTTTGAGCGAAACGACTCCTATTAGCGGGAAAGAGATACGTCTGTGTTTTGGTGGCGTTAAAAGAGACCAGATTATCATTACCCCACTGGGAGACAAGGCTTAAGGTCAAATCTGTCCGCTCTACCGCGGCCTCTCTCAAGGAACGAACTTCGGCACCACTGGTTTTTGTGCTGGACAAGTCATCTGCGTACCCAACAATACCAGGCTGAAGTAGGTCATTGATTGCAGCAGTAAAAGAGTTGCAGAGAAAACAGACCCCTGACGAGCTCCGGCATCCATAGCCATAAGGGCAGAGGAGCAGCCGTCAACGACTACTCTGATCTCAGCTACAAAAATCAGCTGGGATGCCACAAGCAGGAAGCTTGCTGAGTAGACGTAGACCAGCGTGCCCTGTCAAAGGCCTTCGAGATGTCAAGCGATACAGCAAGTGTTTCGCCGTGTTTTAGAAATTGACAAAAGAGGGTTTTTTAGTGCAAGGGGCCTAAAGTGGACCATTCAGCTTTCGTTCCATTCATCTCGTGTGACTTGCGCATCTCGATTACCGATTCTGGTTTCAGTGCGCTTTGGTAACATGCAATTTCTTGACGCACAGCGTAGCGTCACTAACTTAATCTTTGGGAACTCCACACTTTGCACAATCTCCGAATTTATTGTCAGTGGAGCAACCGGTTTAGTGTGATCGAGCGTCACAGTTTAGTACCTATGGCTGGTCTACGAATCTACGAACGTCTTGTGGCACGCGTTGACGTTATGCAATCTCCGAGAAAACCAGCACGAGCGCAAATTCTAATTCAGTTGTGAGCGGCCTTCTGCGAAATATTAGCATTGACTCACCAGTCGTCGATCTTACGTCTTAAAATTAAAA
Source organism: Dicycla oo (assembly GCA_948252095.1). Classification (NCBI taxonomy): domain Eukaryota; kingdom Metazoa; phylum Arthropoda; class Insecta; order Lepidoptera; family Noctuidae; genus Dicycla; species Dicycla oo. Next base: position 31,297,759 of record OX411720.1, on the reverse strand, counting down.
CTTATTAGTGTTATTAAAGATTACTCACTGTTTTGACTGGAAAACCTGCTTTCTTGCAGTGTCCAATGCATTTATAATGTGCGGTAATTGAGCATCGTGCGCGGGGGCCATCGACCGTAGGGCTAACACGACGTGTGTGGACCTGCGCCGGAACCCGCTGTAGACTCATTGACTAACAATTTAAGAATGCTTCTAAGAAACAAAAGGTGCACATTAAACCGTGCGGTGTCCACGTCAATGGGCAGATAAAGTTTTGCAGCACCGATCATTAATGTGGAATTAGGGATGCGAGAGAAACCTCTGGAATGTTGTGAAATAATTCTTGAAATGGTTAATGAGTGGCCTAAATATGAGAGTGCTGATTTTTGGGTGGTTTTTTGGACATTGTGAGTAATAGTGAGTAATCTTCCGGTGTCACGTAGCCACAGCGTGGTCTTATGTTATTAGTATTAGCCAGGAGTGGTGGTGCGTGTGCGGCGTGGCTGTTTTATTAATTCAATGCATTAACGCAGACTGCGGACTGCGGTTAGGTTAGGTTAGGTTCCTCAATAGCTTGTAAAGCTACATCATGAAAGACTCGTACTGACTACAAACGATATCTACACGTGTAACATACACCACAAGGTAATTATGTACTTATATCGAAACTAGTTCCAAAACACTATCAAAACAATATACCGAAATACCTATAGATCGAATCAATAGAAAAGTACCTAATCATAAATAAATGTGTTGGTTATAAATTTTCTCGTTACGTATATAGGTTTTGCATCGCTTTTATTAGCACTCTATCTATATATAAATATTCTCACTTGTTCCCATTATATGAGCACGTTTCCAAAAGAGTACAGAACCGAAATCCAAACGAATTACTGGTACCTAGACAGAGACTACATTTATACAGCAGAAATTCTTATTGCATGGCAACCAAAATTTTTAATAATCTACCTGGATACATCAGAGTGTTGCCTACTAATAAATTCAAGAAAATAATTTTCGATTGGCTTTTGGGCAACTGTTTCTATTCAGTTAATGAATTTTTAAATCGAAAATATTGACATTGCATAAGGAAATTGACATTGTATTAGTAGTAGATATTGACATTTTTAGTAGTAAGAAATATTGACATTTTATGAATATCTTTTGACATTATTATAATATTCTTCGATGACTTTTTATTGCATATTGACATTATATAAAATAGTTGACATTGAAAACATCTAATTTTTAATTATGTATGCATAAAAATAACGTAGTCCATAAAGTTACAAATATTTATTTAAAAACTGTCACAATTAATTTAAATTTTTTGATCTTATTTAACATTGCATGAACTATAATTATGTGAATTTGTAAATTAGATACCTACTCACTTAATATTTCTACACCGGCGAAGGTAGTATATGTGATTCCTTCTAATATTAAGATCTTCGTGTACCATGTACTCAGAAATAAACGATTCTATTCTATTCTATAAGCAGCAGTAAAATAATAGTGGACTAAGGTACTTATAATGTGTCCTTCTAGAAGTTTGTTTCTGTAACAGCTGGTTGAACCCTTGACTCAATATTTGGATTAGAAGGCGCATGTGGCGAAACGAGTCCAACAGGAAGAAGACCTGGAGAGTACCAACCAAATATACAGCTACACTGTGTTACTACCTTGCAAGGATAAGAAAGGTTTCAATAATATTATTGTATTCACAAACATCATTTTTACTATTTTATTTTTAATTCACTTCAGGAATGTAACTCCTCCCTCTGTTGATTGCTTTGTCATTCATCGTCATCGTTCACTTTCACTACATGGCTTCTAACATTCTCGTAATACGTTCCGGAGCGTCCCACGTGACCGGAGGTCATTGTAACTGTAGGTATTTATATGCCAGTGTTCTCGGTCAAGTGCCACGCGGTACTCTTAGCGTTTAAATTGTATTATTGTTGTGGTACTACTCGTATGTTCTTGAATGGATGTGTAAATGTGTGCCAGTGCGACAATGGCGCCCAATTGGGTCAGCTGTTGTGACTCGCATCATAGAGTGTATGCTTGGAACAGGATAATGTTCGGATGACGCGGGCGCCTCTGGTTTATAATTCTGAAGCTTACGTTATCTTACGTCTATAAAATAATTTGTGGTTTTGCTCTAATCATGACATCTTGCTTCATTGACGCACGGGACGTAATTATCGACTGTTCTTAACCTTTCGCCGTCCTTTTTAAGTGAACGAACTCATTGGTACTATTAGTAGTTCCCATTCCTGTTGGAGTCCTGTTCAACAGGCTATGTTACTATTAACTTTCCAGTTATCTCAAGTCATTTTGTGTGTCTGACAGATTCTTTTCGCTTCTTGTTATATTGTTTTATTGGCATTTGGATTAATTTTGTTTATCTTAGTTTAGTTTTATTTCATCTCCATTGATATTTTCATTACCTGTTATGTAAAAGCTCGTATTGCTTCCTCTCTTTTCTTCACTTTCAGCGTCTTGTTCTTAGCCAGCAACGACTTGTTCTTTTCACCAATTTTTACTCTATTCGTAAAATGTTAATGAAGCGGTACTTAGTGTACGGCCTGAGTGCACGCTCGACTCGAGCGTCCGGCGGGGCGGGGCGTGCGTGCGACGTTCACGTGTGTAAAACACATGTAAACATTCGCGAGTGTCCTGAGTGACGTCCGAGCGGCGCTCGGTGAACGCACTTCGTCGCTTGCACGCAACGCTGAACGCCCCGCTGGACACTTTTCCACTCGGGCCGTACACTTATTGATAATAAGTATCAATGGGATTCTCAGCCAATATTAAAATAGTATCAATTCTTATTAATTACATAATCAAGATTAAATAAAACACCACAATATAAATAGAATCGTATCCTACCTGCCAACATGTCGGTACATTCTTGTCGCTGTTGTAGTCGCATGCTTAATAAACTGACGGATTACGGTTCAGCTCCAAAATGAGTTAAGCGTACAAAGAAATTTGTTTTAACTAAATATCTTCAAAATATAATTTCTGTATCCATAACCAGTTCATTAATCATTCCTACAATACATTGTTTAATTATTATTATGCTTTTGATTAAGTTATATGCCATTTTGTAAGACAAGTCAGTGATTGCGATTATTTTAGTTAGGTCAGTCTATTATTAAGCATGCGTTGTGTCTTCGTAACTGATCACCCAGAGGATAAACAAGACGCACCAAACGGTAAACCAGTCTCAACCATAGACCTAATATTTTATTATAGTAGTTATTATATTTCCACATTAACATGCAATATGTGTCAATAGAAATAAACATGTATATAAGACGCGCTTCTCGCGAGATCGAGTTAATAATATTCTCGTGTTTACATAAACAAATAAATAAAATGGCAGTTGAGCCCGTCAGTGGCACCTGCGGTGACGTGTGCTCGTTTTGTTTGACGTCACTGTTGGTACCGCGGACGCGGCTGGCGTACGTGTTGGTTGGCCATGGGTGTGGTCGCGTGCGCCACTCGGGGCCTCCCTGGATCAATGTCAAAAGGAAAATCGAAAACTCTTCCCACGCCTTGTTTTTGTCTTTAGCTTCATTTTAATAAGTAATCGTGTGACTAAAACTAAAAAAAATCTGATCTGATGAGATTTTTCTGACGGCGATTCTTTCCTGAGGATACCTTGGTTAAATTAGTTAATTATTGGAGAAAATAAGCAGCACAGACTGCTTCAAAACCAAAGTCAACGACCAGGCATCATCAGCAGCAGATTATTAATGAATCTTGAAAATATTGCAACTTTATCAGGTATATATCAGAAAATATTGCAATATATTACTATTGCAATAAATAACACTCGTTATTAAACTACTTTAATTCGAGCTCTACAACGAGTTTCTTGTTTTCTATTAGGCGACAAACGACTACACACTAATCTTGGGGCCATTAATTCTAAGCTGTAGTTCGTGTAGGTTATTGCTCTGGCGTGGGTACACGTAAATTTGGGCAATGCGCCTGCGCCGACCAGTGCACGTACGCACCGCCCACCACGGAATCACATGCCCCAGAAGAACTATTAGGAAACAGAACTAAGAGTTACAATCGCTACCATACAAGAAAAGTGGTACAGCCCTAATATAAAGCAGTGGAGGCTTGTATTTTGTTTAACGTCCTTTTTCATTTGAGTGGCCACACTATGCGCGAGAGTTTGTTAATACACGTTGTTCCAAGAGAGCCTTTTGTCATCCATTAGTATTGCCCAGTGACGTCAGCGGTTTCTCATCCGGAAGCCCCTCAGAACGCGACTACATAACAATGAGCTGAGCACGCGCCGCAATGCGACAGATTTTTATATAGAACAGGTGACTACATTGTTTCTAGATATATTAGATTATATGTATATTGGCGCTGATTCCCTTGTTCACAAACTATACTAAATTTAAGTTAAGTGCATCTTTTCTTTCAATTTCATTAAGAAAAGGACAAACGATAAATATTAGTTTAGTCATGTCAAATTAAAATACCCCATAAACAGTGCCAGGTGTCTCATTCGGTCTTAAGTTGCTTTGCACAATGCATCATCTGTGCCAGGTGTCTCATTCGATCTTAAGTTGCTTTGCACAATGCATCATCTGTCCCACGTGTATCATTCGGTCTCTAATTTAATATATGGATAAGCAGCATTCCTATACTTAAAAGTAATGATATAGGTAGGTACTTATACAGTTACATATAAGTACTCAGACCATACCTATATCTATCGTTAATCAAAACTAGTCAATGGTTGCTAAGATAGACATTTATTTTTACTGAATGTGTGGTTGTGAGGTTCTCAGTGCATCAATTTTTTTTTTGGTGATTAGGTGGGTATCCAACCTGTTTGGTAAACTATTAATCTTTCAATGCTAAGCAAAGAAATTATAATCCTTTATATAAATGCGAAAGTTTGGAGGGATGCTTGTTACTCAATCACGCCAGAACGGCTGAACGGATCTGGATGTTTGGCACAGAGATAGATTATAGTCTGGAATAGCACATAGGATACTTTTTATCCCGGAAAAATGTACGGTTCCCGTAGGATAATTTCCAACATCCACGTGGACGATAATTAGAACAATTTATAAATAACTAATTTTACCCTCGCGATTTCGATTTTCATTTGCCTTTTACTTATCCTGAAATATTAAAGTTCCTTTTCTAAAATTCCATACACGTAGTCTCTGGCTCTTTCTAAAATACCATACACGTAGTCTCCGGCTCTTTCTAAAATACCATAGACGTAGTCTCCGGCTCTTTCTAAAATACCACACACGTAGTCTCCGGCTCTTTCTAAAATACCATACACGTAGTCTCCGGCTCTTTCTAAAATACCATACACGTAGTCTCCGGCTCTTTCTAAAATACCATACACGTAGTCTCCGGCTCTTTCTAAAATACCATACACATAGTCTCCGGCTCTTTCTAAAATACCATATACGTAGTCTCCGGCTTTTTCAAAAATACCATACACGTAGTCTCCGGCTCTTTCTAAAATACCATACACGTAGTCTCCGGCTCTTTCTAAAATACCATACACGTAGTCTCCGGCTCTTTCTAAAATACCATACACGTAGTCTCCGGCTCTTTCTAAAATACCATACACATAGTCTCCGGCTCTTTCTAAAATACCATACACGTAGTCTCCGGCTCTTTCTAAAATACCACACACGTAGTCTCCGGCACTTTCTAAAATACCACACACGTAGTCTCCGGCTCTTTCTAAAATACCACACACGTAGTCTCCGGCTCTTTCTAAAATACCATACACGTAGTCTCCGGCTCTTTCTAAAATACCACACACGTAGTCTCCGGCTCTTTCGGTAACAATTACTGTTTTTTGACAAAAATAGTTCAAAAGTGACAATAATTAGAACAATTTATAAATAACTAATTTTACCCTCGCGATTTCGATTTTCATTTGCCTTTTACTTATCCTGAAATATTAAAGTTCCTTTTCTAAAATTCCATACACGTAGTCTCCGGCTCTTTCTAAAATACCATACACGTAGTCTCCGGCTCTTTCTAAAATACCATAGAAATAGTCTCCGGCTCTTTCTAAAATACCACACACGTAGTCTCCGGCTCGTTCTAAAATACCATACACGTAGTCTCCGGCTCTTTCTAAAATACCACACACGTAGTCTCCGGCTCTTTCTAAAATACCACACACGTAGTCTCCGGCACTTTCTAAAATACCACACACGTAGTCTCCGGCTCTTTCTAAAATACCACACACGTAGTCTCCGGCTCTTTCTAAAATACCATACACGTAGTCTCCGGCTCTTTCTAAAATACCACACACGTAGTCTCCGGCTCTTTCTAAAATACCATACACGTAGTCTCCGGCTCTTTCTAAAATACCACACACGTAGTCTCCGGCTCTTTCGGTAACAATTACTGTTTTTGACAAAAATAGTTCAAAAGTAACAATAATTAGAACAATTTATAAATAACTAATTTTATCCTCCCGATTTCGATTTCCAAATTCCTCTAAAAAGTGTTTTTTCGAATATTAATAACAGCAATTATCTGTATTTAAAAACTATTTTTGTTAAAAGTGTTGTTTTACCATGATTACTTGCAGCATGAGTAAAGAAGATGGTACAGTTTTGGTTTTCAAAGAAATCGGAGTAGGAACTACTTAAGGAAATTTTAAAATAAAATAATTCAAAAACGTAAATCGGTGACTTCTTCGAATGTATTGACAGATTATTGGGATTAGTTAATAAATAGGAAAGGAGGCTGAGAAGAAGAGATCGGATTCTCGTAACGTGAAAAACAATGTTGGTTGAATGTTAGAATTTCACAAATACATATTAATTTACTATGACGTAATTATATTATTGTTATTGTAAAGTTACAAAATATTGTTTGTCCCCCTATTTTCCTTCCTTGCGCAGTAGAAATAAACCAGGGCGTAACGGTTATATTTGGTGATGCTAAATTGAGGGTGACCAAACAAGAAGCGTATGTATATACAGGGTTATTGGTAAAACACCAACAACCTCTTAAGGGGTCAATGTACTCATCGTTATGAACAATTTTTACCTGAAATCGCGAAAAAAATCACCTGTTCAGTACATTTATGTTCGCATAATTCGTCAAAATGATTGAAAAAAGAAAAAACTGATTTTTTTTTCGCGATTTCCGGTTTGGTCCCATAGTGAAAGTTGTTCATAATGATGAGTATAATGACCCCTTAAGAGGTTGTTGGTGTTTTACCAATAACCCTGTATAAGATAAAAACTTTTTTCTAAAAGAACGACTTCCAAAAAAAAAACACTGGAAAAAAGTTTTTATTTTTCACTTTTAGTGTGTCAGTTTGTAATTCATCTAAGTTACAATAGTCTAATGTCAACTGCTCATCACCTTTAACAAAATATTGCTTTTCCTAATGTAGGGACGTTAATTGTTGAGTTCTCCTGGTATTTACCATTTTTTATCAATAACTGGAGCTGATGGTGAAGTCACCATCAGCTTCACTTCACCATATGCATTGTGACAAGCATAAATTGCTTAGCAACCATTATTAAAGTACCTAATCGAATCGCAAGCCGTGAAATACTTATTATTGAGTAGTTCCGGTGATCATCAGTAATCTTCATTTTCAGTTCCACTTCACTAAATGGTGCTTTCCGAGAACAAATACGGGAGTTACTATAAAAAATACCCATATTTGAAGAGTTACATCGATTTCTCCAGGATCCCAACCTCAGATCTTGGCCTGATGACAATGGAACCAACTAGAAATAAGGTCCCTTTCAAACATAAATGAATTTTCCAAATCGGTCCAGCCATCTTCGAGTAATCGGGGAACATACAGTAAAAAAAAAAAAGATTTCAACGAACCGAGCACCTCAGTTTTTTGAAGTCGGTTAAAAATGGAATCCTCGACACACAAAAATTGTTTATAACAAATGTTTGTAAATTAAATTTTGAATGTTCTGGGACAACAACCGACTTAACAATCGCAAATAGAACGGATATACTTAATACACTTCCATAAGGAACTCCGAAGTTGTTTGTTTTAAAAGTAGACCAGCACCCTAATTGCGTAACACACTACCAATCGGAATCGGTTTCATTTTGACAGTTCGACAACATTCATTGCGTTATTTACGGTGTCAAGCAGACAATTTTTTTGAATATAATATATGAAGCAATGGATTAGCAATTTGTTTCAAAATGATTCAGATTCCGATAATTAGTAAAAGTAAAATTAAGGTGTAATTTCATGTGTAAACGGTATACAATTGCATAAATACTTTGGGTTATGGTTTTCTACGCTCTGTTGTACGGTCTTCTAGCGGAATTACTGCTACTGGTCAACTGCGTCGAAAAAAAACCGCTACGAGTATCATTTTTTTATGAACGCTCCGACCGCGAACAACAGTTGTGGACAACTCGTCTTCTTCAAACTCCCGTCGAGTGGATTGTTGCTTCTGTAATGGACAAATAATATTGTTATTTTATCTTTCTCAACGAAATCATTTGTTATCTTCATTTTAACAATGTTTACTTTTGTCATAGACTTATGATGTTATTACCATTAAGTCATTATTATGTTGTTTATCAGATAATTAATGCATGTACAAAGGTCGTGGTACTTATCTGCCCTTTCTAGAAATCATTCGATGTATACATTTGTCACCACCACTCTTCCCTTTCAGTTAAAATATTGTGTCTCAATCACGAGTCCCCACATATCTATCGACAACGCCACCGCTCGGGCCATTACACTTCGCAAGAGGATCGCAGCTGCAGATCCAAGATTCGTCAGTTGTAAGGACATATGATAAGTTTTTGCGAAGTTCCTCCTTCGAACTTTTCTAGCATAAATTTGCACCAATCAACACGACGGGATTGTTGCTCTTCGGTGAGAGAATGAGGCATCCATCGCAAAGCAAGCTTTCTAACTTTAAGGTGTTAATGCAAGATGGAGGAAACTGCCTGTGATCCAATCTTCAGTTCAGCCTGAATCTCTCGATATGTCTATTCTCCCGCAATAGCCACTCTACCCTGATGACATGTTGAGTTCCTGCAGTTGTAGGTCGGCCGAGTGTGGAGTCATCGTTTAGGTTCTCTCAACCACGTTTAAATTCACGAAACCATTAAGTAGGTTAACTGTTGCTAACGCAGGAGCAGACTCCCCAAATGTAATTTGTAAAGAACAACGGCGCCTAAATACTTTAACAAAAAAAGTTTGTTACTGAAATAGAATATGTTGTAAAATGTTCGGTACTAATTCCTAAATATATATATACAGGGTGTCCAGTAAATACCACGACATACTGCAGGGGCTGATAGCTAGGGTCACTACCTATCAATACAACACAATATATGTTCAGCAAAATCTTACGGATTTTTTTTCACCACTGTAGGTTAAAGTTATGCGAAAAGAAAATCGTTCTGTGAAAATTTTAACAAAAAAAACTATTTCTTCAAAACTTTCTTGTTTTTGATAAAAAAAAAAACTTATAATGAGTAGAGTAACCTATTCACGAATAATTTGATGTAAAAAAAGTTCTAGAAAAAGATTTTTTCTTTACGAGATGCTTAAAAATCTGTTTCAAGGTAGAGATTTTTCGATATTTCGGAAAATTTTGTAAAACTGTAAATCCGTAAGATTTTGCTGAACATATATTGTGTTGTATTGATAGGTAGTGACCCAAGCAATCACCCCCTGCAGTATGTCGTGCTATTTACTGGACACCCTGTATATATATATATATATTTTAATATATAGGTATTGAGAGTTTCATGCTTTGGTTTTTAGCGATAAATATGAATTTTAAAACAACTATTATGGGTAATCACAACAATGTTGATAACTTAATGCCTTTCGCGCCAGATCTAGCACTTTTTTTGCTGTACAACGCAGTTATGTCTGAGAAAAACCTACTAGGTGATGGTGGTGTGCTAAATAAATAAACTGACATAAACAACATACCTCTTTATTTTTAATGCTTTGTCGTTTGAAAGATGTAACATGTTTTTTGTTTTATCACGTATGGTGACAACACGCGCGGCCGCGCCACACGTATTCTGACAAACACGCGCGGCCGCGCCACACGTATGCTTACAAACACGCGCTGCCGCGCCACACGTATGCTTACAAACACGCGCTGCCGCGCCACACGTATGCTGATTAACACGCGCTGCCGCGCCACACGTATGCTTACAAACACGCGCTGCCGCGCCACACGTATGCTTACAAACACGCGCTGCCGCGCCACACGTATGCTGATTAACACGCGCTGCCGCGCCACACGTATGCTTACAAACACGAGCTGCCGCGCCACACGTATGCTGATTAACACGCGCTGCCGCGCCACACGTATGCTTACAAACACGCGCTGCCGCGCCACACGTATGCTGATTAACACGCGCTGCCGCGCCACACGTATGCTGATTAACACGCGCTGCCGCGCCACACGTATGCTGACAAACACGCGCTGCCGCACCACACGTATGCTGATTAACACGCGCTGCCGCGCCACACGTATGCTGACAAACACGCGCGGCCGCGCCACACGTATGCTGATTAACACGCGCTGCCGCGCCACACGTATGCTGACAAACACGCGCTGCCGCGCCACACGTATGCTTACAAACACGCGCGGCCGCGCCACACGTATGCTTACAAACACGCGCGGCCGCGCCCCACGTATGCTGATTAACACGCGCGGCCGCGCCACACGTATGCTTACAAACACGCGCGGCCGCGCCACACGTATGCTGACAAACACGCGCGGCCGCGCCACACGTATGCTGATTAACACGCGCGGCCGCGCCACACGTATGCTTACAAACACGCGCTGCCGCGCCACACGTATGCTTACAAACACGCGCTGCCGCGCCACACGTATGCTTACAAACACGCGCTGCCGCGCCACACGTATGCTGACAAACACGCGCGGCCGCGCCACACGTATGCTGATTAACACGCGCTGCCGCGCCACACGTATGCTTACAAACACGCGCTGCCGCGCCACACGTATGCTGACAAACACGCGCGGCCGCGCCACACGTATGCTTACAAACACGCGCTGCCGCGCCACACGTATGCTTACAAACACGCGCTGCCGCGCCACACGTATGCTGACAAACACGCGCTGCCGCGCCACACGTATGCTGACAAACACGCGCGGCCGCGCCACACGTATGCTTACAAACACGCGCCGCCACGCCACACGTATGCTTACAAACACGCGCTGCCGCGCCACACGTATGCTTACAAACACGCGCTGCCGCGCCACACGTATGCTTACAAACATGCGCTGCCGCGCCATACGTATGCTGACAAACACGCGCGGCCGCGCCACACGTATGCTGATTAACACGCGCTGCCGCGCCACACGTATGCTGACGAACACGCGCGGCCGCGCCACACGTATGCTTACAAACACGCGCTGCCGCGCCACACGTATGCTGATTAACACGCGCTACCGCGCCACACGTATGCTTACAAACACGCGCTGCCGCGCCACACGTATGCTTACAAACACGCGCTGCCGCGCCACACGTATGCTGATTAACACGCGCTGCCGCGCCACACGTATGCATACAAACACGCGCTGCCGCACCACACGTATGCTGACAAACACGCGCGGCCGCGCCACACGTATGCTGATTAACACGCGCTGCCGCGCCACACGTATGCTGACAAACACGCGCGGCCGCGCCACACGTATGCTTACAAACACGCGCTGCCGCGCCACACGTATGCTTACAAACACGCGCTGCCGCGCCACACGTATGCTGATTAACACGCGCTACCGCGCCACACGTATGCTCACAAACACGCGCTGGCGCGCCACACGTATGCTTACAAACACGCGCTGCCGCGCCACACGTATGCTGATTAACACGCGCTGCCGCGCCACACGTATGCTTACAAACACGCGCTGCCGCACCACACGTATGCTGACAAATACGCGCGGCCGCGCCACACGTATGCTGATTAACACGCGCTGCCGCGCCACACGTATGCTGACAAACACGCGCGGCCGCGCCACACGTATGCTTACAAACACGCGCTGCCGCGCCTGTAAGGTTGGGTATTGGAGAAGAGTAAAACGCTCTGACTGCTCGTTGACAACTGAACTCATTTATTAATAAGGATTGGTATTTAAGTACACGCGTAACATACATAGGTATATGCAAACTTAGAACATATGTTATAGTGTATAACATATGTTCTAAGTTTCACCTTCCCCGGAACGATAAAATAAAATATTATTACAGTATTATTTTATTTTTATGAGTAAACATTTAATAAACATTTCAGTAAAGTACGTTCACAATTTTGTTTATTCTTATTAGATTATACAAAAGTATATGATTATATGTATAAGTACAAGCATAACATGGATAGAATAACTAGATAATATTACAATGGTATAGTTTAAAAATCTAGTTAAAAATAAAAAAAAAATACATTGGTGTTTAATATATGAATATTATGAATAATATAACTTAGTCCTATTCTTATGAACTAAATCAGTTTTCCCATTGTCTTTCAATATTTCAACATTTGTCGGAACATCTTTGATAACTAAATATGGCCCATTATAAATACTTTGGAGTTTGTTCCCTGTCTCGTTTTTCACTAGCACCAAGTCATTTTGTTTATATGTAATAGGATTACACTTTAGATCATGCTTTCGTTTTCTTAGTGATTTACTTTCCAATAAGTTATCATAAGCTTCTTTTTGCGATGTTTGCAATCTGTATTTCAATTCTAAGGGATAATTATCATAGTTATAAAGCGGATCTACTGATTTTTGCGTTAAATTGGAAGGCATATTGCATCTTTTCCCGAATACAAGTTCGAAAGGCGTAAATTTGGTAGCGGTGTGAACTGAGGTATTATAGGAAAAACACCAAAAGGGTAGCCATGTACTCCATGTACTCGGATGGTTGTTAGTTTGAATTCTTAGGTAATTACCTAAACTTTTATGAGTGTTTTCCAGAGAACCTATTGTTTCGTGATGGTATGCAGTAGAGTTAAAAGTAGTTATATTGAGAAGTTTACATGTTTCTTTGAAAACAGATGACAAAAATTCAGTGCCTCTATCAGTAGCCACTCTAGCGGGAATACCAAATCTAAGTATAAAATTATTTACGAAATTTTTCGCTATCTCCTCTGAACTTTTAGTCTTCATTGGATAAGCTTCTACATATTTACTTAACTCACATTGGATAGTTAGGATATATGAATTATTATAATCATCGCGATCTAAGGGTCCTACTACGTCCAGGTATACTTTTTCCATCGCCGAATTAGCTGTTGTTGTTTCAACCAACGGCTCTCTAACATAATGAGAAGTGTGTTTCTGTTTTTGACACTTATCACATTTCCTTACAAATTCTTTTACGTCTCTTTCTAGACCTGGCCAAAAGTAATATTTCTTGATGTTATTATACATTCGTCTTATACCAGCGTGGCCACTTGTTGGTAGAAGATGAAAATCATTCAATATTACTTTTCGGTCGTCGTTATTTTCAATTATTCTTATGTCATTTAAAATACACAATCGCGGACCGGCCCAGTTTTTGTACGACTTAATTTCTGTCGATACTTTTTTAATAAATTCATCGTAAATTTGATTTCTTATAAAAATTAATTCGTGCACGTTAACTCTTTCACAAAAATATTTCAGTTCCCTCACAAATGCGGCTGGCGTCAATTGCGATTGGGAAACTGGATTTATAAATAACGTCATTCTCGATGACGAATAGCAAAACAACTTATTCTCTATTTCTATCTCATTAGACCTACGTAGGTTATTTAACTCATTATTTTCTATAAATTTAAGTTCTACAGACATCCTCGATTTACTATAGATCTCCACGACTCTTGGTTGCGCAGGCCAGTCGTCAGTAGAACCCATAGCACTTGGAGAATGTTGCGATTCCAGCACTTTTCTATATTGCGAACGCGTCATAACCGTGATGATACTTTCATGCATATTTTTTAAGTCCGTTGATGTGATTGGTAATCGTGACATTGAATCTGCCGGAATATTTGTGGATCCTTTGATATATTGAACGATAAAATCGTACTCTTCTAGTAGGAGTCTGAACTTCATAAGACGACTAGATGGATCTCGCATGCCAAATAAATAAATTAGTGGTTTATGGTCGGTTTCGATTACAAACGTGCGGCCATACAAATAGGGACGAAAATGTTTTACTGCCCATACTATCGCTAACAATTCTTTTTCCACAGTAGGGTAGTTAATTTCGGCCTTATTTAAATTTCTACTCGCGAATGCTATTGGTTTTCTATTGTCATTGCACAAAACTGCGCCCAATGAATATTTGGAAGCGTCGGTTTGTAATATGAATTTACAGTTACTAGAAAAGTTAGGGTATTGTAGTATAGGTGGGCTCGAAATTATATACAAATGCGTATGATGTATGTATATATGTCACGTATGCTGACAAACACGCGCGGCCGCGCCACACGTATGCTGACAAACACGCGCGGCCGCGCCACACGTATGCTGACTAACTCGCGCTGTCGAGCCACACGTATGCTTACAAACACGCGCTGCCGCGCCACACGTATGCTTACAAACACGCGCTGCCGCGCCACACGTATGCTGACAAACAAGCGCGGCCGCGCCACACGTATGCTGACAAACACGCGCAGCCGCACCACACGTATGCTGACTAACACGCGCTGCCGCGCCACACGTATGCTTATAAACACGCGCAGCCGCGCCACACATATGCTGGCAAACACGTGCGGCCGCGCCACGCGTATGCTAACACTCGCGGCCGCGCCACACGTATGCTGACTAACACGCGCTGCCGCGCCACACGTATGCTGACAAACACGCGCGGCCGCGCCACACGTATGCTGACAAACATGCGCGGCCGCGCCACACGTATGCTGAGAAACACGCGCGGCCGCGCCACACGTATGCTGACAAACACGCGCGGCCGCGCCACACGTATGCTGACTAACTCGCGCTGTCGAGCCACACGTATGCTTACAAACACGAGCGGCCGCGCCACATGTATGCTGACAAACACGCGCGGCCGCGCCACACTTATGCTGACTAACACGCGCGGCCGCGCCACACGTATGCTGCCTAGTGCGTACATTATATTAGATATATCATTAGTATGTACTACGTCATGTACTGTTTACTATTCCTTTCAAGGCGCAGGCCGGAATGGTCCTAACTAAATACACGAAAAAAAGAACTACTTGGAACTGGGTTTTTAACAAGTGAAATCTTCATCGTCATAATATTGTTGTTCAATGTAATTGTCCGCGTGTTCATGTGTGTTGTGACGATGTCAACTATGTCAGGTCTATGTTGTCACACACAATGTAATTGTCCGCGTGTTCATGGATGGAATGGCAGAGGATTTAAATTACTAATGAACATTCGAACTTACCTAGTACGAATACGACATGAATGCCAATATTTTAAATTGATTGACGTGGCATCGAAAGGGATTTCTTGACACGGCATTGGAGAGTGCGCTAAGAGATCCCGCGGCGGGATGCCGATGCTGCAGCGCACTGCAGTATACAACGGCACGCCGAACGACGCCGTGATTGTCAACCCACAATCTTCATCTAATTCTATTATTAGCATGTCCTCCATGGAGATCGTACGCGAGAGTGTTATTATTTTAATACGTTAAATCTGTATCTATCATCATCATCTATCTAGCCTTTTTATGTTGCGATCAGCTTCCAGCCTAACCGGATGCAGCTCAACACCATTATTTTACTGAGAGACTGCCAAGTAACACGACACCCCTTGGTAATAAGACTGGTTGTCAGACTTTTTAGGCTTCTAACTACCCGTAACGTCCGTCAATGACCAGTTTGCTCCGAATCTAATGGACCGATTAAGTTGAAATTTGGTGCACGTATGTATTTCTGTGACCCAAATACAAACGTGTAACGTAAAAAATGAATTTTGATTAAGGGAGTAAATTTTTGGGGTGCAAATAAGAAAAATTAAAAAAAAAGTTTCGTAAACTTTACTTTGTGACATATCAAATGAAAGGGGTCACTGTGGGGGTCTCAAATATATATTTTTTCTGATTTTAAAATAAATCGTTGTAAAATTATTTAAGAAAAAACTTTTTAGCAAAAAATAAAACCGACTTCTAAAACAAAACACTACAAAGTGAAAAATAACTTTAATTTCGGAAGTCGGTGTCTTTGGTTTTGTATTTTCGTTTTTTGCCACCGACTTCCGAAATTAAAGTTATTTTTCACTTTGTAGTGTTTTGTTTTAGAAGTCGGTTTTATTTTTTGCTAAAAAGTTTTTATTTTTCACTTTTTAGTTGTGGAACCTACCCCACACAAATTCGAATACATAATTGAGCACAATAATTGTAGATATAGCCATGTAAATAACAGTGATAGGAAGTTATTAAAACACCATCACAACATCCATATAAAATAAGTGGGAAATATACGCATTATTGAAGCTAACTCAAAAACTCCTCGAGCAAAGTTAATAAAATTTATATGGGACCACCTCGGAAGTATACCCTTTCAAACAAAAAAAGAATTTTCCAAATCGGTCTATCCGTCTTTGAGTAATCGCGTAACAAACATACAAAAAAAAAAAAAAAAAAAAAAAAAAAAACATACAGACGAATTGATAACCTCCTCCTTTTGGAAGTCGGTTAAAAATAGGCGTTTTGCCAGTCATTTTACACGTGCAGCCTGTGGGTTAGACATACACAGAGGGCCTACAGCGCTCTTCGCATCCAGTACAATAACGCTTTTAGGGTGCTGCTGGGGCTCCCGCGATTCTGTAGCGCGTCGGGCATGTTTGATGAAGCAGGTTTAGATAGCTTTCAAGCAATTATGCGAAAAAGAACAGCATCCCTGATGCGGCGGCTTCGGGGGAGCACCAACAGCATCTTAAGAGGATTGTGAAGTGCCGATACGCGGCGCGAGTCTTGGAGGCAATTACCTACATTTCATACAATTATTTACATAAATATTGTTTCGGACGATAACGTTTTCACCCCCCTAAATCTTTACGAAA
This sequence comes from Dicycla oo, assembly GCA_948252095.1. NCBI lineage: Eukaryota > Metazoa > Arthropoda > Insecta > Lepidoptera > Noctuidae > Dicycla > Dicycla oo. The sequence goes on along the minus strand of OX411720.1, from coordinate 31,280,711 downwards.
TGAGACAATTTTGATCTCATTACATTCAGTACATCTTAATCTAGGTCTGTCGTTTTTATTTTTTAGTAATTCAATTTAATTTAATTTAAAAAGATAAAAACGCTCGAGGAAGTTTTTATGTCAAAAATATAGATATTTAGATGCTAATAACTTATATCGTATGCAATATTTCTTTATAATAAAAACGTACGGACCTAGTTTTTCATTATACCTACAACATTTCAAAAAAATATGAAAATTAGACTATGTTTACGGGGAGAAAAACGTTATCGCTTTTTGTATGAAAATTTACAGCTTCATAATCCTCTTAAAAGTGATAGTGGATAAACCTGACTGCCCGTTCCTGGGACACTGGACCCGTATACACAGCTGCAGGTCTGGTGCAGCGGGAGGCGGGCTTAGTTATAGTTATAGGTTTTTGAATTAGTTGTTATTTTATTTTGATGCATATTTTTTATATTATTTTAATGTGAATGTTACTAAAATAGTTTATAAGTGTACTAACAACAATATGAATCATGTGTTCGATTTAAATAAATAATACGAGTAATAATAATAATAGACGAAAATTGACCATTCCTCTACCCTTAGGTATCTCCGAAACTACTGAGCTTAAAACTTTGAAAAAAAAAATACAGAAAATAGTTCTATACCTATAGATTACAGGAAAACTTTTAAGAAGCCTATAGTCTTCAAATAACATGGTAAATATCTCAATATTGTGCGTACAAACTTACATTTGCAGTTGGAATGTATGTGAGAACATGTTTCTCAACTATAAGAACAGTCACATTTTGCCACAAAGTGTAAAGTCGATCTGATACGAGCAGGTATACAACAATGAGGTGACATGAAGTTTACATGCAACATTGTGGACTTGTTCCTTTTATGCCTCTGTAGGCACTTATCTAATCTAAAAGGAAGAAATCCGTCTAGTGAACTTAGGTAAGTACTTCATATTGATTGATATGGTGCAACAAAACATTGCAGCATTGCTTCTCTGTTATGAAATGGTTATTAAACGAGTGACGCCAACTCCGTATTTACCGTAGAGTAGGTACAAGTAATACATAAACACTACAGCATATTGTTTTATTTAAGTTTTCCTTTTCCTCAACGGTTTTATGAATGAATTTCATTAAGGAAGAAGTTCAATGTTATTATAAAATTATATACATCTATGTAGGTAAATAATTAATATTAATTAATTGCAGCAATGCACAGTTATTATGATTATTAATATTTACAATATAATTAGGTTTGATTCCTTGAACAACCTAATATCGCAATTCGCAACGTATCTTGCCTCGAGCAGTCGCTTGTCTACCACATTTATTCATTCCTAAATCGAGCCACCGTGCATGTTTATGTTTATAGGCCTAAACATAAAAATAATGATAAGTTACAGAAAAGTTTGTATGCAGTTTTGAAGCTGACTCACTGTGCATTATGTCGGTATCACTATTGTTACAAATTGGAATCCACGAATTTGAATAAGAGAAGTTTGAAAACTCTTAAAGAAGCAACAAGCTTTGATTACAGCATCTTTATATCAATAGTTATTTCGTTATTTGTTTAGATTTGCATCAAAAGAGTATTGAAATCACGCAAGCTGTGGCACTTCTGAAGTAGCCGCGCAAGCTGTGGCACTTCTGAAGTAGCCGCGCAAGCTGTAGCACTTCTGAAGTAGCCACGCAAGCTGTGGCACTTCTGAAGTAGCCGCGCAAGCTGTGGCACTTCTGAAGTAGCCGCGCAAGCTGTGGCACTTCTGAAGTAGCCACGCAAGCTGTGGCACTTCTGAAGTAGCCGCGCAAGCTGTGGCACTTCTGAAGTAGCCGCGCAAGCTGTGGCACTTCTGAAGTAGCCGCGCAAGCTGTAGCACTTCTGAAGTAGCCGCGCAAGCTGTGGCACTTCTGAAGTAGCCGCGCAAGCTGTGGCACTTCTGAAGTAGCCGCGCAAGCTGTGGCACTTCTGAAGTAGCCGCGCAAGCTGTGGCACTTCTGAAGTAGCCGCGCAAGCTGTGGCACTTCTGAAGTAGCCGCGCAAGCTGTGGCACTTCTGAAGTAGCCGCGCAAGCTGTGGCACTTCTGAAGTAGCCACGTAAGCTGTGGCACTTCTTCAGTCTGGGCTTGGTCAGCGAAACGTGAGTGCACAACTTCATGCAAGTAGTTCTGCTGTTAAAGAATTTACCATCGATACCTGGAGACTGGCGGCTTCGTGCGCCGTCCAGGGCGACCACGAGACCGACTGACTCACAGAACAGATAAAGGAGATTAGAAAGGAAATAGTTCCTGATTTGTATTAGAACGCGTGTCGCCGGTTATCTCCCACTCTTTAACTCCACTACAAGCAAGAGACCAATACGTACGCGCATTACGCACACAAATAAGCCACACGCACTTTAATCGCGATTTTGCTATTGGTTGTCACACTAACGCAAACACTGCGCTTGACGTACACTCACACACGCGCAAAAGCAATTTATTTCTCATACATATTACGGCGACCAAAAGGTCGATAATTTTATCGATATTTATATCGATAAAATTATTGTAATTTTGTTAGTTTAAGTTTTACAATTTTTCGCTTTAATTTCGGAAGGGACGGGGTACGAATAGTGTGGACTTCCTAAATACATATAAATAATAATGTCAAATTAAGGGGAATATCAAATGCAGCCGCAAAATTCAAATTTTCTTTCATTTTTAGGGTTCCGTACCTCAAAAGGACAAAACGGAACCCTTATAGGATCACTCATGTGTCTGTCTGCCTGTCTGTCACAGCCAATTTGCTCCGAATCTAATGGACCGGTTTAGTTGAAATTTGGTACCTACACGTATGTATTTCTGTGACCCAAACACGGACGTGTAATGTAAATTGCTTTTTGTTTGTTTTATTTTTTCTCTCAATTATTTTTAATCATGGTCTGGCAGCTTGAGTAATATGCGGCCTACCCAAATGTCCTTTCTTTGGTATTGTTCGTCGAATCGTTGAGCTCCTTAAGTTCTTAGTTGAGCTGCGCGATTATTGACAAATGCGTGCACAGACTGGACAGGTCCTCTCAATCTGTGTGGTTCTTTTCTCAAAAGACCATTCCAGACACCAATCTATAAGGTCTTCACATGAAGTGACCAAGATTATGTCTGGACTTTATAAGAGACTGTGACCTCTGAGTTTGTTTCGGCCTTTCTTCTCAGAGTAGTCAGATAGGAAACGCTGACCTCATTTAGTTAAAAAAAAACATGGTTGACTTGTAAAAGTGTTTGTACAAACCTACTTACAGAAATCATTTATCATTTTATTAATGAATTTTGAATATGGGGGTCAATTTAGGGGGCAAATAAGAAAATAAAAAATATATATTTGCAAACTGTACTGTGCGATAAATCAAATTCTACCCATGAATATGAAAAACTTTTACTATGGGACCAACTATGAAATCACGAAAGAAAAAATCTGTTGTTCCATACAAAGGTTCAATACCTATTCAACCAAAATGTATGAAACAGTTGAATTTTTTTTTGGATTTCAGAGATGGTGCCATAAATAACGTTGTTCATATTCATGAGTAGAAGACCCTGTGAAAATTTGCGCAGTGAATAAAAACTTCTCCTGTATAGATTTCAAACATGTATTTTCAGCTTTACGGCTGTATAAACCCAATATACACGGCCTTATATAATAATATCCACAAAAGATGATCTAAGTGACAACATTTTAAGGTAATAATTAGGTACGCTACGCAAAACCACCAATAAAGTTTTATGAAATATAAATTATATACTATTTACTGAAAGGCGCATAACGATATTTTTGTGCGGCTACCCCGCACAAAAATATCGTTAGGAGGTCCTGATTTTAAGTATCTTTTCCCTGACTTTTTTGTTGTGTAATCATTTTCTGCAAAATTTTGAGAACAAATTTAGTAGGTATCCATTCAATTCTACCAGTTGCCTCAATCACAGTTTTATATACAGGGTTACAGGTTAAGTCGACCTAAACCCTTTAAGAGGTGGTAGTTTCCATCATTCCTGACTGATTTGACTATGGAACCCCATACCCCAAACTTAACCGTACTCAAGTTATGGGACTTTGAAGTTTTTTTTTATAAAAATCCAGATTTTTTGTCTTTTGTCCCCTTTTTTTGTGTTTTTTACCTCTAATGTTTTTGTTTTTGTATTTTTTGTGTAGCAGATTAGTTGCTTCATTATTTTAAATACAAAAACTGCAAGTAACTGTACCAACTGAGTCATATTAGACAATTGATTGTTAAAAAAAGAAATAAATTTGTGGAAAGTTTTTTATTCTTTGTAAGATATTTTAAAAAAAGTCTATGACTGTTATGCTGCAGATGTGCTTAAAAATATCTACGGTTCTTCAGCTTCCCGATAAGGTATAATTTGCTACGGTGCTATCAGGATTCTCGGAAAAATCATCGATGAAAGACTCCCAGGTAATAGCAAAAATAACGGTATTTCGTAAAGTTGCTCGCAGCGCCTATTGTCCTGCATTCTGAGGTCCTGCAATGGGTAGCGCGTCGCGTGCGAGCGGGATATTATACAATGTAAACGGGTGCAAGAGAGAAAAGTGATTTCAAACGCCATTTTGTTGTTATTGTGTTTGGTTAGTCTGCTTACGCGATTCGTCCGTGGTAGATGCGATACTTGGTGCTCTTTGTTTTTTACTCGACTTGGCTTGTTTTTCTGGACTGTTTCCTCCTATTCGTGACTGTGCTTGTTAACTGGACCTTGATTTGTGCTTCTGATTTGGAACTGTTGAAGATGGCGACCTTTACGAACGAAGAATATGCAGATATTTTGATTTGTTATGGGTACTGCAACTGTGTATCCTTACAAGCTCGTCAAGAATACATAGCACGTTTTCCTGGCCGCCGAATTCCGGATATTAGCGTCTTCGACGGAGTTTACCGACGAATTAGAGAGACTGGCTCTGTCTCGAGGCGACGAACAGACTTGGGTAGACCACGTATTAATGATGATGATGAAGAGGAAGATAATGAGATTGTTCGACGATTTCGACTGGATCCGACTACGTCAACCAACGTTGTTGCCCGAGAACTTGGAATCTCACAATGGAAAGTGTGGTTTACCGTGCATACTGCCGGTCTCTACCCGTACCACTACACGCCGGTGCATGTTATCGAAGAAGGAGATCCTGTGAGGAGGCTGGATTTCTGCAGGTTTATGTTGAATGCAGATTTGGAAGATCCTTCGTTTTTTCGAAGAATCTTGTGGACTGACGAGTCCAAATTTGATCAAGATGGGATAACCAATTACCATAACGCCCATCATTGGGCTCCGAAAGCAGGAAGAAATCCTAATAAGAAAAGAGTAAAGGGGTCACAGAGACTATTCAGCCTTAACGTATGGATGGGAATAATTTCAAACCATCTGATTGGGCCTTACTTTCTACCTCCAAATTTGAATGGAGAGACCTATGAAAATTTTTTGCGACAAGATTTACCCGATTTACTCGACGACATACCATTAAGCCTTATTCGAGACATGTGGTTTCAGCACGACGGGTGCCCCGCGCACTTTAGAAGGAGTGTCAGAGAGTGGCTGGACACTAATTATCCAAATAAGTGGATCGGGAGAGGTGGACCTACACCGTGGCCAGCTAGAAGTCCAGACTTGACACCCATGGATTTTTATGTGTGGGGGCACATGAAAAGTTTGGTTTACAATGAACCTAACCCAATAACATCTGTTGATATTTTGAGGCAGAAAATTATTGATGCTGCTAACGAAATAAGAAGAGGACTATCAACTGGGGTAGTGAAAAGTGGCTTAAGACACAGAATGCGCGTATGTGTGCGAAATAGGGGCGGACATGTGGAACATGTACTGTAAAAGGAATAATAAACTTCAATTGTTACCTATTTGGATTGTTTTATTTTGTTTTCTGACTAAAGTTAAATTTGATGCTTAAGTATCGTTATTTTTTACTACTACCTGGTAGCATATGATCAATGTTTTTGTTAAAAAAATCCAATAATACCCTGTTGTATTATACCTTATCGGAAAGCTGAAGAACCGTAGATATTTTTAAGAATATCTGCAGCATAACTGTCATGGCCTTTTTGTACAATATCTTGCAAAGAAAAAAAAACTTTTCACAAATTTATTTCTTTTTTTAACAATTAGTCGTCTAATACGACTCATTTGGTACAGTTACTTGCAGTTTTTGTGTTTAAAATAATGGATCAACTAATCTGCTACACAAAAAATACAAAAACAAAAACATTAGAGGTACAAAACACAAAAAAAGGGGACAAAAGACAAAAAATCTGGATTTTTATAAAAAAAAACTTCAAAGTCCCATAACTTGAGTACGGTTAAGTTTGGGGTATGGGGTTCCATAGTCAAGTCAGTCAGGAATGATGGAAACTACCACCTCTTAAAGGGTTTAGGTCGACTTAACCTGTAACCCTGTATAACAATAACAGTTTTCTTCTATCTGGATCTGTTGCAAATCTAAAAATAAAATTTAAAATGTATGTTTTCATTATAATAATAATAATAATAATTGAGACAAAAACCCACTCGGAAACTAAATTGATAACCTACAATAAACAATAATTGATGATAATAAACAAAGCTATTTTAATTATAATACGCGCGTACCGAATCTTCCCTTTTTTATACATCAGCGATTACTGATAATAATCATTTGTACGCATATATACTTTTAATATCGACATTGTTTACAACTTGGTACAACACTATCGATACGCATGGATTTCACTGAATTCAAGCTTTGGCTCGGCGCACACGACATCGCAGTGAACGCAATACATTGCGCGATTGCTTACGTAGTACAAGATGGTACCCATGTATTGCAAGCAATGTATAATTTTGCATCAGTTTGCGATTGTATCGTTTTTGTCTAAAAACTACATAATACTATTGTAATAATTACAAATATCACTTGTATTTTAAGGTTTTTGGACTTACCGGTTAAAAGAAATCCCTTCTCGGGCTACACTACACACCTGGCTTCTTTTACGACACGTTATAATGGCGCAAGACGGCATAATTCTTTTTTTTCGCGGAACTTCGTACGCTGTCACAACAAGAGCGCGATTGTTCGCCGATGAAGCAAATTTTGTTTGACTATAAGAGCGTTGCTCACAATTGCGGCGCGCCTGCTCCGCCCACAAGGCCATATTTCTAACCTCTTTTATCTGTTCTGTGGGCTGACTACACCACGACAAGATCGGTTTATCTTTACCACTAGCCTGCGTAATCGTCTCCTGACCTCAGTACAGGTCCAAGAACGGCTTCGAGGATTCTATGGACTGACTGTTTGCGCTCAAACTGTTAGAAGGAGACTCGAAGAACGTGGCCTGAAACCTCATAAACCAGCCAAAGGTCCCAAACTGACGTGAGCTCACAGAATGGCGCGTCTACAGCTTGCACAACGGCAAACGGAGTTTGTTACGCCACTTCTTCTCCCCAGCTAAAGCACTAGGAAGTGGTGAAGGGCTTGGTTGGAAGGCTTGGTTTTGTTTTGTTATTAGTAACTTAACTCGTTGTTGATTTTACTTCGATGGTCCTAGTTTATCATCTGTGACTTTAAGTTACGACTACATGTACGGCTATATGTAAGTGGGCACGCCCTTTATTACTGGAGGCTTTTATTTGGGTATAAAGTTCTGCTTACGTTTTTAGTTTGGTTTCTGCTTGAGTATAGTTTTCGATTTTTTTTTTGTGTATTGGCGTGTGCTAGCTTACTTATAGCAAATAATTTAATTTAATGTTTTTTTATTGCGTAATGTACCTAAATTATTATGCGCAGTGTTATATAGAATCATTTTTTTTTTAACTGAACAGACAGCTGTGCTGCTGGGGACTTTGTTGCGCCACTTCTTCTCCCCAGCTAAAGCACTAGGAAGTGGTGAAGGGCGGGCGTTTTGGGGGACTGTCTTATGTAATTTTGACGTTCAAAAAGTGCTGATTCTCAGTCTAGTTTGAATAAATGACTTTTGATTTTTTTTTATTTTTTTTTTTTTTGGCGGGCGTTTTGGGGGACTGTCTTATGTAATTTTGACGTTCAAAAAATGCTGATTCTCAGCCTAGTTTGAATAAATGACTTTTGATTTTGATTACTTAGCAGCAATGGAAGTGTTGCGTTGCATTACCCGGGTGAATATTCGACCTTTAAACCGCCGTCATTACCTTCCGCCAAAAGTTGATGAAGGAGAATATCGTTAATGAAATATTTCATCAATTCCCAGAATCTGCTTAAGGACCAGAATCAGGAATTGCTGAAATATTTCATTAAATATATTCTCTTTCATCAACTTTTGGCGGAAGGTAATGACGGCGGTTTAAAGGTCAAATATTCACCCACCCCCGTCCTATAGCATACGGCCGGTGGTATAGGTCACTTGTTCGCTCGCTTCAGTTATTTGATGTAACAAAATAATGAATTTACAGTTTCAGTAACAAATCAGCTTCGTACAGCATTATCTCTGTCCCTCACACATGTCATGGCGGCCGGGTGCTGTCGCGAATGTTGCGAGTGACCTAGTGACGCACCGCGAGGACTCAGCTGCACTCGCCACCGCGCCCGCCGCGCGTGGAGTGTGGCCGCGCGCCGCCGCCCGTGGCGCGTGTGTGGCGGCCTAAAGGCGCGCACACGTGGCGAGTCGACGCGGGCGCAGACAGCTTGGCGCCTGCCGCATATAATGTAGTCTGTGCCCGCCGCGCCTGCGCCACGCACCGCCGCACTACGCAGACTATGCAGATAGTGGGTGTATCACTTGGCAAGTTGAGGTCACACCCTCTCGGCTGGATGCATCATGTCCGCTGCGGATATTATTTAATTTAAACACAGGATTAGAAAATAATACGATCTTAGTACTTATTAATGATTAAATGATGAAACAGGAGGTGGTAACGTTATCCAACAGACACTAATTAAAGCAAAAACATTGACTTTGTGTAGCTCGCACCAGGGCAGGGACAAAGTCCAAATAGTTACAGAGATTACTTTACTTTTCTTGTATTGTATTTTAAAGTATACCGTACACTGGAGACTGACTCACCGTACCGCGTACCCACAATGGGAAGTGATTATTCGGTTCCGTACGTTTAACATTTTCAAGACACAATAATAATCAAAAATGAAGTGCGTATTTGTTTCCTTATCGAAGTTTAGTAAGAAGTTGCTGACGGTATACGATGGGACAAAGGGGAGATTGTGAGCTTGAATACCTGCACTGATAATAGATAGTTAACTCTGTGTATTGTACACGAAGTAAACAAGAGACTAAACTAAAATAAAAAAAGGAATTTTTAAAAAGGTGGTACAATCTTATCGCGAACATTGATTACTTCAGGACAACTTAGGATAGCCAGGGTAGAGACAAGAGGACGCTGTGCTATTATTATCTATAGACACACAATCTGAGAGTCATCTTTAACGAATCCTACGGTTGGGAGAGGTGAACTAGGGTTCTTGCAAACCACCATGGATATATGAAGAGAATGCTAGCCAGCAAAAGTTCAGTTTTAATACTTATAATCGATAAAAGAATGTCGTAAGTGCAATTATTAAATAAAATTAAATCATAAGTAAATAAGTTGTTGGGAGCTCGTCAGTTGTCGTCAGCAAACGGACGGATCACCTACTCAATTTGAACAACGTTTTGCGGATGATATCATGCAGGCCGCAGGCCAATATCTTAACTGCACTAATAAACGGTGTTGTCACCGCTTGACCGAAGAGAAAAGGATCGCGAGTAACACGTATGTGCCGAGTGATATTGTGTCACCGATCGTGAATTTGTGAAAAAACGCGGTCGTTCGGTAGTCATGCTTTCGGTATTAATGTTGACCAATTTATTTCTAGTTTTTTTTTTTTTTCGTTTGGTAAATACTAACAGTTTTAGATTCACTCAAGAAAACAAAATTGGCAGAGCATGATTCAAGATTGTAGAAACAATTTTTGACAAAATTTCGAAGAGCTTTGGAGTGAAGTATGAGAAGGGAACTTGAGGAGGTCAACACTCAGATGGACTTACGAGGACAAAATATTATTATATAACATATATAAAATATTATATACTCGTATATATATAAAATATTATTATAACTGCAATTTCATCATGCTCTCTGTTATTTCTGTACGTTTTTTTTGTGATTTACAAATCAACGTATCATGTGTTGTATGAGTAATGTAATTATTACGTTTCTTGCGTCAGACGCACGCTTGTGCAGCCAGCCGCGACAGCTCGGTCGCGTGGTCGGCTCGCAGCCCCACCGGTCAGCCGACGGGTGGGGCTGTGGGCTGACCGGCTGATGTGCTGCTACAGCCTTCACTACCATGAGAAATTTAATTACACATTGTGCAAATCACTTACCTTCATTAATTACATCAGAAATAGCGTTGTTTTCGAAGCGACGACGCCAATGGAGGACGCACTGTTTCTTCGCTTCCTTCTATCGGCTGTCAATACCGAAGACAAGTCAAAACCTGTTACATACACGGAACACTTACATTCGGTAACAAATTAATAGCGTCGCCCATTGCGCGGCTGGTCACAGTCTAAAACAGGCACGTGATACCTAAAGGTTGTCGTGAGTACGGGCAGTGGTCAGAGAGCCGGTGGAGGCGCTGAATGAGTACGGGCAGTGGTCAGAGAGCCGGTGGACGCGCTGAATGAGTGCGGGCAGTGGTCAGAGAGCCGGTGGACGCGCTGAATGAGTGCGGGCAGTGGTCAGAGAGCCGGTGGAGGCGCTGAATGAGTGCGGGCAGTGGTCAGAGAGCCGGTGGAGGCGCTGAATGAGTGCGGGCAGTGGTCAGAGAGCCGGTGGAGGCGCTGAATGAGTACGGGCAGTGGTCAGAGAGCCGGTGGAGGCGCTGAATGAGTGCGGGCAGTGGTCAGAGAGCCGGTGGAGGCGCTGAATGAGTGCGGGCAGTGGTCAGAGAGCCGGTGGAGGCGCTGAATGAGTGCGGGCAGTGGTCAGAGAGCCGGTGGAGGCGCTGAATGAGTGCGGGCAGTGGTCAGAGAGCCGGTGGAGGCGCTGAATGAGTGCGGGCAGTGGTCAGAGAGCCGGTGGAGGCGCTGAATGAGTGCGGGCAGTGGTCAGAGAGCCGGTGGAGGTGCTGAATGAGTGCGGGCAGTGGTCAGAGAGCCGGTGGAGGCGCTGAATGAGTGCGGGCAGTGGTCAGAGAGCCGGTGGAGGTGCTGAATGAGTACGGGCAGTGGTCAGAGAGCCGGTGGAGGTGCTGAATGAGTGCGGGCAGTGGTCAGAGAGCCGGTGGAGGTGCTGAGTGAGTGCGGGCAGTGGTCAGAGAGCCGGTGGAGGCGCTGAATGAGTGCGGGCAGTGGTCAGAGAGCCGGTGGAGGTGCTGAATGAGTGCGGGCAGTGGTCAGAGAGCCGGTGGAGGTGCTGAATGAGTGCGGGCAGTGGTCAGAGAGCCGGTGGAGGCGCTGAATGAGTGCGGGCGGTTCTTTAAGAAGGGCAATGAAAATTTACCACTGCGCTGGCAGAGATGCATCGATAGCATGGGTACATATTTTGATTGATAGAAATAAAAATATTTAAATAAAAATGACTTTAACTTTCTGCATACTATACGGCAATTTCATAGGTTAAAACCAATATTTAGCACAAATCGTGCCGTCAAAAGAATTTTCAAACTCAGAGCTGTACTTTTTGAGAAAATCACGAACATACAATCAATACATACATACATAATTCGGATCGAATTAAGAACCTCCTTTTTGAAGTCGGTTGAAAACGTCAACTTGTTGTTGCTGATCAAATTGTCTTGCATTTTTGACCCTTTTATAAATACAGATATGTATACATGTAGAAGTATATACTTTTTTACATACAAGTGAAGTTAAATAAGCTCACTCCATCGTCGACTTTGTCTCTGTTAGCTCCGACCTAGACTAGAGTCAAGAGCAAACCCATCACAAATAAAAAAAGATATAAGAACGTAGAAAAATAAAACCGGTCAAGAGCGAGTCGGACTCGCGTACGGAGGGTTGCGTACCATCCTACTTCCTACTTATCCTACTTCGTACTTCCTATCCTACTATCCTACTAATATAATAAATGCGAAAGTTTGTGAGGACTGATGGATGTTTGTTACTCTTTCACGCAAAAACTACTGAACGGATATTCATGAAATTCGGCACACAGATAGTTTATTTATTTTAGCATTAACATTAGGATGCTTTTTATCCCGATATTCTTACGGGTTCGAGACTTACGCGGGTGAAACCGTGGGGCGCTGCTAGTCAAAATCAAAAGTCATTTACTCAAACTAGGCTGAGAATCAGCACTTTTCGAACGTCAAAATTACATAAGACAGTCCCCCAAAACGCCCGCCCGTCCTCCACTTCCTAGTGCTTTAGCTGGGGAGAAGTGGTGCAACAAACTGTTCAGTTAAATCAATCTGCCTAGCCTTTTCCCAACTATGTTGGGGTCGGCTTCCAGTCTAACCGGATGCAGCTGAATACCAGTATTTTACATGGAGCGACTGCCTATCTGACCTCCACAACCCAGTTACTGGGTAATATGATACCCCTTGATAAGACTGGTTGTCAGACTTTCGGGCTTCTGACAACCCTTAACGACCGTCAAAGATCCACGAATGACAGCCGGGACCAACGGCTTAACGTGCTTTCCGAGGCACGAAGGAGTCTCGGTATGAAAAGATGGTCACCCATCCACAGACCAACCCCGGCAAGCGTAGCTTAACCTGATGGATCGACCCGAGCGGCTGTTATTACTTAGCCACGAGCTCCTCCTGTGAAACTGTTCAGTTAAATAAAAAAATATATTCTATACAACACTGCGCACATTACATGTACACTACATTACGCAACACAAACATTAAATGTAATTTAATTATTTGCTATAAGTCAGCTAGCACACACCAATATACCAAAAAAAAAAATCGAAAACTACACTCAAGCAGAAACAAAAATACAAAATTAAAAACGTAAGCAGAACTTTATACCTACATATATTGAAGTCCTCCAGTAATAAAGGGCGTGCCCACTTACATATAGCCGCACATGTAGTCGTAACTCAAAGTCACAAATGATAAACTAGGACCATCGAAGTAAAATAAACAACGAGTTAAGTTACTAATAACAGAGTCATATATAAAAAGAGTGCGTTCGCGTTATTTACAGACATCGTTTTATTTTTCCTGTAAGTTTTACATAAACTTCTATCACACAGAATAATCTCAGACTTTTCTCTATGCAATCTTCGGAGAAAAGGGGGGGGGGGGGGGGGAGTAAGGACGGTTTTCGACAGTTTTCGAAAGTCGAAAACTGTGCGGTGTAAAAAAAAAGGAATAAATATTTGAGAATGTGCGAACAGCGTTCTTTCATATGATATCCGACAGGCGCTAGTAGCCCCACTTCAATTTTAAAGACCCCCTTTCAGTCCCTGTTGCAAAAAACAAAACCAAAATTTTTTATTTCTTTCTTATAAGCGGAATAGTTGGGCAAACGTCATCTAAAACTATTCCAAAATTCAAGTTGATAGCCTTAGTAGTTCTTGAGATATCTAGCTGTGACAGACAGACAGACAGACCGAGTCGCACCATAAGGGTTCCTTTTTACCATTTTGGTACGCCACTACGAAGCGGGCTCTACGCCACTATGAAGCGGATTCTACGCCACTACTAAGCGGGTTCTACGCCACTACGAAGCGGCTTCTACGCCACTATGAAGCGGGGACTACGTCACTACGAAGCGGATTCTACGCCGCCACGAAGCGGGTTCTATGCCACTACGAAGCGGATTCTACGCCACTACGAAGCGGGTTCTACGCCACTACGAAGCGGGCTCTACGCCACTACAAAGCGGGTTATACAGTCGCGTAGACCATGCACCGTAGCGGCGTAGACCTCGTTTTGTAGTGGTACAAAGCGAGGTCTACGCCGCTACGGTGCATGGTCTCCGTGGCTACGACGGGCCGTCCACGCGGCCTACGCTAGACCAACGCCTTATGCTAAGACAGTCATAAAACTAGAATATTTTCTGATGACGCATCAGTGTGAACTTAGCAACATAACTCAGCCCTTACTACGCCGAACAAATTATAATTTCGATCGCATAATACGTAAAGCTATGTTAAATATTCGTAGTAAACTATAAATATTTTGGTACTAAAGTGTTGCTGGCACATCGAGCTGGGTCGTAAACGTCACATTATGCGCGTGAGTCGATGCTGAAATATGTCTATTACTCATCGAAGCACCTGCTCCCTGACCACATTCATATAAAGCTAAAGAGGACCGAACGCTGTATAAACTGATAATATGTGCTTGAAAAGTTGGTATGAGTCTGCTGAGCCGCTTTCATTGATAAATAAATGAATTCGTGTAAGAAATTCTATAGAACCTTATGATAACTGTGCCGAATTACTTTCCGTAGTAAGTACCTACATTCATATTATAGGCGTGTTTCCACGTTTTAGAATTGAATGCGCTGCTAAAGTTTTGTCGGTCTTCTGCCGCCGCCGTAGACATCGACTTTCTGATAAGTAAAATACTTGAACTGTAAGTGATATTTCTGTTTTTGTTAATTTTGCGCGACTTAATGGCTAGAAAATAAAATAAAGTGAATTATTTAAATTCACTTTATTTTATTTTCTAAAATAAAATAAAAAATGATTTATTAGATATTAAAAGTTGGTTTAACAATATTGAGGTTGACTTCTCCTTTTAAGTGTGAAAACACCTGTGCCAGGAGAGGCCGCACTCCCTTAGCGTGATTGCATTTATGTGTGAAAATACCTGTGTCAGGAGAGGCCACACTCCCTTAGCGTGATTGCATTTATGTGTGAAAACACCTGTGTCAGGAGAGGCCACACTCCCTTAGCGTGATTGCATTTATGTGTGAAAACACCTGTGTCAGGAGAGGCCACACTCCCTTAGCGTGATTGCATTTATGTGTGAAAACACCTGTGTCAGGAGAGGCCACACTCCCTTAGCATGATTGCATTTATGTGTGAAAACACCTGTGTCAGGAGAGGCCACACTCCCTTAGCGTGATTGCATTTATGTGTGAAAATACCTGTGTCAGGAGAGGCCACACTCCCTTAGCGTGATTGCATTTATGTGTGAAAATACCTGTGTCAGGAGAGGCCACACTCCTTTAGCGTGATTGCATTTATGTGTGAAAACACCTGTGTCAGGAGAGGCCACACTCCCTTAGCGTGATTGCATTTATGTGTGAAAACACCTGTGTCAGGAGAGGCCACACTCCCTTAGCGTGATTGCATTTATGTGTGAAAATACCTGTGTCAGGAGAGGCCACACTCCCTTAGCGTGATTGCATTTATGTGTGAAAACACCTGTGTCAGGAGAGGCCACACTCCCTTAGCGTGATTGCATTTATGTGTGAAAACACCTGTGTCAGGAGAGGCCACACTCCCTTAGCGTGATTGCATTTATGTGTGAAAATACCTGTGTCAGGAGAGGCCACACTCCCTTAGCGTGATTGCATTTATGTGTGAAAACACCTGTGTCAGGAGAGGCCACACTCCCTTAGCGTGATTGCATTTATGTGTGAAAACACCTGTGTCAGGAGAGGCCACACTCCCTTAGCGTGATTGCATTTGTGTGTGAAAACACCTGTGTCAGGAGAGGCCACACTCCCTTAGCGTGATTGCATTTGTGTGTGAAAACACCTGTGCCAGGAGAGGCCGCACTCCCTTAGCGTGATTGCATTTATGTGTGAAAATACCTGTGTCAGTAGAGGCCACACTCCCTTAGCGTGATTGCATTTATGTGTGAAAACACCTGTGTCAGGAGAGGCCACACTCCCTTAGCGTGATTGCATTTATGTGTGAAAACACCTGTGTCAGGAGAGGCCACACTCCCTTAGCACGATTGCATTTATGTGTGAAAACACCTGTGTCAGGAGAGGCCACACTCCCTTAGCGTGATTGCATTTATGTGTGAAAACACCTGTGTCAGGAGAGGCCACACTCCCTTAGCATGATTGCATTTATGTGTGAAAACACCTGTGTCAGGAGAGGCCACACTCCCTTAGCGTGATTGCATTTATGTGTGAAAATACCTGTGTCAGGAGAGGCCACACTCCCTTAGCGTGATTGCATTTATGTGTGAAAATACCTGTGTCAGGAGAGGCCACACTCCTTTAGCGTGATTGCATTTATGTGTGAAAACACCTGTGTCAGGAGAGGCCACACTCCCTTAGCGTGATTGCATTTATGTGTGAAAACACCTGTGTCAGGAGAGGCCACACTCCCTTAGCGTGATTGCATTTATGTGTGAAAATACCTGTGTCAGGAGAGGCCACACTCCCTTAGCGTGATTGCATTTATGTGTGAAAACACCTGTGTCAGGAGAGGCCACACTCCCTTAGCGTGATTGCATTTATGTGTGAAAACACCTGTGTCAGGAGAGGCCACACTCCCTTAGCGTGATTGCATTTATGTGTGAAAATACCTGTGTCAGGAGAGGCCACACTCCCTTAGCGTGATTGCATTTATGTGTGAAAACACCTGTGTCAGGAGAGGCCACACTCCCTTAGCGTGATTGCATTTATGTGTGAAAACACCTGTGTCAGGAGAGGCCACACTCCCTTAGCGTGATTGCATTTATGTGTGAAAATACCTGTGTCAGGAGAGGCCACACTCCCTTAGCGTGATTGCATTTATGTGTGAAAACACCTGTGTCAGGAGAGGCCACACTCCCTTAGCGTGATTGCATTTATGTGTGAAAACACCTGTGTCAGGAGAGGCCACACTCCCTTAGCGTGATTGCATTTGTGTGTGAAAACACCTGTGTCAGGAGAGGCCACACTCCCTTAGCGTGATTGCATTTGTGTGTGAAAACACCTGTGCCAGGAGAGGCCACACTCCCTTAGCATGATTGCATTTGTGTGTGAAAACACCTGTGTCAGGAGAGGCCACACTCCCTTAGCGTGATTGCATTTATGTGTGAAAATACCTGTGTCAGGAGAGGCCACACTCCCTTAGCGTGATTGCATTTATGTGTGAAAACACCTGTGTCAGGAGAGGCCACACTCCCTTAGCGTGATTGCATTTATGTGTGAAAACACCTGTGTCAGGAGAGGCCACACTCCCTTAGCGTGATTGCATTTGTGTGTGAAAACACCTGTGTCAGGAGAGGCCACACTCCCTTAGCGTGATTGCATTTGTGTGTGAAAACACCTGTGCCAGGAGAGGCCGCACTCCCTTAGCGTGATTGCATTTATGTGTGAAAATACCTGTGTCAGGAGAGGCCACACTCCCTTAGCGTGATTGCATTTATGTGTGAAAACACCTGTGTCAGGAGAGGCCACACTCCCTTAGCGTGATTGCATTTATGTGTGAAAACACCTGTGTCAGGAGAGGCCACACTCCCTTAGCACGATTGCATTTATGTGTGAAAACACCTGTGTCAGGAGAGGCCACACTCCCTTAGCGTGATTGCATTTATGTGTGAAAACACCTGTGTCAGGAGAGGCCACACTCCCTTAGCATGATTGCATTTATGTGTGAAAACACCTGTGTCAGGAGAGGCCACACTCCCTTAGCGTGATTGCATTTATGTGTGAAAATACCTGTGTCAGGAGAGGCCACACTCCTTTAGCGTGATTGCATTTATGTGTGAAAACACCTGTGTCAGGAGAGGCCACACTCCCTTAGCGTGATTGCATTTATGTGTGAAAACACCTGTGTCAGGAGAGGCCACACTCCCTTAGCGTGATTGCATTTATGTGTGAAAATACCTGTGTCAGGAGAGGCCACACTCCCTTAGCGTGATTGCATTTATGTGTGAAAACACCTGTGTCAGGAGAGGCCACACTCCCTTAGCGTGATTGCATTTATGTGTGAAAACACCTGTGTCAGGAGAGGCCACACTCCCTTAGCGTGATTGCATTTATGTGTGAAAATACCTGTGTCAGGAGAGGCCACACTCCCTTAGCGTGATTGCATTTATGTGTGAAAACACCTGTGTCAGGAGAGGCCACACTCCCTTAGCGTGATTGCATTTATGTGTGAAAACACCTGTGTCAGGAGAGGCCACACTCCCTTAGCGTGATTGCATTTATGTGTGAAAATACCTGTGTCAGGAGAGGCCACACTCCCTTAGCGTGATTGCATTTATGTGTGAAAACACCTGTGTCAGGAGAGGCCACACTCCCTTAGCGTGATTGCATTTATGTGTGAAAACACCTGTGTCAGGAGAGGCCACACTCCCTTAGCGTGATTGCATTTGTGTGTGAAAACACCTGTGTCAGGAGAGGCCACACTCCCTTAGCGTGATTGCATTTGTGTGTGAAAACACCTGTGCCAGGAGAGGCCGCACTCCCTTAGCGTGATTGCATTTATGTGTGAAAATACCTGTGTCAGGAGAGGCCACACTCCCTTAGCGTGATTGCATTTATGTGTGAAAACACCTGTGTCAGGAGAGGCCACACTCCCTTAGCGTGATTGCATTTATGTGTGAAAACACCTGTGTCAGGAGAGGCCACACTCCCTTAGCACGATTGCATTTATGTGTGAAAACACCTGTGTCAGGAGAGGCCACACTCCCTTAGCATGATTGCATTTGTGTGTGAAAACACCTGTGTCAGGAGAGGCCACACTCCCTTAGCGTGATTGCATTTGTGTACATACCTTAATAGCTTATATTATATATATTTGATTAAATTAAATCAAATTCGAAATGCGAGTCATAGCGGCTGATTGATGTATATATTACATTTATTTATTTAACGCAACCGCGATACATATGTACGAATTACGTATGTATGTACTACAAAATAACGTATTGCAATATTGTTTGGCTAATAATAGGTTGTTACCGTATTTAACTAGAATGAGTATACAACATGCGAACGGACTAATAAGAAATATTTAAGTTCAAAAGACGTTACATTAAGTATCTAAAGTTAAGTATAAAATTTTGCGACTATTTACTTATTTAGTTGATTATAGAGCCTAGGTGTTGTTATCTGCCATTACTAAATGGTTTTTATTATTTGGGCTTTGAATGTAGGTTTAGTACAGTTAAATATGTCTAATTGAGAGAAATCCGTATTATGAATTCGAGCAATGCGGGTCAGTACATAATTTTTGGCATAATTAGTCGAGTGCCGTGACACGTGTAACATTTTCGTGTGACGAGTGCGACGTGGAGGAGTGTTGAACGTGACACGTGTAACATTGTCGTGTGACGAGCGCGCCGTGCAGGAGTGTTGAACGTGACACGTGTAACATTGTCGTGTGACAAGTGCGACGTGGAGGAGTGTTGAACGTGACACGTGTAACATTGTCGTGTGACGAGTGCGCCGTAGAGGAGTGTTGAACGTGACAGGTGTAACATTGTCGTGTGACGAGTGCGACGTGGAGGAGTGTTGAACGTGACACGTGTAACATTGTCGTGTGACGAGTGCGCCGTGGAGGAGTGTTGAACGTGACACGTGTAACATTGTCGTGTGACGAGTGCGCCGTGGAGGAGTGTTGAACGTGACACGTGTAACATTGTCGTGTGACGAGTGCGACGTGGAGGAGTGTTGAACGTGACACGTGTAACATTGTCGTGTGACGAGTGCGACGTGGAGGAGTGTTGAACGTGACACGTGTAACATTGTCGTGTGACGAGTGCGCCGTGGAGGAGTGTTGAACGTGACACGTGTAACATTGTCGTGTGACGAGTGCGCCGTGGAGGAGTGTTGAACGTGACACGTGTAACATTGTCGTGTGACGAGTGCGACGTGGAGGAGTGTTGAACGTGACACGTGTAACATTGTCGTGTGACGAGTGCGACGTGGAGGAGTGTTGAACGTGACACGTGTAACATTGTCGTGTGACGAGTGCGCCGTGGAGGAGTGTTGAACGTGACACGTGTAACATTGTCGTGTGACGAGCGCGCCGTGGAGGAGTGTTGAACGTGACACGTGTAACATTGTCGTGTGACGAGTGCGACGTGGAGGAGTGTTGAACGTGACACGTGTAACATTGTCGTGTGACGAGTGCGCCGTGGAGGAGTGTTGAACGTGACACGTGTAACATTGTCGTGTGACGAGTGCGCCGTGGAGGAGTGTTGAACGTGACACGTGTAACATTGTCGTGTGACGAGTGCGACGTGGAGGAGTGTTGAACGTGACACGTGTAACATTGTCGTGTGACGAGTGCGACGTGGAGGAGTGTTGAACGTGACACGTGTAACATTGTCGTGTGACGAGTGCGACGTGGAGGAGTGTTGAACGTGACACGTGTAACATTGTCGTGTGACGAGTGCGCCGTGGAGGAGTGTTGAACGTGACACGTGTAACATTGTCGTGTGACGAGTGCGCCGTGGAGGAGTGTTGAACGTGACACGTGTAACATTGTCGTGTGACGAGCGCGCCGTGGAGGAGTGTTGAACGTGACACGTGTAACATTGTCGTGTGACGAGTGCGCCGTGGAGGAGTGTTGAACGTGACACGTGTAACATTGTCGTGTGACGAGTGCGCCGTGCAGGAGTGCTGAACGTGACACGTGTAACATTGTCGTGTGACGAGTGCGCCGTGCAGGAGTGCTGAACGTGACCTGTGGTACCAACTCCGGGCAATCCGGGCGTGCATTAAGTATATCATAAAGTAAACATATCCATCACCTGACGCCTTTCAGCAAGTGTTAGCAGACCATGAATCCGACAACTATTTTCATAAGATGTCGGAGGTTTTCGGAGGCGGTAGTTAAGGTGGTTAATAAATTTTCTTTGAACCCGTTCTATTTGATTCTTGTATATGATGTATTGGGAGGACTGGACTGGGCACGCATATTCTAGGACGCTGCGCACATTTTATGCACAATATACCGAATTAAGAGTCTCAATGTTAATAAACACCCTACATGACCTAAGAACAAAGCCTACGAGTAAGTAAGATCTGAGAATGCTAATTTATAGTCAAACCAAACTCCCAAATCCCGGACATCTAGACTTTGTTGATACTGATTCCATTAAAATTATTTGAGTAAACTATAGGGTTTTTTTTACGTGTATAACTAATACATTGACATTTATGTCACACATTACATTTATGAATGCTACGCATCATACTGACGTCACGCAAAATCCTGCATCGCGCAAGCAGAGTTTACCGCGCGACTAGCATATCTATACTACAACGTCCCGAAATCTATCACCGGGCAGGCTCATGCCGTGGCAGGCGCCCACAGGGAAGTCTGGTTATTAAGTAGCCCCTTAGGTTGACATGCGCGAGATGCCATTCACAAAAAAAAAAAACATTGTCGGGGAGTTGCCCACCAGACACCACACCCGGTCGGAGTATCCTCCCTTGGTCTATGCAGGATGAGTGAACTTTACACCGTGTTCCTTATGAGGATCTAAAGTGCTTATAATTTGATTAATTTACGTTAATGTATATTAGAATTCCTTAATAAATAAATATTGATGTATCTGTAGAAATACTCATCCGTATACGTATAAAACGTGATGTTACAGCATACATAGTACAGCTGTGTTTGTGTTCCAAATAAAGATCAGCGGGGAGTTGCGTAACACACTATCAATCTGAATCGGTTTCATTTTGACAGTTCAACAACATTCATTGCGTTATTTACGTTGTTGAGCTGACAATTTTTTCGAACATATGGAGCAATGGATTAGCAATTTGCTTCAAAGTGATTCAATTTTGATTTATAGTGTTTTATGCAATTGTAGTTTGTTTATTTGTTTTAACGCGCTAATCTCTGAAACTGCCAATCGGATTTGAAAAATTATTTTTGCATTTGATTCTTGAGGAAGGCTATAGGCATCATCGTGCTACGGCATTTACGAGTCAAGCAAATAGAAAAAAATCAGAAAGAATGCTAAGCGAAAACGAAGGAGTAGCGCGAGAGGACGATGCGATGCGACGGGGGGGTCGGGGGAACAAGACACACGTGGACGAAGTCGCGGGCAGCTAATAATATGATAAATTGTGTTGAAACCATGATTCACCAGCCGCCCTCTGAGGTAACGAAGTATCATGGCCGGTCACAAGGCCGAGTTTTTTTTTAAGGTCTGTGATTGTTCGTTCATGATGACTAGTGGCATATACCATGAACCGAGTCGAGAGTCCCTAGAGCCAGTGCGCTTAATTCGACACGCGTTTAGGGCATCACGGATCGCGATACTATTTCTGAAGAAACCGTATGACGGGAACCGTAATGTGACCAGAGACTGCCAGAGATGACTTTTCAAAAAAAGCGTAACCTTATTTTGTGTTCAGCAGTTTTCTCCAAATTTCATTCTAAATATAGTTTTCAACTGAACAATTTATTGACAATCCATTATCCTGTAATTGGTAACATTGGAAGAAATACTTTGAATTTGATTCTATTTTGTTTAGGTAAGTACGAAGCTAGGAAGGTATATCCAGATCTATGGTTTTGGTCAGTAGGTCTCACATCCCCGTCCGTATTGTCTATAGGGCGGAACTAACCATAAGGCTTGCAGCAGAGACATACGATTTCTAAAGTCTTAATTGATTGAAACAAATATCCGCTGATGTATTAACCTACCTACGACCTTCGTACAAAGTTATTGGGTTTTGTTAAAAATAAGAAACAATCGTCAATCAAAAACTGGTACAAGAAATAATAATCTAAAACGCGTTATGGAACCAGTTTCCCATCGAACAGGACCTGTCCACGCGTGGGAGACCAGCAACGTACCAACAAGCAATAACAACATATTCTACAATAAATAACGATAATAGTTAAATATTATGACGTTATTGATCACTGCATCACACATCTTTACTATTACGTTTAAAGCCGTCACAGTTTTTTTTTTTTTTATTTACATATTATAGAACTCCGTGCGAAATAAACGCGTTTTAAAAGCGTTGGGGCACAAACTGTCATTACAGCTGCGTCATCGTGACTGACGGGGCGAATCCGTGGGGATGACGTCGGCGAGGTAAGAAGTCATGACGACTGAACCTCATGTTAAAGGCCGATGTTGAGGGTTTCGTCATTGACGTTTTGTACAGACTGTTTACTGCGTTGGTTTACTGTTTTTGTTAGTAACTATGATATTGATAAGCAACCGCCTCAACCGTTTTGTTTTGAATTAATTTAATGATCGTCATAAGTGTAGGTAATGTTGATATAGCTAACTGTTCGTAAATTGTTATGGAACACATACGTCCACTCATTCATTTCGACCTGTTACAGAAGCAGTCATAATGCTAAGTCCAGAAGTTCCCGAGACTGTCCCCACCCTGTGGCTCTGGAAGGGGCAGTCCGGTCTAGCAGCGATCATTTTCAAAATGCAGTTGTCACAACCATGCAGACGCTGCAGTAAGGAGGCCGCTTTCTTTCGCAAGATAGCGTGAAAACTATCTGTCTGTACTAGCCTCCGCGAACATTCCCAATTGAAATTTCCCAATCACAAAAAATAGGAAACATCCTTCTCATTGAAATACCACTTGTATTTAAAACTTGTAATTGAATGTTTATTCTTATTTCCTTCATTCATAATTAGAGTTATGCACCTTTTGTTCTCCAAGATAGGCAAGAGGTGTCCCGAATTTGGAAGTGTGTGTTAGGTGGGTCGTTAGTACATAATATTGTTAGTACATAATATTCATAATAGTAAGATATAGTTGTTGGTATACTTTACTTTTACTTTTCATTAAAAATATATTATTTTAAGTACCTATCAACTGAATTTTACCATTTAAAATACAGTTTTAATTATTTTGAGGCGAAGTTAAGGAATGCGTGAAGAAGACATTCAAGTTATCAATTACACAAGGTTAGTTCACATTTCCACAATGAGTTGCTAGAAGTAGGCCTACGGTGACTCAGACGTTTGTTAGTTTACGATATTAATAACGGAAGTACGCAAAAGGTTTGTTCAGTTAACCATTTACACAGCACGCAGAGCTCACAGAGGAATCACGACAACTCTGTCTTCGTTGTTTCTCATGTGCGTATGTGTGCGACAACCTTTATAACACCTATAACCTTTATAACCGAGCACTTTAGAACCGAGTCTTCAGCGACATGTCATTAACTCATCAAGTAGTTCCGTAAAGACAGGAATGTCGGTGTGTTGTTAAAAACAGTACATTGTGGTGGGACCCTCTGGGGGTTCCTGTAGCTGACGTCTGTTTACGTTTCGTGGTCGTCACAAAGAGATTCTGGAAATTTGACGTGAATAATTGTTCCTAGTTGAGATGACCATAAGGCGAAAAGTAAAACATCTAAAACATAAACAAATATATCCATAACTAGTTACGCAATTTTCTGCTACCTACTATACTCCATTTATTGCATGTAATAATATTGAAATTGCACTTTAGTTTTTTTTTTTGCTAAATGGTAAATAGAGTAAATTACTTTGTAACGGAGTATTTTTATACGTTTATACCGAAATAGTGATACTTAACCGTAATTTTTCCAATGTTATAATAAACGGAGTATAGTTGTCAATACAGCCATGGTTCAGAAATAATCTCATAGTTGAACTACAAAACTATTTGACAAGGCTCACTCCGGATATAAGAAATATAAAATAAATAAATATTTTCAGTTCATATTGCATAAGAAGACGCAATATGATTTCTATGATCACTATTTGGACCCAACGCGTCGACCTCACACACAATGACTCAATCTCACGGACTTCGGAAGTGCTTGGTCGCTCCAATATGTGTGCGCCTATCTTCGGCCGGTTCCCATGCTTTCACTTGGAGTCACACGTCTGTCTGGCGGTGAGGAGTGACTCAGTCTCGACGCGGATCTCCCACAAGTCCCACAACGCACCTGATCTATTTCCCATTCCCGAAGCGTAACGCAGCTGACGATATTTCATCAATGCGTGACTTTAGGGTTACCGCGTTTTGCAATTTGATCTATGATAAGTAGTATGTTCTATTATCGTATAATATATTGCAATAGGTATCACTGTTTTGTTTTGTCAAACGGTGATGAATAAAATGTGTGTCAAAACAGCAAAAATAGGTTTACAACATCACGGTAAATCCGTTTTTCCACTTGACTCTGAGGTTCAGTATCTGTATGATGCATGGCAAACACGTCTAAATAAGGTAATATTTGTCTAGCCTACACTCTGATCTTTAACCGACGTCATAAACAGTCGTCACTAAAAAAACAGCAAGTCACTGTATTCCATCGTCAAGCGTGCGTGAGGACTGATGACCCTAGAAGTAAGTATCACCGCCCACCGCGCTTGACGCATCAGTACTTGCGCGAAATCTCCGGCGTGATCTAGCAGGCCGCCGCCGCCGCGTGACGCAGCCATTGTTCCTTCAAGTATCATGCCGATACCACAATTTACACACATCTACATAATTTCTGTTATCAAGTTCAGTTGATCTAATTTTCCATGTCAATGGAACTTATTTTATTCGCCGACAAAAGCTTGAATGACGACGTCACCGTGTTCGTCATTTAAACGATTGTCTAGAATTCCCTATAGTCGAGCGTTACTGGATACCACACGGAATACGGCACTAAGAGCGTTTCTTTGACAAGTGTCTTCCTACGAAACCGTCGTAGGTACCATGTCGTAGGTAAGTACCATGTCGTAGGTACCATGTCGTAGGTAAGTACCGCGTCGTAACTACCATGTTGTAGGTAAGTACCATGTCGTAGGTACCATGTCGTAGGTAAGTACCATGTCGTAGGTACCATATCGTAGGTACCATGTCGTAGGTAAGTACCATGTCGTAGGTAAGTACCATGTCGTAGGTAAGTACCCTGTCGTAGGTAAGTACCGTATCGTAGGTACCATGTCGTAGGTACCATGTCGTAGGTAAGTACCATGTCGTATGTACCATGTCGTAGGTACCATATCGTAGGTAAGTACCATGTCGTAGGTACCATGTAGTAGGTAAGTACCCTGTCGTAGGTAAGTACCATATCGTAGGTACCATGTCGTAGGTACCATGTCGTAGGTAAGTACCATGTCATAGGTACCATGTCGTAGGTAAGTACCATGTCGTAGGCGCAATGTCGTAGGTACCATGTCCTAAGTACCATATCGTACGTACCATGTCGTAGGTAAGTACCATGTCGTAGGTACCATGTCGTAGGTAAGTACCATATTGTAGGTACCATGTCGTAGGTGCAATGTCGTAGGTACCATGTCAGTATGGCCCCCATTTTCGCTCAGAGTGTGACATCACTTTGGTGTCGTGAGTGTTACTGCTTTAGTTATTATTCTAAGGTTACGGCTACATGAATGGTTGAGGTCTCGAACTACTTTTTTATTTCGTAATTTTTAGTTTTAAGTAAAAACCGTCATATTATATTTGTTTGTAATAAGTATTAACTAGTTGCAATCTTTAGTTTTGTTGTAAAGATTGCACTAGAATTTGACCCAGGTTTTGAGATGTTATCCCTTTGACACCATACCCGTAGCTCGTATCAATAAGCTAGGCCGTCACAATTAGACGTATAGTTTTTATCTGGAAAACTATGAAACGATTTTGATGAAAGTTGCACTGTTCCCTAAATTGAAGTAAATGTAAGCCAATAAAAAAATGGTCGCGGTCCGATTAATAGTTTCTGAGAAATGCGTGGACAAACATACAAACATACATATGTTTGGAAGCCCTAAAATATTATCATATGTAAATATGTTGCAGTTTCAATAATATTACAAACATACTCGTACGTGTCGAATTTATAATCTTCTTTTTTTTAAAGTCGATTAAAAACAAAACCTAGCTTATAACCTTCTCACCTCCACGCATAGATAGACACATCATTTATTAAAATCCATCCAGCCGTTGCGATGCTTCGAGGGTATAAAGAATCCCACATACAAAGTTATTGGAAACATAACATACATTTTGCTGTTGCGCAGTGAGTCTATAAAGAGAGCTTCCTAACGCCCGGCGCGCGGCGGTTTTATTGTCACAGTCGCTCGCATGAGGGATCACAGTGTACAAGTGTCACTAGGCCTGGCTGGACGGAAGGATATCGCAGCTCACTTGCAGGCTGCCGAGCTGCATTTTTCAAATCAATCTCCGGATAAAAGTACTGGATGTTGATTCTTCCCCAAGTTGTTACGTAGGCAGGTACCGCACCGACATTTTATGAAATCTCAGATGTTTACGGCTGATATACAGTTTCGGCAATTTCTCCTTAGCCCTCATTAGTATGCCACATGCGACGTTATCAAGTATTTCCACAGAATCACTTGAGTTTGTTCGCATTACTGCCGTGAGGTTATCAAGTCGCGCCCACTCTCTGCGGTTACATTTACATGAAGTTCTCCACAGGTTTAGGTCGCACCTCTACCACACAGGCACGTAGCAACAAAGCACAGCACTAACTACATACAATCGCGTCTGCATTGCTCTGTCACTTTACCTTTATTTGTGGCACCGCTTCAAGAGTCAGCAATGGACCTCTATTTCAGTTCAAGAGTTGAAGCTTTCGGATTCTGTAACAGTATCACAATCTTGTTCGAAGTTCGCCTTAAGTCGCTGGCTGCATGTCCGGCGGACATTCCATGAATGCATGTCTCGATTGTTACGGCACTACTGCGGAGTATGTTTGAGAGATGTGTTAGGTAACAGGGAGGAATGTGTCAATGGATGGTGCAGGAGAAGGTAGCCTGAAGGGAGTGCAGGTCGTGGGAGCCCGCGAGTGTGACGCACCGGAAGGTCTACGCATTCCGCTGGGCGGCAACGCGGCGCAAAAGCTGCACAAAAAGAAAATATTATGGCGTGCGCGGGATTGTGTGTGCTAGGAACAGGTTGTATAGGTCCCCTACCTCTGCGAGACGCCGCTGTTTGTAAACACTTGTCATAATCTATACGCGTATGATTCAGAAATTTTATCTCAAGACCACTCACTGAACCTAATTCCACGATTGATACGAACATTTTTCGCCGCCTGCGGCTGCGGGATGGGTGGGCTTTTATAGCTGATTATCACACAGAACCATAAGAATAAGAAAGGTTTCCTGGGTTCAAATGATACTTTGACTTTCCAGTCAAAAAAAATAAATAAAGGAAGTTGTGGCATAGGTGTTCCACCTACGTCACTGCTTCCTATAATTGTAAGTAAAAGAATAAGGAGGACGGAGGAATGTGGAGAGGATGCTTCACGCCCAATTAAATATAAACCGGCCAAGTGCGAGTTGTACTTACGCAACATAGTTGCACAATTTAGTGTGCCATACCTACAAAGTTTATGTAATTGTATTTTAACATTGAAAATGTTTTTCGATCGCTTCAGTATGGCCCCCATTTTCGCTCAGAGTGTGACATCGCCTTGGTGTCGTGAGTTTTAGGGCTACATAAATGGATGTTTCAAAAGATGCGTATCAACAAGGACTACAATACGGTGAAAAAAAAAATTAAAAAGTCAAAAACTTTTCTTGAAAATCGCAAAAATGTGAAAAGTTTGATCAATTTTTTAGGGTCTTTTGTCATAAAGTCAACTATATCTCAAAAACTAAATGCGATATTGAAAAAATGAAATAAAAACCCTCGGGGTATTGAGTTAGGCTACATTAAAAAAAATAGTCTAGGCAGGAGGGTGCCCTTTGTGTGGCGTAATTTCGGGGAGCGCGCTCCTCAGATGCGCGTCACGTCGCTGAGTTGTTATGGGAGTGTTTAAGAGTTTGGTCGTGAAATGTATTTGTATTTATTTGTAAATAAGTATTTTAATTTAATTTTATAATGATGTTAATTTCATTTTTTTTTAATTAATTTTGTTTTGAAAATACTTCAAATTATTAGAACTTCATATTTATTTATTTTATTTATTTGGCTCACCAACAATTGAATACACTAATACAAAAATATGAGATACATGGAGTAGACTTATGGACTAGTGTACCAATTTCTTACAGGTAAGCACAACAAGCATTACTTATTGGTCGAGTGATATTGAGCACCTACTTACTTAAATTAGATGAGTTCTTATACTCACCGAACATAAATTATGTTTTCAAACAAATTCTAAATTAAAATCATAATTAAAATTTGAGACTAAAATTCTTTTAGTCTCAAATTTGAGACTAAACTTCTATGTTCATAACTATTTTGTATCGCTTTGTTGTTATTGTGTTAAACCAAAAATGATTTTCTTTCAAAAATAGTCTTAAGAATATTTCATTTAAGTTCAAAATTGCATGGAGTAATTTTTACCTTATGGATTTTTTACTTCGTGCATTTGAGCTCTATTACTTCAAAGACGATACAAAATCTATAAATTCTAAATCTATAAGATTAGGCATCGTACAAAATGAAAAGCCTGCTTAAGTGCATTTTCAATGTACCCGAAGGTCGTGTAGCGCACAAGTCCTGTGAATTTTTTCAACAATATGGCCTGTACGAATCACAAAACAAGTTTCTAGAAAGTAAACCCTTATATTTTTTAATTTAAAAAAACTGTACTTAAAATAATCATTAGGTAGTTTATTTTTCATAAGTTTTTACATTTATATGTGACACTGGATCCCGCACTATCTTACCTACCCTGAGTCTCAGGACTCGCAGGTTCCAGTCTGTTTCGGTAGGTATTGTATCAGAAATAGGGTTACAAAACATACAAATGACTTGAAATTAAATTTAAAAAAAAAATCTATAAATAGGATACCTAACGTCACTTACACGTCACCTAAAACAAAACTTAGATGAAGTCGATATTTCCTATCTGACTACCCATATGAAGAAATGGCGAAACCAACATTAAATTTCAAAAATATCGCGTAACTAAATGCAGGGTAGCATCCGGACTAGGGGACGCAATCTCGAACCTCGCGAGATCTCGAGCCTTTTTCCAAGATCCAATCACGTGGGAAAACAAACTCGTTCTTGAAATTTCTTTTAATAAATAGGAAGTTTATTTTTGAGTTCGTGTTTTAAAGAAAATAAGTATGATTCCCACACGGAGGGCATGGATTTTTTTTCTAGGTTTTCAGATTAGCTCGTTTAAAAACAACCCACGATCGAATAGTTTCAGAGAAAATCGCGTGTAACAAACAAATAAACCGACACCGAGAGATGATCCAATAAAAGTTTTATTTTTTCAAAATATCCTACAGAACACTAACAAAAAAAAAAACGTTTTGGTTTTCTGGAAAATTATGTTTGAAACTAAACAAGTTAAGATTTAGAAATAAGTTAAAATGATATCTTGAACCTCCATGATTATCACGATGTCATTATAACTAATTTAATCGATTGTGCCAAATAGTCAGCCATTTCGCACAATTGAAATTGAGAGCAGTGCCAGTGGTGGCCCAGTGGCAAGGGCCGCGACTTACGAGTTGTATGTAGTAGGTCGTAGGTTCGGACCCTGGCAGGCGCTATATTTTGTGAATATTATTTAATCAGCACTGCTCTCAAAACGGTGAAGGAAAACATGGTGAGGAAACCGACATGTCCTAGAACCAAAAATTTGCAGACATCTACCAACCCGCACTGGGCCCGCGTGGTGTATTAGGGCCAAGTCTATTCCAAGCCCACTCCCTCTCACAGAGAGGAGGCCTGTGTCCCAGCTGTAGGAACAATAACTGTAGCCTAATTATGCATAATTGCAGGTGATGTAAACACGGTGATGACACAAAATATCCTAAGTGGCAATTTATTAAGTAAATCAATACAACATTTAAGACAAAAAAAAATACCGAACAGCAGTGTGCCACGTGCTCATTACAATCTTAGGTACACTTAATTATCTTTTACATAAAATTTAAAACGTTCTTTTATCGTGTGATCAGTTTTCTTTTTTTAAATGTATTTATTATTTATTAAAAGCCTGTGATGTCCCACTGCTGGGCAAAGACCTCGCTACTCTCTTTCTTTTTTTAAATTATTCATCTTTATTTTTTTTTATGGGATGAGTCGAAGACCCAGGTCTTGAGAAAATATTACGAACTTAAAGATCACTTATGTGAAACGAGTCAGCAGCGTCCTCCGCTTGACCGACAACGTTCTGCTACAAGCTGGGATTTCTACAGATCGGCAAGGGTTGTGATCATAGCAAACATCCCTTAAAAGGAAGAAAAATAACACATGTAGATAATAAAAACGGACATAAGAACATTCAGAGTTAACAGATATTGACTTCAATCACAGAGAACCGAAGTTTAACCACGTTTTCACTACGCCTTCGCGCTGCTTTTGCCCTCTAACACAGAGTTATGTGGCACATTACAATAATCTCATCTGAATTCACCTTCACCGTGGGCCAGTGTGGGCACGGTAACGTGTGGTAGTGTGAGCCCTCCACGCGTGCTCTGCGAGCCCTACGTGACGCGCCGCACGCGGCGCCCGGCGACGACGAGCCATTCCACCTTTTTTACTTCCAGACCATCTGATGCGGGTTCAAAGCCCCTAATTATCGGTTATTGGATAAAAATCTGAACAATTCTGAGATTTTAAAATGTCAGCTCTGTATCTACCGACTTACCTTAAATTTACAGAAGGTGGTTTACTCAGGATATTATTATGTTTGATCAGTTCGTTGAACTGGATTGGGTAGGTATGTGTATTACTTAGTAAGGAAGTATCGATAGACTAGCTAGTAAGGAAATAACTTACTGTCTCGATTCTGCCACAAAATAAAAACGAATCTGGACTGAAATAAAATTTTTGAATTTAAATTTAAGCCCTCAGGTTTTGATAGATGCTCAACTGTATGGAAAAGCAGAAGTACTAGCAGTAAGGAAGCAGTAGTCAAAATAAATCCGAGCAAGCAATAAGTTGGAAAACTATTGATGACAAGTTGCTACCTTCTGTTGGTTCTGGCAGTATAAAAACAATTCCAATTTAAAAAAAGAATGTGATTTTATTTAATGTTTTTCCCCAATATGCATTAAATAAAATCTGATTCTTTTTAAATTGGTATCATTTAATGAACGTTCCCATTTCGATCATAGATTCTTTAAAAAAAAAAAATTCAATAGCATTCATATTTACTAAGCTTATAACAGAGAGTAGTGCCACCTTAACTCTCGAAATACGTCGCGTTCCGTAGACAGTGGGAGGGACATGATTTAGTAAAAGTATTCGACCGCCATAATTATAATATATCACTCTAGACGACGGTGCTGCGTACGCGCCGGCCAGCACGCAGCGATGCATTGTTTTTAGCCGACTTCAAAAAGGAGGAGGTTATCAATAGGAAGTTTATATATTATTCTTTTTTTATTGATGTTCGGGCATAACTCCGTCGTATATAGGCGGATTTGCAAAATTCTTTTTTGTTTGAAAATGATTTATTCCGAAATGGTCTCATTTAAATTTCATATAGATGGATTCCGGAGACAGACAACGGAACTCTTCAAAAAATTGCAGCAAATCAACCCCGATTGCTGCTATCGCATAAATATGCATTGTTTACGCAATCACACAACATAACATCACGCCTGTTCACTCGAAAGGGTTACACAGATGTATGCAGTATATCAGGGTACAACTTCATTTTTTTTTTCTATCATAGTTAGTTGGACTGGAAGCTAGTTGTAGCACATAGTATACCAGCTTGAATTATACGTACAACGTATTTATTGGTCAGCTAATTTTCCTTGAAAATACACCAAGGATGATAAGTAAGTCCACGCAATCTTACCATTTCTGCCAAAGCTTTTTCATCATGCGGCCTGTTGTGTAATTTATTTGCCTCTAAGTCACACAATGCTATTCCTTCTAGGGTTTTTAATAATAATAATAATTTATTTGCAAAAAACATG
The DNA here is from genome assembly GCA_948252095.1 of Dicycla oo. NCBI lineage: Eukaryota > Metazoa > Arthropoda > Insecta > Lepidoptera > Noctuidae > Dicycla > Dicycla oo. Next base: position 31,247,981 of record OX411720.1, on the reverse strand, counting down.
GTATACAAGATGGTAATATGAATACACTGGTAGGTGCTACATGTTTTGCTTCATGAAAATAAGCGTGCAAATTTACATACATGACAACAACATACAACCACTGTCATCGTCCGATGTTATGGTCTAGAAACTCCTTGACACTGTAAATACTATTAGCAGATAACCATTTATATAATTTACTTTTGAACAATCTTTTATTTAATATTTTAAATTCCTCTGGTATCTGATTGTATATCCGGACACACATAAACATGCAGCTTTTATTATATTTTGCAAGCCTAGGTAAAACATCTAACACGAGCCTGTGGGGGTCCCGACGGCTTCGAGAATTAAGATTTTCACTCTACTTAAAGCGACATATACTTGGACTTTGGCGAAGTAATTTTTTTCCTAAGTCTGACAGCTTTATCCAACGTTGTACCCTGTAATTTGTAAACCGTAACTGCCCAGGTCAATATTAAGGGCAACATCCTTCCCTCTACATTGCGAAACCATTGAGATGTCTGTTCTGTTTCACCAGACGTCTGTTCTGTTTCACCAGACGTCTGTTCTGTTCCATCAGACGTCTGTTCTATTCCATCAGACGTCTGTTCTGTTCCACCAGACGTCTGTTCTGTTTCATCAAACGTCTGTTCTGTTCCATCAGACGTCTGTTCTGTTCCATCAGACGTCTGTTCTGTTCCATCAGACGTCTGTTCTGTTCCATCAGACGTCTGTTCTATTCCATCAGACGTCTGTTCTGTTCCACCAGACGTCTGTTCTGTTTCATCAGACGTCTGTTCTATTCCATCAGACGTCTGTTCTGTTCCACCAGACGTCTGTTCTGTTTCATCAGACGTCTGTTCTGTTTCACCAGACGTCTGTTCTGTTTCACCAGACGTCTGTTCTGTTCCATCAGACGTCTGTTCTATTCCATCAGACGTCTGTTCTGTTCCACCAGACGTCTGTTCTGTTTCATCAGACGTCTGTTCTATTCCATCAGACGTCTGTTCTGTTCCACCAGACGTCTGTTCTGTTTCATCAGACGTCTGTTCTGTTTCACCAGACGTCTGTTCTGTTTCACCAGACGTCTGTTCTGTTCCATCAGACGTCTGTTCGATTCCATCAGACGTCTGTTCTGTTCCACCAGACGTCTGTTCTGTTTCATCAGACGTCTGTTCTATTCCATCAGACGTCTGTTCTGTTCCACCAGACGTCTGTTCTGTTTCATCAGACGTCTGTTCTGTTTCACCAGACGTTTGTTCTGTTTCACCAGACGTCTGTTCTGTTCCATCAGACGTGTGTTCTATTCCATTAGACGTCTGTTCTGTTCCGCCAGACGTCTGTTCTGTTTCATCAGACGTCTGTTCTGTTCTATCAGACGATTGTTCACATTGGAGCAGGCAGATAACGTTCAGGCGAACACACTGGAGCAGGCAGTTAACGTTCATCGATTGACCATTGTACATAATTATGCTTCGAGGCGATCATTGGTTTCGCCTGGTCATGGTCGACTTCAATCGACCGCAGTCTGTTGCATCCTAACGCATCTTTCTATATCAGTGCTCCGAGGAAAATCTACATAAAAGTAGGTTCTTTAATCGTTTATGGGCTAATTTATCCAACGGCGCAGGATACCAGAAGTGGTCATGGTTAATGGTTCAGCAGCTTCAATATCATCAGGATTGTGCCGGCATATAGCAGTTCGTCGTGGACGTGGTACGACAGCGGCTCCCCTGACATCATCTCTGTTAAAGAGTACGACAATATTAAGGAAGATCTCTATGTCATCAGAAGACAGCCGCCACGTAACCAACGATACGACGCTCTGCTAGTGACTGTCACCAGCCATTGTCAATCTTATCCGACCTTATCGGTGATTCCAGCAACTTGTTCACAAAACCGGGCGGCGTCGGCGCAACTGGCTGCTATGTCAACAGTCGGATATCGTTTACCTGAAGAGTAAATATTGGGTTTGACGTAACGTCAAACTATTGTAATTATTTATTCTTCATTAAAACGCAATCTATTCAAAAATCAACCCCAGGAATCAAAATGCAAATACTAAACTAAAAATACTCGTACTTATTTCTAAAGATACAAGTGCCTCGTGTCGTGAAGCACGTCGTCTTCAACTGAGAGCTATAGTTACGTTGCATAGTAACGTTACTATTTACCGCAGTTTCAGCTATAAAGCAAGAAATTCTACGAAAACCGACCGAGAAAATCCCAGCGAATAATAACAAGATAATTATGCTCAATTTTCACGGTTTTATTTAATCAAATTTACTTTAATTTGTTGCGGCTGCTAGGTACTGGTGCTAATGGAAAATAGATAAATAAAAGCGTCTATCAATAAATTAAGTCAGAAATTTGTTGAACCATTTGACTAGTCGCCTAGACATTTGGGTGTTGGGGCTACTCTCGGTACTCTCGGTGACGCTATTCTTATTACACATTAATGTACTGGTTGGCAACTGATGACTAATAGAGAAGTATGGAAGAAAATACATTTTGCGCCGACTCTAAATATGTAAATTGGGATAAGGACAAGAAAATGACGATGTCATTAATGCCACCTATAAACCTCTGAGAGTTACGTTTCTAATGCACGAGCTAGTGGGTCACAGACCCCGTCTAAAGGCCACGGTCGGACGCTTGAACTTGTCCTTGCAGGCAGTCTCCTAATTGGGTGATGCTAACTTGGTCAAGTTCAATGATATAATACTTAGGCCGAGATCTATAAACGTAAAGCTAAGCGTTATTCCCGCCACTCTCGCACAGCTGTCAAACTACAGGCGCAATAGAAAAATGTTTTATTTAACCAATAGAAAAATATATGTAGAAGTAAAAGACATAAATCAGAATAATTTTCAAGAAGTCAATTCAAAGTTACGAAGGGTTTTGACAGGTTCTATACTGGGTCGAATCCCATTTTTTTTTTATTCGAGATGGGTTTGCTCTTGACTCTAGTCTAGGTTAGAGGTGACAAAAGTCTACGATGGAGTGAGCTTACCCAGAAGAAGCCTGTTCACTCTAACTTTGAAGAGATTCGGGTTGTATGCAGTCGGAAACACAGACGCAGGTAGTGAGTTCCACTGTTTTTTTTTTTGTGAATGGCATCTCGTAGTTGGCCTGGAGAGGCCGTGACTACTTAACCGGACTATCCTGTGGCTGCCTTAAGTGAACTCAAAGCCTCCAACCAGGGGCAAAAACTAACAGACTAAGCGACTACACGCTAAGGGCTCCCCCTGTGGGGAACGGGCCTCGGCTTAGGGCGTCGCTGGGGGGAGGACAGCAAGATGGGACAGGCTGGATCAAATTTGAGTGATTATTATTGTCAGGGGAGTTTAAAGCTACTGGCTCTGCTACGCCACCAGCTGGCACTTCATACCCGAGCAAGGGACGGGGGGGAAGACGATTATTACAGGGTCGTCGCGAGGGACCTCGGCGGTGAGGTCGGAATGTCGATTTGTGTTTGTTCCTACGGTCCCTACTGCTCTCCTGGAGAAGAGTTATGGGGTCGTCGGGATCTGAGAGGACAAACCTAGGGCGGCGGACCTTACTAATACGAGAGGGGACATAGCTAGCTGCCCCGACAACCAGAGGGTTGCGATTGTTGGTGGCTGAGTCAAAGAAACGCTTGGAATTGGCGTTTCAAGAACTGGGAGATGGTGGGAATGTCGAGATCTAAGTAAGTGGAGGATTTCGTTCCGAACGTACCAAGGTGCTCCCGTTGCCTTTCGGAGGAAACGATTTTGGAGGGCCTGCATCCTATGAATGAGGTGAGGTTTTGCGTGCGCATACACTGAACCCGCATAGGTCATGATGGGGCGAATGCACGCTGTATAAATGCGCAATTTGCACCTAAGTGACAATTTACTACGTGCATTCAGAACGGAGTGGAGTCTACCGAGAGCGAAAGCGGCGCGCGAACGCACCTGCTTTATGTGCTCAGCGAAAGAGAGGTGGTGGTCGAGGGTCACACCGAGGTATTTGGCTCGCGTCTCCCAAGGGATCGGCTTGCCGAACATGGTGATCGGTCGGGGGAGGAGTCGAATGCGACGCGGTCTCAGAAAGAGGACCGCTTGACTCTTGTCGGTATTGACCTCGATTCTCCACTTCCTAAACCAGGCGCCGAGGTTATCGACTGCGGTTTGGAGAGTGCGAGATATCGGGTGTTGGTCCCTGCCCGAGTAGTAAATGGCCCTGTCGTCTGCGAACAGAGCCAACTGCGCCTTTTTACTTTTCGGGATATCGCTGGTGAACAGCGTGAAGATGAGAGGAGCGAGTACAGAGCCCTGTGGGACTGCACGGATGAGATAGGGGGAGCATAGCGCTCCTTCTATGCGATAGCGAAAGGTGCGATTTGACAAAAAGTCTCGTAAGATGAGTACGAGACGATCCGGCACGCCAAGTTGGTAGAGCTTATATAATAAGCCGTTGTGCCAGACTTTGTCGAACGCTTTCACTATATCAAAGAAGACAGCACCCGTCATCAAACCACGTTGGAAGCCAACGCTTATGTGTTCGATGATGCGGTGGACCTGATGAACGCAGGAATGCTGCGTTCGGAAACCAAACTGCTCGTTAGGGATGAGACCCTTTGTCTCGGCATAGTCTCTGAGTCGCTTATAAATAAGCCTCTCATAGATTTTGCCGAGCACATTGAGCAGACTGATGGGGTGGTAACTAGTGGGCTCAGCCTTGGGCTTACCGGGCTTGGGGATGCCAATTACAGTGGCCTCTTTCCATGCTTGAGGAAAGATGTTGTTGCTCCTGGCACCATTGAAGATGGTGACCATGAGCATTATAAGGTGGGCAGGGAGAGTTCCACTCTTTTGCTGTGCGCATTATAAATGACATTTGGAAACGCTTAGTGCGAATTGGTGGAATATCAACCAGGTAGGGATGGTAACTGGCAGTGCGTCTAAATGTCCGATGGTAGAAGGGGGCTGGTGGAGTGAGGTCGTGGAGTTCTTGGGCACACTCACCGAAGTATGTACAAAACCGAAAAGTATTTTTATGAAAACTCCAATTTAAAAATTATTTACGACGCGACATACTGGAAATTAAGTTATTATCATAGCTGACAGTAGTAGATCTTTTTCAATAATTAAAGGTTCCAAAAATGCCTAGAACTTTGGCAAAAATCACTAACTAAATACTTTATTTTTTAGATTTGTATTTGTTAGATTTGTTTACTACACTGGACAGGAAATAAACCGAGCCACCCGCTACCTAGGCACTCTATTTCGATTTTCTCAAAAACTAAAAAACCTACAATTATCAAAGTTGTACCTACAGAAAGTGCGTTTCATGGTGATTAAAATGAAAGGAAACTCATTGGGTTTAATCAATATTTCAGTGTTTATTAAGGATTTTACAAAGAAGAGTCGTTTTCCAGTCGTGACAATCGTTAGTAATGATAAAGTGAAAAAAAAAATTAAAGCCAAAAACAAAGGTAAAATCAAAAAAAGTTTTTGATCAATATTCCGTATTCCCTCCCCTTGCTCGGATAACTGCCAGCATCCTTGTATTCATCGACCTTACGAGCCTGACGATAAAATCTTGAGGAATTGTATTCCACTCCTCTTCAATTGCGATTCGCAGCTCTGGAAGCCTTGTTGGAGCAGGTACCCGGGCTCGAACCAGACGTTTCAGCTCATCCCATAAGTGTTCTATCGGATTCAAGTCCGGGCTTCGAGCTGGCCAGTCCATCGTACGAATGCTGACGTCGCGTAGATACTGGGTCACCACATGAGCAACATGAGGCCGTGCATTATCATGCATCAATTGCATATCCTGTCCGATATATCCTGCGTAAGGTACCACATGGTCTGCGAGGATTTCAGTAATGTAGCGATGAGAAGTCAGTCCACGTGTATGGCCCGTCGGTTCGATGAAAACTAACGCTGTATGTGCTGTTAACGAGATGCCGCCCCAGACCATTACAGATCCTCCTCCATAAGCAACAGTTTCCTCGATGCAACACTGAGAATAACGTTCTCCAGGGCGACGATATACTCTCTGACGTCGATCACTTCCATGTAGACTCACCCTGGTCTCATCAGTGAAGAGTACATTACTCCACTGCTCTAATGTCCAATCCCTATGCTCTCGAGCAAATTCAAGTCGTGCTCGACGGTGTGCTACCGTTAATGCTGGGCCTGTTGCAGCTCTTTTTGGGGTCAGGTTCCATTCAGCAAGTCTCCTTCTGACGGTATCTGAACTTATGACCACTTGGCGTTCGTCACGCAGACTTTGTTGGACTTGAACTGCGTTGAGTTGGCGATTTCGCAGAACAGTAAGGTGGATATAACGATCATCTGCTGCTGATGTAGCCCTAGGTCTGCCCGTACCTGGACGGCGATCGAATGCTCCAGTCTCTAGGTATCGTCTGTAAACTCGTTGCACCGAAGATCTGCTGATTCGAAGCCTTCGAGCGACTTCACGTTGCGCAATGCCTGCTTGAAGTAATGCTACAGCTTGAGCTGCTTCCTGAGGTGTTATATCCATTATTAATCGAAAAAAGTAGCAAAAACACACGCGTCTGAGCAAACGATGGACAAAAACTAAAGAAATGATAAGAAATATCAGACTACCCTCATTGTAGAGAAAAAGAACGCTAATTTCAAACTCTGGTGAATACAGAACAAATCGTTAGCATTGTGTTTGTTGCTTGATTACAATGTGAGTTGACGGTACTTTCGAATTAATTTGTAGTCATTTTAATCACCATGAAACGCACTTTTTGTAGGTATAACTTTGATGGTTGTAAGTTTTATACTTTTTGAGAAAATCGAATCAGAGTTCCTAGGTAGCGGGTGGCTCGGTTTATTTGCTGATCAGTGTAGTAGTAATAAACACACGCTACTCCTCTTGCACACTTCTTAACACCTCACACGAGTCCTATAATATTGTTTAGTTTCTGTTGCTATTTCTTCTTTGTATAGTTATTAAATTGTGAATCCGTAATTGGTTGTAATACTAGTACAATAAGTGTGATACGTATTTTTAAGAGCTGTGGATTCTGTGATTAATAAATAAATAAATAAGTAAAGAAAATTTTGAATAATTGCTGTTTCGATTATAACCATTTTTTTGTCTCTTTCATTATTGTATTTTTGAGCGTGCGACAATTAATTTGCGTATGTCTTACGTCTCTGTTTTCGCGTATTTGTTACTATTACTCACATTAATCGTTAGTGGAAGCTTGTAATTGGTCATCAGATTGTACTTGATATTGAAATGTACTGTCTTTTAGCTGAAAGTTTTTCTAAAATTAATAAAATAAAAATAAGAAATAAAATTGTTTTTCGTAATTTCTGCCATACTTCATAAAAAAAAAAAAAAACTCAAAAACTACTGAATTTCGGTAGAACATTTGGCGGCTTAATTTATTGCATTTTAACCCTACTATGAGGTCTTGCAAGGATTACATCGAATTACCCTGTATAGATAGATAGAAGATATTATCTCAGCGTCTGGGATGCACTGTATACGTACCTATATCACTATATGCGTATATCTACTCGATCCACAAGAATACACACGATGACAGGCTGATTAATGATGATGCAATGTTTTATTAGTAGAGGCCGTTCCTGAGCTGATAATGAATCGAAGGATTCATCTGTTCGCCCGACGTCAATCGGTGACACACGGGATACTATGAGACATCACAGGACAGGCACTGTCAGTCAACGACTGCTAAACTAATTACTTTGTGTCTTCGCCGAAGCGTTCAGTGAGTGTTCAATTAGGTGTAGGCACACATATATATGACCTGTGACATATATGTGATGTGGTCGGGGGTCACTAGTGAGCTGTGACTGGTCCCGTGAGTCACTCGGGAGCGGGGTACTCCGTCCCGACACAACGTGCGTCGCGTCGTATTGCTTTTATAACTACTTAGGGCGAAGCCACACTCCTCCGTTGCGTTGCGTTGCGTATTGAAAGAGCTATAGAAAGAGACGGTATTGATGACAACTGAATGGGCTGTCTAACTTATAGGCCACAGGATTCAAATAAATTACGATTATATTTGCGATGCGACGACGCGGACGTGGACGTGGCGAGGCAACGCACCGGAGCGATGTGACTTCGCTCTAGTTAGCGTGTCCGCATCACGATGTAGGTATTCTGTTTCGGTTAGTTTGTTTATGTTTTCTTTTAGGTTAAATGTTTCATTGATTGACGTGAAAACGTCTTGTCGCTCGGTGTACTGGAGGTATACGTAAGTTCAATATTTCTGACCGACAAAAACATGTAAGATTTCAACCGTTGATAACAACGAGAGTTTAAATGCTAATGTTTGAGCATCCGTAAGATTGGTCATATTTATTACAATTTTAAGGCTGGTTATAATTTGCCTATGACGTCACACTGCGAGAGTCCCTCTATTTTTCACTATGTATCGAAATATCAATTCGTATAGCGCAGATAGGTACGTGTTTAGCTAGATCAGTTATTCTGGTGTCTTTGTCGAGAGTTGACAAAGTACTTCCATGACCTAAAAAGAAACAACAGAAATATTGGTCAAATTAGGATTAAAAACTAATACGGAGTTGACAACAGCAAAATAATGTCAGATGTCGTCTCATATCGGCCGTAAATCTGCTCAGAAATGAAAAATATTAACATCGGTGAAAGCTGACTTTATAAGGAATGCAATGAGCCTACTAAGTCGAGTGTCGAGCAGATACAATGGCTACGACAGTATCGGAAACCGAAGTAAAATTTCAATCTGTTTTCACGAAAACAACCGGCGTGGACTCGAACTGCGCTTTCTTTTTATGTATCGATCGTCTTGTGATTAAATACAAAAGATGTAAAGAGCAACATTGTATTTGTTTAAGTACTTAACAAGTATAATATAGAATGCTTCTTGTAAACGATTCATTCGAGGAAGTACTAATTACTGTCCACATTACTTAAACAACTTGTTATAAGTAGATACACCTATCTACATGCGATCAGTAGAATCATAAGTACTTACAAAATAACTTACTAAATAATTTGCGTTATTGTCATCACGTAGGTAAGTAAGTACCCATAATTATCGTGTGTGGTCTATGTTTTTGTCAGTTTGTTAAAACCTGTTTTTTATTATTCCGTGGTTAAATTAAAACTATCTCTCACAATAAGCTCTGTAAGTGCAAATCGCTAGCCTCGTCCGTGCCACAATGTGTTAAAGTAACTCAGGATAAATACATTTTGTTCATTGTTCTTATGGTAAATAAATATATTTAAAAATGAATTAATGCCTTCATAAGCAACATAATTTCAGTTTAGATAATATCAGTAACGCCTCCGTTGTGCCTGTTCTATCTATAGTCAATCTGGAATATCCAGCAGAAACCAACATTGAACTCACTTCTTTCCACGTAACGGGCCCAGATAAAGTCGAAGCCTACCGACCTACCTACGTGACGGCGCAACGATGCGTGACGTCACGGGATATGAGTCATTCCTGTTCCGGCACAAACAGACGAGAATGACTGCCAAAACGGAGTTCCCAAATATTAGACAGACTCGTACGTCATAGCTCTAAAAAAAAATGGAAATTCAGAAAATCTAAGAAGTGATGGGTTGTCCGAATAACTGTTTGATCAATGCCAACTGTGTGGGTGTGTGCTGCCTGATGAGGAAATACGAAACAAGACAGAAAACCCGTCGACGTAGCTAACAATAATTTAACATTATTAGGTAACTTACGAAAAAAGAAAAATATGTTTATTTGTCACATTACCTTATAGTTAATTACATATATATGTAATTAACTCGAGAAATACAAACAAAAAAAAAACTGCTGTCATTCGTGGATTTTTTATAGTCGTTATGGGTCGTCAGAAGCCCGAGTCTGACAACCAGTCTTACCAAGGGGTATCGTATTACCCAGTGACTGGGTTGTGGAGGTCAGATGGGCAGTCGCTCCATGTAAAATTTTGGTATTTAGCTGTAAATGGTTAGACTGGAAGCCCCTTAACATAGTTTGGAAAAGGTTAGGCAGATGATGAGGTAACTTATAAATACCTAAGCGGCAATGCCTAACTAATATGCAATAATAATAATAATGCTTTATTGAAAACAAAGTAAGTACACAGTTACATAAGCACACTGCCTCCTGAACTAGGTTGTTAGCCTGTCTCAGGAGACAGTTCCTTTCCAGTTTACATAATTACTAGATTCTTACAGCGTTCTCAAGTAGTTGAAGCTAAATTAAATTAAATTAAACACATAACTAAACTTAAAGGTACCTACTTTACACAAAAGGTAAAGTTAAATAAAAGTAAATTATACATTACAAGGTTAATTTAAATTGCAATGCCTAACTAATATGCAAATATTAGTTAGGCAGATGATGAGGTTGATGGATTTAAGGCGAAAAGAAGACAAAAACACTAAGATTATAATCTCAGAGAGCGCAGATACATAGTTTCACGTCGACGGCCATTAGCAGAGAGAGAATACCAAAACTTCAAACTCAAAATGACATACAGATTTTAACAGAATGACTTACAATGTATTCGTTTACACAGAATGCTCCAATACTAGACCTTAAAGTAATAAAATATTAAGTAACAAGTACTAGGCCTCAAAACAAAAATATAACTGTATCTGAAAATGCACATAACAAACATACGTATGGTCAATGCACAAAGTTAACATTTTAATATTTGAGACACAAACTTCAAATGTTTGTCGGCAGTTAAAGGTTTTGTTAAAACATGTCACTCGTGTTCAAACTTAAACGTATCGCTGGTACTGGTACTGGTGGTGGTCAAATTTGAGAACAAAACAATATTTTATTTGATGGAATTAAAAAGTCGATTTGACAAATCGACGTTTTCTTCGTCCATTTTCCCCTGTTAACCGTCAAGCTATAATTCACTCCCTTCTCATCCATATCATTCCTCACACAATCCATTCATCTTTCCTTCGGCCTTCCTCTTCCTCTACATCCATCAACATTTATATTCATCGTTCTTTTAGTCACGCGTTTCCTCCCTCTTCATCGAATCAAACGACTTCCTTTCAACTTTTCTGTCACTGGCGCCACATTCAAACTTCCCCTTATATACTCATTTCTTACTTTATCAATTCTCGTCACTCCACATATTCATCTCAACATTCTCATCTCCGCTGGATGCAATTCTTTTTCATCCGTCTTCTTCACGGCCCAGCATTCCGATCCATACAGTACCTACGACATTTGCTCCTGGGAGCTGTCACCATTTTATGCATCCAAAGTTGATCCGGCGCGTTACGTTTTGATCTACTTCGCCATCCCCGTGGACAAGCGACCCGAGGTACCTAAAATTGGAGCAGATCGGCAAGGGCGTTCCGGCGAGAGATATGGGCACAGGATTGGAGAGACCGCCAAAATCACAAAACAAGTACTCTTGGTCCGACTTACTCTCAGGCCAACAGTTTCCAGTCTTGGCCACCACACACCAATCTGCTCTGGACCAGACACCGGGACAGGCGAAACTAAATAAAAGCTTGTCAAAACAACAGTTTTCTTATATTATGAATATTATACACATGAATGATGCAATAAAGGAAGGTTGTCTCCCTAAATTAATGAAAAATTTATGTCATAACAAGTCACACCATGGGAGTGTGGCCAGCTACCTCGCTAGGCACACAGTCCGGGTGACTACATGCGGCGCCCGTATGCTTCATATTAATATGTTTTCCCTAGAATTAAACAAAACAATGTTGTGAAACTGTCAGTCATCATGACGCTATTTGCTCACTGTACAGGCGACCGAGCTCTGCTCTGATGAAAATAGAAAAAAGGAATTTTCTCAGAATGAGACCTCTAGCCAGATCGATTTTTCGCCCCTGTAAACCACTATATTCCAACTTTCATCGAAATCGTTAGAGCCGTTGTCGAGAACGTGATTACAAGTATAAATACAAATATTGCTCCTTTAATAAAATAGGATGAGGTAGAGGTAGTAATGCACTAAGTCTAACATAATTTCTTAGGTAGGTAATACGTACTGAGGTATAAAGAGGAGTAGCACACATTTAGTTATTGCTTGTGGTTTAGCAAAATAAACACTTCAAGTTCCTAATATTATCATAATGTGGTGTGTCGTGTGTCAGTCTAGCAGTGCAACTGTTTTATAATTTAACAAACATTATATTTAATGTGTTTGCGACATGGTCTGTTCAAAAGTTCAAAAGTTGTCAGTCACTGCGGCTTGACATAACTTCCTTTTTAATACCGCTATAAATATTTCACTAGTTACACATTTCACGAGTCACCAATAGTCTTCCAACCATTCCATCCAAGATTACATCCGAGATTTCCATCTGGGATATCCACTGATTCATGATTCCCGCTGGCCTGGAACTTCCGACGTGTATCCACTTGATGAAAGGATCACCGTTATTCTGCAGTTAGGCCTCGTACACACGGGTAATATTTTTACGCGACGAATTTGTAACGCTCACTTCATTTTCAATATACTGCTTACCGCGGACGTTCAAAATCCAACAGTGCGCTTTTTTGTCAAACGTCTTTAAGTCAAAAATGCGCTCTGTTGAATTCTCAATGCTCCTCAATGCCAAGAGTTGAAAATGCAGTTACCTATAAAAATCGTCGCGTTACAAAATCACCCGTGCGTACGAGGGCTAACCCCTCGTGTCTCGACGGAGAAAGGTCACGCGTTGCCTAATTGAATGAGTGCGTGGGTTTCTGACAATCTCAAGTCACGTCCACATTAATCAGTCATATCATTTTGGAATTTCTTACGAATCTTAAGCATTTATAAACTCTTTGGTAACATATCTTGTATAACCCTAAACCTGAAACGACTATCATCTGTAGGGTATTCAAACTTTTTTGTTATTCACGAGGAAAGCTAACCCCAACACGAAACGCAGTATTAGCTAATTTTTTCACCTATCTATCATTACAACAACGATTCTGAGGACCTGTAGAAGTGTCTGAAAATATTATTATCGTAAAAGGTAAGGTCCACCGAAAACGAAAAAAGCTAGAGCAATATACATAACTAACTTTTACCAGCGGCTTTGCGCGCGTGAATGTCAGAAACTCGCAAACAATCTCGAAGAACTCGATCGCAGCGCCACCTACCAGGACCAATTTTGAATCTAAACCATTCAGGGACCCACTCAAACCAAACATACACATAAAAAAATCATAAAAATCGGTCCTACCGTTTAGGAGCAGTTCATATGATACACGTACTATACTTATCTACAGAAAAAAAAAAATATTTTACTAGCTGTTCGCGCCCGGCGTCGCCCGGGTGAATGTCTTGTCTCTATCTCCAGTGGTTTAGGCTATGTGTTGTCTGTTTTTATACAAATATACCAACCATTTTTCCGACTTTTCCAGTAAATTTTCCAAAACAAAATCTGTCATTCAAACCTTGTCCTGACAATTACAAACACAATTAGGTACAAACAAAAAAGAATTAGCCAAATAGGTGCAACCGTTCTCAAGTGATGCGCGTACATACATTCGTAAATTAATTGTTTTACATAACCGCTAGCTGTTTTACAAAACAGCTCCAATATGTAATTCGGCTGAACAACGTTTAGCTGGATTGGCATTGTGTTACGTGTAACAAACCTGCCAGCCACATTCAGAAGTAAAGCATAATAGCTTATCTGCTGTCAAAAGAAGCGCTTGGTATGCCTTCTAATGCCTAATCGGTGTCAGTAACTAAGCTAGGCCACCCTTACCAATTGGTTTAGATTAGATTACAACTATGACCAAAGACGCGCGAGCTGAGCGAGCAAAGCGAGCGGTGCCGCGGAAGCGGCAGGCGAGCGCTACTTTCAAGTTGGTCATAGTTACTTGGCTATTTAGTCTTTTTAGGACTTATTTCATAAAACTTTAACAACTTTAAATATTAAAATTGTTCTTAAAACCACTATTTTCACTCGAGTAATGAGGAGGGTAATTGTCACTCATATTACTCGTTTTATTTATGTCTGTTATGATACAAAGAGCCACCAACGACCAAATTTAGAACTAACATAGAACTATAATCTGACGTTTCATTTCACGTTGTTCTACATAACCTCTAATCGTTGACCCGCTGCATTGATAAATGCAAAACGTTTATGCAATTCTGCGTGTTAAATTTCAGTAATTAAGGAAAATCGCTAAACGTTGTTCGGCTGTTTTAAATGATGAAGATGTTTTGTGAAACAGCTAGCGGTTATGTAAAACAGCGGATTCGACAATCCATCTGCGAAAGTGAGTTTGTTTGTTTCTTTGTTACGCTTTCACGCTAAAACATACGGGTAGATCATGACCGGGATTAAGGCAAAGGGTACTTTTTATCCCGGTAGTACGATGCCGTGGAATAATTTCCGAACTCCACGCAGGCGAAGCCGCGGGCGAAAGCTATATAAACTAGATACTAGAAACTTTATTTAAGATGCGTGATAGACGATCAGTATCATACAAACAGGTAAGAGACACGCTGAATATGACCAAAATATTACTTTAGCCCTCAACTTACAAACTGGAATTGTAGTAACCCATGACTAATACCATAAAAAGTTCAGTATCTTAAACCCATCAATCACAGCCTCACGCACAAAATTCCAAAGAAACTGATGAATAAATCAACCCTTCAGATAATTATATCCAAAGCTCACTAGAAAGGCTTTACCTTGGCGAAAATCATTAAAATCGGACCATTTCTCCGTATCGCAAATGACTCCCAAAATTTTTTGAAACGCATTAAAATGGCTGCGTACGTTAGATATGCGTTCTGGGAAAAGCTGTGCCACAGATGTACCGAGCGGGGAAGATGGGGATTTCAGAGGACCGGATGCTAGAATAACGGGGATGCACTCGATTTTCGGCTATCTGTACAAAATTGAAATAGGATTGTTTGCTGTGTATGCATTTCTGCATAATTATTGAATAAACATTTCCTGAAACAAGTTCTAAAATTGTCAGTTTGCTGTTCTTGATGGCAGGTTTCACTGAAGGCATAATTATTAAGAGGCCTGTCACATTTTATGACCTCTCTCGCTCAAACGAGACCAAATTTTTAAGAATGTTAATTGAAAAGATGCTTTTTAGGGTTCTGTACCTCAATAGGGAAAAACAGAACGATGTGTCTGTCTGTCTGTCCGTCTGTCACAGCCAATTTGCTCCGAATTTAATCGACCTGATCGGTCGAGTTGAAATTTGGTACACATATGAATTTCTGTGACCCAAACACAGACGAGTAACGTAAATAAATTAATTTTGAATATAGAGGTCAATTTTGGGGGCAAATAAGAAAAGTTAAAAAAAAGTTTTGCAAACTGTACCGTGTGACATATCAAATGAAAGGGCCTACTGTGAGGGTCTCAAGTATATTTTGTTTATAGTTTTAAAATAAATTGTTCTAAAGTTATTTAAGAAAATAGGCGATAAAAAAATAAGTATTATGATCTGTTTTTTTTAGCTAAGTTTATTAGATAACACAATAGAAATATGTTTTTAATAATTACCTATTAAATAAATGGAAGTGTGTTTGTAATGTCAAAATAACAGCTTTTTATTAAATGCATATGTAAATATAACAAAAAACTATTTTTTAAATGTTTGTCTATCTGTTTGTTTGTTCCAGCTAATCTTGACTGATTTTGATGGGACTTTCACTGGCAAATATATGGTGTTATAATGCGTATCTTGGGCTTTTATACTTTTATTTTAGAAAAAGAATTAGGGTTCCGCGCCAGAAAAATGAAACCCATGAAATTGTGAACAAATAGCGCGCGGCGGGTAGGGGTACGAGGGAGCTTTTTTAAAATGGTGGCTGTTATTTTAGTATATCATGTATCTTACGACTTGCAAGCGCACGAAGTCGCGGGGCCCAGCTAGTTAACAATAATAATAGATTACATTAAAAATTAATATCATCCATTCATTTAACATTCTTAAAAATTCGTGTGCGTAAGAGAGGTGGTAAAATGTGACAGGCCTCTTAAAAATAGTAAGGTAGGCTTTCACTTGCGTTATAATTCAAAATATTTCAAAAGTTGACGAAAGATTATTCATAATCGTGTCTCTGGTTCTTTGCGCAGCATTTGTCAAGCACGTCGTTGGCAAGATGTGGAATCAGTGCCATCATCAGACAGTCGCGAGATATGGTACTAAATGACAGGATTTGCTGTTGATCCTCAAACAAATCTTAAACCCGCTGAAGATAAAGTTGAGTCAGTGTACCTTTTGATGCAGTTTCAGTGTGAAACAAATAAAGACAAAAGCATTGTAAATTATAGTAGGTTGTACTCAGGGGATGGTGTGGATTGTAAACCAATGCGTGACTCTTGACAATTAGTTCAATATGTTTATGCCGGAGAAAAACTTAATGCAAATGGAAGGTCCATACAAGTCTTTCTAAAATTCAGCAACAATGGGGCGGCGACATAAAAAGTCGTCCAACAGACGGCTATTATTATATCCCTGAAAAACTTCCCCGAAAGGTTCGCATATCCCACAACGGCCACAGCCTGCGCAAACGCAGGGTGCATCTGATCAGGCTGATGGGATACCAGGAATCAATGCGTAGCAATTTGAGGAAAATCTTAGGTAGGTATTATCTCTTTGGCGGTGAATAAATCTCGGGCGGTTTCGCTTTTGTCTTTTAATTTAAAAACTCACAAGCGCAGACGCATTGATCAAAATTTTCGGTTAATGATAAATGATTTCATTTATGTAAGTAGGTTTGTACAAACACTTTTACACGTCAATCATGTTTTTTTTAAAAACTAGATGAGGTCGGCGTTTCCTATCTGACTACTCTGAGAAGAAAGGCCGAAACAAACTCAGAGGTCACAGTCTCTTATAAAGTCCAGACATAATCTTGGTCACTTCATGTGAAGACCATGTAGATTGGTGTCTGAAATGGTATTTTGAGGAAAGAACCATACCTACCGGTTATTTGAACAAGAATTCTTTTTTAAATTGGCCGCTGTAATATTGGGATGCTATTGCTTTATTTTATTCATTTAATTCAAAATAATTTACATTCTACCAATTGCTAGTAAATGCAACTTAAAACTAACTTAATAAATGATTAATTATTACTGTGCTACGTAGCATCTGCCAGTGCCTCACATCAGGGCAATGAACCCTTCTCAATATGGTATTCAGAAGGCTGTGGGCGCCACCTCGCGCGCGGTGCATCAGGGAGGCCACTTTCGCACTATTGCCCTAAAACAGTCCGCGCTGGTCTCAGCAAACATACCTGATGCAATGCAAAATCCAGGCAAACCCCAACAGCATCCTAAAACAATTATTAAAGGACCCGTAGGGCATTGAAATATCTACACGTATAACGGACAGGCTGCAGGCATAAAATGTCACGCAGTATGCCTTATAAGAAAAACTATTTTGGCATCTTTGCAAATCTGCGAGCCAGGATATTGCATCACACTTCCAATGCCCTACGTTCCCTCTCAATATCTAAATCATAATTCTTTAAAATCAAAAAGAAACAAGATATTTTGATAGTGTAACTACTTTATTTATGCTCCTAATATTCACAATATTAGGTAATAAGTATTTACCAATAGGTACAAGTATAATTTCAGCGCTAATAGCTAAACACACAATATAATGAACACTATACAGAGCCCAAACATAGGAGCTGTGACATGTAACAATACTGTGGCGATACAGCAATAGTATTTAATATAATGAACACTATACAGAGCCCAAACATAGGAGCTGTGACATGTAACAATAGTGTGGCGACACAGCAATAGTATTTAATATAATGAACACTATACAGAGCCCAAACATAGGAGCTGTGACATGTAACAATACTGTGGCGATACAGCAATAGTATTTAATATAATGAACACTATACAGAGCCCAAACATAGGAGCTGTGACATGTAACAATAGTGTGGCGATACAGCAATAGTATTTAATATAATGAACACTATACAGAGCCCAAACATAGGAGCTGTGACATGTAACAATAGTGTGGCGACACAGCAATAGTATTTAATATAATGAACACTATACAGAGCCCAAACATAGGAGCTGTGACATGTAACAATACTGTGGCGATACAGCAATAGTATTTAATATAATGAACACTATACAGAGCCCAAACATAGGAGCTGTGACATGTAACAATAGTGTGGCGACACAGCAATAGTATTTAATATAATGAACACTATACAGAGCCCAAACATAGGAGCTGTGACATGTAACAATAGTGTGGCGACACAGCAATAGTATTTAATATAATGAACACTATACAGAGCCCAAACATAGGAGCTGTGACATGTAACAATACTGTGGCGATACAGCAATAGTATTTAATATAATGAACACTATACAGAGCCCAAACATAGGAGCTGTGACATGTAACAATAGTGTGGCGACACAGCAATAGTATTTAATATAATGAACACTATACAGAGCCCAAACATAGGAGCTGTGACATGTAACAATAGTGTGGCGATACAGCAATAGTATTTAATATAATGAACACTATACAGAGCCCAAACATAGGAGCTGTGACATGTAACAATACTGTGGCGATACAGCAATAGTATTTAATATAATGAACACTATACAGAGCCCAAACATAGGAGCTGTGACATGTAACAATAGTGTGGCGATACAGCAATAGTATTTAATATAATGAACACTATACAGAGCCCAAACATAGGAGCTGTGACATGTAACAATAGTGTGGCGACACAGCAATAGTATTTAATATAATGAACACTATACAGAGCCCAAACATAGGAGCTGTGACATGTAACAATAGTGTGGCGATACAGCAATAGTATTTAATATAATGAACACTATACAGAGCCCAAACATAGGAGCTGTGACATGTAACAATAGTGTGGCGATACAGCAATAGTATTTAATATAATGAACACTATACAGAGCCCAAACATAGGAGCTGTGACATGTAACAATAGTGTGGCGATACAGCAATAGTATTTAATATAATGAACACTATACAGAGCCCAAACATAGGAGCTGTGACATGTAACAATAGTGTGGCGACACAGCAATAGTATTTAATATAATGAACACTATACAGAGCCCAAACATAGGAGCTGTGACATGTAACAATACTGTGGCGATACAGCAATAGTATTTAATATAATGAACACTATACAGAGCCCAAACATAGGAGCTGTGACATGTAACAATAGTGTGGCGATACAGCAATAGTATTTAATATAATGAACACTATACAGAGCCCAAACATAGGAGCTGTGACATGTAACAATAGTGTGGCGACACAGCAATAGTATTTAATATAATGAACACTATACAGAGCCCAAACATAGGAGCTGTGACATGTAACAATAGTGTGGCGATACAGCAATAGTATTTAATATAATGAACACTATACAGAGCCCAAACATAGGAGCTGTGACATGTAACAATAGTGTGGCGATACAGCAATAGTATTTAATATAATGAACACTATACAGAGCCCAAACATAGGAGCTGTGACATGTAACAATAGTGTGGCGACACAGCAATAGTATTTAATATAATGAACACTATACAGAGCCCAAACATAGGAGCTGTGACATGTAACAATAGTGTGGCGACACAGCAATAGTATTTAATATAATGAACACTATACAGAGCCCAAACATAGGAGCTGTGACATGTAACAATAGTGTGGCGACACAGCAATAGTATTTAATATAATGAACACTATACAGAGCCCAAACATAGGAGCTGTGACATGTAACAATAGTGTGGCGACACAGCAATAGTATTTAATAAATATGTGCCTACTATTAAATAATAGCCGGTACGAGCGCTCGTTAGATATGTATTATTGGGAAGGTAGCTAGTTGCTCCAATAATACACAATCTCATGAGCACTCGTACAGGGCGGCGAGCGTCCTGTCGTGGCCATTATACATGTTTATGCGTCTCACAACTCCCACAATGCGTTGTCTATCTACAGGTACTCCAAAATGTTCAAATAAGCCGCTAAATAGCTCCGTTACTATAACATTCGGAGATATAATATTATCGAGTGTTTTGCTTAAACGAACAACAACTAGGGAGTCCCTCAGACAGAGTGTGCGAAAGTTCTCCGCATGAAAGAAGCTTATCACAAGCTTTTTTTTTCATTTGTCTTTAGACATTAAATGTGAAGATATCATTGAATGTGTTTTAAACTCAACTAAAACAGAATACACAGTAGATCGTAAATGAGAATAAAAAGGGTGAAAAGTTTTTATCCTACTCAAACACACGGTAAAAGTGAATTTTGACCTCTTTGCCTACATACCTTAGTCTGGTAAACTCATTACCGTTAGCTTTACAAAATGCGTAACGAAGTAAGTAGGCAAGCCCGCGGTATACTCTAACTTCTACGAATTAATTACTATGTTCCAAAAATATAAAGCACAAAGCAAAAAGCAGTCACGGCTGTATATTGTCTTAGCCGTACACTATGATCGTTAGCAAATCTTGGTTTAACCGGGGAAACCGCAGACAAAGCGGACCATGAGATGCTAGTTAGTCGTGGACAAGGCGGAGGATTCCCCAGAAAATCAGCGATTGTCTCCGAATCAATTTCAGCGATAGAACAACGGTTTATACAATGACGCTGATTAACCGGAACATTATCGGAAAGTACGTGTACTTACTGCTTGACGTGGTGCGCACTTGTAGGTTGTTGGTGTGAAACCATCCGTACTTGGAGTATCTTTGATTGTGATATAGTAATGTTTATCCTCATAACTCCTAAGAGTGTGTTTTTTTAACCTTATCAGGATGTTATCAAACATTCGTTAAACCTTGTAGGACCAGTTAAAACAGGCCGAATTCAGCGTATCCCCCAAGTAGCACCCGGCCCGTGAGCTGAAGCGAAGCTATTTCCAGCCGCTTCACCAGATCGACAGCCACTGATATGCCTTTTTCACGACAGAAGAGCTTCGCACTCTTGTAAAGCGGTATCCGGCGCGCGACGCTTCGAGTCTGCTCAGTATCTATACGTATTGTTTAATCATCCTATCTAATTTATAAAACTTTTGCATTATCTTAAGCCTTGAAATATTAATTATATGTAGTCGATTTTCTTAAACTAGAACTGTGTTCAACCGCGGGTCTACATAGCGTCATCTTTACAATATTATATGCCTTAGTGAGTTTGAATTTGCGAGCTCGATTTCTGTAGGTCGTGAACCAAATCTGTGACAAAAACAAATTACCATCAGATACATCTAAGTTTTCCCGCGTTATGTAATTTCGTTCACAACAAACAGCTTAACGTGCACTTTTTATATTACCAGCTGACCCGACACACGTTGTCTTGTCAAAATTTCAATAATTCCCATAGAAAATGCACTTTCAGTTTTCCCGAATTTTCCAATTTTTCCGGCAACTTCTTCATTTTCTTTCATACAAACCTTATCCTGACAATTACAAACACAACAAAAAAATAATTAGCCAAATAGGTGCAACCGTTCTGAAGTTATGCGCCGTACATACATTTCGGCGATTAATTTTTATATATATAAAGATTTGAAAGTTGACTGAATTTTCTTTCAGCTTGTTAAGTACATTATAGTATGCGTATACAGACCTCCAAGCTACCATAATATATATGTGTTTGATTCTGTAATGGAAGATGTGCTAAAGAAACTTGGTTTTTAATATTAATTTATTAGAAAATAACTCGAATACTGTCAGATTATTGTCTTTTTAGGTCATTTTATTTGTCGAATGTTCTTATTGAACCATCCTGAGTGACAGCTTCTTCTGCCACTTGTATAGATAATAATTTGTGATTGTGATTACTTATACAAACAAAGTGTAAATGTGTCAGTGGATAAACAATAGTGTCCGACCGAAAGTACGGTTTCGGTTTCGGCCGAGTTTCGGCCAAAAATCAAGTTTCGGCGGCAGTTTCGGTTTCGGCCAAAATTGGCCGAAACTTTTGCCGAAACCGAAACTGATTTCGGAAGTTGTCGTGCACGCTCGCCTAACTTCGTTTTGGCGGACGCTGGCGGCCCTGTTCGGGAATTGTCGTGAGTCGTGAGTGTAATAGTAATTTTAGTAATTATTATTTTTATCTAAGAGGTACCTAAAAGAGATTGATGATTCTTCTAAGTACAAATACAAACCAAAGTATTAATTAAAAAGATTTCAAAATACCAATACTTAGTATTTAATGAAACAGTAACAATTAGTGATTTGATTATTGATAACTGATAAACATTTTGCTATTAGAACTTAATTTGAAAAAATAATAAAAATATCAGTATTTTAAGGAATTTTAGTTAGTCTGGCCATAAATACTGTTACAATTAAAAATAAGAAAGATATTACGTTTGAATTTGGAATCTGTCATTTTTATACGATTGTTAATTGAGTTTTCTAATTTTGGCGCCAATACATTGTATTATTATAATATTAGCATTGTATTATTATTATTATTATTATTGTAATATTATATTAGCTACGCGGATGACATGGTGCTGCTCAGCCCTTCAATCGGTGCGTTGCGTAGGCTGCTTCGGATATGTGAAGGGTATGCGGAGGCCCATGGGCTCAGATATAATGTGAAGAAAAGTGAGGTTATGGTTTTTAGAGCACCCAAAAAAGATTACTCAGAGGTACCACCCGTCTCACTCTATGATACACCGTTGAACAGAGTCACTCACTTCAAGTATCTGGGCCACTGGGTCACCGAAGATCTTGTAGACAATATGGATGTGGAAAGGGAACGTAGGGCGTTGTCTGTTCGCTGTAATGTGTTGGCTCGCAGATTCGCACGTTGCTCTGTACAAGTGAAGGTCACACTATTCAGGTCATTCTGCCAGACCTTCTACACGTGCAGTTTGTGGGCGAGATACACGCAGAGGACATACGACGCCCTGCTTGTACAATATAATAACGCGTTCAGGGTGTTGATGGGGCTGCCGCGGTACTGTAGCGCGAGTGGCATGTTCGCGGAGGCACACGTGGACGGCTTCCACGCGATCATACGGAATCGCTGTGCGCGCATGCTTGCGCGGGGGCGTGGCGGCTCCAGCGCCATCCTGGACGCGTGCGCCGGCCGGTGGGACGCACTGGATAGGCCTTCACGCGAGAGCGAGTGCCTGAATTTAGCATTAAGTACTACTTTTTTACTCTTTAGGTGCTCAATACACGCCGAGGGCTTACAATGTGGGTTATTGAGAAAATCGAGTGACGCCGATTGAAGTTCACGCAATATTGCAATGAGCACCCCACTCCCATCTCGCTTCCTCGCAGCGTCACGATCCCGATCACAGCGGAACACAACGAAATTGGAAATTGATTTAAAATATAAAGCAGTTACTTAATTGTTTACTTACTGGTAGTACGACACGCCATTTGTCTTCAGGTTGATGGTATTTGACCTATATTTACATATAATTACTGCACAACTCGGCATTTTGGTTTTTTACGCATCAATAGTACACTGTACGCAGTTGCAAAGCGACTGAATGAAGCGTACAGCCGCCGTTCGAACATAAGACCAATTTTATAATATCGAGGCGCCTTATGCCACGCCCCCAAGGCATATCCCTCGATATCCGTGGTGCTCACGGAGTAATTTAGAGCCCCGAGCCGGGCGGTAACTCCTGATATTGGCAGACAAAAGCCTCCTCCTGACTGTCCACAAGCTAACTTCTACTCCTCTTACTTCTTCAAGGCTCTTCTTCAGGTCCACACTTGATGCCTTACGATTCCGCAACGCCTGACTCACCAAAACGCGGTCATCTCTTGGTTCTGTACATCGTTTTCTTCCCGAACCGACCGAACCGGTCTCTTGATACCGTTGCCAAGTCCTCTGGACAGTTGAACGACTCACATTTAGCCGCTGAGACACGTAAGCTTGCGAACAACCTTCTTCAAGTAGGGCTATAATTTTACCGGCCCTTATCGCTTTATCACTCATATCAAAAAGTGATATTTAATGTAAAATTGTTTACTTTGCAGAAAATATCCACAAAGTTTTAAAATTTTAGTAATCAATAAAAAAATCGTTTCAGCAATTCGCGCCATTAGTAAAGCAATTATACAATAATCCACAATAATCACTATTTTTGTTTTGTTAATTTGAAAATTTAAATTTGGAACGTAAAGAATCATGCCAATATGCTTCAAATAACATGCCAATATAAAACCTCTTTCTTGTTCTTCTTCATTGAAGTAGAGCAAAAAATCCAAAGTGCCCGTTTTTTTTTTGCAAAAGAGTTTATAATAGAACGACCATTTTTCAGATTATCTAAAGTACCTACATACTTCTTTTATTTTTTACTTTGTTAAATATTACTACAAAATACCTTGTGATATATTGCAATTAAATGAAAGAAAATTCAAAACTCATGTTAAATACTTCCCTTTGTAAACAAGCCTAATATCATTATCGTGTGCTTCCATGGACACTAGCCACATTCAAGAATGTTAACAAACAAAATATTCTACGTAACGACACATTTTATATATTCAAATCAAACTTCATCAATCGTTTTATTTATTTATTCTTGACTACCTTGTAAAAAATATGATTGTTTGAACTTTTATAAACCAATTAATTTTCGAAATCAGAATATCAAAATGTGTAATCAAAATCAAACTCGAAAAATCATTTATTCAAACTAGCCTGAGAATCAGCACTTTTCGGACGTCAAAATTACATAAGACAGTCGCCCAAAACGCGAGTTTTTCCTAGTGCTGAGGAAAAGAAGTGGCGCAGCAAACTCCCCAGCAGCACAGCTGTCTGTTCAGTTAAAAAAAAAAATCTATACAACACTGCGCAAAATAATATATCTAAGTACATTACTTTAATTTTGAGATAACCGGTTCACACAAGTTTACATAAAATATCGATTTTGAAAATCCTCATATATTCGACCTACAAACGCTGGAAGAAACTTTACCGCCAGCATATTAGTAGGTACTTACAGGAAGGTAGAGGACAGACAATTATTGTAGCTGAATATTTTCCTTATAACACCGTGATTATAAATAGTGTATTAGATAATGTAGTAATTATAATAATACACACAGATACGTAACTAGTTGTTCACGTGGACAACCGTTACATTACGCAAGGTAGGCGAGGTCACAAGTCTGCGCCGGCGCAGGCACGCGACACACGCGCGACGTCACGCGGCCTTGTGAAGGCCGCGCGGGGCAGTGCCGCTAACCGCGTCTGGTGATTGATACCATTTCGCAATAAGTCCTAAGTTCCAGACTGACAAAAAGCTGGTCATATACAACAAAGTTTTGACAGTTTAGTTTTTAATCTTTTTAAATATTTTAAATTTTCCAAAAAAAAAACCACCCAATTTTGAAAGCCAGACCAAATGAAAAGTCGTGACGGGAGGTCAAAAAGTCGGTTGTTACCTAATCCGCCGCGATGTGACCCGCGTCTATTGACGGACAGTACCTTCAATACCTACAACAGTGACCCATGGTAATACCGGCCGGGAGACGATCAACACATTACCTACTTACATCATGTTTCAAAATAATGTAACATATAATTACCTACCTGCAAGCTAGCGCGCGTGCGCGGGAATCCCTCTCATTTTCTATTTCATATCTATTTTAAAAGCTGACTAGCGTAGGTTTACCGTTACTGTATCAGTCATAAAAGTTTATAGTATTTCAATTCATTATATTGTTTATGTAAAGCTAAAAACGCTTCTGTATTTGGCCTTTCTAAACTGTTGGAGATCTGTGAAAACTACGTTCACAGCCATGGCTTGATTTATAATGTCCAAAAAAGTGAATGCATGGTCTTTCGGGTCAGAGCGTAAATGTTCAATAACGGTTCCTGTCATTAAATTAAGTGGAACACCACTGAAGAGGGTGGAACATGTTAAATATCTTGGACATATGATGTCCTCTGATCTGAGGGACGATGCAGACATAGAGCGAGAACGCAAGGCGTTGTCTATAAGGGCGAATATGCCCGCAGGTTTGCTCGTTGTACCACTACAGTGAAAGCAACATTGTTCAGAGCATACTGTACATCTTTGTACACGAGTAGCCTGTGGCTCTCATAATCGTGTGCAATATAATAATGCATTCAGGGTGCTGATGGGGCTGTCCCGATTCTGCAGTGCTTCAGGGATGTTCGCCGGGTCGCAAGTAGACTGTTTTTATTCTACTATGCGAAAACGATGCACGTCCCTGGTGCGCAGGGTTCGGGCTAGCTCCAGGTTCGATTCTCAGTGCCTGAACCATTGCTGTATGGTTCACATACTGAGCAATCGAAGTCTGTAATCTTTGTGTGTTTATGTGGTTTTTCTAATTGTATGTGCTTTTGTTTTTTTTTTGTAATTATGATCCTTTGTTGGTCGTAATAAATGTTTTTTTATTATTGTTATTATTACACAAAAAGATCTAAACAAAGAGGCGTGGCCATACACATCTGTGTACGACATTTTGTATACGATGTTTATTGACGGATTTGCGAAGCGTGGGTTACGGTCAAATTAAATTAGCTAGCGAAACTCCACAGACGTGATGGGTACCGAAATTTAAACACGACAAAATAAAAATAAAAAAGATTGATGAAGAAGAACAAAAAAGTTTTGTTACTTGAAGTGTGAGTTGATAAACTCTGTTTCATTTTGTTGAGATATCGATACCCATCATGTCTGTGAAGTATACAAAAAAAAAAGATTTTTAAACTGATATATTTGAAGTGACTACACTACCGGCAGTTCTGCCGTCGTAAGCAAAAAGGGCACAACTAACATTTAAAAAAAAAAGAGTTACATACATATTTAGAATCAGAAAAAAAAGGCTGATCTGCTCAATTTTTTGTAGATTTTTTTTTTAAATGTTAGTTGTGCCCTTTTTTCTTACGACGGCAGAGTTGATGACTCCAAAAAACATCACGTCTGCGGAGTTTCGCTAGCTAATTTAATTTGACCCTGTACAATTAAGTTATTATGATCGAATAACGTAAAAGATCATACATTTCTTCATGTTTTGCAGTAGGTATTCTAGTCACCTCACGTTAGGTTATATTTTAGAAGATTAATTTCTTAAGGGCCGGTTTTTTGATCCGTAGTTAACTCAACAAATGGTTAATTAAACATAGTTGAACTAATGGCTGAATTTTGACTAATTGTGAAAGGATAAACATGAATGTATTCATGTTAACACATTAATATTAAAAAATAGTAACTAATGGCATAACTCATTCATGTTTAGCCTTTCTCATTTAGCCAAAATTCAACCGTTAGTGACTATGTTTAACCATTGGTTGAGTAAACTACGGATCAAAAACCGGCCCTTAGGCTATCAGCTCTCTTATGTACTCATTTAACCTAAATCTCAATCACGCGCGGCCAGTTTACAAACTTTTGTTTCGTAACTCCATACATTCGCTACCTGTGTGTGGCTGTCATTTCCAAAAGTAAGTAAGGCTAACTCCTCTGCCTCGCATTACCCACACAGCGCACTAAACAATCGCACCGAGTACGTAAATCATGTTAAATTCATTTGATCGGTATTACCTACCAGCTATTATTGACAGTGTTCTTGAAAACCGACCGCGATCTCGCTAAATAGGGAAGTCCATTTTCAGCAATGACACAGCATTTGTATAAATTGGAGCTAAATCTAAAACTAGTAAGTACGTCATGAATGAATTACCTACCTGGAGGTGTGGCGAATAGCCTTATATAGATTTTGTGGTTGTATTGTAGTCGGTGACATTTAACAATACGAGTAGCATGGTAAGTTCGACACAATCGTGGGACGGGTGAAGAACCGTTTACCTCGTATTCAAAGTACAGTTGAAAGGCCTGTGACGTCAGCGTGGTGACGACTGCTTGCACCGGCGTGAGTCAATTATGCAGGTAAGCAGATTACACTCACATTACCGGTATTATAAAGTGCTCTGTGATTGCGCGGGTCGCGGATACTGCGCGCGATTCGGTCACACCCGGTGCCAGTAGCGACGCAATGTTCGGAGTTATACGCATAATTATTTGGGATATGCGGTCAGTATGAAAAATACGTAGTTTAATTAATGTTTTGTTTAAAAACGTTTTTAAGACGACGTGTTTATGAAGAAAACGAATAAAGAAGAAAGTTTTATTTGGAAGATATGAAAAAGCACAAGTTAAGAAACTATACTTTCTTAGGTCCGCTCGCGCCATATAAGTATCACTAAATGTACTGAGCGGTAAACGAATTTAAAACATCTTTCTATTTCTGTCAATCGTTTGAATACAGAGAAACGATGATTTTTTAAATAAACTAGCTGATCCGACAAACGTTGTCCTATCAAAATTTCATTAATAGGTACTTACATACAAATTCCCATAGATTTCCCTTCCCTTTCAGTTTTCCAAAATTTTCTAATTTTCCCGGCCACTTTTCAAACATTTTCTTTCATACAAACCTTGTCCTGGACAAACACAACAAAAAAAGAATTATCCAATTTGCAATGCAGTCGTTCGGAAGTTATGCGCGTACAAACATTTCGGCAATTCATTTTTATCACTTGTTCGCGGACAGTCGCTTTACGACAGATTCGCTTTACGGCAGATTCGCTTTTGGGCAAAAGTACAGTGAACTCGATATATGTTCGTGTTCGTGTGTCGTGTTCAATTTAATAATGCCTTCAGGATGCTGTTGGGACTGCCATGGCGCTGTAGCGCGTCGGGAATGTTCGCGGAGGCTCGCATAGATAGTTTTCACGCTATCATGCGAAAGAAAGCGTTCTCCTTACTACAGCGTCTGCATGGTAGTGAAAACAGCATTTTGAAAACGATCGCCGCTAGACCGGACTGCCCCTTCCAGAGTCACTGGGTGCGGACAGTCTTATTAGGTCTGATATAATAATAAATTAAGTTAAGAAATTATAAAAACTAACAATACTAACCTAGTTACTTAAGTAATATTGTTACTAACACCAAATACTAACACAGCTATGGACTTTAGTCTGAAATAAAGTTTATATTATTATTATTATTATATCTATATAGAGTTCATTGCACTTATTAATACAACATTAAACAAGCAACAAAAATGCTATTTATTATTTATTTTACGATACATGTATCTTCTAGATTTAGCTCTAAATGCATTTAGTGATTTGTGGTGCGGAGTGAGCCTTGTAACTTAATTATGACTTGTCGTATTTGTGGTGCGGAGTGAGCCTTGTAACTTAATTATGACTTGTCGTATTTGTGGTGCGGAGTGAGCCTTTTAACTTAATTATGACTTGTCGTATTTGT
This sequence comes from Dicycla oo, assembly GCA_948252095.1. Classification (NCBI taxonomy): domain Eukaryota; kingdom Metazoa; phylum Arthropoda; class Insecta; order Lepidoptera; family Noctuidae; genus Dicycla; species Dicycla oo. Next base: position 31,218,750 of record OX411720.1, on the reverse strand, counting down.
GGTGCGGAGTGAGCCTCGTAACTTAATTATGACTTGTCGTATTTGTGGTGCGGAGTGAGCCTTGTAACTTAATTATGACTTGTCGTATTTGATGGACAGGACAACGACACATTACTCATGTGGTTGCACACTCATTCCAACATTCTCTCACCTATGTACAAGTATTTCATACAAAACATCATGACTTGCAATTTACTTTTTATTGATATTTCTCGCACACTTTTCCGCTTTCCTTGTTAGATCAAAAGTCTCTCACGAACGAGCCCCACGACGCAGATGACCTCTCTGACGGCCGTCCGTTCCCCATTACGCCCACATGCTGTACCTACCTGCAAATATGCGGAACGGAATATCACATACTCGTACCTACCGAGTTTACCGGAGTATGTCGTAATTACTCACCAATAAGCATGTTATTGTTTGGAATATATCAGTCATTGTGGAATTACCTCCGATGTGTGAATGTAGGGAAAATGTGTCAGTGAAAGACGCAAGAGAAATGTTTGGTGACGTCAACACATTTACCTAATAGGTAAAGTAGCCGTGAGTCGCCTTGTCTTTCTACCAAGAGCCCAGTTGGTACCTACAGTCTTGTGTCTTCTTAGAGAGATGATTTAATTATCTCATCTCCCTTCGTTCGGAAATACAAAGACTGAATTGCTAGCAGCAAAATAAGTGTGAAAGCATTTCTTTTCAAAAGACTTCAAGAAAAGCATCAACTTTGGTTAAGGAGGAAGCGTCAGGGTAGCCCGGAAAATTCAAATTTTCTTAAGTTTCTTGCAATTTGCAAGTCTGTATTAGGTTGTATGTTGATTAAAGTATGATTCACGACCGTAACAAATATGTATTTACAGACAGAATTATAATTAGATATTAAAGTCATCAAATCACCTCTTTAAGACCCAGATCCAGGACAAAGACTTACTGAATGACTATTTCATGAAATCTTAACGTTTGAGGATTACTAACTTAATTAAGGAGTTTATAATAAATTACCACCTGCCCTGAGAATGTTACCAATTAATAAGTTTAAATATAAGATGTTTGCTTGGCTCTTAGACCTGTGTTTTTATTCCGTCAATGAATTCTCACATCATAATTTTTGATATTGTAATTATGATCTTAATAATAACATTAGTATTTTGACATTATTATGAATTCTTGGACATTGTAATTTTTAATTTGACATTATGGTTTATATTTTTGAATTAACTATTAATATTTTGACATTATAAATAATGCATTTTTTGATGAATTTTTACCAAGTCTATTAATCTGTCATTAACATTATAATTTCATAACTATAGATAATATTCTTATAATGTACCTAGTTCTTATTTGCATGGCTAGCTTAGTATTTAATATTTCTACAGCAGCAATGGTAGTATGTGTGAAACAATGATTAATGTAAGATCTCAATGTACCATATACTGAGAAATAAATAAATACTTATTTACTTACTTACAGGTTATTTTTTTTTTTTTTTTGTAAATCACGCAGACGTAATTGCTATCTCTAAACACGATAAAATAAAAATAGCTTAATTTTCTCAACTCACACTTCAAGTAGCTAAACTACTAGCGGTCATTGACCCCAAAAAAAAAACATACAATTCTGTTTTATTTTTATTTTATCGTGTTTAAATATCGGTACTCATCACGTCTGCGGAGTATCGTTAGCTAATTTAACTTGACCCTGTATAAGTGTCCGCACGTAATATTTATTATGCATAGCTGTATGTTCCGTTCCTACAGACAAACCGTGAAAACGGTTTTGTAGGGCATAGTTATTAAGTTAAGACTTTTATAAACTTTGTATTTTTAATAAATAAATAATAAATAAATAAAAATAATGTAGTTTTAGATTTGATTGGCACAACATTCAGCAAGGGGATGGAGCCATTAGGACTCCACGGGTGTCAAGGCATGCGGCGCAAGATGGAAGGCGGCCCATTATCTGTGGAGAGACGCCGCATTCGCACCTGAGATCTAAGCCGTCCATGAAACCACCTTTTGGAGATTGTCTTTGCTGCGGCCGACTTGTGTGTGCCTTTAATAAGGTTTTCCAAGTTGGCTACTGTACCTTTGATCCGATCCAGCCTGTCCCCTGCTGCCCTCCCCCAGCGACGCCCTAAGCCGAGGTCCGTATCTCACACGTATGCTCTTAGCGTGTATGTATATAGCCGCTTAGTTTATAAGTTTTATGCCCTGGCTAGAGGCCTTAATTTATTGAGGCACCCACAGAATAGTCCGGTTTAGCAGCTGACAACCTCCTAGGTTGACCTGCGAGATGCCATTCACAAAAAAAAAAATGTTGTAACATGTGGCCGGATGGGAGGCACGCTGGCAAATATAAGAAGTAAAAAAGTATATTCATAGCAGAGCTGGCACGTACAACAAAGTTTATACTCCGTTATCAGTGGCGCGTGCTAGCGGTATAGTGGAAATGCCGCAGGAAGGTTTCGCGTGGCTGCGCGGGCGGCTGTTCTCGCAGGGAAATCCGCGCACGCGTCGGCCTCGAAAAACCCTCACGGTTTTCCCGACTTATTGACCCTTCTATTGACGAGACAATGACGCCAGCATTGTTTGTAAACATTGCGCGCTGATTAGACGCTATGGTGTAATCGAGCCAAGGTTACTTTAAGCCGTAACAAGTAGTTATGTGAGTATGTTTAGGAGGTTTTTAAAAGTTATGAAAGATTTTCTTGCAGTATTACAGCAATGGATATTATTAAGCGGAATTTCATGCGTACCATTATTTGTTGCTGTCTGGTAAAAATAAGTATTGATACCAAAATATGTGATGATATGTAAGTGCAACATGTGTCCCACTGTTGTGGAAACGTTTCCATAACACCCATCATTTGCTTTCTTGTAGTTGTTGTTGTTGTAGTCTTGCTTTCTCCAGTCAAGTTTAGAGTTTAGACATAGACGGACAGCGCGAAAAAATACCAGGCGCCGACCGAATTTCGTATTGTAATTTCGGCAATAAAAAAAATATATATATGAATGTCAAAAGAAAACAATTAAGTGCTGGTCAATTGAGACTCAATTCTTTTATTCAGAGAAAATCGATAGTTAACAACTAATAACTGAGAAAAATTCAGAAAAATCAGCTTTGTCTCGCATTAACATTTGATTAGGTAAAAATAATGTAATTATGTCTTTGAGAAAAGTAAAGTTTCATGTGATTTATGCAAATAGGGCGAATTTCATTTTCGTTTTCTACTGGAAAAAGAACCGATTTTGGTCGGACTCTAAAGAACGCCTAATTTTAGGTCAAAGAACTTGTAGAGGAACAGCACGTTACATGGTACCTAATAATTATACCTAGAAATACATTATAATTAAATAATCAGGTTTTTTTGGTAAAAAATAAGTTCCTTGCACTTTTGAATGAGTACCTATATATACGTATACACATAATATGTATATAGGAGGATTATGTAGTGTTCGATAGTTTTATGACAAAATATTATAAATAATTAATTGCTTAAACAATGGACTAAAACCCATTTAATATAAGTATAAATAATAATTTTGTACATAATAGTTAATTTAAATGAAATGAACTAGACTTAGGAACGTTCACATCAATTCATTGCGTCAACCTGTTTTCAGTGCTTGTGGGAGAAAGATAAAAGTGTGACTAACAGTGAGTGAATCACTAATACACAAGATCGTGAAGATTACACTGAGAACTACACGAGTGAATCATAGCACTTACAGTTGGAGCTCGCGTGACATAACCGACTCACCCCTATATAGGTATATCTATGTCCTTGTTCATTTCGCCAAATCACGAAGCCCGAAGCCTTATTCAAATACAAATACAAAATAGTTTATTGTGACAAATAGGAACAAATTACATTCAGACGTGTTTGGAGCCTCCCTTTAAGCAAACAATGCCTGTATTAGAAGGCTCATTCATTCATTAAAATTTATATATGACTAAATAAACAAGGTTAAGTATTGTGATATTGTCATTCATATTGGTCAAGCCAATTTGTGTACACTAATAGACGATTGTCCAGTCCAGATAGACCGTAAGATCGCGGTAAACATTGATAGCTATCAAATTTTCAAAACATTTCATGAAAAACAAAACGCGCTCTAAGTGTTTGTGTGCATAATATAATAAAAGCAGGTAACTGCATAGGAACGGCTCCGATATAAATCTGAGCTATTCAAGTTTAAACACTAACGAAGAGTTGTAACTTTTTTTAAACTGTAAATTATTATCAACAGTCGACATCGCTGTCCCCGATTCAAATTAGGTGGCACGTGTAACTGCTAATTCAGGCTACAGCGTTTACAGCCAATAGATTGCTTCCACACCAATCTCGCGCTAAGTCGGTGGCGCGGTTATAATTCGCGGCGCAAGGTGGCGCGGGCGCGCGTTGACCCCGGGGAACTCCGGAGTTCACTGTAACATCGATTACTTCGATCAGACGCCAGCTTCACACGGTTATAACTTGATACGGGTGATTAGGATTTAACTTTGTTTTATTGTTGCATGAAGTTGGCGCCTGATGTTGGCGCCGGAACTGTGCGACGTAATCATCATTATTTTATAATAAGACGATGAAGTTATTTTGGAATCTCAGTCGAAGCGCAGGTGTGTAAATAGCACGTCCCCGTGGCGGGATGAGAACCCTTACCATGAAGTACGTGGATGTGTGCCGGTCTAACATTTTCGGAGTTATGTGAAGAAAAGAAATAGGCGGACGTACAGAGCTGAGCGTACAAACCTAAAAACGTAAGCAGAACTTTATACCTAAATAAAGGCCTCCAGTAATAAAGGATGTGCCCACTTACATATATGAAAATTGTACATGAAGCTGAAACTCGAAGTCACAAATGATAAACTAGGACCATCGAAGTAATATAAACAAAGTTAATTACTAATAACAAAACAAAACCAATGTCAGCAAGACGACCTGTCACCACAAGCAGCACCCGTTCACGAGCATAACGCAAAGATCAGCCATCACCCCCCTCGCCATATTTGAGGGAAGGAGGCAACCCGACCCCCGACGCTACCGCAAGCAGTGACATCTAAGGGATCATGACGAACTTGCTGCCGGTTGTTCAGGCAAGAATAATATGATCAATTGTCGAGGTCACTAGCTAACCACATATTGCAATACCACTCATAAAAAAACATTGTAATAAGTAGATTATGTCAATGATAAATAAAAATAAAATTAAAATAAATTGACTTTTACAGTCAAAGAAAATAAATAATTATATGAACTCATATAACCTGTCAGAAGATAAGCCAATTCTGGAGAAAGAACATAAACATTGTCTTGAGTGAATCACGGCGACCAACTATTCTTATAGTTTAAGTAGTTGTTGATAGAATAGTATGCCTTCGAACAAAGGTTAGTTTTTACTTTAGCTTTAAATGCATTGAAGGGCAAATCTAGCAAAGAAAAGGGTAGCTTGTTATAAAAGGATATACCAAGCCTTATGAAGCCGGTGAAACGGAGCACGTAATTTGTCCTTATTTCTGGTGTTAACATTGTGAATATCACTGTTTTTAGTGTATAAATGAAAACCACACAAACACCAAAGTAGACACAATAGAATTTTTGAGTTGTTTGCTTCAACAATCATATCGATAATTTAAGATCAAATCAAAAATGTGTAACGTCAACAACAAGTAACTACGTGTAACCTGTAATGATAGTTAGAAGGGAGATAAATAAATAACGTAAACAGCTAACAACATGAAGTTTAGGCCTCTTCTGTCATCTACTTTCTACGTTCCTGCCAGGGTTGCGGGTTGTCCTGCCAGGGTTGCGGATTATCCTGCCAGGGTTGCGGGTTGTCCTGCCAGGGTTGCGGGTTGTCCTGCCAGGGTTGCGGATTATCCTGCCAGGGTTGCGGGTTGTCCTGCCAGGGTTGCGGATTATCCTGCCAGGGTTGCGGGTTGTCCTGCCAGGGTTGCGGATTATCCTACCAGGGTTGCGGGTTGTCCTGCCAGGGTTGCGGGTTGTCCTGCCAGGGTTGCGGATTATCCTACCAGGGTTGCGGGTTGTCCTGCCGGGGTTGCGGATTATCCTACCAGGGTTGCGGGTTGTCCTGCCAGGGTTGCGGGTTGTCCTGCCAGGGTTGCGGATTATCCTGCCAGGGTTGCGGGTTGTCCTGCCAGGGTTGCGGGTTGTCCTGCCAGGGTTGCGGGTTGTTTGAAAGATGCACAGGCAACTGAAGGAACACGGGTGGGTTTTAGTCAGTAGAAGTCTGACACGCTCCCCCGCTCCACCCAGAGCGGGAGAAGTTATTTGATGATTTCCCACCACAAAAAAAAAGCAGGTCAGAGTATTATTTAATTTAATTTATTTCAACAACAACAACAAACACAATTTGGGTATGAGTCACTTTGTAAAGAAGACGTAAACCAGTTTCTCAACCGGTCATCTTCTCCACAAAATGCCTCATAAAAGGGGAAAACACATTCTCAGTCACTGTTTCTAGAATGCTGTTGCCACTGGCCCGGGTTCTAGCTGCCACAGACGCTATTTTCTTCCGCACAATTGCGTGGAAGCCGTCAGTACGGTTCTGCGTAAACATCTCTGACGCACTACAGAACCGGGGCAGTCTCAAGAGCATTCTAAAAACACTGTTGTACTGGACACGCAGGACATCCAGCGACCTTTTGGTGTAGTTGATCCACAGACCACCCGTGTACAGACCCTGACAATACGCTTTGAAAAGCGTTATTTTTACCTGCTCCGTGCAGCGCGCGAATCTACGAACCAACATATTACCGCGGACCGCCAAAGCCCTGCGCTCCCTCTCAATATCCACATTGTCTTTCAGGTCGTCGGTAAGCATATGCCCCAGATATTTGAATTGTTTTACTCTTCTTATGCTCAAGCCATTTAGGGTAAACCATTTACCGGCGACCCCAAAGACCATGTACTCACATTTCTTCACGTTATACACGAGCCCATGCCTAGCCGCGTAGTCCTCGCAAACTTTTAACATCTCTCCGATAGAACCTGCAGTCGGGCCCAGCAGCACCATGTCGTCTGCATAGCTGATGCTGTTAATGTTAACACCACCCACCCGGCAGCCAACACGCATACTGCTGAGCTCGACTATGAGGTCATTCACATATAGGTGAAGAGCCTGGGTGAGGTCAACCCTCCCTGCCTCACCCCGCACTCCAACCCATAAGCCTCACAGAGAATGTTGGACCACTTAACATGATTCGTTTGGTTAGCATACCAAAATTGCAGAACCTTAAGAACTTCCGCCGGTACATTCCTGTCCCCCAACTTGCTCCAGAGCACATCATATGACACAAGGTCAAAAGCCCTGGAAAAATCCAGGAAACAGGCATATACCAGCGTTTTACGATCTGTATAATATTGGACAGTATTCTTGAGGCTTAGGATTGCACTTTCAGTGGACAGCCCAGGTTGTAACCCAAACTGTGAGTCGTGCAGGTCCAGATGTTTTTCCAAGCACGAATCAAGCATACTGTGCAATATTGTAGCAATGGTAGTTGCAAGAGAGATTGGCCGGTAGTTTCCCTTGTCCGAGATATCCCCTGTCCTGTTCTTACACTTTACAACAACACACAAACACACAACACACACCAAACACTTTACAATTATTTTGTAAATTAAATTAATATCACAAAAACAAATCTGTTTGAAATAAGTGTTATGTGCATGATTTTAACATTTTGGTATTATTTTAACCCACATTTATGTTTTATCAAGAATGAAATTAAGTCGAAAATGTATTGAAAAAAAGCCGAACATATAGCCGCGCCCTCACCGTTCGCTTTGTTTCCCTGGTGCCTGGTGCTTTGTTTGGTGGTGCCGTCTCCTGTCTCAGCTTTGTTTCCCTGGAGTGTAGGTGGTGCCATCTCCTGTCTCAGCTTTGTTTCCCTGGAGTGTAGGTGGTGCCATCTCCTGTCTCAGCTTTGTTTCCCTGGAGTGTAGGTGGTGCCATCTCCTGTCTCAGCTTTGTTTCCCTGGAGTGTAGGTGGTGCCATCTCCTGTCTCAGCTTTGTTTCCCTGGAGTGTAGGTGGTGCCATCTCCTGTCTCAGCTTTGTTTCCCTGGAGTGTAGGTGGCGCCATCTCCTGTCTCAGCTTTGTTTCCCTGGCCTGCCACCTACACGGTGGCAAAAGTTCGTATGTTTGTTACTCAATCACGCCAGAACGGCTGAACGGATCTAGATAAAATTTGGCACAGAGATATATTATAGTCTGGAATAGCACATAGGATACTTTTATCCCGGAAAAATGTACTGTTCTCGTGGGATAATTTTCAACATCCACGCGGGCGAAGCCTCTGGCAAAGCTAGTAGTACATATGTAATAATATCTAATAACCCCATGGTACCATTATTTACTTCATCTTATCATTTCAATAATAATTGTATAATAATAATATAATAATAATATAATAATAATAATTGTACTTAGATATTTGCACGCCCATGAGAAATGGCAGACATGTCGTAAGCCACTTTTATTTTAAGATCTTGCATGCATGTATTATTTTAATTCTGTATGTATACACATGTTCGAGCATATAAAATTTAATTCATTCATTCAATTGTTTGTGGGAACACCGTAACGTTAAGCATACCTAATCGGTCACGGATCTACTGAATCGATCTGCGACCGATGCTCAGGGCATTAAATTAGCAACCATTGCTGTGGGTAGAGTAGCCAGGTGCACCTTTGATCGATTTGTTATGGTCGGGAGATGACGCCGCGTCTGCGAGCAGACAAGGGTCTTAATACCTAGTAAGTTAATGTGTCATCGTCTGACGACGCAGGAGTCGGCAGGCAGTTCAACTCAGTGCGACTAACGGACTCAATACTTACCACGTATCGATATTTTATACAAAATGGCGATTGGTCGTGGTCTGCTTTCCACCAGATATAAAAATAACTTAAGGTTTTATAAATTGCATAGTTTTTTTATTTAGTTTGAGATGAGTTTGCTCTTGACTATAGTCTAGGTTCCCTCAATATCATAAATAACAAAAAATACGCAATAGGAATTTTACTATACATGACCAAAGCCTACGACAAAGTACAATTTGGAATATTGCTAAACAAATTATACGGAATAGGTATACGCGGAAAGGCTCACGAATGGCTAACATCTTATCTTAAGAACAGGGAACAATTGGTTGGGGTGCGTGGACAGGAAACCTCCCCGAGTGCCCGTGGGCTGGAGTTCCCTTACGGATACGTCCGGGGGGAAGGCCAGTCTCCGGGACGGTGCACCCTGGGGTGCGGGCAATGGTTCCAACGGGCAATGGTTGCGGGCAACAAAACCCCTTAAGCACGTGTGCCTATATCCTGTCGGAGGTACGCTCCAACGTGTGTCCCTCTGCTCTAAGCAGAGACGCACAGCGGCGGAGTAAGAGCGGGCTCGGTGTGCACTAACCCTTCCGCCGGGCAGGCAGGAGGAAGTCATTTCCTTCTGCCACCGTTAGTCTCGTAGCCCCGAAGATTGTTCAAGGTCATGTCTCTGACTTTTGACGGGGGTCGAGGGTCTTGGCTTAACCGCCCGGACCGCGAGGAAGAAAACTTCTATAAAAAATTACCCCAAACCTTCAAGCGGCGGCGCACCGTGAGGGAGGTTGGTAGCTTGATTAATGGGTAGCTAAATTAATCGCTAGTGCGAACCACAGTTTTGAGCCAGTGATAAAGTTTTGACTCGTGGGAAAAAATATGGAACCAAAAAAAGAAATCACTAGACGAGAAGAGGAGAGGGAGAGGAGTGATGCGGGGTCGGAGTCCGACGCCGCATCGGGAGTGTAGGGCGCGAAGGCCACTTTTAAGAGCCCGGAGTGCGTAGTGGTCCCCACCACTACGCACACCGGGCTCTGGAAGGAAAAATGCTTTCCTGAAGCGGAACCTAAATCCGGGAGATGCCCAGGAGTCTTCCTCGGACGGCGGACTTAAATCGGCTCCAAAATATGCTCGCCGGGGCCTAGGCCGGAAGAGCAAGAGCCGGGTAAACGCCGCACAGGAGGACGGCTCAGCCGGGTCCGCCGAGGGGAGCGCCGTGGAGGCGTCTGGCGATGAGTCGGACGCCGCTGGTGGCTCCAATTCGGAGCGGGCCAGGTTTGAGGAGGTCGTGGCCGCTGCAGTCAAGGGTGTGGCCTTGAAGAAGAAGCAGTCTTCTAAAGTCAAGGCCATACCCGCAGCCAAGGCCTCCATTATAGCGGCAGCGGAGGCTCTACTTCAAGGGCCTCCGTCGGACGGAATGTCCGAAATGCAGGCGGAGGTCGCCCGCTTGACAGCCGCCATGGAGCTTCTCCGAAAGGAGAATGAGGAGCTCCGAGCAGACCTGGCCAGGCTCCGCGGAGCCGGCGCTCAGGAGGAGGTGTTACAGGAGGGGGTACAGCAGGGGCAAGGCGGTCTCGGGCCTGCAGAGGACCGAGTTCTGGCCTTGGTGCGGAAGGAGCTGGCTGCCCTTAACAACCGGTTCTCGGTCCTTGAGGGAATCGTCCTGCGGCCCCCGCTAGGCCGACCGGCGGCCTCGGGCCAGCCAAAGGCGGCTTTGTATGCCGCCATGGCTGCCACGGCCAAACCAGGGTCGGCAAGGCAGGCGAAGGGCGGGACCGTGGCTGCGAAGGCGCCTGCGACGGCGCCTGCGAAGGCGCCCACGAAGGCGGCCGCGATGGCGCCTGAGAGGGCCCCAGCTGTGACGCGGCTGCCCCCGCCTCCCAAATCTCCTCCGGCTGACGCCGAATGGCAGGTTGCTGGGGAGAAGAGGAAGGAGGGCAAGGCGGCAAGGTCGGCCAAGTGGAGGGAGAGGCGGCGGCGGCGCAAAGAGCGAAGCGTCGCGGCGAGGTTACGTGCCCCAAAGTCCGCAGCTGTAGTGATCACACTACAGCCGGAAGCGGAGAAGAAGGGCGTGTCCTACCGCGACGTGCTCGCCAAGGGCATGTTACCGAGGGCATGCAGGTAAGGGTCACTGCGACTGGGGCTCGGATGCTCGAGATCCCCGGTGCGGCCAGTGGCCCGACCGCTGACGCTCTGGCCGAAAGGCTCAGGGCGTCCTTAAATGCGGACGAGGCCCGAGTGTCCAGACCCGCCAAGTGCGTTGACTTGCGCATCCTGGGTCTGGACGACTCCGTGACGGAGCGAGAGGTGGTGGCCGCCGTGGTCAAGACTGGGGGGTGTGCCTTCGAACAGGTGAAGGTAGGCACCATCCGTCCTGACCTCACGGGGATGCGAGCCGTTACGGTGAGCTGCCCCGTATCGGCGGCCCACAAAATAGTTGGGGAGGGCCGAAGGTTCCAGGTGGGCTGGGATTCCACGCGGGTGAAACTGCTGGAACCCAGACCTCTGAGGTGCTTCCGTTGCCAAGTGGGCAACCACGTGGGGGCAAACTGCACCTCGGAGGTGGATCGCAGCAGTCATTGCTTCCGTTGTGGTCAGCCCGGTCACAAGGCCGGCTCGTGCAATGCCACGCCGCACTGCTATCTATGTGCGGCAGCTGGCAAGCCGGCCGATCACCGGGCTGGAAGCAAGGGCTGTGGTCCACCCACCAAAGCTCGGGGCAGGGGCAAGCCCTTCGCCTCCACGGCACGGCCGCCGTCGCTGCCGCCTCCACTGCCGTCGCCGCCGTACTCACTGCGGCAGGGCCCTCACAGGAGGCTCAGGGGGGGGCTAATATGGAGTGCCAGTAATGGCCCCATTACGCCTCCTCCAGGCGAACATCAACCACTGCGCCGCCGCTCAGGATCTGTTGCTCCAGAGCATGGCGCAGTGGTCGATTAACATCGCCGTGGTCGCTAAGCCGTACTTTGTCCCGCCCAGTGATTACTGGGTGGAGGACCTGAGCGGCTCAGTGACCCTCATTTCGTCGGCCGCCGCCGGTACCCTGTCCCTCGAAGCCGTCAAGAGGGGATAGGGTTGCATTGCAGCACGGTTCGGGGGGATTGTCGTGGTAGGGGTATACTTCTCCCCGAACCGAACTCTCGCCGAGTTCCACAACTCCCTTGCGGAGTTGAAAAACGTCGTCGTCGGGTTTCGTTCCCTTCCCGTGCTCGTCCTCGGGGACTTCAACGCCAAGAATGTGGCTTGGGGTTCCCGGTATACGGACACACGGAGCAGGATGGTGGAGGACTGGGCTCTGGAGACAGGCCTGGTCATCCTAAACCGGGGTTCTGTCCCCACGTGTGTGCGGATGCGGGGCGAATCAGTGGTGGACATTTCGTTCGCCAGCCCCGCTCTGTTGCCACATGTTGTTGACTGGCGCGTCATAGAGGGGGTGGAGACCTACTCCGACCACCGGTACATCCGGTTGTATGTCTCCGCCCAGACCTCGAGCGCGCCGGTCCGACAGGCCCCGAGTGGTTCGCGGTGGGCGCTTAAGAAGCTGGACCGGGAGCTCCTCCTGGAAGCCTCGATCGTGCAGGCCTGGGTGTCACCACCGGACAGGCCTGCCGACATCAACGACGAGGCGGAGTGATTCCGGGAGGCCATGTCCGAAATATGTGACGTGGCAATGCCCCGGGAAGAGCCTGGGTTCTGGCCTTTGGGGCTCTCGGGCCTCGACTAGGGGGGCTCCTAAGCGCATGCTTGGAGAGGGGCCAGTTCCCACTTCGTTGGAAGACGGGGAAACTGGTCCTCATTAAGAAGCCGGGGCGCCCTGCGGACTCTCCGTCCGCTTACCAACCCATCGTGCTGCTCGACGAGGTGGGCAAGCTCTTTGAAATAGTTATTGCAGACCGCCTCGTCGGGTGGCTGGTGCAGGAGGGGCCGGATTTGGCGGAGAGCCAGTTTGGTTTCCGCAGGGGGCGCTCTACGGTGGACGCCATCATGCGCGTGCGAGCCCTCACGACGGGGGATGCTGTGGCCCGGGGTGGGGTCGTCTTGGCGGTGTCTCTAGACATCGCCAAAGCCTTCAATACCCTGCCCTAGAGTTGCATCAGGGAGGCACTCCGGTATCACCGGATGCCGACCTACCTCTGTCGAGTGGTTGAGGCCTATTTGACGGATAGGGCCGTCATCTACCCCGGTCATCAGGGAGAGTGGAACCGGCGAGAGATGTCGTGCGGTGTCCCACAGGGATCGGTCCTGGGGCCGCATTTGTGGGACGTCGGGTACGACTGGGTGCTGCGCGCCGACCTCCCTAGCGGCGTCAGCGTGGTATGTTACGCTGACGACACGCTGGTCCTGGCGCAGGGGAGGTCGCACCAGGCGGCGGCTGAATTAGCGACACGCGGGGTTGCGATAGTCGTTGAGAGGATCCGGCAGTTGGGACTCGAGGTGGCCCTGCACAAGTCTGAGGCCATGTGTTTTCATGGTCCTCGGAATGCACCACCGTCGGGTTCCCAAATAACGGTAGGAGGGGTTCGCATCGGAGTCGAGTCGACGATGAAGTACCTGGGACTCGTCCTCGACAGCCGGTGGAACTTCGTGGAGCATTTCTGACGTTTGGCTCCCAGACTGGAGCGGGCTGGGGCTGCCTTGAAGCAGCTTCTACCCAATCTAGGTGGTCCAAACGCCTCCTACCGGAGGCTTTACGCGGGGGTCGTGCGGTCCATGGCCCTTTACGGGGCACCGGTGTGGGCGCGTTCCCTGAGGCTGCGGCCAGTCCGCCGGTTGAACGCGTCCCAGAGGGTCATGGCCATTCGGCTAGTCCGGGGTTACCGCACGGTCTCCGGTGAGGCGGCGAGCCTCCTTGCCGGATTGCCGCCGTGGGATCTGGAGGCGAAAGTCTTCGCGCACGTGTGGGAGTGGCGCGAGGAGGCGAAACGCCGGGGCGTAACTCCGCTGCCGCGAGAAATCACGGTACAGCGGACAGAGCTCCGGCGGGATCTCATGGCGACATGGAGAGTGCGACTGTCGCAGCCCAGCGCTGGACACACCACAATTGCGGTGATAAGTAGGGGACTTATCGCCTACTTATCGCCGCAATTGTGGCGATAAGTAGGCGATAAGTCACTTTGAGGAGTGGTTAGAGAGGCGCCACGGCGTCCTCACCTTCCGCCTGACGCAGGTCCTCACCGGACACGGTTGTTTCGGGAGGTTCCTGTTTCGCATAAGGCGGGAGGAAACGCCCGGGTGTCACCATTGTGTGGATCGCCCAGAGGACACGGTGGAGCATACAGTGGAGGTCTGCCCGGCTTGGGCAGAGCACCGCCGTGTTCTCACAGAGGCGATCGGCGGCGGCGATCGGCGGCGGCGATCTCTCGCATCCGAGCCTGGTCCAGGCCATGGTGCGGAGCGAGAGTGCATGGGAGGCCGTCACCTCCTTCTGCGAAGCGGTAATGCTCGCGAAGGAGGAGGCGGAACGCGTGAGGGAGAGGCAGCCTCACGCCCTCAGTCGCCGCAGGAGACGCCCTGGGCGGCGGGAATCGATAGCCGATTCCCGGCCACCGTAGGCGCGGGCTTGCGGACGGTGAGTAGTGGGTAGCTCGCCGTCCGGTGAGGACCAGGCCCGGGTCGACAGCGCGTTGTGTTCCACGCGCGCCTCAAAGAGATGTCAGCAAAAGATGGGGTCCAATAGGGCCGATGCCGCTGGGGTCGCGGGTTGTTTGAAAAAGATACCGTGGCCCTGGCAAAGGCAACTGAAGGAACACGGGTGGGTTTTAGTCAGTAAAAGTCTGACACGCCCTTCCGCTCCACCCAGAGCGGGAGAAGTTATTTGATGATTTCCCATCCACAAAAAAAAAAAAGGGAACAATTGGTTCAAATAGAATACTTTAACCATAAAAATAATGAAATCGAAAAAATCCGATCATATAATAAAGTGTACGGGTACGTACGTTAGGTATTGCAGCAGCTATGCGTGCTATGAGGTACTTATAAATAAAAGACGTGTTCTACATAGTGAACGGCTTAAGATGAACTATCTTTATTGAGTCAGTGCGTGAGTGAGTAACATACATCTCCTTATATACTGTTCCACGCGCATGCGCGAGCGCGTGCATGTACATGTAGGTACTCGTATGTCAGCGGCGCGTCGCTACAAAAGCAATAAACGCCTCAATCCCTCAAGGAAGCGTCATAGGATGTCTCTTATTTCTACTTTATATTAATGACCTACCTAAGACCATAGCAGAGCCTTGTGTCTTATTCGCGGACGATATATCCATATTAGTATCATGCCAAAACAATGTGAATATAGAAGAAACTCTCAATTCCATACATACTAAAACATGCAACTGGATGAACGAACATAACCTCGAGATAAACTACTCCAAAACCAAATAATAACTTTCTACCCCTACCAAAAAACACCTTTAACTTTAGATTTTATTTTCAACGACTCAAAATTAGAAACCGTTAACGAATTTACCTTACTAGGACTAGTTATAGACACACATATAAACTGGACATCACACATACAGAAAACTCACTCAAAAATTTCTAAATTCTCTTACGCCCTTCGTGAAATAAAAAAGACCACCAATTTACAAACAGCTCTCACTACCTATTATGCTTATGCCTATGCATGGCTTACCTATGGTGTCACCCTTTGGGGAAACAGCACAGGTGCACAGACACTTTTCACCCTGCAAAAGAAATTGGTAAGAATCCTGGTAAACATTGACCAAACAGATCACAACATTGAACATTGATATTGAATATGGGTCTTTACCTGAAATAAATGAAGTTTTATTTTTATTTTTTGAAGAGATTAGGGGTAGGAGGAGCTCGTGGCTAAGTAATAATAGCTGCACGGGTCGATACATCAGGTTAAGCTACGCCTGCCGGGGTTGGTCCGTGGATGACCATCTTTACATACCAAGACTCCTCCGTGCCTCGGAAAGCACGTTAAGCCGGTGGTCCCGGTTGTCATTCGTGGATCTTTGACAGTCGTTACGGGTCGTCAGAAGCCCGAAAGTCTGACCACCAGTCTTACCAAGGGGTATCGTATTACCCGGTAACTGGGTTGTAGAGGTCAGACAGGCAGTCGCTCCATGTAAAATACTGGTATTCAGCTGCATCCGGTTCGACTGGAAGCCGCCCCAACATAGTTGGGAAAAGGCTAGGCAGATGATGATTGAAGAGATTAGGGTTGTATGGGGAAAGAAAGAACAAGTTTGGGGAAAATAATAATAATAGGTTGGGGAAAAAGTTTCTTCGCATTTTTTAAGAAAATTCAAAACATTTTTTAATATAGTTTATTTACATTTAACTAAAGTATGTAGGTACCATTTTGTTCGATAACTTTTTGCCATCTTGTAGGTAGGGACATGATCCCATTTCTATAGAAATTTTGGGACTTCTGGTCAAAATACCGCGACAAGTGGTTTTGGCAGTCCTCTCGTGATGTTAACCTGACACTGCCTAAAGAATTCTGAAGAGACCGAAACAGGTGGAAATCTGAAGGTGCAGGGTCAGGACTATACGGCGGATGCATTAACACCTCCCAGCCAAACTCTCTTAATTTTTGCTGAGTGGCTAAAGATGTGTGAGGTCTAGCGTTATCATGATGAAAAACCACACCCCTTCTGTTGATTAATTCCGGCCGCTTTCTCTCAACTTCTTGCTTTAATCTCATCAGTTGTTCGCAGTAGAGATCAGAATCGATGGTCCTGCCTGGTGGTAACAGCTCATAATGAATAATGCCCTTCCAATCCCACCACACACACAGCATCACCTTGTTGCGAGTTAACCCGGGTTTCGCCACAGTCTGTGAAGCCTGACCGGCCTTTGACCACGACCTTTTTCGCACGTTCTAGTCATACGTGATCCACTTTTCATCACCAGTTATCAGCTTCTTCAAAAATGGTTCGGTTTCATTACGTCGTAATAAAGAATCACAAATGAGTACACGGTTCATTAGGTTTCTTTCAGTGAGCTCGTGAGGTACCCAAATGTCGAGCTTTTTTGTGTACCCAGTTTTTTCAAATGCGCCAAAACTGTTTTGTGGTCAATTTCCAGTTCTTCAGCTACGTCGTAACTACTGATATGCCGATCTTGCTCCACTTTTTCAAAAATGGCATCCATTTTATCCGTAATAGGGCGACCAGAGCGACGTGCATTTTTGACATCAAAATTTCCGGATTGAAAACGCTTAAACCAAATTTGTGCTACTCTCACAGACACTACACTAGGTCCATAAACATCGCAAATTTTTTTCGCGGCTTGCGTTGCATTTTTACCTTTTTTGTAGTAAAATTTTAAAATGTATCGAATTTCTTCATTAGATTCACTCAACTTGAAGGTACGAAAAACAAATGAAAATCACACATTTTTCTAATTTGAATTTGGAATTATGTTCTTTAAAATTTAAACTTTCAATGATACCAAAACCAGCCAGATACAAATAGTATAGCCAAAGAGATTTTATTACAAGTACATACCTACATACTATAATGCGAAAAGAATTTCCCCAACCTAATATTTTCATATAAATACAAATATATTTCACGATCAAACTCTTACACAACTAAGCGACGTGACGCGCATCTAAGGAGCGCGCTCCCCGAAATTATGCCACACAAAGGGCACCCTCCTGCCTTGACTATTAGTGATACAGAGATCCGTTTTTTTTTTTTAATGTAGCCTTACTCAATACCCCGAGGGTATTTTTCATTTTTTCGATATCGCATTTAGTTTGTGAGATATAGGTACCTATATAGTTGATTTTAAGACAAAAGACCCTAAGAACTTGATCAAATTTTTCACATATTTGCGATTTTCAAAAAAAGTTTTAACTTTTTAATTTTTTTTTTTACCATTTTAATTTTAAAGCTATTGTTAATACGCGTCTTTTGAAACCACAACCATTTATGTAGCCCTAAAACTCACCACACCGAGGCGATGCCACACTACGAGTATCAGTGAAAATGTGGGCCATACTGAAGCGATCGAAAAAACATTTTCAATGTTAAAATGTCTTACAAAATGTTACCTGTGTTCAAACTTTAGTCAACTTGCGAATAGAAGAAAAACTGAATGACTTGTTGACTTTCAGTTAGCACAATGTCAACGGAGTAACAACAAATACAGTGGGTATCTACGTACACACACTAGGTATGTACCTATCGTATTCGTATAAAACAGTTCTGTGCCAGCAAAAAGCGAAGTTAATTGTTAGGTATAGGTACGGTAATTAATCGGAAACGATTAATTTTGCGGTATAAAACCATAATATTCTTAAACATAGGTATGTTTAAGAATTACCGTTCTAATTATCGGTTTATACTTATTTTAAAATGACGTTGAAGTCCGCGAAGTATTATTTAAAAAGTAGTTTTTATAGCTGGACCATGACTGGATCGAACGAGACCGTTGGCCCGGATTTTTAATGGCAAACACGTGGAAGAGGGATGCCTACTTTTCGAGTATTCATTTGGTCGTAGAGTGGGTATTTGTTTGTTCTGGTAAAACTATTAAATTATATTTATAAAGGTAAGTACCTACCTAGCTCCTATATACTCAGAAAGTGTACCATCCGAGCTTTAATACATTAGGCGCGGCAGACGCACATGCGCGTTTTCGAACGTTCACCAGGTGCTTGACGGCGCGTATGCGCGTCCATACAATTTACATAACTTTCTTCGAGTGCGGCGTGCCGCACCTGTGCGTTCGTTGTGCATTTCTATTGTTTCGAAAAAATCGTAAAATAAGGGTCGGTAAGGGTGTAGCATAAAGAAGCGTTTGCATAAAGAATTAAGCAGATAATGTGTTAAGCAAAGCTTTGGGTCTTTCCGAAAGCACTTTCCAATAGCCTTGGCTTTCACAGTTTCACTGGAAACTTCGAAGGAAGTTTGTGAAGGTAAAAGCTATCTTAGTACCTACTTGTTTGTGCCTGAGAGCTGGGGATCTTGAAGTAAGTATGTAGTATTTCTATGAAAGAGCTTTGAACTTAAAGTCTGGGCTTAGAATTTCCTTCTTTTTATTTTAATAAAACCAGAAATAAGTTTTAAAGTGATACTCAATTACTCAATTTATTTGCATTCCACAATATGTACTTAGGTGGTAACTTTATATGTGATCGTTAAGGACCCTGTCGGGCACAGCAACATTGTAGGAGGAAGCTTTATATGTGATCGTTAAGGACCCTGTCGGGCACAGCAACATTGTAGGAGGAAGCTTTATATGTGATCGTTAAGGACCCTGTCGGGCACAGCAACATTGTAGGAGGAAGCTTTATATGTGATCGTTAAGGACCCTGTCGGGCACAGCAACATTGTAGGAGGAAGCTTTATATGTGATCGTTAAGGACCCTGTCGGGCACAGCAACATTGTAGGAGGAAGCTTTATATGTGATCATTAAGGACCCTGTAGGGCACAGCAACATTGTAGGAGGAAGCTTTATATGTGATCGTTAAGGACCCTGTCGGGCACAGCAACATTGTAGGAGGAAGCTTTAT
This sequence comes from Dicycla oo, assembly GCA_948252095.1. Taxonomy (NCBI): domain Eukaryota; kingdom Metazoa; phylum Arthropoda; class Insecta; order Lepidoptera; family Noctuidae; genus Dicycla; species Dicycla oo. Next base: position 31,199,414 of record OX411720.1, on the reverse strand, counting down.
ATGTGATCGTTAAGGACCTTGTCGGGCACAGCAACATTGTAGGAGGAAGCTTTATATGTGATCGTTAAGGACCCTGTCGGGCACAGCAACATTGTAGGAGGAAGCTTTATATGTGATCGTTAAGGACCCTGTAGGGCACAGCAACATTGTAGGAGGGAGCTTTATATGTGATCGTTAAGGACCCTGTAGGGCACAGCAACATTGTAGGAGGGAGCTTTATATGTGATCGTTAAGGACCCTGTCGGGCACAGCAACATTGTAGGAGGAAGCTTTATATGTGATCGTTAAGGACCCTGTCGGGCACAGCAACATTGTAGGAGGAAGCTTTATATGTGATCGTTAAGGACCCTGTAGGGCACAGCAACATTGTAGGAGGGAGCTTTATATGTGATCGTTAAGGACCCTGTCGGGCACAGCAACATTGTAGGAGGAAGCTTTATATGTGATCGTTAAGGACCTTGTCGGGCACAGCAACATTGTAGGAGGAAGCTTTATATGTGATCGTTAAGGACCCTGTAGGGCACAGCAACATTGTAGGAGGGAGCTTTATATGTGATCGTTAAGGACCCTGTCGGGCACAGCAACATTGTAGGAGGAAGCTTTATATGTGATCGTTAAGGACCCTGTAGGGCACAGCAACATTGTAGGAGGGAGCTTTATATGTGATCGTTAAGGACCCTGTCGGGCACAGCAACATTGTAGGAGGAAGCTTTATATGTGATCGTTAAGGACCCTGTAGGGCACAGCAACATTGTAGGAGGGAGCTTTATATGTGATCGTTAAGGACCCTGTAGGGCACAGCAACATTGTAGGAGGGAGCTTTATATGTGATCGTTAAGGACCCTGTCGGGCACAGCAACATTGTAGGAGGGAGCTTTATATGTGATCGTTAAGGACCCTGTAGGGCACAGCAACATTGTAGGAGGGAGCTTTATATGTGATCGTTAAGGACCCTGTCGGGCACAGCAACATTGTAGGAGGAAGCTTTATATGTGATCGTTAAGGACCCTGTAGGGCACAGCAACATTGTAGGAGGAAGCTTTATATGTGATCGTTAAGGACCCTGTCGGGCACAGCAACATTGTAGGAGGAAGCTTTATATGTGATCGTTAAGGACCCTGTCGGGCACAGCAACATTGTAGGAGGAAGCTTTATATGTGATCGTTAAGGACCCTGTCGGGCACAGCAACATTGTAGGAGGAAGCTTTATATGTGATCGTTAAGGACCCTGTAGGGCACAGCAACATTGTAGGAGGGAGCTTTATATGTGATCGTTAAGGACCCTGTAGGGCACAGCAACATTGTAGGAGGAAGCTTTATATGTGATCGTTAAGGACCCTGTCGGGCACAGCAACATTGTAGGAGGAAGCTTTATATGTGATCGTTAAGGACCCTGTAGGGCACAGCAACATTGTAGGAGGGAGCTTTATATGTGATCGTTAAGGACCCTGTCGGGCTCAGCAACATTGTAGGAGGAAGCTTTGGAAAACTTGGCTTATTTATCAGTCTTCTGAACTAAATCTAATATATATTTTTATCGTTTAAATATTCATTTATATTTTATTAGCATTTTCTTATTAAAAATGGTTTTAGTTTTTTTTTATAAATATATTTTTATTGAAATACGGACTTGTAGAATGTATTTTTAGTCGAGTAGTCGAGTGTGTAACGTGACTGTATGTGTTCGCGTTTTGTAAAATGATTTTTAATTGTATTATATTTTAAAATTTTCCTTTTATAATAATTAAATTTTTAATTTAATTATTTTGCATGCCTTAACTGGTAAGACATAGGTAATATATGAACTGCGCATTTACTCGACATCTTTAAATGAATTTGGACCATCTATGTTCAGTAATCAATAAATTGAATTGAATTGAGTTGACTTGAATTGAATTGAATTTGTATAACATTCTTGATGCTTACGAACAAAATTGCAGTTCTCTAATATGTATATACAGGGGAGGGTTAAAATGTTATAATTTTGGAAGTGAGGTTTGCAGCAGTTTACGAGGATTCTAACTAATTTCTTTTGTAGGGCGAAGAGTGTTGTGTTGGTGCATCTGTGCTATTTCCCCAAACAAAGTCTAACGCCGTAGCTCAGCCATGCATAAGCATATGCGTAGTAGGTGGTGAGCGCTGTTTGAAGATTAGTGCGTTTTTTTTATTTCATGGAGAGCGTACAGAAATCTTGAAATTTGTTATCTTGTGTGTTTTCCAGTTTATGTGTGTACCTATCAGAAGTATAATAAGTAGTATGTTTAACGTACCGGAAGACGTAGCGTTGGAAGGCCTCCCACAATGTGGATCGATGACCTAGTGAAGGCCGCGGAAATCTGCTGGATGCGGGAAGGAGCACAGAACCGGTCGAAGTGGCGGTGCCTGGGGGAGGCCTCTGCCAGCAGTGGACGTCTTTCGGCTGAAGTGATGATGATGAGGTAGGTAGGTAGGTGTCATGGTAGCTACATGTGTATCTAGGTAGCTACGTGGGTAAAATATGACATGACTAGATAAAGGGTGTGGATAACCAACCATATCATACCTACTTTTTCACTAAATAGAACAACAACAACGATCAACTTTTCATTTACCTACCTATTTTTATATCTGTTTAGCTGCCGGCTGCAGATGATAAAGAATTGTTGATAAGTTGATATGATCATGTACTTGAGTTGTAGTTATTTATTGCAAAGCCTTACTAATCAAGATTTACACACGACTTAACCGGAGTTATAACGCTTTTTAAAAGGGCTAAAGTTATAACTCGGGTGTAAATCTTTATAAGGAAGGCTGTTTGAGTTTATGCAACAATTCCGTGAACTTTAGCGCCATCTGTCGGAATTAACCGAAAACGGTCATGGCAATATTCCTATGGTACCTAAGTGCAAAATACTGTCTGAAAGTTTGAATTTTAGATGTTTTGACTACAATGACCTTCAACACACCCTGTTTAAGTTAAATGGGAATAACAAACTTATTTAAAACTACTAAATTATTAACTACTTGATTAATTAATTATATAACTGCTTGAGTGCTTTTATTTTCAACATGTAAACTCACAACTCATACTTAATTACCTATGTATTTAAATTCATTTGTTGGATTCTCCGCCTGCCATGAAGCAAAATTAATTAAAAGGCGATGAAAAATAAAGAAAACCCGCCTGCAAAATTTGAATTATTTTGCGCTATCTAGTACATATTTTCAGAACTAAACTTGGAAATGTGATATTTAGGTAGATGGCGCTATTTATGAGGAACGTTGTCGACTAAGACCCTGATAAGTTTGGTTTGTTAATAGGTTTACATGTATTTTAAACAATAAAATGAAGTATTTCTCACTTATTAATTTATTGGCACATAACACAAAAATCTAAATAAAATATTCGAACACTTGTAGAAGAATATACGGTCATAATCATACTGTATTATCTATTATAGTATTATATTGACATAAGTAGTTTTGTTCTAATTTGATTTAAGTACATAATTTTATAAGCACAAAGTTGCGAAAAGACTGAAGGAATATTTTGAGCACGCCATCTAGTGGCCAATAGCTGTTACTATAATAGTTCTGTTTTGACAATTATTTCTTTAGCACTAATGTAATAGACCACTCCAATCATTTACAGCAACATTTAGTTATGTTTATAAGTAAACACTTCGTAATCTCTGACAGTAAAGTTGTACTCCGTAGCGAGCGACGCCGGCGCCATCTGGTCGCCGTACGAGTGTAGGTTGCTATAACTCTCACTGTTGCTGTTGCAGTTGCTCGATATCAGAAGGTCTGCGCCCGCGCCGAATATTGGACCGCAACTGTTAACAACATAGGGATAGCCAACTTTAGTACTAAACAGGTATGCAATCTCTTAGTTCTAGAACCTAAAATACATAGAACTCAGCCGCTAAGGGTGCGTTAGGAATATCGCCTTTGTTTGTGTGACAGTATGAGAGGACTGATTTTAACATTGATCCGCGTCATATATTCAGCGACCGGTACTGAAGCTTCCTAGGAACGCGGTTCCGTCATATTATAGCGGCCGTAATGAACATCTGCCATTTTCACCAGTATTTGACAGTAAGTCAAACCTCTAGGGGGGCGCCAAAGATTTAAATCGCTAGATTTGCCCTCACCGTACTTAGTCACGCGACAAAGTGTCCATACTAAGAAGAGTGAGCTCACAGCGGTTCCATGACAATCAAGTCAAGTCACTGCAGCATTGTGTGTCAGAGGTGTCATACTGAGAAGAGTGAGCTCACAGCGGTTCCTTGACAATCATGTCAAGTCACTGCAGCATTGTGTGTCAGAGGTGTCATACTGAGAAGAGTGAGCTCACAGCGGTTCCATGACAATGAAGTCAAGTCACTGCATTATTGTGTGTCAGAGGTGTCAAACAAAAACTGAAACGCGTCTATCTTTTAACCTAACGATTCGAATCTTTGCCGCGGTCATCATGTCATGACAGCCGTCACTGCGATCGTTTAAGTGCGGCCACCGCTCTTCTAGGAGTCTTTTGGCCTCGTAGTGGACTTTACTCATACTTCCTGCAGAGATATGAGCCTTCTGGCCTAGTACTGGACTTTACTCGTACTTCCTGCAGAGATAGGAGCCTTTTGGCCCTGTAGGACTTTCGTTTAAAAATATATATTCTTTTGTTTTTTATTTATATTTCTGTTTGTGTATATTTCGTTTGTCTTCTTCCTGTGCCAGTCCCAATAAATACTTATTCTTGGTTTAACTTACTCTGGATGATAACACAGCGCGAAAGCCTTCTTCAGCAGCGTATACCTCGCAGGCGGGTCGCTGAGAGTGAACAGGAAGGCTCGCTCAGCTGGGATGTAGCCCCCCGCACCCCCGGCAGTCCAGGCTGCCTCGCAGTAGCCGCCCACCACCTCGCCGCGCGATAACTGGAACAATGAAAAGCAACAAAACCGTTATAGGTACCTACTTGACGAACCAAAAAAAACGTAGTAAACATATTCTCGCGCCTTTTTCCAGGCAGAAACTACAGGACACCAACTACTACGATTCTTACATACTTACTCCTTTTGCTTAGAAGCAAATATTTGGACCTCACTATTTTAACAAGTGGTAAAACACTGGCAATGTCTAGAATAGCTAAACAAATGTTTTGGTCCAGTTTCATAGACTTGAGCTCCTAGGCATGGAATTAACATCTGGTCTCAATTTTGGCCCAACCATCGAGTACAAATCCCAAACTGCGGCCGAGAAACTGGGCATCCTAAATAGGGTGAAGCGATACTTTACGCCTGGACAGCTTTTAACTCTTTACAAAGCGCAAGTCCGATCCTGCATGGAGTCTTGCAGTCACCTTTGGGATGGATCAGCTAAGTACCAACTAGCCGCGCTTGACTCGGTGGAACGCAGAGCTGTGACGCTTATTGACGACGTAAAACTGGTGGATGCCAAGCTTCACAGCTTGGGTCATCGCCGCAAGGTTGCCTGCTTCGGTCTTCTACAGATTGTACTTCGGAGAGTGTGCCCGAGAACTCCACGACCTCATTCCACCGGCCCCATTCTACCATCGGACATCTAGACGGACTGCCAGTTACCATCCCTACCTGGTTGCTATTGCACCAATTCGCACTAAGCGCTTCCAAATGTCTTTTATAATGCGCACAGCAAAGGAGTGGAACTCTCTACCTGCGTCGGTGTTTCCGAACGCATACAACCCTAATCTCTTCAAAGTGAGAGTGAACAGGCTTCTTCTGGGTAAGCTCACTCCATCGTCGACTTTGTCTCTGTCATCTCTGAGCTAGACTAGAGTCAACAGCAAACCAATCTCAAAAAAGAAAAGTTAATAATTATTGGAGTTTTCAAACAGGCAACTGTTATTACCTGCACTAGCAGTAACACGGGAGCGACGCCGTCGCAGTGCGAGTGGAAGGCTTGAGCAGAGTAGCCGTGAGTAGATGCACGAAATATCAGACGCCATGACTGTTTCGGAGTACCGCACCTACGAGAGGAAAGATACATGAAGTCATTTAAAAAGTCTAAAATAAATGTTCTGGCGAATGTTTTTGGAACGTAGTGCTCTTACACACTCTTGTCAATACCTACTTATTTCTTTTATATTTCTCCTTTCGCAGGTCTGCTGGAAGAAATTTCTCAAGAAATAAGCACCTTGGTACGCAAAAGCTATACCTAATATTACTTTCCTATATTTTTTTACTGTGATAAATGAAAAAATAATGTAAACTATGTAATGTATTCATGATCATAACCATACTCATAATCATAAATCATTTATTTGCCTGAAATATGGTGGGTATACAAGATGTTAAATTAAATTATCGTACAGGACATATTTCACCCTCATTACGGGCATGCAAAATTATAGCTAATTTACAGCAATTATTTGAATGAAATTACAATTCTTAGAATTATTTGAATTATTACAATTTACAAGAAAATTTGAATTACAATATTAAATTAAGGTTTATTTTTGCATCCTAATTATGATTATCTCATGAATTACCAGTTGTTGATAACAGCTTGGAAGGCACTCTTGTCTTGCTGCAATATCAACGACCCCGTGAACATGTTTACTGCCGAACTGAAACAACAATTACAAGTTTTTGAAATTATCCTGTTACAGAAACTATATGCTTATTGTTGTGAGCGTCTAGAACTTTAAATCAAAGCAAAATAATAAAAACTTTTATTGAATTTAGCCTGTATATCAGCACTTTTTGAATCGCTTTTGACGTGAACACGCCTTATCGCTCGGTGTACTGCACCCTAATTGCGTAACACATTGTCAGAATCAAATGATTTTGAAGCTTATTGGTAATCCAATGCTTCTTATGTTCGAAAAATTTGGCAGCTCGACATCGTAAATATCGCAATGAATGTTGTTGAACTGTTGAAATGGAACCGATTCCTACTGTGTGTTACGCAATTACCCCGCTGGGAGGTAAGTTCAATATTTATGACCGGCAAAAACATGTCAGATTTCAACCGCTAATAACTACGAGACTTTTATTGTTAGAGTAATGATGGAGCATTCAAAGATGGTGGTATATACAACAACTTGAAGGCGGGATATAATTTGCATATGACGTCACACTGCGAGAGCACATGCATGCGCGCGACTCTCTACTTTTCACTAAGTTTCTGTCGAAATATATTTAAATATATATTCGTATAGGGCAAAGTTATTCTGGTGTCTTTGTCAAGAGTTGACAAAGCACTTCCACGACCTAAAACAACAGAAATATTGTCCAAAATAGGGTGAAATATTAATATGTATGAAGTTGACAATGGCAAAATAATGTCAGAGACGTCGTCTCATATCGGCCCGTAAATCTGCTCAGAAATAAAAAAACCCTATCAAAGAAAGCTTGCGTCAAAAGGAATGCAATGCCTAAAAAGTGTAGTGCCGACCAAATACAATAACTACGGCAGTGTCAGAAACCTTAAGAAAAACTGTTGCAAATAGCAAAAAAGTTCAAGAAGTTGTCTCATATCGACCGTAAATCTGCTCAAAACTGAAAAATAATAACATCGGTGAAAGCTTACTTTTTAAGGAATGCAATAAGCCTACTAAGTCTAGTGTCGAGCAGATACAATTGCTACGGCAGTATCGGAAACCGAAGTAAAATTTACATCTGTTTTCAGGAAACCAACGGCGCGGACTCGAACTGCACCCACATTTTTTTTTTATTTCGATTTTATATTAGGTATTGATCAGTAGGGCGTCTCATTTATATTAGGTATTGATCAGTAGGGCGTCTCATTTATATTAGGTATTGATCAGTAGGGCGTCTCATTTATATTAGGTATTGATCAGAAGGGCGTCTCATTTATATTAGGTATTGATCAGTAGGGCGTCTCATTTATATTAGGTATTGATCAGTAGGGCGTCTCATTTATATTAGGTATTGATCAGTAGGGCGTCTCATTTATATTAGGTATTGATCAGTAGGGCGTCTCATTTATATTAGGTATTGATCAGTAGGGCGTCTCATTTATATTAGGTATTGATCAGTAGGGCGTCTCATTTATATTACGTATTGATCAGTAGGGCGTCTCATTTATATTACGTATTGATCAGTAGGGCGTCTCATTTATATTAGGTATTGATCAGTAGGGCGTCTCATTTATATTAGGTATTGATCAGTAGGGCGTCTCATTTATATTAGGTATTGATCAGTAGGGCGTCTCATTTATATTAGGTATTGATCAGTAGGGCGTCTCATTTATATTAGGTATTGATCAGTAGGGCGTCTCATTTATATTAGGTATTGATCAGTAGGGCGTCTCATTTATATTAGGTATTGATGAGTAGGGCGTCTCATTTATATTACGTATTGATCAGTAGGGCGTCTCATTTATATTACGTATTGATCAGTAGCGCGTCTCATTTATATTACGTATTGATCAGTAGGGCGTCTCATTTTATTTTATCTCATCTCTCATATCTCATTTATTTTAGTTCGGAATTTGCCTTCCCGTTTAGTGACTACTGTCGCAATCATTATAGATTGTTGTGACACACGTCCCCCTACTGTCACCAAACTGCCGAAATTTCTCCGCTGGAATGTTTGACGAGGTCGAAAATTATTACAGAACTAACGGGTGCAGCGTATGGTGGGAGCGTCGACCCCTGGGCCCTGGGTATGATATGCTATTATTTCAAATCGCGGGGAGGAGTGGTTACCGGGGCTGCGTCCTCTTGTCAGCGTCAGGGCGCGGCGCGGGCGGCGGCGCCGCGTGCAGTGCGGCGCGGCGGTAGCGCTCCAGCGACAGCTCCATGGGCACCGCGCCCGTCGGCTCCACCTCCTCCGCAAACACTGCGCTATCTGTAACGTGACAAAGACCTTCGTTACAGAACACAGGCATACCATGATAAAATATTCATAATCCCACCGCATTCTGAGCACTTTGTGCGGCAGGTAGGGTTGTCCAATGTTGCGTCACTGTGTCGGGCTCCACACCACACGCCTACGAGTACCTACGAACACACAACTGTCTTGTACCTACGAACACTGCGCAGGGCGGCTCTAGATTACCTAGCATAACATTATTATTTGGATAGGCCTTTACTCACTACTGTACAGATTCTCTACGCTATTATTATTATTATAAAAAACTTTTTAGCAAAAAATAAAACCGACTTCCAAAACAAAACACTACAAAGTGAAAAATAACTCTAATTTCGGTAGTCGGTGTCTTTGGTTTTGTATTTTAGTTTTTTGCCACCGACTTCCGAAATTAAAGTTATTTTTCACTTTGTAGTGTTTTGTTTTGGAAGTCGGTGTATATTTTTGCTAAAAAGTTTTTATTTTTCACTTTTTAGTTGTGGTACCTACCCGACACAAATTCGAATACCACTACCACAGGCAAAACAGTGAAAATAACAGTGATAGGAAGTTATTAAAACATCATCCATATAAACTAAGTAGGAAAAATACGCATTATTGAAACTAACTCAAAAACTACCCAAGCAAAGTCAATTTTATATGGGACCACCTAGGCCTTAGCCAGTAACCCTTTCAAACAAAAATAGAATTTTCCAAATCGGTCCATCCGTCTTTGAGTAATCGCGTAACAAAAATACAAAAAAAAAAACATACAAACGAATTGAGAAACTCCTCTTTTTTGGAGTCGGTTAAAAACTTTGAATTGATTCTTTGTCTTCCAGGATATCCAACTTTTAAAAACTTTTTAAACGATCACCCCTATTATCTATCTACTCAATAGGCTAGCGTAAACCAGAAAAGCATATTTGGTTTAATTATTTATTGCAACTAACAACAGCATATACTTACCTATTATTATAAATTGTACATTAATTCATTAATTAAAGTGAATAGGTATCAGTTCCTATGTAAGTATTACCTACCAATTACAGGTGCAGGCAATAGACATTCACAACAAAGCAACATCTTCTTGGGTTAGGTTAGGTAGAGGCTGATTAGGCTGAACCGTCGCTTTGTACGGAATGACATGAATCTGGTAACATATTGTACAGACCACGCCACGCTGTCGCACTATGGGAGAAGCCTCTCAGTCTAATATGCCGATTAAAATATAGATCGTTAACATACCAATGAGCAGTAGCCGCACATGCTGCATGAGAGGGGACAGGTGATGACAGACCCGCGCTCGTTCCTCCTCGGTCCAGTGCGCCGTGGGCTGCGCCACGCCAGCACGTTGCTTCGCCCACGCCAGTGCACAGCGCCATACTTCCTCCTCTTCCAAGCATAGCTGAAAAGACCCAACAAGCAAAAAAAAAAAATGTATGAACCTGTAAGAACGTTGCATCTTCGAGAATCTATAGTTAAAAGCGAAACGTACCACATATAATTCAAAATAAGTAGTAGGCATATACCTGGGAATTGAAGTAACAGTTTATTTATTACAATAGAATTATGCCCTTCGAAGTTCGTATTATTTATTGCAACAATCGATAGTGGTCTTAATAAGAACCAAAACCTATGAAGTAATTTTACGTTTCTTTGTGGTTTTTCCTTGGATTTTTTTACTAACTCAGCTTGGGTATTTCACTTCTAATATATATTATTTTTTATTTAAAACCAACAAAAAGTATATGTACAGCGCCACCTGTTATGGAGTAGGGAAACTATTTAACAATACATATTGCGCACAGCAAAAGAGTGGAACTCTACATGCGTGTGTTCCCGAACGCATACAACCCTAATCTCTTCAAAGTGAGAGTGAAAAGGCTTCTTCTGCAGCCCGCGGCAAGTAAGTTGGCAAGGTTTTGGCGTAGTGGGGGTAAGTTCGCGCATGCTACACTTATTGCAACAAAAAAATGGTCACTTTTATTGCTTGTCATTATTCTGTGGTTATTACCATAATTTATTTTTAAACGTAACTATTTAGAAGAAAGTTAAAGAAAGGAGAAGAATTTGTGAAGTATATTAGGAGTAATAAATAAAATATACAGGGTTATTTGTAAAACACCAACAACCTCTTAAGAGGTCATTGTACTCATCATTATGAACAACTTTTACTATCGGACCAAACCTGAAATCGCGAAAAAAAAATCAGCAGTTCAGTACATTTATGTTCGCATAATTCGTCAAAATATGTAACAGTACACATCATAAACCATTTTTCTGGCATGTCTACGTAAAATGGTGTTTGTTTGTGGCATTATCTAAATTTAAAAAGTCAAACAAAACAATAACAAGAACTTGTAACAAAAGCTCAACAAAAACAAATGTTACAATTTTAGTGCACGCAAGTGTACTCGGGAGCGAATGGAACGTGGACGCGATGCGAGAGACAAGGGTCGACTGACCAACCAATCGCGCGCCCGGAATGATGCTACCTCATTCCCCGCGTCCCGCTCGCGACCAAAGAGATCTAAAAAATGACTTCTGCGCATCTAATGACTCTTGCCAACTTACGTGCCGCGGGCTAAGCTAAGCTCACTCCATCGTCCAATCTGTCTCTGTCGCGTCCGACCTAGACTAGAGTCAAGAGCAAACCCATACTAAATAAATAAAAAAAGAAGATAGTAGTACCTACTAAAGTAGCGCATCGCCACTATCACTAAATTTTCGTTATTTTGGCGGAAACTAAAACTAATAAATACACTAACAAAGTCAGAAGAGATGAGTTTGATGAGCGCTTCCTTGGGCAGGTTGAGAAAAGCGTTGGTCTTGACACAGTCAGCCGCGTTGTCGCCGATGAACGCGATGCAGCGCTCCATGAACGACGACGCACTTTTCCCGCCTGTTGAACAACAGTTTCATTTCAACTAACACAAACAAAAACTTTACAATTTGGACAAAACAGGGCTTTGACTATATCAATGGTAAGCACTGTGGTTTCAGTTATGTAGGTAGATACTAGGTATAGGTGGTGTTAGGTTTTCTCTCCAGTATCCAGTACCTACCCACCATGTTTTGCTGACTGGTGTTAATGAAATACTTACTATAATCTGGTTTGCAGCATAATTGTTCATCCGGCTCCAGCAGGAAATTACCAAAGATGTATTTTTTTTCAAACATGGACTAAGAAAAGGTGTGAAGGTCAGGCGTTCCGTAGTTTTCTTCTTACTTACCCCAATGGCGTAGGTAAATGTATTATTTAATTTCTTAAAATGTGATCTAACCTAAGTCTTTTATTCAAATAAAACCTTTATTCTTGTTGGGTCAATCATTTAGTCATAACAATTTAAATTCAAATTCAAAATAATTTATTGTGGATCATAGGTTCATAAGATGGTGTGTTAGTTGTACAGGTAAGTCTGCTATGTCCCGCCATTGAGGCATACAAAATTCACATTATAAGTTTGGTTCATAGTTAAGATACAATAGGTACTTAGGTACATCAAATTGTCATGCAATACATTAAGATTAAATTGGCATAATATTTATGTCAAATTACAAATTAGTCATGTTACAAAAATAGTATCATTCAATGTATTGTCATTTAGAAATTCTCTTATAGAGTAGGTAATAACATTTACTTATCAATAATTCTTGTAGTTTTTTTTAAAGGCATTTATATCGCTCATATTTCTAAGAAAAGGTGGCAGTTTATTAAAGATATTTCAATAATTTCAATGCCTCTGCCTAACTCTTCGGGAACATAGGCATGTTTTTTTGTTTCTTTTGGCTTTGCATGGTTTGTGCATTTAGCCAATGTCAAGTTTAATTTAGTTCAGAAACAAAGTTAGGGAAACTTAATTGTTATTATGATTAATTAATTAGATAAAACGGGATTTAAGAGGATAGATAAACATATAGGATCAGTAAATTTATAAAGGTGATGATACTGAATAATGAGCAAATTACAATGAGGAAAATTTACAGGAAAGCTATTTGTGCAAAGTAAAGAAAGTATTGAGGTAGGAAAAGGAATATGGAGGGACAAGGCATGATGTTATGTACTGTGCATGTTGTTTTTGAATGAGAAAAGTTCCAAGAGTCCCAAAAGGCTTCCCTGTCACTGTTCCTACTACCAATGACCTTAGTATTTTTAGACTACAAAATTTTAGTTAGATGGTTGTATTACTAAACAGTTCAACAGGTAATCTCGTTTGCCCAACAGACCTATGCTACCAAGGGTGGGCACCAGTGGTGAGGTATCAATGTGACTGCCTATCAGACCGCCACAACCCAATTACTGGGTAATACAATACCCCTTGATAAGACTGGTTGTCAGACTTTCGACCTTCTGACAACCCATAACAACTGTCAAAGATCCACAAATGACAGCCGGGACCAACAGCTTAACAAGCTTTCCAAGGCACAGAGGGGTCTTGGTATGCAACCCATCCACGGACCACCTGCAGCAAGCATAGCTTAACCTGATCAATCGACCTGTGCTGACGTTATTACTTGGCCACAAGCCCCCCCATGTAGAAGAACTAATTACAGTACTGCTCATTTCAGGCACTCATATGGCCTTTACATAAATAATTAACTTTCCAGAATATAACATAACAATAACATTCACTTAGTTCAGACATGTTATGTTGTTCTATAGGTAATATGGGCTGGTGTCTGCAACTCAACGGCAAAGAAAGTATTTAGCATACAAGGTATGATACAGTAATATCAAATTCTAGTTTGTTCATGCTAGCCTCAGAAACACTACTTTTTACAAAAAAAGTCAGTGGGTCATGTTAGGGGCAGAGTTCAAGAGATTGAATATAATATATATTAGTTCCCTTCTGTTTTTGTATTCAAGTACATTTTCAAACACTTGTTTTTGTTGTTTAATTTTATATTATAAAGAAATTTTGTTGGTCAAAAAAATAAGCAAATAAAAGTCGTTTAGCAATTAATCTTAATTTTAATTATGTTGAGACTGGTGCATTGCACTCACAAGCGTGGTAACGCTTTGCAAAAATAAAAACGTGAGTTTCTTCTTATACCTGGAGGAATGAACTTAAGAACTAAACTTCATAACCTATCACACCGACGCATTAGGATTCACGTTCTGGATTAACGTTATATTGTCCCCTTTCATCATTATTCTTCCAATTTGCTTCCTATTCTTCGTCTTCATGTGAACTTCTTCGGCTTCATCCAAAACAATATTCATGTACTCGTCGAATCCCACGATGTGTCCCTCAATTCGTAGATTCACATTCTCGTACAACCAAATTTGAACTCGACTTCTGTTTTGTAAATACCTGAAGATAAGGTTGATGGGTTGGACCATCACCTTCTGGACTTTCGGTGGACCTTTGTATGCCATTTTATTCGATAAATACGCACAAATTAGGAATAAATAAATTCGAACAAACGCTACCAAGACCGGCTTCGCGGTTTGCTACTTTGCGTTCTGTCAATTTGTAAAATAATTTTTGTCTATGGTCGAATATGACGCTGTGTGTTGGGTGGCCAGTTCTGAGTTTGAGACTTACCATAGACGTTTTAGTCGATTTCATTGACTGACATGAGTGTGAGAATAGCATTGTGCTATCGTGAAGTATCATATAATACATAAATTGATAATCAGTAATCGGATAATCGGGCGCTAATCTTAGAGTATATATTACAGTAGTATAGAGGACGCATATTGCACAAATCGCTTAGTACTGTAAATAAATATCTTTGTTAGGTACTTTTTATGTTCAATACTAGCGTTGAAAATTACGAAAAAAACAATTTGAAATTATCGGGAAAAAAAAGCAAATTGTCGTTTTTTCCTTTTTTTTCAATGAAAGATTCGACAGTTTCAAGAAGATTCAACAGTATATATTTCATGTTTTTTTTTCAAATACGTACTTACTATATTAATTACTCCGCTCCGCTTAGCTCCTTTCCGCTTAGATCCACTCCGTTCCGCCCCGCTCAGCATAACTCCGTTCCGCTCAGCATAACTCCGTTCCGCTTAGCTCTGCTACACTCCGCTTAGCTCGGCTCCGCTCAGCTTAGCTCCACCCCGCTTAGCTCCGTTCCACTTAGCTCCACTCCGCATAGATCTGGTCAACTAAGCTTCGCTCAGCTTTGATCCGCTCAGCTTTGCTCCGCTTCGCTTTGCTCCGCTCCACTCCGCTCCGTTTGGCTCCGTTCCGTTTAGCTCCGTTCCGCTTAGTTCCACTCCGCTTTACTCCGATCCGTTCTGCTTAGCTCCGCTCCGCTTTGATTGGCTCAGCTTTGTGCCGCTCCGCTTTGCTCCGCTCCACTTTGCTCCGCTCCGCTTTGCTCTGCTCCACTTTGCTCCGCTCCGCTTTGCTCCACTCTGCTCCGTTTTACTCCACTCCGCTCCACTTGGCTCCGTTCCGCTTAGCTCAGGTCTGCTCTACTTAGCTCCACTCCGCTTAGCTCCGCTCTACTTACACTGTTTACTCTGACGCAAAGTGGAGATTTCGTGCGCTAATTAATATACTAAGTACGTATTTGAAAAAAAAAAAAACAACGAAATATTACCCGCTTCTTTCATATTTTTCGGTTTTTTCCAAAATATTGAAAAAAAAAACATGAAATATATACTGGGGAATTTTCTTGAAACTTTCGAATCTTTCATTGAAAAAAACAACGGAATTCGAAAGAATCGGAAACTTTCGCTGATTTTTTCAACGCTATTCAATACTTTATGTCCTATACTATTAAACGAGAAATGTTTGTATATTTATTTACATATTTGTTTGTAATCAGTAATCACGATTTCGATCGTGGCTCTAAGTATTTAGATGAAATTTGCAATATGGGGGTTTACATGGGCGAAAAATCGATCTAGCTAGGCCTCATATCAAGTTTCGGTCTTTTGAAAAGCTGCAAAATAAGAAAAAAAAAAATGTTTACATACACATTTTTTTTTAATTTTTTTGACAATTATTTATAATAAATAATAATAAGATTTTGATTAATGATACATATAAATATGTAGTTCTCCTGGCAAACATTTCAAAAATATTTTAAATATCGACTACAGCGTTGATTGTGGCACATCACTACAGTCTTGCGTGGGAAGCGCGGTGCGCGGGTGGGTCTTAGCGTGCCCGCCTCCCACGTCTCGTTCACCCCCGCGATGCGTGATTTGATTTCACAAAAATAAGTATAAAAATCGTCTTACCGATGAAATGTGATACTGGATTTCAGCTTTGTGTGTTTCCTAGTTGTCCCACAGGGCTCGATTCTTGGTCCTTTCTTGTTTCTTATTTATATTAACGATTTGCCCTACCTCATTAAGGATAATCATGATATAGTTTTGTTTGCAGATGATACTTCACTTTTGTTTAAACTTAAACGTCAGCAGCTGGTTACCGACGATGTAAACAAAGCGATCTCAAAAGTAGTTCACTGGTTCAGTGTTAATAATTTACTCCTTAATGAAAAAAAAACCAAATGCATTAAGTTTACACTACCTCACGTTAGGCAGGTGAAAACTAACGTGTTGATAAAGGGCGAAGAGTTGAATCCTGAAGATAGCACAGTATTCTTGGGCTTAACTTTGGATGCTAAGCTTCAGTGGGGCCCACATATAGATAAATTATCAAAAAAGCTAAGCTCCGCAGCATACGCTGTTAGGAAAATTCGTAATTTAACCAACATAGAGACAGCCCGTTTAGTGTACTTTAGCTATTTTCATAGTATAATGTCGTACGGTATTCTGTTGTGGGGAAATGCAGCCGACATTCAGACTAGCTTTGTTTTGCAGAAAAGAGCTGTTCGATGCATTTATAAATTAAGTCCGAGACAATCTCTCAGAGAGAAATTTAAGGAGATTAATATACTGACTTTGCCTTCTCAGTACATTTTTGAAAATCTTTTATATGCCCATAAAAACATTAAATTGTTTAAAAAATACAGTGATATCCACAATATAAATACTAGGAACAAACACAAATTTGTTGTACCTCCAACAAGGCTCAAGAAAATAGGTGGGTCATTCAGATGTCAATGTATACGCTTTTATAATAAACTTCCAAGCCACGTTCAAGATCTGAGCCTTAATAAATTCAAATCATTCATTAAACGCAAGTTGTGTCAGAAAGCTTTTTATACCGTTAAAGATTATATTGAGGACAAAAAGGCTTGGGATTGAACTGCTCCAATTTTATTTTATATTATTTTTATTTTTGCATACTGAATGTTGACATTAATATTTACTTTGTAAGTATTATATTATTTTACTTTATTGTGAATGTGAAGACTATGTAGGTCATTGCTTTTTTTTTTTGTTTGTTTTATTTTTTCTCTCAGTTATTTTTAATCATGGTCTGGCAGTTTGAGTAATCTATGCGGCCTACCCCAATGTCCTTTCTTTGGTATTGTTCGTCGAATCGTTGAGCTCCTTAAGTTCTGAGTTGAGCTGCGCGATTACTGACAAATGCGTGCACTGACTGGACAGGTCCTCTCAATCTGTGTGGTTCTTTCCTCAAAAGACCATTTCAGACACCAATCTACATGGTCTTCACATGAAGTGACCAAGATTATGTCTGGACTTTATAAGAGACTGTGACCTCTGAGTTTGTTTCGGCCTTTCTTCTCAGAGTAGTCAGATAGGAAACGCCGACCTCATCTAGTTTAAAAAAAAAATATTGACTTGTAAAAGTGTTTGTACAAACCTACTTACAGAAATAAAAATCATTTATCATTTAGTATCGTTTTGATACATTTGACCATTTTGATACGGAAATATGAAAAAAAAAATCTTTGGAGGAATGCACACTGCTAGCACTCAACCACGACTATAAGCGCTCGCGGCGGGAACGTCGTGTGGTTCTCACCCGTGCCTACTGTTCCCACTACGTTGCGCGTGCTCTATACTGCTGTAATTTATATACTCTAAGGCGCTAATATACCTAAACTTCACTTTTATTCCCACGAAAGAATAATACGGACATGCCTTTCAGAATGCACGAATAGATTTTGAATAAAGTCATCTACTCTTATGTAGACTCTAATGTTTTTGTGTTGCTTGCTTGGAAATGTCAATAATTAAAAAAATAATAAGCCTTCTCAATAACTGCATTCGATTCGTTTTCAATCTTCGTAAGTATGACCATGTATCCGGGCACCGATTGCTTTTAAAATGGTTACCCATTCGGCAGCGCAGGGAGGTGAGAGCTCTGTCTATGTTGTTTTCTATTCTCGACCAACCCACTTCTCCTTCTTACCTGACTTCCCATGTTCAATACTTATGCTTTGCCCATAGTAAAAATCTTCGTTCTACCAACAATCGTCTTCTACGATGTCCTTCTCACCGCGCTGGTTTCATTCACTATTCTTTCTTTGTCCAGGCGGTCTTTCTTTGGAATGCGCTCCCTCTGAACATCAGGACGGCAACCAATCGGTTGTCTTTTAAAGTGAAGATACGTGAGCATATACGTAAGAAGTTGGCAGAAACATCTCTGCGCTGATTTGTTGGATTCTTTTTCTCCTCTACTGATTGTTATTTCTCCTCTACCGATCGTTATTTCTCCTGACAAAGTTTATTCTGATTATATGTATGTATATATGTATATATTGTTGTATTTATTCTTTTATTTTATAGTTATTTTCGTGTTATCTATCCTTTATATTGCACCTGCTATGTTTTCTCTGCATCACCCTAAGGTTGACTGGTAGAAAATGCCTCAGGCATTAAGTCCGCCTTTGTACGGTATTTGTTTTTACTTGTGCATAAAGTTTTAATAAATAAATAAATATAGCTGTGAACATTTTTAGCAGTCAAAAATATAAATATTTTAAAAATATTAATATTTTTTAGTCTTCTTTTCGTCTAAAATACAATAAATTAGTCGATTTGATTACTAATCTGTTAGATACATCGGTTTCCATAGTACAGACGCCAGCAGGTCAACCTACCTGAAACTGTCAGATTTTCCCAATCAACCTTGAACCTAATGCTTTAGCAATAAAGTCGAAAATCTATTAAAGAAATCTGACAGATTGTAGTAGCTTGATGTGCTGGCGCCTGTACAAGCTTTGCTTAGTTTGGGATCAGATGACCATGTGTGAATAATGTCCCAGGTTATTATAATTATTATTATTTCCAGTACTTGACCACATTGTGCACATTATCATTTTTTATTGATATTCCATCTGTTTTGAATAAAATAAAGATACTAAATCTAAATAACCACTGCTATATTACCACAAGTTTATTATAGTTGCTTTTACTGTTCAATCCAATCGGGAACCCGGGATAACTTATTTATTTAGAAAGCAATGTCCATATTATTATTTCGTGGGAGGAAGTTTAGGTATATAAGCGCCCGATCAACCGATCACTGACGATAACTCATTGCCATGTGTATTACAGAATATACCTTTTTTTATAATTCTATGAATGTAAAATTGTCAATACGATATCCATAAAATGCCATGTTGACATAAATAAAATAAAAAAAAAACTGGTCAAGTGCGTGTCGGACCACGCACAATGAAGGGTTCAGTAGTTAGTATGAATTTATCCCAAGAACAAACTTAACATTGTAGTTGAAAAACATGTTCTCTCATACATTCCAACTACAAATGTCCATAGTTAAACGAAAAGGATCCAACCCACATAACACCTACCTAATGTGGGTTGGATCCTTTTCGTTTAACTATGGACAACTAAGTTTGTACGCACAATATTGAGAGATTTACCTTTTTTTTTGAGACCATAGACTTCTTATAGGTTTTCCTGTAATCTATAGGTATAGAATAATTTTCTATATTTTTTCAAAATTTTAAGCTCAGTAGTTTGGGAGATAAAGGGGGGGATGGTAAATTTTCGTCTATATTCTAAAATAACTTTAAGACAGTTTATTATAATATATATGTATTATAATATATATATATATATATATATATATATATTTGAGACCCTCACAATAAGCCCTTTCATTTTTGATATATCGCACAGTACAGTTTGCAAATATTTTTTATTTAATTTTCTTATTTGCTCCCCAAAATTGACCCACATATTCAAAATTCATTAATTTACATTACACGTCCGTTTTGGGTCACAGAAATACATACGTGTACCAAATTTCAACTTAATCGGTCCATTCGATTCGGAGCAAATTGGCTGTGACCGACGGACAGACAGACAGACACATGAGCGATCCTATAAGGGTTCCGTTTTCTCCTTTTGAGGTACGGAACCCTAAAAAGGTTAAAGTTTAGAAATGTGCCGCCTCGACAGGCGATAGGGGAGGGGAGAGGGTAAGTAAACTCCCCCGCTCCTCGCGCCGCCGCCGTAGTTACATAGTTTTTTTTATCGATTATTTTGCCCACATCTAGTGAATTGTATCATGTTATATTGTGCAGCCTCTTCGCTTTTACGTAACAAAGACAGGCACCATGCGAGCCAGACTGGCCAAGGCTTGTCGCTAATGGCGGCCAGCAAGACAAGGCTATAAATGCGAGCGGAGGCTGCCTCTCCTCCGATCCTCCCCGGTTCTAAAAAACACTTGGGGTAGGGCAAAAAGTACCACGTGGAGTCGGGGTAGGCTAACTCGATTCTGCCACAGTTTTTTAACTTAAGGAGGAAGCGTCAAGGTAGCCCGCGAAATTCAAATTTTCTCACGTTTTTTGCAATTTGCAAGCCAGTATTAAGTTGTATGTTAAATAAAGTATGATTTACGGCCGTAACAAATATGTTTTTACAGAATTATATACAATAGAATCAGTAATACAACTCCTTAAGTTAGTATAATCCTCAAATGTCAAGATTTCATGAAATAGTCATTTTTTTCGGATTACCTGGTCATAAAGAGTTGTATTGATCACTTTAATTATTCTAATTATGTTACGACCGCAAATTATAATTTGATCAACGTACAATATAATACCGACTTGTAAATTGCAAAAAACGTAAGAAAATTTGAATTTCGCGGGCTACCTTGACGCTTCCTCCTTAAGTTAATGACGCTTCACCTTAATTTAATTGTATTATACTTTATTTGTTTTTTTTTTTTTTTTGTAACGTTTGAGTTACTTAATTTAACTATTATTACAATCATTTACTTTATTAAAAAAATACATTTTGGGTTTTTGACGTAGGTATAAATATTTACGTTTGTAACCTAAAAAAATACTACTTTTTATTTTTGTTTAAAAAAAAAACAGTCATAAGGACTACCGACAGAAGTGATAATGTGACGCGACGCGGACTCATCAATTCTTGTAACCAAATAACCTCTCATTCTTTCATCCTCATATTCTCTCACAAGCTATAAAACTGCGTATTTTTGTCGTTATTTGGCTCTCCCTTAGTTTCATAATCATAAGTCTTTATGTAATGAATGTTATCCATAGTTAATTACAAATGATCACAACATAACGCGACTTTATTTTTATCTAAAGAACCCCACCGACCCAAGTTTTTTGTAAACAAGTTTTGTAGAGATTCTACACAATATTATGTTTTAGTGGTAAATTTTTGTTAGTCAAACATATGGCAACACCTGTGGCAAAAGTTGTCAGTTTTCTTCCCCAGCCAGGTATGTAATCAAATAGGAAAACGACTAAAAACTTTAGTCGATTTGTAATTGTATGAATTGATTTTATCTGAAATAAATCGATTAATAATAATAATCCAAAGTTTCTCGTTTGAAAGTTGATATGTATTAAAAAGAAATAATAATATCCTGGGAGATTATTTACACACCGTCATTTAATCCCAAACTAAGCAGAGCTTGTATATACTATGGAAACCAAACTAAATAAAAACAATAGACAAATCTGGTAAAAAAATAAGAAAACCAAATTGAGGTTTGAGGGTTTAGCAAGCGACTCGCAAAAAAATTGTCGGTGTGCTCAAAACAAAAATAATTAAATAATAATTCGACAAAAAGAGTGCGATGGCCGGGAATCGAACCCGGATCAACTGCTTGGAAGGCAACTATGCTGACCATTACACCACCATCGCATCTGATGAACGAGTTGAAATTTTTGAGTATAATATTGCACGGTACTACTTATTTCATTACGCACCTGGGCGATCTTGAATTTCCATAGCTGCCGCTAGCAATGTGCAAGCGCTTTCCACGCTCAATGTAGATGTGACATGATCTTCACAAGCTGATCTAAGATCTTCTACTCCTAAATCTGCAGCCAAGGTCATCATTTCGAAAACTCCAGAGTCTTGCAGCAATAGCTGTGAATTAAGATGGTCCACATAATTAGGAAAATTTAAACAACAAAAATTACTTATGGTTGCGCTATCTAGCTATTTCATTTGTAACTACACGCCGGCGAAAAGTTTTTTATTTCGACACTAGAGGCGCAGTCGTCATTTAAATATTTACAAATTACCCCTACAAAGCAATGTAAACATTAATAAACTAAAAAAAAATCGATATCAAACCTTGCCAGTGTAAACATACTGAATAAAAAGTCGGAATGTTTCAACTTGGACGTGCGGCATTCGAATCGGTGTCGGCTGCGCGCCAATAGATGGCGTTACGGAACACCCTGGGATCCGACAAACTTCGCCTCGTTTTGTGTTTTGAAAGCTCTTGCATCTGTAACAAAGAAATAATTAATTAGATCTTTTTTAACTTTATTTGAGAATATAAGTACAGTTTTGATCTTCACTACCCACTACCTAATCACACTAACTATTAGAAAAATACAAAACATAGAGTTTCTACCTACTTTATAAAGGTTGCAGCATTTATTAAAAACTCGTCTAACAACAGTTTAATATTTCACAAAGGCGAGGAGTATCGTGCAGTCGGTAATTAAAAACCGATAATCCCCTCTCAAGAAATTATAAGCTTTGAGCATAGCTCGGATAGCTCCCTAGGAAAAACTTAAAGTTGTCAAGTTGTGCTCTAAAGTTATGCGAAAGTTACAGAGCCAAGCAGCGCCCCCTGGCGGTGCCGGGCGGCGTAGAGTGCACTCGTGCGGTGTAATAGAACATCGGTACAGGACAAGTTATTTTCACGTGAAGTAACATTGTTGACCGTACAGAATTTTATTAATAACGGGAAAGTACAGTAATCCTTCTTAATTAATTAATTTCTACATAAGAGTAAAAAGATAATTTATTGTTGTGTTGCCTCTATTCCTTGTTTTTAAAATTAAATTAAAGTACTAGTACGTAACAATAGGAGTTATATCAAGAATGCGGTGGGAGTCAGGAGAATAAGCTATTTCTAATCTAAATATTATTACCTACTTACTACCTACCTATTATTACATAGCCATACAATATTGTAATACATTATTTTGTAGCATATTATATGTATCGCCGTTGGTTACTTAAATACATAAATAAAAAAAAAAAGATATCCCAATAGTTGACGGATTAAGAGTAGATTAATGTCGTGCGTATCAGTATACCGACACGTTCGTTATTTCGCGTTGATTAGACAAGCCTTCAGAGGCCTGGAACTCTGCTGATTGGATTTGCTATTGACTAAATTAAATTTTCAAGTGACTCCGCTCAGCGGCGGTGATTTATTACCTTGTTTGCGTAATGTTGTACAGTAATTGGATCGCTTGAGAGATGTTTACCTTGTCAGTTTAGTTGTTAAAAGTAAGGGATTTCGCTATGATGAGTGACAGAGAATGTTTTGTAAGTAAGGATGGTATTTTTATTCCAATTCCTAATAAACAGAAAAATAAAGCAACACTTCTATGAATGCTCACTTATAATAGGTACACACGGCTACAGATCAAGCTAAAAATTTCCATTATAAGCTGACCTCTCATTCATTGTACGGAAATCCTATACAATGCGAGATTAGCTTAAACTGGAAATGTATAGCTGGATATGTAGCCGTGTATACCTACCTACCTAAGAGACTATGTTACAGTGATGCTGAACAGAAACGTAACTGTGTTACTAAGCTGTGAGTTCGGATCAGTTATGCGATAGGTTTTTATTAGGTACCTAAGCCTATTATACCTAAGTAGGTATCTAATTGCGATATTTTCACTGGGTGGTCAATCTGCTGTATCGTCGATGAGGCACTTAGGTCTTGACATATTTCAAAGCCTTCTATTTCTAAACATCCATATCAATCACTCATCAGTAGGTATCTGTACCTACCCATAACGGCACGGCATCATCGCACGCTGGTCCCAGGAGTGGCAGCCATTAGTGTAGGAGCGCAACAATGTGAGGTCGCTCCTGTGAATATTTCAACATGTTTTGTCCCAGTTAACGACGTTTAACATCTCACGAGACTTCCAGATATTCTAAGATTAGGTAGAGATGATTTTGGGTGGGATTCAATATGTACAAGCAGGAGTAAAGTGCTGTTGTTATATTGTATCGGGATAGGGCTGACTGTCCTAGAGACGGACACTTATGGCTGGTTAGCTGGTAGAAGTATTCAAACTATAGATCGTTGCTCTATAAAAACTACAAACAATTAGACAAACTAAACGAAAACTTTCTTTGTACGTTTGTATATTTTGCGAGTTCAAACTTTTCTTTGCAAAGTTTCTTGTGCCACTCAATTAGATTTTCGTGGCATGTGAAAAAGTTACACTGTTTATTTATTAAAACTATACGTATAGCTACCATCCATCCACATTCCGTAGCTGCCCCCTGCCACATATATACTGAACCAATACTGCCTAAGTATATTCAGTTATCTGTAACTGAACTAAACTTGCCAATGAGGTGACAAATCATTCCTGTTACCGCACAGCAGCTACAGGATGTACCAAGTACCATCCTGCTGCCGACGACGTCACTAAGTACTTAGTGCAGCCCAGCCGAACTCAATTAATTGTGAACCCGCTGTAGCGTTCATTGCCTGATTTATTTGCGGTAACTCACTGGCTCCTCAGTGGAACTTGGGAGGAGCCACAATAATAGATCTGCTGCAATTCTTGTCTAGTATTTCATGTCTGTTGGTTTGTTGTGTTAGGGTCGGCCCTTAATGCATGGGACTTAAACATAACTGCCGCAATGTGGGTGTACTATAGGCACAACTTTGCCTAACCCTTCACGATTACAGGTGTGATGTTATGTGTCATTTGTGTTTCGATTCATTCATCATCTGTGTCGCCTTTTCCAATTTGTAATTAAAATTATTGTGACCTAGTTATAAGCCTTATATGCTCTTAGTTTTAAGTTCCTGTAATTGTGATGGCTTTTGGTGCTACTTTGGTGATACCTCTTGTTACTGACTGACTGTCAGACATATAGATTTACATGACAGCTGGGACAAACAGCCGACCGTGCTTTCCGCGATACGGAGGGTCTCCGAGTCTCGATATGTAATGCACGGTCACTCATCCACGGACCGACATTGGTGATTTATTACGATTAATAATTTGTCTGCTTTAATTTGTTCTATATTTGTTTTACAGACATCGAGTAATATATGATCCCGCGATACTCATATCCTGTGGACTCCCACAACCAATCAACCAATGCAAGATTAAAATTATTGAATCTTACTTCTAAAGGTGAGGGTACATATCCTATAAAAAAAAATTTGCTGTTCACTACATTTTGACTAGTATACGAACATAAATTGATAAATGTAGGGAAAAGCTGATTTTTTTCGCAATTTCAGGTTTTGTGCCACAGTGAATGTTTTTCATAATGATAAGTACAAAGGCTGTCCATGAATTCAATTGCACCCTGTAGATTGAAGATTCTAGAGATATAAATATATATAAATTGGCACCAAGCACGCGCACGGCCGCTAGTTCCCACCACATTACAAGTAGATACAGTGCGGTGGTCTGCGATTTGTTTGCAATTAATCACAGTTTGAGCTGTGTCCTTATAATTAATTCAGCGGAGTACATCGCGGTGTGATGGTCCACAATCTCGGCGGATATCATTAATCTTGGTCGGCGGACCAAGTGTTGCTCAAAGAGTTTAGCAGACGCGACGTTTAAATGTATCGTAGGTATAATAATATAACCCATACAAATAATTAATTATCTTGACTGCCCCCCGCTACGAGCATGATGACCCTTCACTGTCGGGCTATATACATAAAAATCCAGGATAGGTCTTGTCAATGTCTGCTGGAATGTCAACCGAATACCATAGGTTCACAACTCCCGCGGTCGCCATCGGATGATGATTTTTTACGTTTATATATACAGTCGACTCTCGATAATTTGAAACTCAAGGGACCACAGAAAAATTTCAAATTACCAAAATTTCAAAATAACAGGAGTTTTAATAATCAAGAGGAAGGGAGAAAAAAATCAAGTAAACAAGCTGACTCACTTTAACATTCAATGGTAGACTGGAATGCGAACTGTAAACTCTAAAGAAAAGAATTTCAAACTATCGAGAGATTCAAATTATCGAGTGTCAAATTATCGAGAGTCGACTGTATATGATACTAGCTTTTGCCAGCGGCTTCGCCCGCGTGGATGTTGGAAATTATCCCACGGGAACCGTACGTTTTTCTGGGATAAAAAGTATCCTATGTGATATTCATTAAATTTCATCCACATTCGTTCAGTCGTTCTGGCGTGATTGAGTAACAAACATCTTCACAAACTTTCACATCTATCTATTAATTAAAAACCAATCGCCGAATGTATGTACGGCGCATAACTTCAGAACGGTTGCACCTATTTGGCTAATTCTTTTTTGTTGTGTTTGTAATTGTCAGGACAAGGTTTGTATGAATTTTTTTTTGAAGATTCAACAAAAATATCGGAAATATGGATGGTATTTTTGTATGAAAACAGACAACACATAGCCTAAACCATTGGAGATGAGAAAGGAAATTCACCCGGGCAACGCCGGGTGCGAATAGCTAGTTTATAATATTAGTAGGATACGTTTATATACATATTATATAAAGAATATTTTTTTACGCACACATGGTGTGCGCGAGACGTTTAAGGAGTTTATAGCGTACATAAGCCACGTAGGTAACTAATCTTTAACAGATAGGTAGGTACCTATGATCACAATATAAATACTGTACTATAATACTGTTAAGGGTCCTCGAAACGATCAATCGCAATTGTCAATTTTTCCTGATTGATGCGCAAATTGATCGTCTACGAAGTGCAATATTACTACTTGAATAGAAATTGATGGCAATTGATCAATTGCGATATTGATCGTTTCGGGGACCCCTTAGAACTTTTCTGTTTTGAAACCATGATTTTCACGTGAGTGATTATATTTTTGTCAAAATCAGGAGAAGCGCACTTGATTGATTTTCTCGATAACTATTTTACAATTCTTGTCACCGTCACCAAAGTTTATCTGTTTGCTTCAGTTCCTAAATATCAACTTATGCTCTGTTAGGCATAAGTAGGCAGATATCCTAACTATCGTTCTCAAAGGAGTGCCCTCTCTCCACCCTTAAGGATCCTCAGCTCTGGCGGGTAGCACCCGCTCCCGTCGCCGGCAGATGGTGACTAATGGAGCGAACAGCTTTCACTTACACCACTTTTTGCTGATTTCCATTTAACACGTGGACTGAGGAGCGAGGTTTCAAAGGATTACACGGATATTCTTGCTGGGGAATACTTGGTATTGGTATACTCTAGTACTAAGGATTTTCCAACAAAGTAATGTAGGTACTTAGATGAAACCAGATTGAAAGGTCTACTTAAGCCCTAAGCAGTGCTAGGTACCTACTACCTACCTAATTAAAATTGGGCTTATTTGTTAGAAATAAAAAATAATGAATCGGGAAGATGCCTGGGTAAAAAAAAAGAAATTGTATTTAGTCCGTCACGTCAGAAAAGAAAATATTAGACACGTGTTTTTAATTTAAAAAAACCGGTCATGAGCGAGTCGTACTCGCGCACCGAGGGTTCCGTACATCATAGGTATATAAAAAAAAAACTGTGCTATTTGGAGAAATCGTTTAATTTTTCCTGTAATCTTTACATATACTTCTATCACACAGAATAATTTCAGATTTTTCTCTATGCAAACTTCGGAGATAAGGGACGGGGGGACGGTATTTTTTTTTACATTTTTCATCGAAACTATGCGGCCTAAAAAAGTGTTTGAGAATGTGCAAAAAGCGGTCTTTCATATGATACCCCACATGCCCTACAAGCCCCACTTCGAAATTAATTTTAAGACCCCCTTTCAGTCCCTGTTGCAAAAAAAAAATATGTTTTTGTATTTCTTTCTTATTTGCAAAATAGTTGGACAAACGTCATCTAAAACTATCCAAATTTCAAGTTGATTGTAGTGGTTCTTGAGATATCCAGCTTTGACAGACAAAAAGACAGACTGAGTCGCACCATAAGGGTTTCTTTTTACCATTTTCGTACGGAACCCTAAAAATGACTACTACGTATATAATCTAGAAAGGAGTGACGTCATGTCACGTTATAACTCAATGTATCGCCATAATCTTTGATTCAATTTTATTTTAATAATCTACATGACGGACAAAAAGAAATGTTTAGTCATCATCCCTGTTCTGCGATCTGTGAGTGACAGAAATACATTTCATTTTTGTCGAATTTTATAGTTATCTATCATAAGTTTCCTATGCAAGTTTACTTTTGACGAATATTGAATAATCTCTGTCTGGCAGCTGTAGATTGGACGATACCTGCTTTACCTAAATCGTCTACCAAAAACCCACATTACTGATGCTTACTTGTGTCACACGATATATCCCTTCCCCTAAAACATTTTTGTTATATGCCATTTGTCCATTTACTAACAGATCTGGCTCACATTTCACGTAACTACCTATCAGACTCTGTGATAGCAGCACATATCTCTAACTGAGTTGCGTCCATGCCGCCATGCCGCACGACAGCTGTGCTGTGATTAACTCGATTAACAGTTCGCGTGAGCTGTCGCGATGCGAACATGACAGCCGTAATTGACGCGTCAGAACGTCAGACCGTGCATCAGAACGTCAGACCCTCCTCTAGTCTGATCCAAGCACACGCATGTACTTATTAGTGTTTATATTACTACGTATGGGTACTTATTAATGCCTGTCTTATACATCTATAGGTTTTCTCCGTTCAATCCACACAAATAACTTTCAGCGATTTCTATAGATTCGAACAAGAAACATAAAATCAAAAGGATATTCACTCTTGATAATGGGGATAGAACTCTCGTTCGCCTATTTACATTCTATGTGGGGGAAAAGTAGGTGTTTTATTTATGGTACTTTAAATTAACAGTAGTAAAAATAACAAAATTATATCCTACGTTGGAACTCCACAAATCTTAGTTCAAAACCAATATTGCTACTTAATACGAAAGTTATCCTATCAATAAACTTTCAACATTGGTAGTACCTACCAAAACACAATAAACCACACAATTACGACTCCATTAATAGCTTTAATCTCAATAGCAGTGTAGTTTCTGTGACATCGTGTGACGGGGCTTTATAGTGGCGGCCAACTTTTGATAATGTTCCCTCTCACGAGCCAACCCGCGCCAACTCGCGGCAAACATCGCGCGCGCCTGCTTTTGAACACAGATTAAACTTGCGCAAAATATATTGTGGTGTTATGTCATGTTTCGTGCTGGAGACACATTGTTTATGGGGAGAGGAAATTGGAAAGGATAGGAACGTGCTTTATAAGACAGTACCTACCTGCCAACAGTATATTATTTGCCTACGGACTAATCGTTGTAGAACACATGATGGCAGCGGTGGCCATTCTGTTATAAAAAGGTTCAACCTCAACTCGTCCTGGATAGCCAGGAAAATGAGCCAAGAGTCCTCGCCATCAGATCAACAAAGTCCCAGCAAATACCTAAATGATGGAAGTCATGATCATAAAGTGGTGAGGTACGGTAAAGAAGCAGGTAAAAACTTCGTCAGGTCAAGCAAAATCATTAAGTAAAATAACCTACAGTATC
The DNA here is from genome assembly GCA_948252095.1 of Dicycla oo. NCBI lineage: Eukaryota > Metazoa > Arthropoda > Insecta > Lepidoptera > Noctuidae > Dicycla > Dicycla oo. The sequence goes on along the minus strand of OX411720.1, from coordinate 31,169,705 downwards.
ATTGAGACAATCTTTAATCTTACTTTGAAGTTCAAAAACCAAAGACCTAGGTAATAAAAATTAATTCCCGTATTTAATAAGCAAAATCACACTTAGTAAATTACACGACCGACGAGGGGGTTGTTCGTACTTCATAAAATTAACTTTACAATTTGTTGCGCTATAAAACAAGCTTTATAAACACAATCTGTATCGCGGAGGCCATGATTGATGACGTCACGACCGCGCGCAACAACGCGACGTGACATCGCGACAACGTTGACGCGCAATTTGCGTTATAGATAGTGTGATGACCAGACTTTGTGTAAGATGACGGACAAGCTGATTGTTGTTGTATCTCTAACATTATGAGTATTATGACCCTAACTTGAAGACTTGTAGGTAAGAGTCTGACGTACTCCTTCATCTACCCTGGATAGAAAGTCTCCAACTTATGATGGCGAAAGCATTCTAGCATTACCCGAGACCTGAACTACGCCACACCTTACGTCATACTCAAACTCGGCAAGTTAAGTTTCTGCGTATTTGAGTGAAGCATTCGGTTCCCTATCCCCTCACGTATTAAAAGCGGGACTCTCTTGTCCGCAAGCAGGCTAGTGTTACTACCGATCACGATTAATAGTAGGCGCGCGCGCCGCAGCCGGCCGCTGAAAGCCGCTGCTGATGCGAAGGACATTAATCACACTCAACTTCTTGCACTGTTTATTCTAACGTGGCTTATTTCAGGAAATTAGATTATTTCAAGTTTAAAGTGACATAGGAAATGTTATTTCGACCACTCTGGTATGGGCCCTATTTTCAAGAAAAGTGCGACATATCCGTTATTCCTAAGTCAATTGAGGTGTCAAAATGTTTATAATGACGAGCTCTACAATTTACAAAAAGAAATTTGAATTAGTCAAATATTTCTTTCAAAAATTAAAGAGTAGTTTAATAGAAGTGGAAAGAGAGTAGGGAGGGCTTTGCCATGCAGTGAGACATCACAGGCTTTTTTAATAATAATAATAGAATTAGTATTGAAATCTCTGTATTTTTTTATAATAAATAAGTAAATGTTTAAAAATAACATTAAATAAATATATATGTACATGTTCGTATAACAAAGATGTTAGTGTATTAATACTTCATTTTCTATTTGTTTTAGCCTAGTTTGTGTCTCACTGCTGGGCAAAGGCTTCCCCTTTCCCCTTCCAAACCTTTCTGTGTTGTGCGATCTCTGGCCATGTTGGCCATGCAAACATGATCAGATCGTCACACCACCTTCGCCGCGGACTACCTCGACGGGATGTCCTCCCTGAGGCGTCCAGTGGGTGACGATCTTTGCCCATCTCTCCGAGCGCATTCGTGCGACGTGGCCAGCCCACTCCCACTTCAGCCTGGCTGTTCTTCTCCAACATCCGCTACTTTGGTGTTTCTAACGCGATCTGTACGCTTGACACCTATTATACTGCGCTCCATTGCCCGTTGGCAAATCTTGAGTTTAGACTTTTGTTGTTCAGTAAGGGACCAACTTTGTGCACCGTATGTTAGACCGGGTAAGATGCACATGTCGATGAGTTTTCTTACCATTTTATATAATAAATTAAAATAAATGTTTGAAAAGTATAAATAAATATTCGTATATGTTATCCATAGCTAAGTAATAACATGTCGATCGATCAGTCCGATCAGTCGGTCCGTGGATGGGTGACCATCTTTTCGTACCAAGACCTCCGTGCCTTGGAAAGCACATTAAGCCGTTGGTCCCCACTGTCATTCTTGGATCTTTGACAGTCGTCACGGGTTGTGAGAAGCCCGAAAGTCTGACCACCAGTCTTGTAATACAAAGAGGCATCGTATTATCCAGTAACAGGTTGTGGAGGTCTGTTAGACATTCACTGCTGCATCCGGTTAGACTGGACGCGAACCTAACATTGTTGGGAAAGGGCTAAGCAGATGATGATGATGTTGGTTTTCTTTAACACGCTTTTATTAGCTTCACTTGTAACTAACTAACAAACAATATAAAAAATATCTTGGAAGTCAATTTTATCCTACTTAAAATTGTCGTATCGATATTAAACTTTGTAAAAATTGTATCATATGCATAGTAAAAGTTGTTCATAATGACGAGTACAATCACTCCTTAAGAGGGTGTGCATTATTTAAGTTACAGCTTGTAGGTATATGTAGTTCGGATGACAATACTATAATTTGGTATCTTGGCGCTGATCATGCAGTAGATCTATGTTTGGGCTAAAACGGTTGATACATGTAAACCATATTTTAAAAAGTACAAGATATTAACTGTTCCCTGTCTGTACATCCTCGAAACCGCAATGTTTGTTAAAACAAACCCCAATCTGTTTCCACGTCTACAGGACGTTGTACAGCGGAACTGACGGGATATGACCATTCTTCGTGTCTATCCAGCAAAAACAGCACTCATGCGCAAAAGTATTGTCCGCATGGCGCCTACTATATTTAACATATTGCCTAAACGTTGGAAGGAGCTAAATACTAGTGCATTCAAGCATCAATTAAAAATGTTCCTTTCTCAAAAAGCATACTATAGTGTCTCCGAATTTCTAGCCGAAAAAGTTTTTGATTAAATAATTTTATCTTTTTCTTGACACTAGTAATTAAGTTATATGTAATTCTTGACATAAATGGTGTAAATTTTAACATTAATCTTGTAATTTTGACATCAATTTTGTAAATTTAATGTAAATCATTTAATTTTCACATACATGTAGTAACTTTGACTCTATTCTATAGTATTTCTTATTCTTAATTTTTTTCAATGTTATGGAAATATTTGTACGCCGATTAAGTATCAGCTAAATACGATTTGTCTCAATCGATATAATATCTTGCATGCTCTTGTATGTATACCATGTTTAAACAAATAAATAAATCGTTATCTTATCTTATCATCTCAGAGGTGGAAAGTGGAACTCTTTAGTGGCTCGGTTTGACAAGACCAAAAGATTGGGCTTGGTAACGAGAGTATGATGATGGAGCCACGAGGTGTATAGTGGAATTCTTCAGTGGCTACTAGTAAACCTCTCGACTTTGTGCTCATATGATTCGTTTTGATGAAACTTTGAATGGTGTAGTTCTGTTGACATCATATAATATGATTCGTTATGACAAGTTCAATAGATTGGGCTTGGTAACGAGAGTATGATGATGGAGCCAGGAGGTGGATAGTGGAATTCTTCAGTGGCTATTAGTAAACCTCTCGACTTTGTGCTCATATGATTCGTTTTGATGAAACTTTGAATGGTGTAGTTCTGATGACATCATATGATTCGTTATGACGAGTTCAATAGATTGGGCTTGATAACGAGAGTATGATGATGGAGCCAGGAGGTGGATAGTAGAATTCTTCAGTGGCTACTAGTAAACCCCTCGCGTTTGGGCTCATATGATATTTTTTGACGAGTCCAATAGATTTAGAAAAATAATAAAATTGACTTGTATTAGTTAAGATATAAGAACCTATGCAGCTTGTCAGTTCTTTTATATCCAATGATTAATTCAAAAAGCGTGGAATGCTTTGTATAAATTAATTAAATGTACACACAACTAAAAGCGCTCCACGCTTTTTGAATTAATCATTGGATTTAATAGAAGTGACAATCTACTTATATTGCAACTAATACAAATCAGCTTAATTATTTTATAATTTTTAGTGCGGGATAAAAGCGTGTTTATTAAAAATACCTACAAATTTTTATTATTTACTTTTTAGTCTACAATATTCTTCATTTAGTTAATAAGTCTATAGTCAAGTAATAATAGAATAGATAGTCAAGTAGTAATAGAAGTTATGACTTGACCGGTTTAATAGTAGCCAGTAAAGAGTTCCACTATCCACCTCCTGGCTCCATCATCAGACCCTCAACACCAAGTGCAATCTATTGGACTCATCAAAACGATTGATGTGCGTCTAAACTGGAAGGGTTTACTAGTAGCAACTGAATAATTCCACTATCCACCTCTTGGCTCCATCATCAGACCCTCAACACCAAGTGCAATCTATTGGACTCATCAAAACGATTGATGTGAGTCTAAACTGGAAGGGTTTACTAGTAGCAACTGAATAATTCCACTATCCACCTCTTGGCTCCATCATCAGACTCTCGACACCAAGTGCAGTTTGTTGGACTCATCGAAACGAAACTTACACAAATATTGTACCCACCTAGTTTGTACTTACATATTTGTATTATTACCGAAGTTCATTTCCAATGCTATTTGAAGGTCATGTGGTGCATGACATCTGTGAACTTTTTATAGGTACGTATTTAAAATTTAGTTTTTCCAAGTCATAGATGTTCAAACTTCGTGAGGGTCAACCTCAGGTAGCAGCGTGTAGAGTAAAAGTAAATAAATAAATCCTAGCTACCTCGGTATTTTCAGCAAGCAGGAAATAGTAAAAACTAAAATGACCCAACATTCAGCCTTATCTCGTTAGTTAATTCAGTTGGTACAGTGTTCAGTGCTGCCAACTGCATTCTAAAGACTGTAATCTGCACGCGATTCTTGCAACATTCTAATTTTGGCGCCATTTTCAGCACGCGACCGTTACTTTCAAATTACAGAGCTCAAAGCTAATGAACGCATATTTGTGTTTTTTCATGTTATTTTCGAAAGTATCACCGGCGAGTATAAATCGACTCGTTAATCCTGATTGGTGTAATTCAATCTTGTAAATTACACTGCACGATCGCTGAATGTGTTTTTTTCTACAGATAAATGAAAAGCGAGTGAATGCATGAGTTGAATGACTGATTTTGCATCGGTAAATAAGTGATTTGAAATATATTATGTTTCAGTAGAAATGGTTTCATGTAAATTTTTTGCAATAAAATGTAAATGATACGTTCCTTTTGCATTAAATTTTTATGGCTACCTGAAAGTAGCTGAATGTTTCATTCGTAAATATTTCGTTCGATTTCAGAGCGTTCTATTCAATACATTTGATCACTTACACTTGCGCAGTTATACGACGTATATCGCAAGCTGAAATGTCTCAATCAATGTTCTTTCAGCGGTTTGTAGCTCTCAGAAAAAAAGTAAAGCTGCGTGCCATAATCCGCAGTGGAGCGGCCTTTGTAAACAGTTTTCACACAAAAGCTTATGTCGCCGGCAGATTATCGCGACATTTTTCTACAAATAATAAAGCGGTAATGAGCGGTGCAGGACGTCGCGCGACGTCACCGGCAGACGGCCGCGCGTCGCCGCTCTCCTCCAATTTGTGGTTGCGCTCACAATAACGCTGCTCCGCTCGCTCCGCTCAGCTGTCATCGCAACGCGTGCCGCTGTTGGTATTGTGTATAAGTTTCTGGTTTTTGTTATTGAATGTTGGTACTTAACAAATTGTGTGGTGTTGGAATAACATTACGCTTTATGAAGGACAGCTCTTCTTTGTTAAGTAATTTCACATTTCATTCTACGTTGCTGGGGTGGAATTTGACAGCTTAGCCATCTATTTAGTTAATTATCTCAAAGTTGAAGAAACAAACTATAGTAAATGGTGACTGGTAATTAGTGACCGATACCTAAACTTAAATTTAAATTGTACTCATGATAACAAACAACTTTTACTATGAGACCAATACCGGCAATACCTACGACGCAGCCTGCTCTATGTGTCTCGGCTACATCACACCACTAAGGTTGAGGAGATCGTGGAGTATGTTCGAGCGAAAACCAACTGGATAAGTTGGCGTCGCGCCACAACACGAATTTCAAGTCGTTCGTGACGCGAGTTCCGACTCAATTTATCGAGTTTGGCCGAAGGGTGTCGTGTATCGGCGATTCTGCGGAAGGCTACGCGACACCACGCAGCGCAATACGACGCCGCACTATGGGACCAAACATTATTTTCCATCTCAAAAATGGTTTTGACGAAAGTCGTAAATCCATAGATTTATTTATGGTTTTATACTCTCAAAGGACGGAACTTACGAATAAATTACAAAAAAAAATTAAATAATTTAGTTTTACGTTTATAAAATGAACCTCAAACATTGGACATAAATATTTTCATGCCAATTAAATTACCGTAAAGGAAGTTCAACACAAAATTATTCGGAAGTTTTCCAAGGAAGCGTGTTAGTGTTATACATCATTAGATAGCTTAGAATGTATACTTTACAAACACGTTCGGTGTTTGTAAAAAAATATTTTTGTTTTATTTTTTAATATTTTTTTTAGTGAAGTAAAAAAAATTTAGTCTTTGTTTATTTCAATTGGAGTTTTCCTAGTTGCCGAAAGCTGCCGGTGTCAAGTTAATCACTCTATTAGAGACCTTATCTATTCAGTAATATGAGGATTAAAAAAAAACTTGCGCGTTTTTTGCGCCAGTGGTGATTTAGAAGCAATAATGTCAATCGGGGGAAAATAAAAAAATCCACGAAAATTACGGTTGTGTCTATCTTGTTTTTTTTTCCATTTCTATGATAGAAGCATACATTAACAAATTATTAGACTACTATTATATTACTTTGAAAGAATGTTCCCATGACACTTGCTTGCGGTGATCACCTTAACCACAAGTATGATAAACTATATTGCTGCGGAAGTTCTATTTATCTGTTGTGGTAATTAATTACAATCAGTACTGATTACACAATTTCGATGAGAACTGTCATAATCAATTGTCCCATGGTTTTTGCACAAGGCACTAATATATTGGTCCTTTATATACCCGTGTTTTCAGCGTACTATTCATCAAAGTGTTCAGATACTTCTTTTCAATAACAATTAACAGACAAAAAACATATATTACCTAACAATGAGTGAATTCGTTTGTGTTCGACGCGATCTTTGTGATCAAATAATAAGAGGGAAAAGTACTTCAGACCTGAAAAAATATTTGTTGGACAACTTTCAATTATCGGAATTTGACGTTAATACTGTAATAGAGAGTATTCAAAAAAATCTAACTTCAAGTTGCAACCAAAAATGGACCAAAGCTCAAAGAAAGCCAGACAGGTTCGAGAGCCTATACTCTAATTGGTTAAATGGTGAGTTTAAAGTATCACTGAATTCTTGCAGTACCTCAACATCTGAAAATTCTGGCTTGAATTCTTCTGGTGATCGTGGTAGACCAACAAAACCATATGACGAGTGTTCGGAAAACACAAAGAAACGAAAAAATATGGAACTGGTCCAGGAATATGGAATGGGACATGTCCGTAACGCTTATGTACAAGGTTTACGATCCATGGGTGAAAATGACGAAGCGTCGATTGTGACTATTATCAGAAATAAGGAAAAAGAAGAGAAAAAAGTAATTCTACAAAACATATTCAATCCAGATAATGCACTTTCCTTTACAAAAGAGGAGGCATTGAGTATGTGTATTGAAACAGATCTAACCAAAGCCCAATATGCGTACCTAAGAAAAAGGCTCGTTGATAAGAATTTAAGTTCTGTATTACCTTCGTATCAAACACTAAGTGAAGCAAAAATGGCTTGCTATCCGCCTGCATCCAGCATAACGGTGACAAATATAAGCGCAAAAATCAATCTGCAAGATCTCTTAGACCATACAGTCTGCCGTATAATAAAGATAACGTCAAGATCGACAAATTACAATCGTCTCAAGCTGTTCACTAAATGGGGATGTGATGGATCCTCCGGGCAAAGTGAGTATAAACAAACTCTACCGGAAGAAAACGAACAAATATCGGATGCTAATTTGTTTATAGTGTCCCTTGTACCACTGCGACTAGTAGACGAAGAAACTTCTGCAGTTATATGGCAGAACCCTACTTGCTCATCTGTTAGATATTGCAGACCAATTTCATTAGAATTTGCAAAAGAAACACCCGAAAAAACTACAGCGGTTGTCAGTGAAATTGAAGCCAAAATTAATCAATTGATTCCAACTCTTGTGTCAATAGACGACAAAGTCATCGAAGTTAAACATCAACTGTTTATGACAATGATTGATGGGAAAGTTGCTCAAGTGTTAACAAACACATCATCCAGTGCTACCTGCACTGTTTGTGGAGCAACTCCCAGACAAATGAATGATCTCTTAAAAGTTACAACGAGAGTTGAAAATGAAAATGCGTTTAAATACGGATTGTCGACACTACACGCATGGATAAGATTTATGGAAATGATCCTTCATATTTCTTACAATTTAGGTTTTGAGAAGTGGTCTGCAACAACTCCAGAAAACAAGCAACTTAAAGAAGACAAGAAAAAATATGTCCAAAAACGTTTCCGAGAAGTGCTTGGTTTGCACATTGATAAACCACGTCAAGGTTCCGGTAACAGCAATGACGGAAATACGGCAAGGAGATTTTTCCAAAATTACCAATGTTCTGCAGAGATAACTGGAATTGATGAAGAATTAATCAAGAGATTATATGTAATTCTTCAAACTATGTCATCGGGATTCCCTATAAACGCAGAAAAATTCGGCCAGTATACATTGATAACCGCGCAATTATATGTAAGCAAATATAACTGGTACTACATGCCATCTTCGGTCCATAAAGTACTTATACATGGTGCTAAAATAATAGAGCATTATGCAGTTTTGCCTATAGGACAATTATCCGAAGATGCCCAGGAAGCCCGAAATAAAGATTACAAGAAATATAGGTTACATCACGCTAGGAAGTGTTCCAGATCAGCAACAAACGAAGACGTTCTGCATATTTTGTTATATACATCTGATCCTTATATATCTAGCTTAAATAAACCAAGTTTTGTAATATCCAAAGAATTGTTTGACGAAGCTAAAGAATTGTTGAAAGTAGAAAGTGATGAATAGGTTAAGCGCTAAAATTTTTTTTTTGTCATGTAATTGTTTGTTTAATAATAATAATTTAGTTTTAAACTTATTTTAAGAAAAAGTGTAAGTTTTATTGCTATTTTAATATAACTGTATAATTTTTTGTATAAAATTTCGTATAACATTATCTTTGTCATTTTTTTACGAAAAATATATAATTTTTAAAATTGTTGATGGTGATGTTTGATTTCTTTTATTGCCTAGATATTCACAAATACGTGAAAAAAATTTAAGGAGAAAAATCACAAAACAACAGACTTATCGATTTTTGAGATGGAAAATACCGGTTGGTCCCATAGTGCGCCGTCCCTTCGTGTACCTACAATAACATTATTGTGGTTTTTTATAAATATGTATGATAGTCTGGAAGGTATATATGTTATGGGTCTTTTTTACCCGAAATAAATGATTTATTATTATTATTAATACTGAATTCACGAAAAAAAATCTGCTATCCCATACATTCATGTTCTCATAACTCGTCAAAATGCTCTCATAATGCGTCGAGCAGCTGATTTTTTTTTTCGCGATTTCAGGTTTGGTCCCATAGTAAAAGTTGTTTGTTATCATGAGTGCAATCATGTGTTTAAGTGCCGGCTGTCGCTGAAAACCAGCGCTGGGGCTCTGTCTCGTATGGGGTCGCGGCATTATGCTGAGCGACGGCCCTTTTGCGTGAATGTGACGCATATTTTACCACCTATCATGCCGCAGGTCGTGGGTTCAATTCCCATCCAGGACAATCATTTGTGTGCATGAACATGTCTGTTTGTTCTGAGTCTGGGTGTAATTATCTATACGTAAGTATGTATTTACAAAAAAAAAGTAGTGTATGTAGTACAATAATACAAGCTCTGCTTATAGTACATTCGCGTTAAAGCCTATTCAAACCTAAGCGGTAATCGCTACCGTCTGCGGTAGAGAAAACCGAGTGGGTATGCGGTAATATCACTGTTCATTCATCTGTACCGCTCTTGCCACGAAACATAATACTAAATACCTAAGCGAAACCCGCGCGGTATGTACCTCTACCCATAGCGGCCGCGAATACCGCTTAGGTTTGAATAGGCCTTAAAGAATGCAGTGAGTCATCATTGCCCGTCGGCCTAGACCCGCCCCCTAACCAATCAAATCTTTTCAAATTACAAAGTCAAGTTCACAATGACAGTTGAACGCATTGCTTCGAACGCAACGGTTGTGTCCTGTCATTTGTGTTAACTGATTTAATTTTTTTTTAAATATTACATCTCCAATTCGTAAAAATAAAAGTGGTTCGATAATTCATAGTGGGGAAAGAAAAGTAATTTACAATGTTTTTAAGTATTTTAAACAGTGTGATTTAAATGTGACTGTGGACAGTATAGTACAAAAACGGCAGCTGCATGTGGTGTGTCCGAGAGAACAGTTTATAGTATTCTTAGTGAAAAAAAGGAAAATAATACATTGAAATCGCCAGTGAAAAAAAGTGCCCGGAAGTCTATGATTGATAAATTCTCCGTTTACCTCCGTACCACTGCAAACTGGACCCCATTGAGTTGGTGTGGGCCCAAATAAAAAATTATATTGCTGCCAACAATACAACTTTTAAGATGTCTGACGTGAAAAAAATATTTTATGACGCAATTCGCTTAGTGGACGCTGATCGATGGAAGAAATGCTGCGACCACGTCTTACAAGAAAAAAATACCATGTGGAATTTAGATGACGCCATGGAACTCGCTGCAGAAAATACTTTTGTTACAAATACTAACGAGGATACTAGTGATAGTGATTAAAATATGATATTAATGATTTCATTTAGATTTTCAACTTTTAAGTGTATTTTTATAAATTCATTAAACTTAATCTTTTAAAATATAATTTGTTTGAATTTAACACCACTGTGAATACACCTTTTTCTTGCAGTTGCAATGATGACTCACTGCATTCTTAACGCGAACGAACTATAGTTTGGATCAGATGACCGTGTGTGAAATTTCCAGGTTATTATTATTATTTTCGCCAAACTTGTTCTTTTATTATTTTATTTTGTTGTTATATTTCTTTGCGTCATGTTTATCGCAAAGAAACGTATCTTCTTTCTTCTTTCTTTCTCTATCGGTCACTATAATTACCAGTCACCCTATATACTGTAGGTACCGACTTATCCGGAATCTCTTTAGTTAGTACATACATAACTTCGGTTAATTTACCTAGTGTCTAGCCACCGACGTACTAGCGCGCTGTGGCGCGACCTTAGATCATTTAAGTAGACATAAATCACGGTTTTATAATGTCCACAAGATCGCGACACTCACCCGCGTTTACGATCGACGTCCTACGATCGACGTCCATTGTCGCCGTCACGATGCGGCGAAGTGCCACAAACGGAGGTTTGATCCTTACATTGTCACACCGATAACCGTCAACAGTTTTATGAAGAAAACTTTGGCAGTTAAATAAATGTCATCTTTTAAAAGAGTGTATAAAATTACAACTTGGCGGTAGGTCAAGACTCGAGAGCGTAGATAGAGAATGAACTCGAGAGGGAGTCGTCAAAATTAGTTTGCAGGATTTGTAATAAAAAAATTGAACACAGTTAAGTTTAAATGCGAACAATCTGTAGTGAAGAAGAGCTTTTTTTTTCGATTTCGATAGTTTTTGCCATATAGGTATGGGGATGGGGATACCCATGGGTACAAGCTTCAGTATGCCATGTGTATGTCTGTCTTCAGATTTGGTGAAGAAGTCACCAATTCTGATCAATGCTCAGTCAGCCATCATGAATTAGTATCGAACAAAGCAATTATCATTAATTAAGCTTCAGTCACAATTAGTAGACAACTGTTATATTTTGGAGCCATTCTTACTCGACTTCCCAGAAGTGTTTTTGTCAATATTGTACAGCAGATACCTTCGTTAGGCTTCAGTTCTTGCCCCCACTTTTGATATCTGTAATTTTTATGGAAAAAAATGTAAAAGTAGGTATCTTTCAACCTGTTCGTGAAACATGGTACAAAGTATTCGTAACGTGTTAAATAATTGATGTCGTATTGTGCGTTTTGTCGCTACGCGGCGTATTGTTCCCTTTAGTATTGTTGAACTGATTTGAATCTCGCGTTTTGTTTGCTGCTGAGGTGACTACGACGGGAGGGAAAGTGTGGATAGATTAGCGGAGTCAGACTCTAGGCTGCAGACTGGAACACTGACATAATGTATACATTTTAGTATTTTTGTAAAAACGTGCATATTACCTATATGCTGCATAAGTTCCTACAGATTGAGGAATGTTGGAATGGGTTTCTCCTAAAGATTCAGACTCGGACTTAATTCAGGTCTAAAGTATTTCAAGCGGTCATTCATATTTTCCAAAGTAATTTATCTAGTTGTAGCTACCCCTTGGCCATAATATCTTAATATTTATAATTCGATGCAGTTTTTCTAAAGCATTATATACGGAAACCTTTTTCACTTTCCTATACAATTATCTTTAAAACTGTCCCAATAATGGCTGGTCACCACAAACGAGCGCTTCGCGTGGAAGCGCGAGTTGTAATTACGATTCGTGTCGGTTTGTTTACCTCGCCGATAGATGGCGTTTGTTTCTACAACACGCATTGTTTTTTCCCGCGCTCCACCGGCCAACTTTTCTCATTTATTCCAACAAATATGTCTAGTGTTTCAGCGGTTTAACTTGAGCGAGTGTTTCATAGAATTTCAACACACGTACGTACGTTGTTGCTGTGGAAATTTTATAATTGGTACACACAGGTGGCAGGTTTTCTATATTGTTCGCGAATCGCGTGCGAGAGAATTTTAGAATTACTTTGACAAGTTGAAAACTTGCTACATTGGAATGTCTGAAATAATTGTAGATACAGGATCTAAGTATGTAAGTGTATATTTGTACAGGTGTGCTTTCAAGACGTGTGAAATTGGTCTATTGTGTAAATAGATTTCCTCCAGTTTGATCAAGAACAATTAAATAGGTAGGTAAGTAACTGACGACCATGTTGTATCCGATATACTTACCGACACCTGTGTAAGCACAGGAATGTCAATGGCGCTCTGTGAACCACCTTTTTTCACCGAGCGACCAAAAGTCCCAGCTTCTAATAACGTACGTAGGTACCTACCTGCCGTACGCCTACCTCAATATCAGTGTATAATTCTTCATTAACATTTCTGAACGCCGACGTATAGCAACACATACATTACGGCAAACTGTAAGTTCTACATAATCGTGAACAAGCGGGTGCTTACGCGATAAATTCAGCGCGGGCGAAGCGCCGTCCTCATTGAATCATCAATCAACCCCCGCCCCGACCGCCCGCACTCTGCCGCCTCACCCCCCCGCACACCCGGTACCGGTGTAATTAAGTCCCAAATTATCCCTGTAAGGGGTGGCAAGGTAAACGGTGCAGGTGGGACAGTCCGGGTGTTCGGTAAAATGACCAATACCTGCCTATTTACTGAAATTGATATGGTTGAAACCACTCGATACGTCGTAATATAAGAAAGTGTACTTAATTTAAAAAAACAGACTGAAGATATCCGCTCTCCATTTGCATTTCCTAATCGTTCTATGGTTTGGAGTCCTAATGGTTAAGAATATAACAATCCGTTCCATCATTAAAATAACTGGTGGCACCAATGATATTATAAGTAAAAAGACGTAGATAGGTTATACACGCTCCGCAAGTGGCACGTCAAAATGTGGCTAATTAGCAACATTTTCGTCGTCTTGTCTATTTTTCGCTCCCGATAATTACGACATGCCGGCCGTCCTTCTTCCACGTGCCATTGTGTCGTTTTTGAACATCGATTGTTGGGTAGGTAACCTATCTATGTCTTTTTACTTATAACATCATTGGGTGGCACTCGGAAAGCTGCAACGCTTAAATGTACCTAATTGGGCTGGATACATCTGCCGCACGTCAGACGATCAATGGGCCAAACTTACGACCCAGTGGGTCCCGGTCAATGGCAATCGACATCGCGGCAGGCGCAGACAGAGATGGTGGGATGAGCTGGACTGCTTTGGTCCATGGCTGCTTTAGACAGAGAGGTGGAAGGAGAGTAGTGAGGCCTGTGCCCAGCTACTAAAAAGCGGTTCTCCTCTTGGGGTATCATGGACTTCTGGACAGATAATCTCGTTTCGATAATAAGGCATTTACTTAAGTTTGTCAAAATCCTAGCGTGAATTTTCAAAATAAACTACAAGTACATGTTGCCAATCTAATATATATATAGTTGGTTAGCAACGATTGCATCCTTCAATTCTATCAACACTTCTGGTGACCCTAACACTGTCCCTGTACAGGAGTTCGAACCAGTAACACCAATTACCGAAATTCGTCAAGATTTCTATATCGGCCGTCCTTCTCACGTCAATCTGATACGTGGACGTGTGACAGAGACAAAACACTCGGCCGAACCTGCACATGTATGTATGCCGGCGATGTGAAGTGTGTATTATAAGTGTTGCTTGATGAACTAAGACAAATTGCTCGATTTAAGGAGCTTTCAAACGGAATGCTCGGCTTGCTGCACTTCTGTTCTTTTAAAGTCGAATTGTCAGCACTAATGAAGAATTAATTTGGCTTTCAGAGAGATTTATGTGAAAGAATGATTTTAGGAGTGTTCACTTTCTGGGATTTGGGCCCCTTGAACGTCGATTGCACATACACATGTGCGTAAGAAACAATCTTTATATAATATGTATATACTTAAACGTATATCATATAAATCGTAAAACAACATCATCCAATGGCGACCGCGGGCTTACGGTAGTAGTGAACCTACGGTTGACATTCGAGCACATATTAATGACATGATCCTTAGCGGACACTTAGGGCGCTATTATGTGTACATTTCGATCGTGATTTTTGCGATAAATGCCAACTTTGGCGTTCTTATTCTGAAGACATCGACAACTAGTGATGAAGAATAGTTATTATTTAGTATATCATAATAGCGGCCTCACTTTTGGCATTTTTTTTTTAGGGTGACTGGTAATTAATGTCTGATACTTAAACACATGATTGTACTCATGATAACAAACAACTTTGGTCCCATGGACCAAAACTAAATTCGCAAAAAAAAAATCTGCTGTCCCATACATTCATGTTCGCATAACTCGTCAAAATGTAGGGAGCAGCTGATTTGTTTTCGCGATTTCAGGTATAAGTAAAAGTAAAAGTTCCATAGTAAAAGTTGTTTGTTATCATGAATTTAAGTATCGGTCACTAATTACCAGTCACCCTATATAAATAAAGCCATAAATTCCGAAGCAAGCATTTCATAAAACCCGCGACGGCACTTTTTTGAGCTCGTGGATTGAACTACTTAAATAAGAAATTAAATGAAAAATATATAATAATATCTCTTAAATAGTGGTTTAGCCCATAGCGGCCTCAGAATTTTGAAAAATGTATGGAATATCTGTAAAACAAAATACGGTTTTAGACATTTATTTTCTCAAAAGATTACGCAATCACTAACAGAGAAAATACAATATTATAACTTAGAAATACATAAAGCCGACTGGCGTAGTGGGTTAGTAGGTACTATGACAAAATTACGTTAGGATTTGGTAACAGTGTTATTATAAGGGTAGTTGTAGAAACTAAGTGCGCGACGTTCGTATGCGTATCGCCACTGCGGGTAGGTGTGCATGAGTTGAGGGATATGTTTGTTTTATGGTTTCAAAATCCCATTTAAAAATATAAAACTACTAAAAACGCTCAGAATTAATAGTAAATTTCTCCTTACTAAACGTACTTAATATTATTACGTAAAATTTATATCAGAATAAACGTTAGTTCACGAAATTAAAATTTCATACTTTAACAAAAAATAAATAAATTCTATGAATCAAAATAGATGTAATTATAACTGCCAAATTGCTGCATAATGCGATGCGATGCGTCGCCGTGATGCTTTCATGTACTTAACTAATCGGTCAAAACGCAATTTTGTGATATGCCTCACGGGTGCTCACGGGCACATAGGAAAAACAATTATGGGCCACGGAAATACAATGAAAATCGCCTCACCTCTTCAGTCAAAAACGGTTTCTCATGATCCTGGTCCTCCTCATCTAAACATAGGTGTGCACTTCAGTTACTTCGAACCAACCATCTTCTACTTGATTGTGTCGATGATTCCAATATTTAAAATCAGCTGCATCCTGAACGCCGCCATACCTGCGTTAGCAGTGGCTTTAAACAGCTCCCCCACACTAGTCAAGCTCCACCAAAAAGTGTCTGCTTGTGATCTAATTCAAGTAAACTTCTTGTAATTCTTTTTCTCACTTCATTATCCATCAAAACTCAACTTTTTCCAATTTATGAGGGAAGTTTGTTTCCCAAACATAATCAGAATCCGGAGGGGATTACGTTTCAAAATTAGGTAACGCTCTACCAAGTTCGCATTTTATGCGATTGCCTAAATCGATCGAAAACAAGAACTATCCAGCAACAAGTATCAAATATTTCACCAGTAAGTACAAAGGTTTAAGGATTTTTGCCAAGATTAACAGCAAAGAAGTATCGGGGCTTGATTAAAAAGGAAAACGGGGGTAAACGAAAACTGCCATAACTATAAACAAAATTAAGCGGCCGGCGCGCCGACGCGGCGTGGCCGAAGTTTGTATCTTGAAGATTCTAAGTAATGTGAGCAAGTGTTGTTATTAGCAGCTGCATTTCGATTTTCTTATTGGGTCGCATAGTCTGCTACTATACACATTCGGTCGTTATATATTGTCACTGGCATATAATTTTGAATTTAGAACTCAAAGGAAAAATAAACAATAGCATACGATTTTCAACGGTTTTACGATCTATAAAACGTAAAAACATTTTATTATTAATATTTTCCGATGGAGTGGACGCTCAAAGAAGACCGAGGAATAGTAATTGCATTACGCCGTTGTGGTCACTTGTGACCACTCGCCTAACACCATATTCAAGCTTCATGAAAAACTGAAAATCACGAAGATAACGTACTATTAAAAGGTACAATGAACACTCAATTGTGGATGACAAGAATCAAGATCAGGTAGACCTCGTTCGGTTAGGACTCCAGCAGTCATCAAAGATCAAGGCGCGTATTGCAAGAAATCCCGTCCGCAAATAGAACTTGATGGCTTTACAAATGGGCTTAAGTACAAAGACAGTAAAAAAGGTACTCAATGAAGACCCGGGTCTAAGAGCTTACAGAAAAAAAAGTGGACATCTCCTAAACGCGCGCTTGATAGGTATGAGAGTGATACAGTCAAGAATTCTGCTAAGGCGGCACGCAAAAACCAGACACCGTGACATCTTCTGTTTACCGACGCAAAAATTTTCGATATAGAAGTACAACAAACAAATGTACGCTACAAGTTCTGCGGAATTTGGTAATACCATTCCCCGAGTGCAACATGGCCACCATGCTTCATTATTGATGATTTGGTTGGGAGTTTCGTATTTTGGCCCGACTGAAGTTCATTTCTGCGACAAAGGTGTTAAAACCAGAAAGTTTACCAAGACACTGTTTTGGATCCTATCGTAAAATATCTGCCTCAGACGCTCTTTCGACTCCCTCGGTGGGTTCCCGCGTTGTCGAGGCAGGGGGGCTCCGTAGCCGTGGCTTGGTCACACACGGTGACAATACTTAAGGACCAACTGTGTATTATAGGATTGCATAGTCTGCTACTATCTTATAGGATCGCATAGTCTGCTACTATCCGATAGGATCGCATAGACTGCTACCACAGATATTATAATACTACATACAGATACCCAATCCCATACAAAGAAATGACACCTCCCTAAGTCTGGCTATTGAGCTGGCTATTTTTTTTTCCTTCATTTTTTAACAGATGGCTGCATCAGCGACTCACTAATTACCAGATACTGTAGTTTTACAACACCATCTAGGATTCAGCCTAGATACTAGGTCTTATTGATGTTAGGTGGCATCGATACTACTTAGATAGCTATATCGAGATACCTATAGATTCTCCATCTCACATCGAGTATGACGTCGTAATTGTACCGTGCGCTCAAGGACAAGCATAATACAACAAAAATTATCTTGAGTTGGCGTAATTGTTTCATTAGTGTGATTGAGCTAGCAATTTTTTTAGCTTTAGTAGGAGACGACGTGTTTGCGAAGCCAAATAATTATGTTTTAATTTCATGCCATGCGGCACATGGACTACATACATAATAATTCGTGCAGCTGTAAATGCGTTTTTTCCTAAACGCGCTTAATTTTATTATCTGCTTTTGTCCGCGATAACTTACTAAAATCTAAGTGGTCGCTATGCGAATGTTACCATAAGTCATGTTTCATGTAATGTTCATGTTTTTATACTTTATTATCTACTCAAAACTATAAAATTGCTTGTAATCTAACCGGTAATAATGTTACTGCGACAAGGAAATGAAATTAAATAGGTAAATAGGTACTATGAGTAAGAAGAAACAATACAAGTAGGTACAAGCTATGGTATGAAGTACCTACCTACCTACATAAATAAAATAATAACGAACGGAATATTTTTATACAAATATTTTAATACTTACTTCAATCAAGTACAAAATAACAATACTGCACTGATAGAACGTTACAAAGTGATCAGTAGATAATAAAAGGTAGGTAATAAAAACATGACATGAAAACATGTGTCCCCAGCAAATATCACACCGTAGAAATATTATACCATAGAGCTATACGGATAGAGAAGCTATCGTAAACAAAAATCTTGGTCCATTTTGGAAAGAATTAATACTAAAGTTCGCTGCAGCGTTAAAACATTAGTTATGTCGTCTAACCAAACTATTAAAATATGAAGCGCTAGATCGCTTACAGAGTACAGTTTTCTCGCGACCAAAACATCGTAAGCGCCGGGTATTTCATGGCGCTTACGCGTTTCCTTCAACGTAGTGAAACAACGTGAAGCCCTTATAGATCATACACCGCAGAAGAGATACAGCCACGATACGGCTTTTGTACCCACAAAACTTCGTTAGAGTAAATTCATACTCTATTTCAAAATTTATGTGTTTATATAAATAAAAAAAATGTAAAGTAGAAAAGTAAAAGACCACTATCCACTAGCTACTACAGTGAAACAACACTATCTTTCCATTTCGTCACAGTTGTTAGTTTATTATATAATATGTTTTATTTGCTAAGTGAATTGTTTTTTTTTTTCAGATTTTATGTATTTTATTTTCTCTTCTACTCTTACACGTTGTCTACATCTATTTTTATCATTTGTCCTATCGCAGGTATGCTGGAAGAGATTTTTTGTCAGCATATTCTAAAGGATTACTACAAGAAATAGCTGACTTCTTAATAAAACGCTTCCAGCTTTAGTCGTATAAATATCACCAGCTCGAAAGTGTGCAGAGCACACAAACAAATATTTTGTAGGAAGCCACGTGTCTTCGCTTCTATACTTTTGAAGAATTTTTATCAATTTTTCTCTTTTCGGATGACCCGGATGAACAAAGCTGAAATATATAGGTATATATGTGAATGACTGAATGGGACGAGATCTTAGTAACAGCAAAAATAATGCAATATTACCTACAAACGTGCAAAGTTAAGTACGAATCTGAATACATACTAGCTCGCGTAATACCTAAGTGCTAACGAATGACCAAAATTATTTACGACAAAAAATGGCTAGTATTTAACTGAGCACCAGATCTAATGAAATATTGCACCAAAAAATACTTTTTACCACCAAAAATAATAAATGTGCACCAAATTTTTAATGCCAATTTCAAGTGAAATTATAACCAAAAATATTACATTTTGCTCGTATGTTACAGAAATAACACCATCATTAATGGTTGTTTACCCAAACATAATAAATAACCACCAAAATTAGAACCCCATTTAAATGTGAAACTGTGACCAAAAAATTATCTCCCCATGTTTAGCAAATTGAGTATTACTTTTTAATATATTATATAAAATAATTTCGAAATAAACTTTCACACTTTCACACTTTTCCCAGTAAATACTCGAATAAACATACCTAAACTTACCGATGAAACCAGACACCTGATGATTCGCTGACATTTCTTAATGTATTTTTGCAGTATCGAAATAATACGCACGTCGTCATATTTTCTGAAATTTGTCAAAATTATTTGTTATTATAAACTTTAGTTTATAATAACAAATAATTTTGACAAATTTAAAAGAAAGAACGTAAAATAATTATTCAAAAATATTAAACTGGTTTTAAAACAATTAAACAAATTAAAACACATTCTAAAAACACCACGTGAAGCCTATGTTCAGACGTTTATTTTTACCTACAACCGGTTTTGTAATGGAACATCTGCATGTTTTAGTCTATGATTGTAGATGGCGTGGCATTTAAATGAAGATTTATGTTTTCTCTTGTGGTATTACGATATTATTACTTATTTATTCACTTAAACAACAAATTATTTTACTTACTTGCCTTCTGAATCGTTATTTACGTCCAGGTTCACACTTTTCTTCGAATGATCGTATTTTAACCTATTATTAGCACCGCCTCATACGCATCCACTCTCCATGAATGTCAAAGTCGTACTACAGTAAGGTGTACGGATTGCAGTACAGTTCAGTCGAACACAGCGAGTGTTCGGATCGCGATATCTAGTGCGTAGTACATATATATCGATGTATTATACAGTAATGTGACTCGGCTCCTGTTCTCGAAATAATTACCTACAGCCGCGCGGTATGTAAACACGCGATAGGGCTGCCCGCCTACAGTATTTTAATTTTATTCTACCTAACACCATCACCTGCTTGAGTTTTAGTTTTGTGATTGTAAATTTTATATTTTAAATTTAAAAAAATAAACTGCTGTCCTTACAAATTTCAACACCTACCAACTTAGCCAAAATGTAAGGAACAGCTGACGAGTAATAATAATATCTTTTTTTATCTCAGCTTATTAACGTCCTCATTACCTACAGTACGGAGCAACTCGAAATAACAATTCTTTTCGTCACCCATCCGACGTCGAAATGCTCTGCAATCGTTACTTATAATCAACCATCTCATCGCGTGTGCACTACCTACAGCAATCAAATTCTCTAACTACCTACTACAAAATCTTATTTATAAAAGTAAATTATAATGTAAATCTTACTATGTCATTACCTACCATTTATTACTCTGATAATCATTTCGTAACGATATTTCATCTAACTCATTAAGTAGCTAAGTAAGTAGATAGCCTAGCTTAGGAAACGATCTACTAGTTTTTTTAACACGAGCTTAGGTGGGTCACTCGTGTGTCACTTATTTCACCCTATCCACTTATTTATTTATTCATCTAGATTCTAGGTATTTAAATCGGTGGAATAAGCGAAATACCTAGTTCCGACCGTTTGTATGAAGATAAAATACTGTATGATATTTCTACTGTGGCTAAAACGCTAAAAGAATTACGTTGGGGAATCCCCAGATCTTGTTATCGTCGGGGTAAAACAAAGAATACGTGACACATACAGCTATTTTCAAGTTTAGTGCCTATCAAATTATACACTCCCAGAGACGTGCTTTATGAACATAAGAAATAAAAACTTTATTCACATTTTTGACATAGAAACATGTGACAGTGGCCTGTTTTGAATTGGAACACTACGAAATGTCATATGTACACTATCATATAGTCAGAAGACCACAAAAGGATTCCTACGGTCGCGGTCGCGACAGCTCATTGGAAGACATGTCCGACTAGTTATAAGGAGATACACTTATGTACTTATTAATAAAACAACATGGGAATTGGTTCATTATTTTCATTATGTAGGCAATGATCATGTAGGTAAAAACTAGTACATATCGGAAAGTCTGTTTTTGTTTGATTGACACTTCGGTTTAATTAGTCTATGAGTTCTTTATGCCCCGAAGATAGCGAGGTCTGGGAATCCCTTTTGCACGAGCGGGCCTTGTTTCGTCAAAGTTGAATTTGTTGTTCATACAAAATTAAGACTTATTGCAACTGCCGAAGAGATGTTATTATTGTACATTGTTTCCGCATATTGTGAGACACAACGGCAACGACGGATAGCTGCGTGGGCACATTCACTTGTGTTTAGGGTTCCGTATCTCAAAAGGAAAAAAAACGGAACCCTTATAGGCTCACTCGTGTGTCTATCACAGCCGATTTGCTCCGAATCCAATGGGACGATTAAATTGTATACACGTATGAATTTTTGTGACCCAAACACGGAAGTGTATCGTAAATAAATGAATTTTGAATATGGGGTTCAATTTTGGGGGCAAATAAGAAAATTATTAAAAAAAGTTTTGCAAACTGTACCATGTGACATATCAAATTAAAGGGCTTACTGCTTACTGCTGTGGCTTACTGTGAAGGTCTCAAATATATATATAATTTTAAAATAAATTGTTTCAAAGTTATTTAAGAAAATAGACGAAAATTGACCATTCCCCCTTATCTCCGATAAGAGCATATTTTGAAATAAAAAATACAGAAAGTAGTTATATTATACCTATAGATTACAGGAAAACTTATAAGAAGTCTATGGTCTTAAAATATCATGATACATCTCTCAATATTGTGCGTACAAACTTACATTTGCACGTGGAATGTCTCCCATACATTCCAAAAGTCGGAATGTATGGCGGAACATATTTTTCAACCTTGGGATAAATTCATCCAAACAACGGAACCCTTCACTGTGCGTGGTCCGACACGCACTTGGCCGGTTTTTTCTATTCCGTGGTGGTAAAAGTGATGACAAGTTTAATAAAACGCCATCTATTGCAAATAGCTCTAAAACAAAATGCTTGACAGAAGGCTACTTTGAACTGTTTATAACATACTATTTGGTTCGGATTGAAGTAAAAGGCTTAATTTATCGTTTTTGTTGAAAATACGTGAAATATGAGTGTAAATAGATAAATCAACATTAAACAAGGAAGTTTTTATTTTTACTAATCTTACTTCAGCCAAAATCTGTCGTTTAACGCCTTTTAGTGATTGTTAATTTCATAATTGTTACCTATGCTGCCATCTATGATTTTTTTTTCAGGACTAATTATAATTTGTTCTAGTTGAGACCCCATGCTGCTACTATCCGATAGGATCGCATAGTCTGCTACTATCCCATAGGATCGCATAGACTGCTACTATCCCATAGGATCGCATAGACTGCTACTATCTATAAGATAGTCTCAAATATATATATAATTTTAAAATAAATTGTTTCAAAGTTATTTAAGAAAATAGACGAAAATTGACCATTCCCCCTTATCTCCGATAAGAGCATATTTTGAAATAAAAAATACAGAAAGTAGTTATATTATACCTATAGATTACAGGAAAACTTATAAGAAGTCTATGGTCTTAAAATATCATGATACATCTCTCAATATTGTGCGTACAAACTTACATTTGCACGTGGAATGTCTCCCATACATTCCAAAAGTCGGAATGTATGGCGGAACATATTTTTCAACCTTGGGATAAATTCATCCAAACAACGGAACCCTTCACTGTGCGTGGTCCGACACGCACTTGGCCGGTTTTTTCTATTCCGTGGTGGTAAAAGTGATGACAAGTTTAATAAAACGCCATCTATTGCAAATAGCTCTAAAACAAAATGCTTGACAGAAGGCTACTTTGAACTGTTTATAACATACTATTTGGTTCGGATTGAAGTAAAAGGCTTAATTTATCGTTTTTGTTGAAAATACGTGAAATATGAGTGTAAATAGATAAATCAACATTAAACAAGGAAGTTTTTATTTTTACTAATCTTACTTCAGCCAAAATCTGTCGTTTAACGCCTTTTAGTGATTGTTAATTTCATAATTGTTACCTATGCTGCCATCTATGATTTTTTTTTCAGGACTAATTATAATTTGTTCTAGTTGAGACCCCATGCTGCTACTATCCGATAGGATCGCATAGTCTGCTACTATCCCATAGGATCGCATAGACTGCTACTATCCCATAGGATCGCATAGACTGCTACTATCTTATAGGATCGCACAGTCTGCTAAGTGTTGTGCTCACTTTTGTGTAGATGTACGGAAAAGAGCTATTGTCGGCCACTTCAATATGCATAAGCATATGCATCGATAGCAGGTCTAGACTTGGGACGTTCCATTATTGATAAAGATGTATAAAATTAAGAATGGTCAGGTAGGTTACCCTAACCTACCCGTTACCTACTTACTTGTCAAACCGTCTCGTGTAGTAACTATAGCGCCAAAACCCCTGTGTTTCAGTGTTTAGTAAGACAGCTTTCGAACCATATAGACAAGCATGAATTGGTAGATAGATGACGAATCGACAAGTTGATCTACCAAATGTAACCTCTAGCCACCGCTCATTTAGCAAAATGTCAAGTATTCGCTACAATATCACTCCAGCTCCACCTCCCAGCACAGTGTAGCATTAATAAAATTAATAAGAAACAAGCTTAGCGATGATTGATCACGCTGGCTGCGACGCGGGCGCGGGCGGGAGTTGGCAACTTTTTGAATCAATCATGGGAGCAGCTGGCGCGGGCGCGGTTTATAATCACCGCGGTTTGTGTAGCTCGCAACTGAACGCGTAATTGATACAGTTTATTATGTAGTTACTATGAGGTATTGTACGTGTTGAGGCTGGTTGAAGGGTAATTGAGAAATGGGAGTAGTGCAAGTTGGATAATAATGTTCTGACCATTGTTGCGGTAGGTGAGTGGTGTAAGTTGTTGAATAGTTCATGCCATGTTGAACAGTTCATGCCATGTTGAACAGTTCATACCATGTTGAACAGTTCATGCCATGTTGAACAGTTCATGCCATGTTGAACAGTTCATGCCATGTTGAACAGTTCATGCCATGTTGAACAGTTCATGCCATGTTGAATAGTTCATGCCATGTTGAATTATTCATGCCATGATGAACAGTTCATGCCATGATGAACAGTTCATGCCATGTTGAATAGTTCATGCCATGTTGAATAATTCATGCCATGATGAACAGTTCATGCCATGTTGAATAGTTCATGCCATGTTGAATAATTCATGCCATGATGAACAGTTCATGCCATGTTGAATAGTTCATGCCATGTTGAATAGTTCATGTCATGATGAACAGTTCATGCCATGTTGAATAGTTCATGCCATGTTGAACAGTTCATGCCATGTTGAATAGTTCATGCCATGATGAACAGTTCATGCCATGATGAACAGTTCAAGCCATGTTGAATAGTTCATGCCATGTTGAATAGTTCATGCCATGTTGAATAGTTCATGCCATGATGAACAGTTCATGCCATGTTGAATAGTTCAAGCCATGTTGAATAGTTCATGCCATGTTGAATAGTTCATGCCATGTTGAATAGTTCAAGCCATGTTGAATAGTTCATGCCATGATGAACAGTTCATGCCATGTTGAATAGTTCAAGCCATGTTGAATAGTTCATGCCATGATGAACAGTTCATGCCATGATGAACAGTTCAAGCCATGTTGAATAGTTCATGCCATGTTGAATAGTTCATGCCATGTTGAATAGTTCATGCCATGATGAATAGTTCATGCCATGTTGAATAGTTCATGCCATGATGAACAGTTCATGCCATGTTGAATAGTTCATGCCATGATGAACAGTTCAAGCCATGTTGAATAGTTCATGCCATGTTGAACAGTTCATGCCATGTTGAATAGTTCATGCCATGTTGAATAGTTCATGCCATGTTGAATAGTTCATACCATGTTGAATAGTTCAAGCCATGTTGAATAGTTCATGCCATGATGAACAGTTCATGCCATGTTGAATAGTTCAAGCCATGTTGAATAGTTCATGCCATGATGAACAGTTCATGCCATGATGAACAGTTCAAGCCATGTTGAATAGTTCATGCCATGTTGAATAGTTCATGCCATGTTGAATAGTTCATGCCATGATGAACAGTTCATGCCATGTTGAACAGTTCATGCCATGATGAACAGTTCATGCCATGTTGAATAGTTCAAGCCATGTTGAATAGTCCATGCCATGATGAACAGTTCATGCCATGTTGAATAGTTCAAGCCATGTTGAATAGTTCATGCCATGATGAACAGTTCATGCCATGATGAACAGTTCAAGCCATGTTGAATAGTTCATGCCATGTTGAATAGTTCATGCCATGTTGAATAGTTCATGCCATGATGAATAGTTCATGCCATGTTGAATAGTTCATGCCATGATGAACAGTTCATGCCATGTTGAATAGTTCATGCCATGATGAACAGTTCAAGCCATGTTGAATAGTTCATGCCATGTTGAACAGTTCATGCCATGTTGAATAGTTCATGCCATGTTGAATAGTTCATGCCATGTTGAATAATTCATGCCATGATGAACAGTTCATGCCATGTTGAATAGTTCATGCCATGTTGAATAGTTCATGTCATGATGAACAGTTCATGCCATGTTGAATAGTTCATGCCATGTTGAACAGTTCATGCCATGTTGAATAGTTCATGCCATGATGAACAGTTCATGCCATGATGAACAGTTCAAGCCATGTTGAATAGTTCATGCCATGTTGAATAGTTCATGCCATGTTGAATAGTTCATGCCATGATGAACAGTTCATGCCATGTTGAATAGTTCAAGCCATGTTGAATAGTTCATGCCATGTTGAATAGTTCATGCCATGTTGAATAGTTCAAGCCATGTTGAATAGTTCATGCCATGATGAACAGTTCATGCCATGTTGAATAGTTCAAGCCATGTTGAATAGTTCATGCCATGATGAACAGTTCATGCCATGATGAACAGTTCAAGCCATGTTGAATAGTTCATGCCATGTTGAATAGTTCATGCCATGTTGAATAGTTCATGCCATGATGAATAGTTCATGCCATGTTGAATAGTTCATGCCATGATGAACAGTTCATGCCATGTTGAATAGTTCATGCCATGATGAACAGTTCAAGCCATGTTGAATAGTTCATGCCATGTTGAACAGTTCATGCCATGTTGAATAGTTCATGCCATGTTGAATAGTTCATGCCATGTTGAATAGTTCATACCATGTTGAATAGTTCAAGCCATGTTGAATAGTTCATGCCATGATGAACAGTTCATGCCATGTTGAATAGTTCAAGCCATGTTGAATAGTTCATGCCATGATGAACAGTTCATGCCATGATGAACAGTTCAAGCCATGTTGAATAGTTCATGCCATGTTGAATAGTTCATGCCATGTTGAATAGTTCATGCCATGATGAACAGTTCATGCCATGTTGAACAGTTCATGCCATGATGAACAGTTCATGCCATGTTGAATAGTTCATGCCATGTTGAATAGTTCATGCCATGTTGAATAGTTCATGCCATGTTGAATAGTTCGTGCCATGTTGAACAGTTTTTAATAACCGATGTATTTCAACGCAGGGGTCCAGAATCATGTACTGAATCCCTGGTAACAGGTTGTGTCGATGTTCCTGCCACCTTGTATACCTACGCGGTGGAATTTTGAGATGCAGGGCTAATAAGGGCTAATAATTTCATTAGAAATTACCTAACAGTAGCTAGGGAACGAATATGGCAGATAGATACTTTACAGATTTTACCATTTATAATATGATTATCATACTTACCTATATATATTATATATACGTAGAGATAAGCAGACAAATCAAATCAAATCATTTATTTTTGCAGAAAACACTGTTACAATGGTGTTATAAAACTTACATGTTTCAAGTGATTCTACCGTAAGGCATGCAAAATGTATTCAGTCAACTACTTTCAGATATTAAATTAATGCAATGCCATACAGATTAATTATTTATTTAATAATATTAAGTAATATCTAAATTATCTCAATGTCATTCGTAGAATTATTACAATATATATAACATAATAAATGCTATTACTTGGTATCACTGTGCGGTCTTAAGTTTGGAAAAATTATCGTTTAAGAAGTTTTTCAAGTTATCATAATTTACTAACTAAAAGTCTCTTTAGACTTTTCTTAAATAAGGCAGTATTAATTTCCCTTATTTCTTTAGGTAATTTATTGGAAATTACAGGACCCATGTGAAACACACTTGCACTGTGCATTAAAGCGGTATTTACTTGGCGGACATAGAGGCGCAATGCGTCACGTTGTTGCCTATTATTCATTTCTGAGGCTAATGTAAAAAAAAAATGATTTGATTTGATTTGACAATTAAGTATGAAATATTTTAATATAAGAACGGCTATTTTAATCAACTTTCAACAAAGCAAATCATTTAGCTTTGCAAACTTGTGTTCGATTCCCAGCAGTGGACATAACTTTGTTCTTCTTTTTTTACATTTTGGTAATTCCGTAAAATGCTGCAACTTTACCAACTAACCCGAAGTTTGCCTATTTCGTTTAATTTACGATATTTCGCGTTTGCTTCGTTTTTTCTTATTTTCTGCCATTTGGTATTAATTTTACATTATTAGGGAAACATATTTTTCATTTTTTTTATAATGGTAGCTCCATTATTACTCTGTTAGCTGTGCGACATAAATTGGTGTGAATGGGTCAAAATTTTTAGGGTCCTGTAACTTTTGCATCTCTAGTTACAGAAAACGTGTTTGCGTGCAGAACAAACGTCTCAAGGTAAGAAAATATTGTCTATTTTCCGTATGATTTGATATTTTTAAGAAAAGGACTTGATTTCATTAAAATAACTTAGTAGGCAATATTGTGCACTGTTTTGGAAACTTCAGTGACACAACTTTGCCTGGGTCTAGGGTTGTCACTTGTCGGATTTTACTAATTATATATTTTACATATGATTTCATTCAGTCAACATAACTGGCCACATGTGGTGTACTATACAATACACCTTAGCCTAACCATTTGGGCATTAGTGGCGTGATTTTGTGTTGTATTTAAGTAGGTACATATGTCTTAATTCTATTGCAGTCATAACTAGGAAATGGGAAACCAGGAGCTATATTATGCTGATAACTCAGTTGAAACAAAATTATTTCATCATACGAAGCCATAAGCAAAGGACAGTACATACTTATTTCGTTTTAAAATAAATTATAAGTTAAAACAATACTCAAACTACACTCAAACATACTCAAACCTAACGGTGATGCCATGTTTTTAAAACTTTTTGCTTATTATATTTGTTACTATGAGACATTATTCCCAAAAAAAACATCGCATTTGTGATTGTTTCTGTTTAATTTTTACCTACAGGAATAGCTACTGGGAAGTTTTGTAAAAAATTGGCTGTTGTTTTGGTATATTGTGGTGTCTTACGACTTCCACGCGAACGGAGGCGCGGGCCGAAGCTAGAAGCTAGTTCTTAACAAAAAAACATCACCATCATCTGCCTAGCCTGTTCCCAACTATGTTGAGGTCGGCTTCCAGTGTAACCGGATGTAGCTGATTACTAAAAAAACATATAAATAGGACTTAAAAAAATACGATGCCCTTTTCCGTCCTTATAACAGCACACCACATAGGTAGGTACCTAATAATAAAAAGTGCGAAACTAGAGTCGTATATCAATTCGCATAGGAACGTTTCCGAAGCTCCCACAAATAATGACTTATTTTTCCAATTTGCTCTTAACAAACACATTCGGCAAGTCTTGCCAACTTTACGCATAACTTGATGGAGTTGCTCGCAAACTTGCCGTTTGTCCGGCCCCCTTCAACTGGACCACATGTCGAGAACAGGACCCTACCTATTTACATGCAAATTGCTTGCCGTCGACAGATTTCTTTTCGATATCCCCCATCTTTGGTCTGCATAACTTTCGACACTATACATAATTCATTGGGGACGGACGCTGGCGATCTTTTTTTATTAGTTTCCTATTCAGATTTTACTTTGGATTACGCGGACCTGCTGAAAAGGATTTGATGCGATGCAAATGAATTGAAATTTGAATTTAGCGCCATCTAGTTGCTACATTTTACATTAGTTTTACAGTGCTTCCGGGAGATGGCGCTGTATGTCGTATTTCCTGACTGCATCATGGAAATGTAAAACAGTTTGTGATGAATATTAATTTCTGTACTTCTGTACTCTTTATTTCCTTTTAGCGCATTATGGAGCTCTGCGCGCCTCATCAAGCAAATTACGTCTTCACATCTCGGGGCTCAAAATTCATTTGCATTTGAAACAGTGAATGGTGAGCGGTGAAAGGTCCGCAATTTGCTCCGCGCTAAGAGATAGATAAAATTACTAACAATTTGAACAAACTTCGACGATTTCGTAAATTAAAGGTTTGTTCCTTAAAATTGTAATCCGTTTTTATTCTTTATGCAGAATTCAGAAAAAGTATGCGTATTTTTATTTCTTTTGATTTTTTTATCCATTTCCTGGCTTTTACCAGAACTGTTTTACCTGATTGTCGGTCTTCTACAGATTGTACTTCGGTGAGTGTGCTCCAGAACTCCACGACCTCATTCCTCCGGCCCCCTTCTACCATCGGACATCTAGACGCACTGCAGGTTACCATCCCTACATAGTTGCTATTCCACTAATTCCCACTAAGCGTTTCCAAATGTCTTTCATAATGCGCACAGCAAAGAAAGAAAGAAAGAAAGAAATCATTTATTTGCTAATAATGTAGGTATACATATAAGTTGGAATGTTTGTTAAGTGTCCCGATACATTTTACCTTACGGCATGCAACATATTAGGTTTGAATTAAATAGTACTATAGATACAGCTATCGATACGATTATTATTAGCCATAGTTAAATTTAATATGTAGTTACTGATCAGACTAAAACAAAAACAAAAAATTATAAAAACAATAAAAATAATCAGTTAATTAAATATAAATCTCTCGCAAATCATATAATGAAGAATATTTGTCATAATGTGTAATATTAATAAGCTTAATGTCAATATAATTCAAAACATTCACAATTATTACTATCTAGTTATAAACTTTACATAATCTGGTAATGTCAAAATCTGTTTGTCAAATTACAATATAGCAACAACCATAAAAAAATAATAAATAAATAACAATGTCATTATTATAATCTAAACCATTCGAAATTGCAAAGAAAACGTACATTTATCAATAACATTTTCCCATTTAAAAAGTCCTTAATTGTGTAATAGCATTTCTCCAGCAATAGTTTTGTTAATTGTTTTTTAAACATTTTTATGGGAAGGTCTTTTAAATGGTCAGGTAATTTATTAGGTATATACAAGCGGTCCCATGGATAGGATGCTATTTTTTAATAAGGCTGTTTTATGACCACCGGTATACAATTGGTTTTTATACTGGGACCTCATTGGTGCTATGCGTTGTCTTATGTCAATCATTGAGGTAAATAGGTGTTTATTTAATTTAACGAATAGGGCAACTTCTAGTATATATAAACAAGGTAATGTCAGAATGTTTAGGGATATAAATACCGGTTGACAACTTTCAGTAAACTTAAGACCTGTCATTGATCGAATACATCGTTTTTGGGCTCTAAATATTCGTTCCCTCTCACTGCAATTGCCCCAAAATATGACACCATATCTTAATAACGAAGCAACTAATCCATGATAGGCTATAACTAATGTATTTATGTTTAGTTTATTTGAGAGGTTATAGAGAAAAGAGTGGAACTCACTACCTGCGTCTGTTTCCGAGCGCAAACAACCCTAATCTCTTCAAAGTGAGAGTGAACAGGCTTTTTCTGGGTAAGCTCACTCCATCGTCGACTATGTCTCTGTCGCCTTCGACCTAGACTAGAGTCAAGAGCAAACCCATCTTAAATAATAAAAATAAAATGTAGTTACCTACCTACTTTTTTCACAAAAAAATGCGTTGCAATTACCTATATAGTTGGCCAAAACGAGATAAGCCTGGCAATACACGTGAAATTAATAAAATCAATTGATATTTTTGTCACTAAGTATATCATAGCTAATAGTATGTTTTCGCTTATGTACGACTATTTTAACGTATTTCTCATCTCCCGTATGGTCTAGTGGCTAGGATACCTGGCTTTCACCCAGGAGGCTCGGGTTCGATTCCCGGTACGGGAAAATCTTTTTTGAATTTTACTTACCTTGCTACTAAAATTATTTTGTGGGCGTAGACTTTTTCTTCGTTGGTTCCGAGGATGAAGACGATATCTGCAGAGTCTTGGTCTTCCGACAGTCGCTGCAAGTCGCGCAGCAGGCCCGGCAAGCCGGCCCGCTCAACCGACGCAGTGCAACAAGTGCCCGTCACCCTATTCGCCATTGGCACTGGCTGCTTCTTTTTGATTGGATAAATTTTGACGAGCTTTTGTGACGTTTTTCTCTAATCTGTTGCCGGTCAACAGCAAGCAGAAAGATAAAAATAAAGTTTTCAACGACCACTGAGATACACAATGATAACAAGGAAAATAGCACTTGTACACAAATACTGTGAGTAAACTGTGAAACTAACTGACACGATTACCACAAGCAAACAAACACATCACAGTTTGTCACTACATTTACTTATTTATAGAAAACATTAGATTTGCAAATCGTAAACTCAAAACTTAGCTTGTCAACATAACCTCAATCACTTTGCTTCTACTTCAAATAACTTGAACTTGACTAAGAAATTGTTTTCCAACTGCGCTTAGTGTCCACAGAGCTTCGTATTGAGGATAAAACACTGTGTTTATTGTGTTTCGGGTTGAAGTCGGCCTCACAGGTACTAAACAGGTTTTCATTAAACTCAGGTAGACGCTTCTATTAATATTTCTATCTTTGTCATTCATTGTTTGCGTGTTTATGTACCGCATGACTATTTCGACTGTTCAATCAAGAGCCTCCGTGGCGCAATTGGCTAGCGCGTTCGGCTGTTAACCGAAAGGTTGGTGGTTCGAGCCCACCCGGGGGCGTTCTTTTTTGTTGAATCTTGTGACAATATTTGTAGAGTTCAATCTCATTGTGTGTGTGTAATATTAGTTATCTTTTTGTTTGCCAGATGCTCATCTTTTTTAGGTACGGGTTTTCTAATATATATATATATATACACAGAGTGGCGATTAGGTTATCACATTCATTGAAACATGACTGTGGTCCCCTGCGTTGAAATTTTTTGCCGGTTATTATAAAAAAAAAAATGCTATTCCATACATTTAGACCACGTAGGTATTGCACTTTTGTAGGAAACAACAGTTTTTTTTTATAATAACCAACGAAAAATTTCAACTCAGTGGGTTCCAGAATCATGTACTGAATATGTGGTTTCAATCAATGTGTGAGAACCTAATCACCACTTTGTATATACAGGGTTATTGGTATAACACCAACAACCTTTTAAGGGGTCATTGTACTCATCATTATGAACAACTTTTACTATGGGGCCAAACCTGAAATCGTGAAAAAAAATCAGCTGTCTGGGCCCCAAGTCTGCTATTTTTTACAAATTCGTCATTCCAATACGATCCCATTGTCATTTAGCTAAAAGTTCGTAATCTGCTAAATTCATAATGGTCGATCATTGATAGGTCAGTGGTCTCGTAATAGAATCGAGGTACTGATCAAAGAAACTGTCAAAATTTTAGCAGATTACCTAAGTCAAAGTCAAATATTTATTTGCATACTAAGTGTACATTTTGTTGTTGTTTTCAAATGCAGGTACTTACAACTTAGCGGCCTTTTCCAGGCATCGCAAACTTGAGGGCTAACTAGCAAACATTTAAACTATAACGACACAATGAAATTCATAATTACCTTCTATCATTAAGTAGGATTAAATCTAATTATTTAGGTCATAACATTTTGGCGCATGCACATTCTTATAATTACTTAACTCTAATTGTGTATAATGTCTGCGTGCGAGGCTATGTGTATACCTACGATATCCCTTGGTAATATAGGTGAACGTAGTAGAAGCCTATGGCATACCTAGTTTTTCTTTTTGTTTTGTCAGTCTTTCATTTGTCATTATGTACGAGATTAGCATTTTAAGCCATTTCTTTCAATGGAGTGTCAGTGGTTGACCATTGGAAAGTCATAATGACGCCATTATATTAGTAGATTACAAAACTTGTCAAAATCAACAATTATGAAATCAATGACAGACCATTCTGACACTATTGTAATAGCAGACTTGAGGCCCAGTACATTTTGACGGATTATGTGAACATAAATGTAGTGAACAGCTAATTAATAATAATAAAAAAGCTCTCTGTGGCTATGTCTCATCAATTTTGCGTTATGGCATAATAATATGGGGTAATTCTGTAGAACTTAACAGAGTGTTTCGAGTTGGACAAATCAATGGACAGCAGGCTGTGTTCCATTATTCAAAACATTAAAAATATTACCACTCCCAGCACTGTATATTTTTGAATTTGTATTTTTGTGTACCAAAATATGCATGACCAAAGTTTATAATAATCTACCAGATTGTTTTAAAACACTTAACTTTAAGACATTTAAATGCAAATTATTCAAATATCTTTTAGGTAAATGCTACTACTCGACTAATGATTTTATGAATGAAAAGTTGACGTAAATATTAGGAAATAATTTTATTCTCTTCTATCTCTTTGACTCGATTTAATCTTTTTGACATCTCCACAATTTATGTTTACTTTTGACTATTTTGCAATTTGAATGATATACTAGTTTATTTAATTCAATGCTATATCTGCTTATTAAACTAACCACAACCCTGATAATGTATTTGTACGCCGGAAACGGCAGAATATTATGAACTTTTAAAAGTATTTAACAACCCTGTAACAGTATTCTTACAAATCAATGGACTATTACTATTATCTTTTTGCCTAAACCACTAAAACGATCATCCTGAAATTTTGTATATACGTTGTCAGGTGTACAGGAACAGACATAGGGGACCTTTCATCCCGAAAAAAGTACCTACTGTTCCCGAGGAAAACGGCAATAGCGATCTTATGATAATAGATGGCGCCACGTGTCTTTTAAATCATGATTGAATTATACAAGTTTTTTTTAATTTACTTATTACATTTTAAGAGTCTAGTGTCGATAGACCGGTTTTTCTTCCTCCTAACTATCCTCTCACTCACTTTAGCATTTATAATATCAGTTAGTTATATTATAAATGCGAAACTGAGTTTGTTTTGTTACGCTTTCACGCTAAAACGGCTAAACGGATTCGGATGAAATTGGCACACGGGTAGGCCATAACCTGGAAAAGGACATCGGCTACTTTCTGTCGACATACCAACCACGCGGGCGAAGCCGCGGCCGGAAGCTAATACCAAATATAAATACAAATATCCGTGCAGATGTTTATTGAAGTTTTTAAGGGCTTCATTAAGCACACATTTAAAATAACCAGATAATGATAACTAGGTAGTAGCGGTTTAGATAAAGATTAAAAGACTTGATAACAAGCCGAATACCTACATACTGCCTGCGTAAACTGTCTGTGTTCAATCGGCTACCTACTCTAGTTCTGATGGATACCAAACAAATATGTACATTGAATTTGCAGCTGTCACCTAACATTCAAAACCGCGCGATAATGCCTCACGCGGCAATGGCTCACAAATTCACAATTATTCGGTGCCAAAGCGCAACTGTACGGTATTTAGCGCTGGGAAGTTAACTCGCAGATCGTAGACGTGACAGTTCGGAAATTGCAAGCCGTCAACGGCCGACACGAGCCGCGCGCCCCCACGCCAGGCCTCGGGTTGTCGGCCATGTCCGTCAAACTTCGGCGCAACGGTCATGGCGCGGTTTAAATTCGGAATTGTGTTTTGAATAATGGAGATGCGAACTTTATTTAATTGTGTTGTTCAATTAAATGGTACTTTATTATAAATATTATGGTTTCATTTATTTAAGGGGGTGATGCCCTATCTCCCCAAGTTCCAAGTTCTCCAAAATGATTTTTCATACATTCATTCCCAACATCCACAAAATATAAAATTAAATTATTTGTAAAGTTCACACTTGACCAATCCTCGTACTGACATGTCCAAAAGTGTTAGAATAAAATAAAAAGCAATAGTTGCTTGACAGATCGTGGGGTAAAGAAATACTCAGGTTAGTGACGCACTCAGTATATATTTTCGGGCAGCACTTCCACCTTAGAATGCAAGTTCACAATGGAATCCAATTTACACAATCCTTCTACTTTTATATGACTCAGAGACGCCGTTACAATACAATTTAACTTAACAAATATATGATACATCTGGTATGTTATTTTAACCGACTTCAAAAAAAGGAGGAGGTTCTCAGTTCGTCGGAATCTTTTTTTTTAATGTATGTTCCCCGATTGCTCGAAGACTGCTGGACCGATTTGGAAAATTCTTTTTTTTTTTTGAAAGGGTATACTTTCTAGTTCGTCCCATTGTCATCAGGTCAGGATCTGACGATGGGATCCTGGAGAAATCGACGGAACTCTTCAAATATTATAGGCACACCTAAAGCGATTTGGGTATTTTTTATAGCAACCCGTGCATTTGTTCTTGGAAAGCACCATTTCCTGATCACAGATGAAAATCACAGATAGCCACCGGAACTACTCAATAATAAGTATTTCAAGGGTTGCGATTCGATAAGGTACCTACTTTAATAATTGCTAAGTAAATTATGATCGTCACAATGCTTATGGTGATATGGAGTTTTCCTGGTACTGACCAGGAGAACTCTGCATCGGGAAACGAAATATTTTATAAAAGGTGATGAGCAGTTGACATTAGGATATTGTGTATTTTTTTAATTTTGTAGGGTTTTTTTGGAAGTCAGTTGATTTTTTTGAAAAAAACTTTTTATAAAGACTAAAAATTATTCAACTGTTAGTACAAGCATTAAATAATTAAATTAGAATTATAGTGAATTAAATAAATTAATATGATTTTGTATTCAAGTCAATAATCGCCATTCTCTAATGACGTCACTACTGGTAAGTATGATATTTTAAATACAACAATTACGTTATTGATCTTTATTTACAATTATTTCATAGTACTGGTTCTATTTGTTAATAAAGAGATATTACATGCTCCCATTATTTATAATAAATGTAAATATATTAATCATAGGGATGTGACGTATGTAGCGAGAAGGTGTCAATGGGGCCGGTGATTAAATTACATTTAAATTAATCTTAATTTGGAAGATATATTTTCTCTATGTATAATTCGTGCTATGTGTTTTCAGATGATTTCGGGATATATCCAGGGTGTGTTAGGAATGTATCCGAGGGTCACTCACCTCTTGGATAAATACACAAACACACACATTGCACAGAAACACATTATACACATACACATTGGACACTACATCAACCTCCAGGTCTATCCAGGTTGATGTAGTGTAAGGGAAGAATTTAGGGTGTGTTGGAGATATATCCAGGCCCAGCAAGCAATTCTTTAGCTCAGGAAAATTATAAGTAAACACATCCTGTAAAATAATCACATTTTAATTGTAAAATTTAAAAAGAAAAAATATACTTCTCGATATCACAGCATTTGAAAGATACATTGAAACTAAACTTCAAACTAAACTTTTAACGACTTCAAAAAAGGAGTTATTAATTCGATATGTATTCGTATATTATTGGAACTGCAATATATTCACATAAATGATAATCTATTAGGGCTTCCAAACAAAATTTTATAGATGTTTGTATGTATGTATGTTTTTCCACGCATTTCTAGTAATAATAATAGCCCCACCGCTGTATCTCTACGTTGACGTCGTGGTGGAGCTTGCGCGCTCCGAACTTTAGGTCTGTGCCGGTAGAGTTTACTTTGCCGGAACAGGTCTAGGATGAGGAGCCAGACCAAGAGAGATACAGAAACCCGCAGGGCAGCATGTGGCGAGCTGTTGGGCAGTAGCGACCCCACGGACCCTCCCGGGTGAAGTCTTGTTCTTCACCCCTGGCTTGCCTTTATTGGCCGGCTGGAGTGAACACTGACGAGGAACAGAGCTCCCATCTCTTTCTTGCCTTTATTGGCCGGCTTGAGTGGAGATTCGCAAGAGCAAACGTGCTCGGGGGAAGGAAGTATTCCAGTAAGATGCTTGTAGGGATCTTGACCGTACTTCCGGGATTGTCCTGATAGCCGTGGAATACCTTTCCACTCCTCAAGCACCTCAGGAAGTGTTGTCGCTACGTCACTATGTGCTAGCGGCCGTTTCTGGGGGCCCATTATTGAGTGTGCAAGTCACCCCGTGCCATTTCATTCGTGTATTACATATAACATATGTCCTGCAATAGCCCTGCACCAACCGGGGGCTGTCGTTGGGTGGTCTCGAGGCGGTCCCGAGAATTGTAAAAAATAAATAATAATAATAAACATTTATTTCTCTTCCACAAAGGTGCCGTAAAAATGTGTAGAATATAAGCGGCCGCTTAATCCTTTGTGTCTAGGTATCTGCACACTAGGAAAACCTGTCACACAGATTACCAACCCCCCCCCCCCACACACAGTGTTTGAGTATGTGATCTTAAAGATAATTATTATTATTTATTGAATTAAAAGTCAACACGGACCAATTATAAAATACACTAATACAAATTCAATACAAAAATACACAACAATACAAGTCATCATCATTCTCCTGTCCTTTTCCCAATTTATTTGGGGTTGGCGCAACATGTCTTTTTCTTCCATACTTCTCTATTAGTCGTCATCTCGGTAGTCACTCCCTTTCTGGCCATAATATTAACAAATTATTTTAACCTTTGGTAGAAGAACAAAGTAAACAAAAAATAAAGGAATAAAAAGATATGATTGAAGTGTGTGGTATAGTGTAGTGTGGTGTGGTGTAGTGAGGTGGATGTTGTTTGGTGTGGTGTGGTGTGGTGTGGTATGGTATGGTATGGTGTGGTATAGTGTGGTGTGATGGGCACTGATGGGCAGGCTGAAAACACATTTATCCTAAAACAATTAGGAGGCTTTCAGTGCTATCGTAATCAAGGTTCAGTAGATACGTGGTGAGAACTTGCTTGCACTTTGCTTTAGTGAGAGGGTAAATTTTTTAAATAGAATTTATTTTATTGTATACGTATAAATAACTGCTGAGGAAACAAAAGTTGCGGTGCGAAAGACTACTTTTACAAAGCTGAGTGGAACATGCGTTTATGAGCCTACAAGGATGGGATGTAGATCAAGGAAGAATGTTTACGCAAGATTGTTGGAAAGATAAACAGTGGTCCATATATATCGATGGGTCGAACAGTAAGGAGCTTGCACTTATCGTAGAGTTCAGAGGGTGACAAAACGGTAAAGAATGGGCCACCTTGAGCACTGCTCTTTGTGCTCGCTCGATTTTAATCATATACGATTTAGAGGCACCACCCCGAACAGAGATGCAATAGTTTAGTACAGATTGACAAAGTGCAAAGTACACTGATTTAAGAACCCGTCGTAAGTTTTTAAAAATGAAGATTATTACTAGTTGTACCCAAAGCTGACTCCCTCAGCAACAGAACAATACAGTTTTATTTCCACCCAGTAGTTCCGTGTCCCATGTCCATGCTGACCAGAACAGACACTGCGAAACTGTGTCTGTTCTGGTCAGCATGGACATTCTGGTCACAAGAATGCAGCCACAATGTTCCGCAAACGTATTCTGTATTTAGTTTAGCATTACTATTGAACGCATCACAGCTTCCATTGCTCGGTTGTGAGGAATGTGTGTACAGCAGTCGGATCGCGCCGGAACGGCAGCCGGGCGGCCGTCATCTGGCGTCATCCGGCCAGCTGCATTATTCAATTGTCATGCATATGGTGACTCCAATTCCATGGATTGTTAGTTTACATCACATTTAGTTCAGCAACGAACAAACAATGCCTAATAAAGCAAAAGGGCGCAAGTATTAGTTTTCTTCTTACAACGCTCCGTATCTGAATAATTATTAAAAATAGATTAAGTGATCGTATCTATTGTTTCTTGTGCTCAATTCAAAGTTTACAAGTGCAAAAACATTATATAAACTAAATAACTAGTAGCGACGATCTAAATTGTGAAGTGTGTTGTGAAGTGGCTAATAGTGGGAACAAAACTTGATGAAACAATCTTATCTCGTGGTCTAAAGGTATTATTACTGGACCAACACAACAATTTCGTTGGTGTTTCCCGTGTTGCTAGAGTAGTGAAGCGTCTAATTGTGATTGCTGGCTGCGCCTTTTGCTATATTAAAAACTCAATCGCTTTATCAAAACTGCTTAGTCATTTCAACAAAGCTTAAACTTGTACCAGAGCCATCTGTTATCGAATAGCGGAATTACTTAGAAAACTATGGTAGCTATCGACCGCAACTTTGATTTGTCGTGATCCTAATCTGAACCGATTGCACCTAGAAAGCATAGAGGGCAATAGTAGTAACTCCAACGCTTGAAGACACCAAGAAAGCGGTGCAACAAGAAAGTTATAGAGGGTGCCCATAGTACCTGTGTTTCCAATATTTCTATACTTCGATCGTAATCCCTTTGGTCACTCATTATGCAGTGTTGTAGTGATACATCATCAGCGGTCAACAGCATCCTCCAGTGCTCTGCATGTGGTGGTAAATACCACTACGAATGCTTGAATGTGACATCGCAGCAGTTTACAGCCCTGAACAACGAATACAA
Source organism: Dicycla oo (assembly GCA_948252095.1). Lineage (NCBI taxonomy): Eukaryota > Metazoa > Arthropoda > Insecta > Lepidoptera > Noctuidae > Dicycla > Dicycla oo. The sequence goes on along the minus strand of OX411720.1, from coordinate 31,129,365 downwards.
GGCTTCCTGGAAATGCCCAGCTTGTTGTAACATTACTAGACGTGCTAGGTCAAACGTAAATACGCCTGTGCGCAGCTACACTGAGCTCCCAGCTGATGACCTTTCTATGGATGTGTCATGTGATAACTTGGACCACGGTCCTATTAGCTCATCCACCAGCGTGGACAATAAAACTGTGGTCACAGAAAAGTCATTGAAGCCTAATACTAATACAGACTTTGAATCGTTCACAGCTAGTCTGAAATCAACCCTAAGTCAATGGCGTAGTGACATGAATACAGACATGCGTCAGTTGCGCGACGATATTAAGTCAACCCTAATAGATATTCAGAAGGAAATGCAAACACTACGTACAGAGCAAATCCTCTTAAAACAGCGTGTCTCTGATCTCCGTGATGACGTCATAGTACTTCAAAGTAGTGCCCAGAGCCAGTCAGTGGAACACGATATCCTACAGAAACGTGTTGACGAACTGAGCAGTACACACGCACCAGCTGTGTCGGAGCTGTTAATCAGTAACTTGGAAAATAAGATCGACGTATTGGAACAGCAGGCTCGGCAATGTAATGTAGAAATATGTAACGTGCCAGAGAGGCGCAATGAAAACTTATCAGTGATTGTCCAGGCTGTAGGAGGTGCACTTAAGTCTCCTGTCTTACTGAATGACATTGTTTCGGTGCACAGGGTGCCCCACGCACACCAACAAAGCACACGACCAAAAAACATCATTCTTAAATTCGCTACCCGCCTACAGAGGGACAACATGCTTAGCGCGTTCCGTAAAGCTAATTCATTGAAGACTGACCAAATCGGTGTCACTGGCACATCCACGTCTATTTACGTTAATGAGCACTTAACCTTACGGAAGAAACAGTTATTTCGTAAAGCCCGGGAAGTCGCTAACAATCATAACCACAAATTTGTATGGATCAGAAATGGTACCATACTGGTGCGCGAGCGTGAGGGTGAAAATGCATTCGCAATACGTGGAGAAAGCGATCTCAATAAAATTAAAACAAAATCAGCTGAATAACTGTTTCTTCTTAACAAGACTCCACTGCACTACTACTGTTTACTTCCGGTGTTTTTCACCTACGTTAAAATTAATATTATTTTTTCCATGTTGCATGTATGTAATTTTAGTTATCTTATTATCACCAATTTTAGTTTTTATACTTCTAGTTTTAATTTTAATTTTTTATTTTTTTAAATATTTAATTTTTTTAATATTCTCTCTATTCTCCAGTTATTTATACTCAATTTTAAGTACTGTCATTAATCTAGACTGGGACTCAATGTTTATTTTTATATTGCATCTTATTTCAACATATCTATGCGAACTGAGAATACTGACTGTCTTTTGTGAGTACAAATTAGCCGATTATTGTTTGTATCTAACTGCGATGTTGGCCATTCTCGATCATATCTCATGTGGGCTCATGTTGCCGGGCTTTTCTGGTTTGATTTGGTTACTACTTAAGTGCACCACATTTGTTGTTTTATATGTATTTGTAAGGGGCTGTGATTATGGATAGTAGCGACCAAATATCAATATACTACCAAAACTGTAGAGGTGTAAGAACCAAACTGCACACCTTGTTTGTAAATATTTTATCGTTTTCATATGACATTATAATTCTAACTGAAACATGGCTTGTGCCCGATATTGCTAGCGTTGAGCTCGTGGATCCTCGATATGTTGTTTACAGATGCGACCGAGATCGTAACACCACAAAAAAGCGGGATGGCGGAGGGGTCCTCATCGCAGTGTTGCGGGAACTTCGGTCGTGTTCACTTTATGTTTCTAATCACTCGCATAATGACTCCACCACCTGCATTGAGCATCTCATGATTGGATTTCCAAGTAAAAGTAATAGCTCAAAAAGGCATGTTATTAGCGTAGTATACATACCACCTTGGGCGAACGCTGATACTTATAGCTCTCACTTCGACACACTGCTGGACTTATTAAATGAACCTGACGTGATGAGTGCATTCATTGTTGGAGATTATAATCTTCCGGATATTACGTGGCAGGTTGCCCTGACCGGTAGTCAGCAACAAATTACTGGCATGACTTGCACAGGTCCTTCACCTATATGTTCAGAGCTACTACAGCTAATGTCAGCCCTGGATGCCTACCAGTATAATAGCATCTCCAATGGAAATGGTAAAATTCTTGATTTGTTCATTTCGAACATAATCAGCACTTTAAGCCCTCCAATAGACCCCTTACTACCTATAGACCCACATCACCCTCCGTTTGTTGCAAAAGTCCCCATAGGTATATCAATTCAAACCATAAAAAGAAAACCCATGAAAAAATACGATTTCCGTAAGGCCAATTATGATGTTATCAATGAACAGATCAATGTAATCGAATGGTCGGTCCTGTTGGATCATCTTTCTTCCGAAGAAGCGGTGGAAAAATTTTATGACGTGCTGAGCGACATTGTTTCACCGAACGTTCCTTTGGTGAAGTCTCGAGCGCTTGACTTTCCCGTTTGGTTTTCTCCTCACTTGATTAAGACTTTCAAAAAGAAACAGCGCCTTTGGATAAAGTGGAAGAAGTTTAAAAATATTAAAGACTATAATATGTTTTCTGAACACCGAAAAACTTTTAAAGAAGACTGTAACAATTGCTATTCCACCTACATTAAATCCGTTGAGGATAATCTAACTTCCAATATTAAATGCTTTTGGACTTATATATCAAATCGCAAAGATAAATCAGGCATCCCATCTACGATGCATTACCAAAACCTTAAGTCAAGTGCTCCAGACTTGGTTTGCAATATGTTCTCCGATTACTTTCTGTCAGTATTCGAACCCGCATCGCCCACGTTGTCGACGTGGACACCGCCATCTCGCTGTGACGCTGACATCTTAATCGACAACTTATGTATCGAGGAACCTAAATTAATTCGAGAGTTGAAAAACCTCGACCCATCCAAAGGGGCTGGCCCTGATGGATACCCAGCTCTGTTTTTTAAGGCTACTGCTGATAGCATCTATAGACCGCTTCATATAATTTATAATAAATGCCTGTGTGAAGGGGTGTTTCCTGAAATATGGAAACGAGCCAATATAACGCCCGTACACAAGGGAGGCTCGAAACATGATATTGAACAATATCGACCAATTTCAATTCTGTCGACCTTGTCCAAGCTATTTGAAAGACTCGTACATAACGAAATCTATCCCGTCCTGCACAACGTATTAATACCTGAACAACATGGTTTTGTTAAACACCGATCTACTGTTTCCAATTTACTAATCTTCACCAATTATCTTTTTGAAAACATGGATAGACGTTTGCAAGTGGACGCTGTTTACACAGATTTCAAAAAGGCCTTTGACAAGGTCGACCATGAAATTTTACTTAATAAAATTGCATATAATGGCATTCGGGGAAACTTGCTCCGGTGGTTTTCATCCTACATTAAAAATAGAACGCAAAAAGTTGTTGTGAGTGGCCATCAGTCTGATACAGTGTCTATAACTTCTGGTGTCCCACAGGGCTCAATTTTGGGACCACTCCTATTTAATATTTATATAAATGACATTGGGAAATGCTTCTTAGGTACTAAATTTCTTATGTATGCTGATGATTTGAAAGCCTTTAAAACTATTACTACTATAGAAGACTGTTTAAAGTTTCAAGACGACTTAGATAGACTCTCAGCATACTGTCTTGACAACAAACTACACTTAAGCGTCTCCAAATGTCATTCTATAAATTTCACAAAAAACAAATTTATCACCAATTTTAAGTATAGGCTAAATAATGCCTTGCTGAGCAGCACCTCTGTTGTAAGAGATCTTGGTGTTCTACTGGATAATAAGTTATCGCTTAATCAACACGTAGAAAATATAGTTAATAATTCATTTAAGATGTATGGTTTTGTCATGAGATCATCTACCGAGTTCAAACGGCCCTCCACCTATCTTTACTTATACAAGACGCTTGTACGCTCGCAGCTCGAATATGCGGTCCCAATCTGGAACCCGTTTTATAAGAAATATATAGATATGATCGAGAAGGTCCAGCGTAAATTCCTTCGCGCCATGTACTATAGGTGCTGTAAAGGGTGTTTGTCATATTCGCAATTACTAAGCAAATATAATATGTTAACATTAGAATCTAGACGTAAATTTCTGGAAGCCAACATACTACATGGTATTGTTCATAATCACTTCGATTCCATTGATCTCACGAGTAAGTTATGTTATGTGGTCCCCCGCACTGTCTATAAGCGTAGTGTTCGTGCAGGTACATTGTTCGCTGTAAATACCTGTCGGACTAATTCAGGACTGCGTTGCCCTGTTCGTCGCATGGTGGAATCGTATAATTGCAACTTCATTGACATTGATATTTTTCTATGTTCCAAATCGAAATTTAAATCCAATGTTTTTAAAATTTTATCTAATAATAATAAGAAATAGTGTGAGTCCTTTATTCTAAATTTAATATATTTCAATTATAATTCCTTTATTTTTTTTTATTTGTGATAATAAGGAGCAATCCCAAATTTTTGATACATGTATGTATGTATGCACATGTATATCGTGTGTAGCCTAGCAGCCGGGAAGGGATGAGCGACGTTTTTTTTTTTTTGCGAAATCGACTTGTATAACGAAATAGCCGCAGAAAAAAAAAGCCGAATCTAACCATATATGCAGGACGATTTCGCAAAGGGGTGTCGCTTGTCCCTTTTTGGCTGTTGGGCGTCGATGTATGTATGTGTGTATATTTATGTATATGTATATATATATGTATTAATAATTAATTACTTGTATTGTATTTTAATAATCATTTATTTTCTATTTTATATATCTGAGTAATGCTAATCTAGTGGCACTTTTTAGATTATCTTAATTTTGTTAACATGCGGATAATGTAGTGGGCTGCAATATTGTTAATACTACTTATGAGCCTATATTATTGTTACTTGTATACTTTTTATATTGTAGCTGTTTATTGTCCCATATTAAATAAAATAAAAATAAAAAAATAAAAATTCGTATTTGCACTCTATGTCGGAATGGGTTTTTAAAATTCTATCGAATTATGCGCGAAATTCGCGTTTGAGGCATACATTTTAATGATGAGCGAGGCCATTGGAATTATATGAAAATGTAAAAATGATTTTTTTGTGGGAATTCTTTATGTATGAAGCAAGGATGCGCATTTATTGTGAAGAGATTAGACAAGTTGCATTCTGACCATTAATCTGCACAAGAGAATCTACTGAGTCCGGGACAGGATTTATAGCTAAAAATGAGAGCACATTAACCTAGAATTGCGCAACAAGCTGGCGCGGTCCGATATCAGTACACGGACTATCATAATTATACCGGGGCGTTTATTTTAACAGATGTACCAATATTTCATGGCCTGCTAACTGCCTCGTCGACAAATATATTGCGCTCAGCAGTCTGGTTTCTGTGAACGTCACCATACATTAGTAGGATTTACTAAATAATTGTAAAATAAGAGAGCCTGTATGTCGATAATAATTCTATCAGTTTGTTTTCACTGCGCCGGAGTGGCGCGGGAACTGCGTTCCAACTGCGTTGCTGACGCGTTTATGTTTCTATTGATTTCAATATATTTGCCCTTTATTTATGGGTGTCAAGGTTAATGTTTGGTGTAACACCGTGTTCCTTTAAGTGGAGTTTAAGTAAACAGTTGAAGACAATGTCGAGTGATTGATGGGTTCTCCATCGTAGCTTGATATCTGGAAACCGGATGAGGCTGGCTGTGGACCGAACCGGATGAGTTAATCATTAAATGATAATATTTATGTCCCTTGGCTTTTCACAGACGTCAGAAACCAGTGCCCCAATTGCGGAACACACTTTCTTTCACGATCTGAAGTATTTTCATGGAAATTCCTTTTCCACTGCTTCTTATGTTTGGAAAATTCAACACTTAACATGCTCTACAAATAAATAACGCAATGAATGTTGTTGAGTTGTCAAAATGAAAGATATTGACATTGTGTATTACACATTTACGCCGGAGCCGCAGAATCCTCTCGGTTTCAATCTAATCTAGTGCGAAACCCCCTTGAACAGTTTCTGGAGATTCTTGGTTTAGGCTCTGACTTGCACATTGTTCTGCTTAGCAACTGATTAGCGCAATGTTATATAACACCATACAAATAACTAGAACTGTAAGTCTATCACAAAATAAATAAACAATCAATACCGTAACGGAAATCCGACCCTAACTAAAAATAGTTGAATTTAATAAAAATAAAAATCAAACATCGCTATCATTCACGACGGTCTCTGTTCAAATATATGCGATTGTATCAATCACTGTCGAGGGCCACTGCCCAAAAATTCATGTTTGTTCAGATAATATCGTCAATAAGTGGATTATGGTCATTCTGACCAGCACATCCCGTGTTTGTTAACACGTGTAACACGAGATAGCGACTGGTTCAGTCAACAAACTGTTTGTCCATTCATATCTTCGGGTTAAAGTGGTCGTTCATGATTCAATGTCGTAAACTCAGCGGTAATACTGAAGTGGTATTATTATTTATTATTTTATAATGTTTGTGGTGATTTGTGGCTTGTATTACAGGGGTGAGCGAAATTGGGGCGAGCAAAATTGTATGAGGTCAATTGATTTGATATTTCGATGGTTATACAAAAGTGTCACATATTTCTGTGGCTTTTCGTGCCGGGAGAGACTTCCGCGATCATTAAACGAGGCCTCGCAGTCGTAGCACAACAAAGCAAACATCCCAATCAAAGTCAAACAAATTCCACAATTAGCACTAGGGCTGAACAATCAAATTCAACGCGCCGAAGACAACGAGCACGACGAGGGGCCTCATTGTACAGAAATAAGAAACCAATTAAAGCTGAGTTCTAAACGTCACCTAACCGTTGAATATGAATGGCGGTCGGGTCGGGGCGAGTGGAGCCACGCACTCGGCCCGATGCGATCTGCCCGCAATTATACCACAAAAGAATCAATTACACGCCAGCCAGGCGCGCGCGCAAAGCGGAAAGAAAACAATATTGCACTCGCAACGCTTAAACTCTTCACCGCTTCTGTGCCTTACCTTGTGACGTCACAGGGCTAGGAGCCGACAGAATTGCTTTATTTCCAAAAATTCATGAAGAGACGAATAAGCGCGTGGTTTGCTTGGGTCTTTTGAGATCCTGGTGGAAGGACTCGTATTTGTGGTGTCTTAGTTTAAAACAAAAAGGATGACTGATGATTACTGAGCAGTGATATGGAAGAAAAAGACAATTACCACAAATCAATTGGGATATGGCAAAGAGGGTGATGAGGAGCCAAAGGAGAACCTAACACTAGGCTAGCGTTAACGATGAAGGCGGAATAGGCGACTATGGAATTGTTTCAGGAAGTTCAAGCTGAGCATCTATGGACAACGTACGAAATCCTCATTTTATTGGTAGAACCTTAATTTTTTTTCAGCGATTTAGTGATCTGTGGTGTCGCTCGGTTTACGCAATCAAGGTTGTCACCTTACATCCTCACACATGCATACGCTTACTGCGGTCACACAAACGTTTGCCAAAATCACTTCCGTGTAAGCGCGCCGCGCCGCCTCTAAATTTTTATCATCGCCGAGGCTCGTCTCGCGAGTTTGGCCCTCGTCTCTTTGAGGTGCAGATCAAAGCATACGCGCTTCTATTAGCCCTGATTACAGCGGCGCTCTCGACAGAACCCGCCCGCCCGACCCGCGACTCGCCCCCGTCGCGGGCGCATTGTCTCACCGCGGCCGCGACGGGTATGTTAAGATGCGTTGTAGTGTCATTGCAACTTTAATTAGCTTTGATAGTGATGCGCCGACGTTTGACGTCTGTAGTACGTACGCGGTAAGTCTGCCGCGGCACTTGCGGGACGATGGCTACATACTCTAGGCTTGGTAAAGTATAATCGTCTCTTTTAGTGCACAAGATAAGGACGTCACAAAAGGAAAAAGCGATTGGTTGGTACTTGTGCGTGATAGTGCTAGCTCTTTGATAACCCCAATTAATTAGTGAGGCTCTACGGAGCTCGTGTACGTGACGAGACGTGACTAGATGTCCTGTCTCTTGTCTAGATGATAACAATTCTATTCTGAGCCATTTTAGAAGTTATGTTAGAATACTACAAGGAAAGAGTGATTATTGTCTTGAACACATTTCATAACTCGGTGGCATAGTTCAATCTAGGTATATATGTTTTAATTACGAACTTATCTGAAATGAATTTTATCAAGTCCTTATCGCGGCGTGCTACTTGGAAAATATTTATAGATTTGAGACTTATTATTGTTAAAACAGCTGCTACGCACAAACGCACATCTGTCATGTAGCTACACATTCGTACATACTCGTAATAATAAGATAACAATACACCTAATGGCCAATGTAGACTACCGAGATGACGACTAATAGAGAAGTATGGAAGAAAAATACATGTTGCGCCGACCCCAAATAAATTGGGACAAGGGCAAGAGAATTATGGCCAATGTAGTCACCAATGTAATGTATTGACTTGTTTACTTATAATTATTGCCTCCATTCTCTTGAATAACGAAGCGAGAAAAGAGAACTTCCAAATTAATTATCCTAATAGGGTAAAGAGGATAAAAATAATATGCAGAAACAAAATAGGCAGTAATTAAATTCATAGGTACCTACTACATTATCGCACCTTTATTTAGAAAATCACGTTTAGTATAAAAAAATTAAGAAAATATTAAATTATATGACTATACACCTTATAAAGAAACCAATAATTTAAAAATTAATCTCAGAAATATCTATGTGTTCATCACTTTTTTATGACGAGGTAAATAATAATGCAAAAATCGTAAATTAATTCTCCTGTAAAATTTAGTTTTTGTTTAGTAACGGTTTCGATGTACTAGCCTATGTGTTTCGATATTTGGACCACTCGGCTGTGGCGTCGGTGGTGTAATGGTCAGCATAGTTGCCTTCCAAGCAGTTGATCCGGGTTCGATTCCCGGCCGACGCACACTTTTTGCTATTTCTCACCTTAATTTACGTTGATTGATTTATGAAAAAAAAAAAAAAACATCGTCCTTCTTATTAAAATTAAAAATGTCCTTTAATTACCTACCTACTTTGTAAATAGATTTTTTTTTTTTGTATGCATCATTTAGGATATGTACAATGTTTTAGATTAGGTACCTATACATAAATGAGTGTGATGTGATGAAGCTTGATTCACGCGGTGCGATTTGTCTGTGGGCTCAAGCAACTATAAAAGTTGCAGTTGTGTTTAGACAATCGATGCTAGTTATTAGTTTATAAATAAAGTAGGTAGGTATAGGCTCCGTCCGCAAATCAATGGTAACAAAACCAGTATAATAATGGCCCTTAATTCTATTGAAACTGGATACTACGCTAGGTCAGCTCAAGGTCAAAGTATGCCGACCGCGCGCCGCTCCGACGTGACGTCATCTGCATGACGTAGTTTTATCCAATCTGTTCCGTTATTAAGTCTAATTAATCGCAGCGTCAGTTGTGCAAAGGTTTGCAGCTTTACGCAGCGTGATATTATCCTTCCATAGCCCGTGTAGGGTGACCCCTGGTTAAATTCCAGGCAGTTCGCTCGCTTTTTGCTTTCCTACACTTTGAACAGGATTGTTCTGAGCAACGTTTTGTTTGTTGTTTAGAAGATGTCTAATATTTATCTCAGTTAAATTACGAACTTATTTTACTTTTTAAACCGCAAAAACATCGATGTAATTCTACATGTATTAATTTGTCACACAACGCGCCGCTAGATGGCGCTACCCTACATCTACATCCATGGTCCTCAATTTCCAAGTAACGAAGATACCAGATCGAATTATATATTTATTTATATTTATTTTATTATATATTTATTTCATTTGACAACATTGGTCCAATGGTTAGTGCAAACACAAAAAAAAACTTATCAACTTTTATTAATGACACATCATTCCCTGCCGCTCCAGCATCCGGACCTAGTGTGTTGCTCGGTTAGGGTTTTTCAAATACTGTTGCTACCAGTTGCTGTTGCTTATTAAGAATGCGGTATTTTTCCTCATAACGGCATAAAACTCGTCAGTTCGTGCTACAGCAAACATGCTAGACGCGCTGCAGAACCGGGGCGACCCCGACAGTACCCTGAAGCCATTATTACAATTATGAATTGCACACGCAGAGCATCTAGAGCCCTTCGCACATAGTTGACCCACAAACTGGCTGTGTAAAACGATGTGTAAAGATTAAGTCATAAGTCATAAGTCATTTATTTCATAACAAAATACATTGTGTTGAAAATATTACAGTGATCTGATGATAAATAAAATAATAAAAAACAAAAGCATTACATTCATATTTCAAATTAATTACGCATTATAATAATAATAATAAATGAAGAAATACAATATCATATCCGTCTTTGGTCATTTATGAACTCATCGATACTATAATACCCCTTCTTCAACAAATATGTCCTTAATTTGTTTTTAAATAAGTTTATGCTATGTATACATTTAAATTCTACAGGCAACTTGTTGAATAAAGTAACTGATTGAACTCTAGAACTATGGCCCACCACGTTCAGTTTTGGTTGAATAGTAGAAGGTAAGTCTTTCCTTCGAGTACTTTCTCTAACCTGTCTTTCCTCATTGGACTCAAATTTGTGCAAATTTTTAACTAAGTTTGTCAACAAAACTAGAATGTAGAGACATGGGACCGTCAAAATTTTGAGTGAAATGAAGTGGTCCTTGCATGATTCAATCTGATTTAGTCGGAGCATTGTCCTCACAGCTCTTTTTTGATTCTCTGACTCCGTCGCATTTCTTCCCAAATTCTACCAGATTTTGGCTTATTATAGAACAGCCAAGCTCGATACTTAGACCGAGCCTCCCCATAAACGCCTCGAACGTGTTTGTTCCAGCCTGCCACTTTTCTACCTTTTGGGGTTGCTTGTCGTTCCAGGCCTGCACAGCAGCCACTGACAACCACTGACAATGTGTTTGGTATTGTAAATACTTATTTACAATATTGCCATACATATGATCTAGAGTACGCCTATGTTCCACAATATGATACATATTATCTCCACACTTCTCAAACAACTCAGGATAGTGGATATTCCTCAACTCCTTGTTACATAGGTCCCGATACCTATCTATTTCCACCGTATCGCGCTCCCGCCATAAAACTTTGTTTCGTGCTGTTTCCTGTGTCAATGTTGGCACGATTTGACCAATAGATATCGAGATCCACGATGACATTTGTTACAGTGTGCCACGCTGACTTCGTAACGATACAATGATCCAGCAATCGCTGACTACCATTTGTTCTACCGATCTACGTTGAATATTTTCTAGGTTACCTATTAATCTTCTTAATGAACTTCTTTTTAGCTGCCCTATTTAATTTAATATGTAATTATTGCTTAGCAACCATATATATATATCCGTGAGCAAACCATGTCTCTACCTGAAGCTTCTTCATTTGATGCTGAGGCAGCAAAGTGAATTAGCTTCATAAGACTTCGTCACACTATTTCGTGCAGTACAGTCGAGCACGTCTGCAATTAGGAACAAATTGTGTGGAATACCGTGTTTGCTCCTAGCGCCGGAAATTGTGTCTTCTGTCAATATCGAGGGTGACTGTACCCGATGTTAAAAGTATTATAACAGACTTTATTGTTTGTGGAATAAGGGTGATATTAGAATTTTTGTAAGGTAAATAATAATTTGGCGTTAGTTTTCGTCAGTAATTGTGTATGATTGTCTTGTAGGCGAGTTATCGGGTATTTGGAGGGTGAGGGAGTCAAACTAAATATTGGTATCTGCGTTTAATATGTGGAAACTAATAATGGGCTCTATATCTATTGTCAGCAGCCACTACCGTCTATATTTGTGTAAGTTTGGGGTAGGTTGGGTCAGTTGGGTGCTGTGTTGCTTGCTGGTTTCGGAAATCATTTGGGGGCGAAGCTGAATTTGTCTTATTTAGAGAAGAAGGTATTTTTATTTTCAATCAAAACATGAATAAGTAGTTATTGGTTATTGTGTTTTGCTTTCTGCAGAAAGACTAAAGCCACAAACATGTGATAATGATGACTACACACCTGCACCACAGATTTCCGAGCTGAAGTCACTTCAACCCTGTCCCGAACCATTAAAATCACATCCCCAAAGCACGATCACGGATTTCCTGTTCCACAAATCCGTTTCCAGTATTTGTTCAAGCTCCCTCAGCAATCACGGATGTATAAGCGTTCGTACAAAAACTTTCACTCCCAACTCACATGTTCGTTCAGTTTTACGGTTTTACTATAAAAGGCGTTTTTATTTCGTCGTGTCATAATCGAAGGTCAGAGGTTAGCGATGCGGTGGTCTGAGGGAACTAATTGGCACTCCACTTCACTCTCCTGGCTGATGTGCCGATGTTTGGCGACGCGACGAGCGAATGTTTTTGTGAGCGAATGTACCGTTGAAGTGTGGTTTTACCTTTGGAAAATACAGCGTGTTTTTTGACGGTAAATTGAGGTTATATCAGAAAAGTGCCTACCATTATAGTGCCTGAGCTTTATAGTAGGAATGACGAAAATATAAGCTAACTAACTTTAAGCGAAACCGCCAGGGAAGCCCGCGAAACAAAGAGAATATGTATAGTGTATAGTCATTGCCGCGAAGTTAAATGTAAAATTATCAGGTTGTATGTTGATGATTCGCAAGCGTAACAAATATGTATTTAGAGAATCATAATCATTAAAATCATCAATTCAACTCTCTAAGTTCATAATTATTATATTGAATGACAATTTCATAAAATCATGTTATTTAAGCCCAATTCTAACTTATCTCCACAGCTTCTTCAGTTTAAAGCAGTGGTGATAATTCAGCAAGTTTGTTGTGTCAGCACGATTAGAATGATGTTACCAATAAACCGGACGGAAGATAAATAATTATATAACTCAGCTCTAAAAGCAACCTTATAAGCTACTTATATCTATCGAATAAAGTATTCTGTAATCCGTTCATTCATTCGTTCCTGCGTCGGATCGGAGCAGATTACCTCGTCTTGTCTTCCGGGCTCCATTGCTTACGAGCCTGTAATATATTCTTAGTGCCTGTAGGTAATATATTCGCGCTTTGAGCACCGACTGCAGCCCATCCTAAGCTGAGCTGCTTAAACTGAATGCAGGTGTCTAGGCAACTAGAGGTACAAGGTGCTTGTGAATTCGCTTCCCTCAATCGAATCTTACTTACGTTATACAAAAACGTCTCAGATTTTTCTGTTTAACTCGTTCCCTATTCAATTGCAGCAACTGAATGTTTCCCTGAATCCTATCCTATCCATGTTATTTAATAATGGACTTTGGCCTGTCAAAACTTTCGGGACCACCTACAAAATCATAGCGAGGCTTCGCAGCAGTTCCAGTTTTTATCGTTCAAAGATAATTTTAAGTTGGTTTTGAACAACATAAGATTTGATCTATCTCAAAGGGTCCAAACACATTGAAGCTATATTAGATGCCTAATCTGTGACACAGGTCGACCTTGATGTCCGAACAAACATCTTGAAACCCGTCTTCTGAATATTCCCTCATGTTAAACCCATATTATGATCTTGTAAGATAACATCTGCGGAGTTTAGCAGCGTTCACTCGCCGGCGTCTCGAGACGATTGCGATGTCAAACAGAGATAGCACAAATGTGGTGAAAGGATGTGGGTCGCGCCCGCGGCTCTGCGGTCCTATTCTGAACTCCCAGGACGGTGGAGGATACAAGGGTTTAAATAGTGCTTTGGGGAAATGGTTTAGATCTAAGATATCGGATAGATTGTTTCGATAAGAACTCTGTAGGTTTGCAGGATGTGCAACTTTGTAAAAATTCTAGGTAAGTGATTTCATTAGAATATTTTCTGAGCTTTATTTTCTAGCGTAAACTATAGGTACAAGATTTAGCTTATACAAGGTATAAAAAGATTAGCCAGCTTGCTAATGTGTTATCGGAACCAGCGCCGCTCTTATGTGTACAGCAGTCTCTTTTTCCGCTGACAGGTTCTACTTGTAGGTTTGGACATTTATTATGGAGTAGGTAAGTAGGTATATGCTTACTTTTTATACCTTTGTCATTTAACTGAGATAAATATTTGACAAAGGACGATGGGCAATCTACTATGAACCCAAGCCCACTTTCTTTTTGATCCAACAGACTTCTTTTTGTCTCATAATTTCCGTAAAGGACTACAAAATAACGAGCCGTTTGTTTTAAGTCTTAAATATGGGGTTTCCTGACAAAATCATCCTTCAGTTTCATTTATCTAACGAGAATAGATGTTTGTTTTCTATTTTTCGTCACGTTAAAAGAGATAATAATGATAATAATTGGAGACTTATATAATATGGAACATAAAACAACAAAACATCACGCTTACGAGTATATTCCACGAAGGAGGAGGCGAGGTAGGCACATCTCTACTTGGTAGCTACATAGGTAGGTACTGAATTATATTGTCTTCAAAATGAAATAATATTAAACTTAAAACATAACATATCATTACGCCTGTAATCCTCTTAGGAATAGGCAGAGATGTTTAAGACACCTAGACTTTGCAAGTTAGGTATTTAATGATTCTCCGCGTAGACGTGGAGTACATAACATCAAACCAGTGTACCCCGGAGGAGTAGGCAGAGGAGGGTATAGATAGTTACATAAGTAGGTACTCAGGTACCTAGGAACACCTCAACCTAACAAGATAGCTCCGTCGTGTTTGGGCTTACTGAATATTTATTGACAGGTCCTCTTACACTTGGTGATGTCCAGGGTCTGATGATGAAGCTAGAAGGTGGCAATAGGAATTCCTTGTTATTTGTTGTGTTTCGACCATTTTGATTTATCTTGACAAGTACCTTACAAGTGAAGGTGATAGAAGTGAAGGTTCTATGTTTACGTAAGCTTTATTTAGTACTTTTTGATTCATTAACAGCTTGTTTTTAAAAATCCTTTTCCCGTTTTATTTCTTTTTCGAGTTATCTATCCCTTATGTTGCACCTCCCATGTTTTGTCTTTGCATCACCCTAAGGTTGACTGATAGAAAATGCCTCAGGTATTAAGTTCGCCCTTTTAGAGTATTTTTTATTTTAAATACTGTGTAGTAAAGTATTAATTAATAAATATATGCCTCATCCATCACAGTCACAATGTCTTTCAACTGTTCTGCTGTTATTGGTGTACCTATACATTTACTACATAAAAAAAATATATAAAATGGGGAGTAGGTACTGTGGATCACATCAATTACGGGGAACACAGGCGTTACTTATGTCTACTTATGTGAAATAAAGTCGCTTTTCAGTTTTATTTTTACTTTTTAGGGTTCCATAACTCAAAAGGAAAAAAAACTTTTTAGCAAAAAATAAAACCGACTTCCAAAACAAAACACTACAAAGTGAAAAATAACTTTAAATTCGGTAGTCGGTGTCTTGGGTTTCGTATTTTCGTTTCTTGCCACCGACTTCCGAAATTAAAGTTATTTTTCACTTTGTAGTGTTTTGTTTTGGAAGTCGGTTTTATTTTATGCTAAAAAGTTTTTATTTTTCACTTTTTAGTTGTGGAACCTACCCCACACTAATTCAAATACATAATTGAGCACAATAATTGTAGATATAGCCATGTAAATAACAGTGATAGGAAGTTATTAAAACACCATCACATCATCCACATAATATAAATAAATATACGCATTATTGAAGCTAACTCAAAAACTTCCAAAGCAAAGTTAATAAAATTTATATGGGACCACCTCGGAAGTATACCCTATCAAACAAAAAAAGAATTTTCTAAATCGGTCCATCCATCTATGAGTAATCGCGTAACAAACATACAAAAAAAAAAAAACATACAGACGAATTGAAAACCTCCTCCTTTTGGAAGTCGGTTAAAAAGCGGAACCCTTGTAAGATCACTCATGTGTCTGTCTGTCCGTCTGTCACAGCCAATTTGCTCCGAATCTAATGGACCGATTAAGTTGAAATTTGTTACACTTATGTATTTCTGTGACCCAAACACGGACATGTAATGTAAATTAACGAATAAGAAAATAAAAAATAAAGTTTTGTAAACTATACCGTGCGATATATCAAATAAAAGGGCTTACTGTGAGAGGGTCTCAAATATTTTTTTTATTTTTTTATAATTTTAAAATAAACTATTTTATAGTTATTTAAGACGAACCCCCTTTATCTCCGAACCTACCTTAAAATTAAAAAAAAAAATACAGAAAATATGACTATATCTATAGATTACAGGAAACCGAGAAGAAGTCAATGGTATAAAACTTACAAGGTAAATCTCTCAATATTGTGCGTACAAACTTACATTTGCAGTTGGAATGTATGGGAGAACATGTTTTTCAACTACAATGTTAAGTTTGTTCTTGGGATAAATTCATCCCAACTACTTGGCAGGGATTTTTTGTCTTTCTATGGGCTTAAAAGAATATTGCAGTTTCCACATTTTAAGCCTACATCTCAGAATAAGGCTGAGAACGCATGCAGTAAGACGCGCCACGCTAATCTCTAGACGTAAACATGCCGTCTGTGACCACTGCGCTGTTTATTCATGAATGTGCTCACTGCCTTATACTCAGTAGGCTAGATTTTTGTGTATGACGCAGTAGCTGTTGCCAGGCAACCACTTGTGTTGTGGGTTAAGGTGATATGTAAAAAGCTAACTGAGCGGTAATAAGAAAGTGACAGAGTCAATTACATCCACATGCGAAAAAAAAAGAGCGCAACAATGCGCTGGAACCAAAATAAAAGCGCCAAACCAAATAAAAATTGTTTAAAAATAAATTAAGCTATCTATCAAAAATATGTTCAGCCAGAGTTTTCAATTACCTAATACGGACATTTTGATTGCAATTTTGCAATGAAATTACTTAGGATTTTAGAATTACAGAAAAAATATAAAAAAGTAGAGGTATTTTCGGAATTAAATTCTATCGAGGAAATTTAACCCAATCGTGTTTTCCTTCAGTTAGAGTATTGATCAAATAGTCAATAAACATATAATCCAAAAATTAAATCCATACATTCTGTAATAAATGGTTACGAAAAAGCCCTAAACTTATTTTGGTATCGCCTTAACGGACATAATTATGTTTTGTCGGATTGTTGTGATAAACCAGCTCCCTAATTGCGTAACACAGTATCGATCGGAATTGGAATGATTTAGATGCAAATTGCTAATCCATTGCTTCATATGTTCGATAAATTCGTCTACGCGACAACGTAAATAACGCAATGAATGTTGTTGAACTGTCGAAATGAAACTGATTCCGATTACGTGTGTTACTCAATTAGGGTGCAAGGAGGCTGTAGAAGTTTGATTTTAGAGTTCCAATAGATTTCAAAAGCTGTCTTTATAAGATTCTTTCTCCGTTTGTTTATATTGTGTCTCATTACAATAACATTTTGAGGTTTCATGTTATTTAAAGTAGGATAAACTTTCGAGGCAGACATATAAATCTTCGTCACAAAATAGTGGAAGCAAAACTGACGAATACTTTTGTACTTTGATATAATTTCCTTTTATAAATATCATTCTTGGGCAAACCCGTGATTGTAAAGTTATGGAGTATAAAATATAATTTTGCAGATATTTATTATTAATATTTTAACGATCGATTAATAATAAAGTTGAAGTGTCCGCTGTGTCAGACACCGAGCGAGACACCGCTGACACTCATTAAACGACGCGTACGACAACCGAGAGCGCATGCAGCACGACGACGCACGATATAAGTTACAATACCTTACCTACCCAGCTAATGTTTTGTTCTTGATATAAGTTACAATACCTTACCTACCCAGCTAATGTTTTGATCTTGATATAAGTTACAATACCTTACCTACCCAGCTAATGTTTTGATTTTGATATAAGTTATAATACCTTACCTACCCAGCTATTCAGCTAATGTATTGTTCTTGATATAACTGTGTGATTTTTTAAATGCACTTTATTCATGTAAGTCTTTTTTGATCGAACCATGCAATATGTTGTTTACAGAGATAGATTTACTGTTTTGAAGGCGTAATTTTTAAATCATTGCTACGGTGTACCAGTTTTATGTATTGTGCTGTCCAGCTATGGACTGACAAAACAAAAGATTTATTATCTACGTCAAAAGATAACTAACGCTACTTACTACCGATATTTCAAGTGTGTCTAATTTTTATCTCCTTGGGAAGACCAAAATTAGCGACGTTTTTTAACGATGTTTTACAGATAACCCTGAGTGGGTTATCTGTAAAACATCATCTTTAAACTTTTTACAAAATCCTAAGTACCTTTTCCTTCGTGTCGTGTCGTCCACCAATTCGCCCTAACTACTTGAAGTCCCCCCCCCCCCCCCCCCTGGTGCACCCCACTAAAAAGCCATTACCGCGCCTTTGATCCGCTCCGCGCTGCCTTTGATCGCGCCGCTTCGACTGGCCACTTATAACTATTGCCTGTAGTCTTTAGGAAAAACTTGCGAGATGTACGGAATGAGATACTCTGTTTTGTTTTAACAGTGTTTTGTTAGTTAGCGGCGAGTTCTGTGTTCAATTATCCTTTTAATTGGATTGTTCATTGTAGCAAAATCACCAAGTTAAGTTTATAGTACCTACTTATTGAATTTTTGTAAGCAAATCTGTACAATGCCAAAACACAAAACAAGATCATCGATCTAAATACTTACTCATTAAACTTATATCTGATGATATACACTAGATAAATTAATTACAACCTACAACAACTACAAAAACTCACACATCACCGTTCCACGAGCATACATCAGAAACCTCATCCTTGTCTATTAGTCTCTAGACAAACATGATTCCCTGGTACCGAGGATAAAAGACTCCATTCTTCGCCACTTCATATTCACGTAGAGTGCTCCATACGGCGATAATTAGCTCCGGGCTTTGATAGCGAGATATGACGTGATGTGACGTCACGTGGCGTCAGACTCGCTCGGAATTAGCTTTCGTAACAGACTTACTTACTTATAATAGAAAGTGCTTTGGTTTACAACGTGGGTCGATTGACGAATCTTTAGAAAATTGTGTAAAGCCTCATTAAATGTAATTTATGCGTTTAAAAATTACAGAACTGTTTTTGCAAACTTTTTACGCTTTTTCTGCAAGATTTACATGACATAGTAGAGTTTTGCAGTACACAATGTCTTTGTACGTTTGGTCTTAGTTATTGCTTTTGAGGGATTTTGATAAAATACCTGTCTAACTAAAGTTGGTGTTATGATGACGCTCGCTCGTGTTTCAACCTCGCAACATGTAACGCATTAAAGAAATACCGATTAGTCGTTGCGAGATGAGTAATGAATGACTTTACAACGAGCAACATAAATGAAACAATATTTTCAATTTCACACGCTAAATATTACATTTGTAGCAAGGAAAATTGTTTTTCATTTCTGAACATTTTCTCCGAAAATACCTTTTCACGTCTATTGGACATATTCGTCTAAAGTTAATCAACCGTAACCATCTACCGTAAAACATTCGATATATTCTCTATGATATTCTAAGGGCCTCCCGAATATCAAAAGAGGTTTAAAACATCAGCATCCTTTGTGCCGTCTCCTTGTGATCTCAAATCGGCGACTTACTCATTGATTCGGAAATGTGTATTCGTATGTCGTGTGCACTGACGTCATTTATTCGTATTTGTATAATCAATATTGTCGAAGGCTTCCGCCAAAGTTACGGCGGAGATATTGCATACATTGCTCGTTTTGAAGAGGTATAGGAAGTTTCTCAGTATTTTCAGTCATCCATGAACATTGAATAAGTGCCAAGTGCCTGTCAGTGCATGAGCTGTTTTGGGCCAATTTATTAAGACATTGGCATTGTGACAGTGTGTTGTGTATTGGCATGGAATGTATGAAGGCAATATACGAAAATATATTGCTCCTTGTTAGGATATTCTAATAATGTCGTATATTAAACGAAGAATATTGGTTTCTTAATGAAACTTCTCGTTGTTACTAATATCTTTTGTAATGGAAGCCTGTCATTATCCTTAGTATATCTACATAGGTCTGGAAATTAAACGAGAGTATAATAAGAAATATTTTCTTTGTGCTTACAATCTGGGAGAATATCTATTACTTATTGAGATTCAGAGAGGCATCCAATGTGACTTCTTATTACCAGATATTAAAATGGCCTAAAGGTTTTCTGTTTGCTATTGCTATGTTCGTAATTAACGATTTATTTACCTTTACGAGCATTTAAGAGCTCATACTAAACTTTGTCCCTGCTATTTTATCATACCGTAAGGTATGTGAAAGGTATTGTGTAGGGCCGTGTTCACAACTAACGTTTAGTCGGCCGTCGACATTTTGAACTAAGCCCTTTGTTTTCCATACAATCTCATAGTCGGCTGTCGTCTTTATGTTTGGTGTGTACGCAGCCTAATATTTATTATAGGTAACTCAAAAAGATGTGAACATCGACAATAATTAATTTGATTGTCTACAAAGTGTCTTCCATAATAGGTACTGTATGCAATGAATGGGGTGTTTCTCCGTTTTGGCGAAAAACACTTTCCGGTGGCATATGTTTTTTCTGGAAACAATTTAACACTGAGGCTGATTTGCTAAATAGCTCTCATGGGATGAAATAGAAGGCGCATTATTCAATATATGCATATACCTGTCGAAAACAAAAAAAAAACTAACAAAACATCACGCAAATCGTCATTCACCTCCGTTTCCAAACACCACCACTTAAAGTCTTGGTGTCGTAATTTATACAAGCGACGGAATGAAGAAAATACTTGACGACAATTTTAAACTAACCTTATCTTCTGCCTAGCCTTTTCCCAACTATGTTGGGGTCGTTTTTCAGTCTTACCGTATGCAGGCTGAATACCAGTATTTTACATGGAGCGACTGCCTACCTGACGTCCACAACCCAGTTACTGGGTAATACGATACCCCTTGTTAAAACTGGTTGTCAGACTTTCAGGCTTCTGACGACCCGTGACGACTGTCGAAGATCTACGAATGACAGCCGGGACCAACGGCTTAACGTGCTTTCCGAGGCACGGAGGGGTCTCGGTATGTAAAAATGGTCACCCATCCACGGACCGACTGCGGAAAGCGTAGCTTAACCTGATCGATCGAGCCGTGCGGCTGTTGTTGCGGAGGTGGATGCAGCTCCACGCTGCATTTTAATTTTAATTGTGCATTTATGTTCTGTGTCTGTACCTACTAACACTAGATGTTAAGTAAAATTGTTACTAACCCTATGGACTCTGTCTGAAATAAAAGTATTCTATTCTATTATATTACTTAGCCACGAGCCCCGAGATAATTTTAAACTAATAACTGCCCAAATCGAATAAGTAAAAAAAATCAAATACATTTGTAAAAATAACAATATTTTTGTTTAACCTAAAACTTTGTCACAAAAAAAAAACGTCATTAGTCGCATCAATGTTTGCAAATATGTAGCGAGGTATGTGTATATATTGAATAATGCACCTTCAAGTTCATCCCATCATACATTTTTAGCAAAACAGTCTGTGTTTAATTTATATTTTCGGAAAAAAAAATCATGTGCCATTAATGATGTGTTTTACCAAAAACGGAGAAACACCCGAATGTGTAGCTATTTGGTTACACAAACACATTGATACAATATACTGTGTTCTCTGTTACCGAGTACAGTGCTTAATTAACACACCCCTTATCAATAAGAATCCTTAGAAAAACCTGATCCTATTCAAAACGTAATTTGCATACACCATCTTTAGATACCAGGAACATATAAAAATAAGAAGCATGGTAGCAAAATACACAGCTACTAAGACGTAATCTACGACGTAACTCCTTGAAAAGTACCAGGAGTTCATAAAAACGAGATAGTTGTAAGTACGCGAGTGCGAGTGTGCCCGATCCGCCTCGCGCTCATCACGGATTCCCTTTGCCGATGCTTGTGATCCTCCCGCGCGACCGCGCAGCCCCCGCTCATGCCCTCGACCCCCTCAAAAGAAATCCTTGCGATTGCTAACTAAAAGTCCGCGGGACTGTTTGGATGTTCTTAGATTGCAAGTGTAAGTTTCAGTTTAATTACGTGGCCATGAATTTATTAGGAACCAATGCTTTTTCTTATTTTTTTTTCATGCAACTCTATGACTTGAAGATGTGCAGAATTAAAGTGCTTTAAAGATTAACCGTGTTGCTATAGCAGATAAATTATCTGTGAAGGTTATCAAATTATGCTGAAGGTCGTACGTTATACGTTGTAAGATCGATTAAAAATCCATCAACCATATCTAGTTAGCAATAGCTAATATAGAAAAGAATAAAGGCGATAAACAAACATACTGTAATCATAAATTGGCTCTGAAACATTCTCACACTTTTCAATAAAATACAAGCAATAGCGAACATCTTCAAGATCGATTCTATATGGTAAGCCTGACGTTCCTTTTGGGCTCACATGCACCCCAATATTACCTACCCTCACGATCTGGTTTCTCTTTTATACTTATTGAAAGATGCATTGCCTTCTCTTTCGCTGCAAACGTCATTGCGTGGCGCATTGTCTGCAAACGAAATGTAAATTCAACTCTGACTCAAACACAAGGCACTAAGGTCGAAATTGGATCGGATTTCTGTTGTGAAAAGGAAATTGGCATTTACCTCGACAGTGGAAAAGCCAGTTTTCCGCGGCAAATTTCGAAAATGGAATCCGAAAGTATACTGCGGCCAAGTTAAGTTTACCGTCGTGGCTGTTGTTTTCGTTCGGACGTGGTTCTGTGTTTGGGTTTGACAAGTGCAAAATAATTTTGCCGCTTTGTGCGTTCGAAACACGCCGGCCGGCCGCATTCGTTGACATGTACCGGCACGCGAACGTTTTTGTTCCATTTTCAGTGTTTTAAAATTTGATTTTTTATTCGAAATGTGACGTTCGACTTCGGAAACTGTGTGTACAGCCAGTGTCGTAGTTATGTAACATAGAGTTGTAGGTAAACAAAGAGGTTGTGTTTCGTCGGTGGCCTGAGATTTGTATACGAAGTAAAATTAAGATTTTATAGGTTCAATAGTATTAGATAAGTGTTTAAAATAAATTTAATAGTTTAATAAGCTCAGTATACTCAGTGTTTCGTGATTTCACCGTGATGCAACTATAATGAACAAGGTACCTAAGTCTTACTTATTTATACACTAGGTTAACTTTCTTATAACATTATACATAGCTACTTTCATAATATCTTCCTAAGTTCAAACATAAGCAAAGTGAAATTAGTGTGAGAGCTGAGAAAGACTGCAGGTTGTGCAGTGGTTGCCGGTCGTTGACCCCGGTTGTCATGGTGACGGCGGCCACCATGTGCGCGGTGCTACGAAGCTGCTACGCGGCTACGGCTGATTGCTACGAATGCTACGATTGCCTACGGGATGCTTGCTCCTGCCAAACGTATACAAATATGTATTTCATTGAACGGTGGTTGATGATATATGTATGTTTGTAATTAAATTTTTTGCGATTTTTAGTGGCGCCTGCGCATCGCCAGGGGGAAACACTGATTTTCCTTGAAATAGGTTTATCCTATCTACATCAGCTAACGTTCTGTAGTGATATATGAGTACTTTGAGTCTGCAAGCGTATACAACAGTTTAATAATAACTGTCTTATTGTCAACAATAATAATGACTTTGAAACAAAAACAGAAGTTTAGAAGAAGGAGTTCCATATTTCATAAGTATCTAACAATTCTGGATATAGATTTTCTCAGTTAATCTTGAATACACACAATTTTCTCTCAATCCTTAAACTCACTAAAACAAACGATTACTAAAGTCAAACAAAGAAGCACACACTCAGTTAGCAAGGCCGTGTAAACGTTGTAAGTTGAAGAGTTATGGCTGTTCAACATTTTGGGCAGTAAAGCAATAATCCGGGTATTGTTCGATCGCTGATAACTGTGGTAAGGGTTGTGTTCCAGGGTGGGCTAAGTGGAAATATAGGGGTGTAGTCTATGGAAGAAACAAAAAGTATATCTTGGTACTCGTGCTGGAAGATCAGGAACTAAACTAAACACGTGGTACGCGGCACGCGATATTAACCTTGTGAGGAACAGAGCAGCTGAGTATACGTATATGCATCTACGCTATGCTATATTTTGAGCCTCGTAATATCTACACGTACGCAGCTATATCTATTTTTTGAATAGGTGAGCTGAATTACAACCGCAAAGCTTACGTTAACGTTACCTGAATTTAGGCCCAACGTAACATGGGGCAAGGTATACTCACCAGTATGCCGAGTATCTTCCCAAATCTCTGAAGAGGTACCTTCTAAGAATTTTTCGTCTTACCTACTTAGTAATAAAAATTAAAACCTCTTGTTTAGTCTTATTTCTATACAAGAGACAGCATTATTAATATTTTATTTGAAGGAAAGATGATGATTTAAGTAATGCATTGTATAGTTAGAGAGTTTATTGTCTCTACTGAGAGATGAAATATATTCAAACGTTCGGCACAAGCTGCTGAACAACATCAATAAATTTTCACCTTATTAATGAAGATACTTTTTATAAAATTTGACAGGTTTCATATTTCATTAACAAGGGAACGATAAATCGTAGAAAAATATGAGAAATATGCTTGAAAAGGTGAGTGGTGTCGCGGTATATACTATAGTATACTCGTCTGCGCGGTGGCTGGTAGCTCGAGCTGGTGCAGTCTCGCGGGACGTCGCACGTCGTGGTACAGGATTGTGTAACACTCCTTTACTGTTACTATTGGAAACTCGATGGTTTGTACTCGGTTTTGTAAAGAAAATATTCTACATAGTTTACGTGAGGTCTGTGAGGCCTCTGTGGTTGTTTAGTTTTGGCTAAAAAAGCAGTAATGATCTGGTCTCCTTTTGTAGGACCTAGGACTGCCCAAAACTAACAACATTGTCTTAACTCTGTTTAGACGATGCAACTTTTATTGTAGCTCCAAGTTATGGTAAGCCATAGTTTTAAGGATAGTTGGCTACGGCAAGATTTAAAATTTACTTCGGTAGGTGACTAAAAGTACAAGCTACAACTCAATTCCTTTCATGTTGGTAGTGCGAGGTCACTTAGTAAGATGCTAAATTAAATGAAACCTTATAGCCATAGCTTCTACTGTACACGCGGCATCGCAAGTCGCAACGTCTAGGGGTGACACTAACCCTTTTATTGTTTCATTGTTCGGCGCCGCGACCGTTTAGCCTTGATTTACAATCATTTTCCGATTTAGAGCTGGCTGACTTTATACAAAGGATAAAGGGCCCATAAAAACATCAAGTGCTTTTATACTTACATAACTATTAATGGCTTTCATTCGTTTAAATTATTCATACATTGCTACGGGAATTTTCTATTTGGATGGTCATATTAGGGATCTCTAATTCACTTCCTTCAATTCCGGTTCTGAGATGATAATTATATAATATTTATATTGTTTTAATGTATAAATAAATAATAAGTAAATAATAAAATTTATTGAAATAATAAGTTTACAAAAAGTGTACATATGTTTCAGTAGTATATATTAATCTAAACCTATAATAGTATTATAATAATCTAGATAAAAACTATGGTGTGACAAATAGTACCAAAATAAAATAAATATCAGTGATTGAAACATTGATTGAATTTTTAACAGATTGAGAAAGGTTAGAATGCAAACGTTCTTAAATATACGGGCATTGGTCGAGTACGTGGCGATGGATTCTTAATTAACTGAAGCAGAAGGCATCACACTTTTTAAACTGAATCTATGCGCTCCACGTCTGTCATATTTTTTTCTTGGTACCTACTTAGTAGAGTCTTATTTTTGCCAAAGTATTATGTTAGGTCCTCTCGAGCAGATATTACAATATTATCATTTATTTAATACATAAGTTAGCCCCTCATGAATTACTTTTTTTTTTCACATAATCTAAATATCCGTAGAAACACATTTCACATTTCGCCGCTGCGACGAGGAGGTGCTAACGGTTGCAACACTTGGACACCTCGCCACCTGTGTAGGGATTCCCGCAGGGATCGACCCTCCTCTCTCTCCCCGCTGTTGGCTGACTAGTGCTGTGTAATGTGAACGGGATGTGGCGTCCCGGTAATTTATGTGCAGTTGGAATTTCAACGGACTGTAAATGAAGCATAGACTTTGGAAATAGGAAAAGTTTTCTGCAGCTGTGTAACTGAACAAAACCTGTTTTTTTATACCTTATTTGTGTTATGTGTGAACTTTACTGATGGCGTATATTACTCAGTAAGTACTTTGTACTTAATTACTTGTTTTTATTTTTTTTAAGATATTGTTGTTCCAAGCGTTGCAAGTTGTGCAAAGCGAACAACTTTGTTTTTTTTTCCTTAATTCCCGGGAACATAACAAACACCCGCAACAATCACGCCACTTCACATCACTAGCGACGCTAATGCTACCGAGCTTACCCTTTTACTTATTATAATATTATATTAAACGCCCCGACTTTTCGGATGCGTTTCTTTTTGGTAACAATCGGCGTATTATTTTATGTAGATGTTCTTGAAAGGGGATGAGCAGCACCCTACGTCTGTCTGGTCGGCGTTGTGTGTCATGCTTACATTTGCATTATATTTGTATTTTGAGTCACTCCCTGTATATATATATATAAGTGTAGTTAGTTGCAAAGTAACGGTGTGTGTATAATGTATTTTTTACCAACTGGAAATAAAAGAGATTCTATCGTTGGAACTGTGCCACATCACATAACTCAATGAAATAAATGCATTATACAACTTATGAAGGATTGATAGTGCATTATGTCAGTCTCCGATTTGTCCCCTAGATAAGTATCAATCCGACAACGATAATAGCTCACAACACAAAACAGTGATAACAGCTCTTTAAATAAAATAATTTCAAGTTCTGGCGCCACATAATTTTAGGTCCGTAAACGTAAATCCATTTGTTTTACCCATAAAATAATGCCATCACATCACATTCAAATAAATATAATTTATCTACCCCGGGGATTATTTCCAGTCCTTGTAACACGTATGTATACGATACACGTGAAAAATATGAAAGAAAAACGCTCATCACTTTACCGAAGATCGTTTTTTCTATATCAACATCATATTTCCAATCACTTACTGTATGCTGACATCCAAATTCAATATCGGAACAATTTTCATTCTATTTCACATAGCGATGTGACGGGCTTCGCTTGGATCTTGATTATAGAAAAACCTCGTATTATGTAGAGTGCGGCGGACTCCACACATCTGCTGAATGTATACTTAATACCTACTATATTTATTTTAAAATGGATTATAATATAAACAATCTAACACTAAAATAAAGTTACAAAAATAATATCCTAACCAACTAAAACTATTAAAAAAAAAAACTAAAATATGGCGTCGAACAATTCATCCGCATCGCTGTCATCTGGTAATGTACCCAAGAGACTGGCGGTATTGCCAC
This sequence comes from Dicycla oo, assembly GCA_948252095.1. Lineage (NCBI taxonomy): Eukaryota > Metazoa > Arthropoda > Insecta > Lepidoptera > Noctuidae > Dicycla > Dicycla oo. Next base: position 31,101,840 of record OX411720.1, on the reverse strand, counting down.
GTTGTATGGCAATGCTTAGTCTTTGGCCAAGGTAAAAGCCTGCCCTTGGGTCACGGGAAGTGTCAACCAGCCGTTGGGAGATTTCCTTGAACAAAGCATGAGCACACGGACCCCACGGCCCGAGGGTTTCAACCCCAAACGGCTCGAAAATATAGTTACCGATAAGGTCGATACGTCCGCCGCTTGAGGTTTTCCGCAGCCGCAGCAGCAGCGCCAGCACAGCACGCTGTGCCAGGAAGATGGGAAGGCGCAAGAGTATCGACACACGTTGCGTCCCACACTAAAGGCCTACCCACCTACCCACCTATACCTACTTATTTAATATGCACGTGTTTAGTTATAAGCTCTTAGTATTTAACTACTTTAATATAATATATTAAGTATCGTAGCGTTATTTCACAACAGCAAGCATTCATTTATTTATACATATAGGTATTGTCATTCCAATTATATTTTCTATTAGCCTTTGTTTACTTCCGCGCGGTCGGAATAAGATAAATGCGTCGCTCTCGACTCATTCTCCTTCCATTATGATCTGTCTGCTTGTGCCCGAACTATAACTGTGTCTGTGGAGTAATATAAGCTGAATCACAAGAAACCTGTGCCTATCATTTGAATCCCCTACACTACACCTACGGCAGCTTAGGACTTCTACAAGGAATCAGTCTGAAACTGCCTCACAGTAAGGCAATGGCCTCTTTACATAGGTACTGGGGGCCTCGGTAAAGAGCGTATATCAATAGTGCGGGTTGGTAGTTTCAGACTTTTAATATTTAGTTTTCTCAAGAAGTTCTTGTACTCTGGTGTGATTAAGATTAACTCAGAGTGTATAACCAGACTATTATAAAAAAAAAAACAATCTTATGTTAGTCTGGACATCATCTAGGACCAGAGTCCTTGTCAAGACGAATCAAACGAACCGAAACTCGATAGGGTTGCGTCGTTTTATTACCAAGTTCCTATGGCCACCTTCCGGCTCCATCACCAGATCAGCCTGTCATAATAATATTGCAATGTCATCCGATTTGCATATGCATGTAAAATTTCAGCTCAATCGGAAACCAGGATGTGGGTCAAATTTGACTTGCAAGATTAGATTACAGACAGACAGACAGACACCGGGTCATGTGAAACTATACGTACATAAAAGCTTGTAAAAAGAAATGGCTTGTAATTTAATAATAATAATAATATACTGGGACATTATTAACACACGGTCATCTGATCCCAAACTAAGCAGAGCTTGTACTATGGAAACCAGATAACTGATATACTACATACACTACTTTTTTTTTTGTAAATACATACTTATATAGATAATTACACCCACACTCAGGACAAACAGACATGTTCATGCACACAAATGTTTGTCCTGGATGGGAATCGAACCCACGACCTGCGACATGATAGGTGGTATCTTAACCAACCACGCCAACTGGCCCGTCGAATTTAGAAAGAAAGCTTTTTATTCTAACAAAAAAAAAGGAGACGGTCCCTCTTTACAATATGCGTATGTTCGTAAAGTGTCTCGTCAGGGTGACACCCGATCCAGTTCGGTGCAGGGGGAGGTGCGACAACTCTAATGTGTCACATTATATGCTTCACACCTCGCCCGTGTCCTGCCCGAGCCTGGCGTGGCTTGTTACCAGTTCATACAATTTCATTGTCTCTCCACTTGTTTTAACTTCAGATCCATTGTGGCTAACTTCATCAAATTCGTACTGAGTGTAGCTGCTACGACTCAAGTTCTACATAAAAACAGCAACATTCTAAAGCAATCATTTTAATAACTAAACTCGCTACAGAATAATAAGTCCGCTTTGACATGAGGGTGTCCCTCGTTGTCCCGCTATGTTTGTCTCTCTTTGGCATATGAAACGATAAATGGGCTGTCAAAACGGTCTGTTCACATATTTGTCTGACAATAACTTACAATATTTTGATCGACGGTTAATTTTATTGTTTGACTAATCCATTTAAAAAGTATCCTGGTAATACACGTACTCTAAATATAGATAGCTTTTAACACAAATAAGATATTTTATAATGTTTCACGAAAACGGGGAATGAAAAACCGGCCAAGTGCGTGTCGGACCACGCACAATGAAGGGTTCCGTAGTTGGGATGAATTTATCCCAAGAACAATCTTTTCATTTTAGTTAGAAAAACATGTTCTCCCACACATTCCAACTGCAAATTGCAAAAAAGTTTGTACACACAATATTGAGACATTTACCTTGTTATGGTAAGACCATAGACTTCTTATAGGTTTTCTGGTAATCTATAGGCATAGAACTATTTTCTGTATTTTTTAAATATTTTAGGCTCAGTAGTTTCGGAGATAAGAGGGGAATGATCAATTTTCGTCTATTTTCTTGAATAACTTTAAACAATTTATTTTAAAATTATAAAAAAAATATATTTGAGACCCTCACAGTAGGCCCTTTGAATTGATAATTATGTCACACGGCACCTACAGTTTGCCAAACCCTTTTTTAATTTTCTTAATTTCCCTCCAAAATTGATCCCCATATTCAAAATTAATTTATTTACGTTACACGTCCTTGTTTGCGTTACACAAAGTCATACGTGTACCGAACAGCTTAATCGGTCCAGGTCCATTAGGTTTGGAGCAAATTGGCTGCGACAGACGGATAGACAGACAGACGAACACACGATCGAGTGATCCTATAAGGGTTCCGTTTTGTCCTTTTGAGGTATGGCGCCCTAAAAAACCAGCAAAAATGCGCAGGTGATGAAATATTTTGTTCTTTTGTATTTATGTCACTCTTACCTCACAGAGTACTTTGTGGAGCAACTGGGAATAGGCCTCCTGTGACGTCACATTATTGGTTCACAGCTCGGTGTTGAGTGACAGACAGATGGCAAGTAAGTTGACAGTTTTACTGGTGTTGCCTTACCTTTACTGAGAAAATGGCGCGTTTTTGTGTTCTGCTTGATGAGGTCGGATTAGTTGGAGTTTGGTATGTATCGCAGTAGTGTGCGGGTGTTTACTAACAGTATCACTGCAGAAGGTGGGTTGCTTGGTTATTTAACAGGTATACCAAAGTTAACAGAAGAATGCTTTTAATGTTTTGTACTAGCTTGCATACAAAGTACTGATGATTCTATATCTATGTGGGATAAAAATATTGTATAACGTAAACGTATGAACGCAGCTTATAAATTATTAAAACGGAACGCGGCGGATGAAAGAGAAGCTTGTGTGTGCGAGGGAGAAAAGAAAAAAATGGCGAAGACTAGATTCACGACGGACTTTACGGTGGAACGCTGATTTTTTTGTGTGCTAGAAATAAACAGTTTTACTAGTATTTCATCCGTTTATTTTGCCATACAATCCCACGTCTATACATATGATTAATTTAAGTTGTTTTTCGTGTCTGTCTGTGTGACCGCGTTGTTCTTCTAAACTACGTAACGGATTTTGATGCAGTTTCACCATTGTTTAGAGAACTTATTCGGAAAGGTTTGTTTATAGGATGACTGGTAATTAGTGGCCGATACTTAAACACATGATTGTACTCATGATAACAAACAACTTTTACAATGGGACCAATCCTGAAATTGCGACAAAAAATCAGCTGTTTCCTACATTTATATATGGGAGCAGCTGATTTTTAGTCAGTTACTTATTACCAGTCTCCCTATAATACATTAATATAAACTTACTTGCATATAATAAAGAAATATCGATGTTTTGTTGAGTCATTAAAACCGAGCAAAGCAGGGGCGGGACGCTAGTTAAATATAATGTCCAATAATCCAATTAGAAACCAATTCTTTATTTCATATTCATATTATATTTATTTGCGTAACACATGGTATAAGACCTTACAGTACAAAATAGAGCAGACATGTTTTGCTAAGATATACAGCATGGAAATATTTGCAACAAAAAATATCTTAACAAAATTAACTCTATCAACGACGTTATTTTTTTCTAGGAATTGTTTTATACTGTACTCGTAGAAGATATTTAATTCATACAAAGAATATCTCGTGTTCAATATTTTAAGGTTACTAGGTATTTTGTTATAAATGCGTACACACATAGTTAAGCAGCTTTTATTATACTTTGCAAGCCTAGGAGCGTTGTTTAGTACGAGTCTGTGCGGGTCTCGTCGGCTTCGATGAATTATATCATTAGCTATATTTTAACTCTTTATGTTTCCATAACAAATGTTCCATTCTGAACAGAGGCATATAATTCAGCATCATATTAGGTGCACAGCTGTGTTACAACACAGCACTAGAACGAAGGATATAAAACAACACGTGCTCACATCAGGACTAGCGCACACTCATGAGGTATGTGATACACATGTACAACGGTGTACATGTGGAACACACAAGAGCTTTTTATGAAACTGGTATTGTAACATATAATCGTTTTAGTGTTACCAGCAGGGCTAACATGACAAGCGCGAGATCGCACTTTTTCTAAATTTGTCTACGATTCTGACGTTATTATAATACCTAACATGACCGTTAGGCTCGAGTAAACTTGAAAAAAGCACTTTAACACTTCTTTATCACGTGACGAGAAACCGATGTAGCAAGTTATTAAAAACAAATATTTTTTATCATAGCAACATCGGCGGAGGTTCCTTCTCATTCATTTAATTTTACCCATGGAATTAGTATGTACTATATTTATTTTAGGTCTACCTCTTTTAATGTTTGTTAAGTTCTTTGTGTAACTGAATTTTTTGATTAAAATTAAATGTTTTTCTTTGGCATGCCGAAATTAAAACACATAATGACAGAAATGAAAATTAGTGCCACGTAATATACTCACTAGATATACCAAGATCCCTCCGAGCCTCGGAAGCACGTTAAGCCGTTGGTCCCGGCTGTTATTTGTGGACCTTTGACAGTCGTTACGGGTCGTCAGAAGCCCGAAAGTCTGACAACCGGTCTTAACAAAGGGGTATCGTATTTCCCAGTTACCGGGTTGTGGAGGTCAGATAGATAGTCACTCCATATAAAATACTGGTATTCAGCTGCATCCGGTTAGGCTGGAAACCGATCCCAAAATAGTTAGGAAAAGGCTCGGCTGGATGATGAATGTCGTAAATGAAAGACGGGTTGACCAAGACTGATTTTTATTGAGTACCCACAACCTCATGATTATTTTATGACAAGCCATTGTCCGCTTACAATCTACCTACACTAGTATACGACATCTCCTTCTTTTTTTTTTTTTTTTTTTTTTTTTTTTTTTTTTTTTTTTTTTTTTTTTTTTTTTTTTTTTTTTTTTAGTTTGCCTAATTAAACAATATTTCCTAATATTTTCTATTTAGTAGCTATTACAACCATAACATACCTTTATACAAATTTTGTTATATCTAAGTACTTATGTATTTATTCGTACTTTCTTGTTAGTGTAATTCATTTTACAAAGTAAAGTAACACAGATAATTATTATGGGTAGGTACACACAGTAATACTCAATCCAGCTGTATATTATGTAAGTTTAAGTTGTTAATTAATAATCTGACATTAGGTTGGTTCATTTAGTAATACATATTATTATGCTTTCCGTAGCTTAGTGGGTAGGTAGGTACTTATATTTATTGGTTTTGTAAATAGTTTTCAATTCTTTCTCGTGCTACTACAGCCGCCGTTCTGCGATTGCGCTGAATTGGTGCGCCTTGTGGTGGAATGGGAGTAACAATGTCATCGCTTGTTCCTGGACTGTCGTCGCTACCGCTTTTGGGGCTACTCCAAGTCTCATCATCGCTCATCAGATCATGAGACGGGCCGGGGGTTACATTGCCATCGGTTGGCAGCTTAACTAGATGCCGCCGGTTCCGCCTGTACAGCCTACCCGTGTCGTCTGCGACAAAATAAGAGCGTGGTTGGGCCGCGCGACCTATTATTCGTGCAGATTTGCGTTTGCTGTCATCAGTGACGAGTACTGGTTGACCGGCCGCTAACACTGGTAGCGGTTTCGCTCGGCTATCATAATACGTCTTATTGGCCTGCTGTTTACGTAACATCTCTTTGTAATCATTGTCATTGTCTCGACTTGGTTTTAATTTTTTAGCGTGTGATGGTAGCCTAGTATTGAGTCGCCGCCCCATTAACAGTTCTGACGGTGAACTGATTCCATTACGTGGCGTAGCTCGATAGTTTAACAGACCTAAGTAAAAGTCTGTTCCTGAGTTTATGGACTTTATCAAAATATTTTTTATTATTTGAACACTCCTTTCACTTTGCCCATTTGATTGCGCATAGTTTGGCGAACTAGTAGTGTGCTCAATGCCCCACTTAGAACAAAATTCACCGAACTCTTTTGATGCGTATGCCGGACCGTTATCAGTTACTAACTCCTGTGGGATTCCGTGTCTCGCGAACTGATCTCGCATGGCGGTCACCACCGCCTTCGTACCTATGTTTGTTAACGGATTCACTTCTATGTACTTTGAAAAGTAATCTACTAGTATTAAAAAATACTTTCCTGCATACTGAAATATGTCTGAGCCCACTTTGGCCCACGGCAAGGGCGGTATGTGATGCGGCATGAGCGGCTCCCGCGCGGGACGGTGCGCGCGCTCGGCGCACGCGTGACATCGGCGGACCATCTCCTCCACGTCACGTGACATACCTGGCCAGAACATCACCTCGCGAGCGTGACGCTTGCACCTGTCTATGCCCATGTGACCGTCGTGTAATCTACTCAGCATTTCCGACCTAATGCTTTTCGGTATATAAACTAGGTTATCTTTAAATATAATTCCATTAATAAAACCAAAGCTACCTCTATACGACCACTGACCTCTCACTCGCTCGTCGACTGAGTATTTATTCTGCGGCCACCCTTCTTGTATGTATTTTATAAGTATTTGACATTCTATATCATCTTTCATGGCGTTTTTTATGAGATTTACTTTGCTGGTACTGAAACGAACATTTTCTATCAGAAAACATGACTGTTCTTCTACTTCCTCACATACTTTTTCCGATGTTAGTTCCGGTAATGCCGCTCGTGATAAGGCGTCTGCCACGTACATGTACTTCCCTGGTTTATATATGACGGTAAAGTCATAGCCTTGTACGCGTAGCATCATGCGTTGTAGACGCGAGGGGATCGCATCGAGCGGTTTTTTAAACAACGCCTCCAACGGCTTATGATCGGACTCCACAGTGACGTCGTGACGTCCATAGACGTACTGATGGAACCGTTCGAGAGCGTAGACAATCGCAAGCAGCTCCTTCTCTATCTGCGCATACCTGGTCTGCGTGTCGGTGAGCGTGGCAGAGGCGAACTCGACCGGGCGGCCCGCCTGCAGCAGCACGGCGCCCAGCGCACGCGCGCTCGCGTCCACCGACAGCAGCACGGGCTCGCGCGCCGAGTACAGCGCCAGCACGGGCGCCGCGCACACCGCGCGCTTCAGCTGCGCCGCTGCCGACTCCTGCGCCGAGTCCCATACCCACTCGCTATCTTTTTTCAATAGATTGCGGAGAGGAAGTGCCAACTCTGAGTAATTGGGGATAAATTTGGATAGGTAATTTATCATGCCCAAAAATCTCTCAAGCGCTGGCCTATCTTCTGGAGCTGGCATTTCCTCTATCGCTTTTATTTTGTTTCTATCTATGGCCATGCCCTCCTCGCTGAAAACGTGGCCTAAGTAACTCACCTGCCTCACTTGAAACTCACATTTATCTTCGTTAAATTTTATGCCTACTTCTCGTGCCCTATCTAGCAATCTCTTCAGACGCTCATCGTGCTGAGCTTTGCTGGAGCCCCAGCAGATTACGTCATCTATAAATGAATCGACTCCCTCCAGGTCTTCGAGTATCTGACGGATTTTATGATGGAAAACCTCTGAAGCGCAGTTGATTCCATAGGGTAAACGCATAAATTGGTATCTACCGAACGGCGTCCCGAAGGTACAAAGATCAGCACTGGCATCGTCGATTTCCACCATCCAGAACCCAGAACGAGCGTCTAACTTACTGAAATATTGCGCCCCCTGGAGCTTGGTTGCGATCTCCGTGAGCGTCGGCAGCGGGTAGTGCGCGCGCCGCACCACGCGGTTCAGCGGCCGCGGGTCGAGGCACACGCGGATGGTGCCGTCCTTCTTGGCCGCCACTACTATACCATTCACCCACTGTGTCGGGTGAGCCACCTTGCGGATCACTCCCATTTTCTCCATGCGCACCAATTCTTGCGACAACTTATCGCGAACACCTATGGGTATTTTTCTAACCGGACAGACTGACGGCTGGGCACACTGATCTATTACAATGGTATATTTACCTGGTAATTTACCTAAACCATGAAACAAGTCTGCATAGGAATCTAGGTTGAGAGACAATATACGCTTCACCATTCCGAGCTCTTCACAAGCATATCTACCTAATACACTTTGGCAATCGAAGTCGGCAATAATGAAACGCAATGTATACTCTATGTTTTTATAAGTACATTTCAGATAACAATAACCAGCTATCGGTATATAATTGCCACAAAATGATTGCGCCCTCGTGTTGTCTGAACTTATAACTTCTTTTGGCAGCCCTAGTCTCTGAAATGTACTCTGTGAAATTACATTTAAATCTGACCCTGAATCTAACTTAAAACTTTCACTAGCCCCGGTACATTTAAAAATCAATGTTTCATACCATTTAGAGTCCTTACGATCCATCTTCCTCGTTAGCGAAGAAACATAGTACAACCCGTCGTCGTCCTCGCCGACGATCAAGTCGGCGCCGGCGTCGTGCTCGTCACGAGCGTTGATTTGTAACACGCGCCTACGCAATTTCGGACACATGTTTTTAAAATGTCCTCTTTCACTGCACCAGAAGCACATCGCATTTTTAGCCGCACATTTATTGCTATCACAACTACCCATACCGCACGCAGCACACAACACTTTTCCAGGCACGCTCTGCTGAGCGGGCGCGCCGCTCCTTGCGGCCGCCGCGCCGCGCTGCGGCTGGCGCGCACCGGCCCCGCCTCCGCGCGCTCGCCCAGCCGCCACCGCCGCGCCGGCACCCGCGCCGCCTCGCGCTGCGCCTCTGCTCCTGCCCGCGCGGTATCCGCCGCGCGAGTTCATCGCGTCCACTGCTACTACCTGAGTCTTGGTGCCCTCTATCTGCATCTGTTCCTCCGTGGACATCTCATTAGCTTGACAGACTTTAACAGCTTTTGCCAGAGTGAGATCGTCTGCCCTGAGTAGTCGATCGCGCAGCTTGCTGTCACGGACCCCACACACGATCCTGTCTCGCACCAGGCCCTCTTCTAAATGCTCGAATTCGCATCGCTGAGTGAGAAGCTTTAGTGCCGTGACATAGTCGTCTATAGATTCGCCCTCTTCCTGGTTTCTTGTGAAAAACTTAAATCGAGCCATCGTAGTGTTCTGTTTGGTTCCGAAATGTTCATTATATTTTTGCACGAGCGTATCGAAACATTCTTTGTTTTCGTCTTTAGTGAATTTGAATGTTGTATACACGTCGTAACCCTCCGATCCGACCAAATTCACCAATAAACTTGCTTTGACATCAGTGGATTCTTTGTGTACACCAGACGCTTTTAAAAACACGTTGAATTGCCTCAGCCATTTTTGCCACGCCTCAGCTCGACTGGCCGGCCCACCTTCCAGACACAATTCGGCCGGAGGCCGTGCGTGTTCCATTATTTAGGCACTATAATCACTGTATACCTAAACCACTCACTCACTTTTTGATCTTAAACTGCGATTATTGGGTGTTAATTTCAATAAAATACTCTGCACCGCTGTCACCATGTCGTAAATGAAAGACGGGTTGACCAAGACTGATTTTTATTGAGTACCCACAACCTCATGATTATTTTATGACAAGCCATTGTCCGCTTACAATTTTTAGAGGTCAGAAATAATAATGCAGTCCTCCTTCAAATAATCACTTTATTCTACACCACTTTTACAATGCACGTCTTGTCTGCACGAGACATCCAAACCGAATGCCTGTGTTCGCACTGTCAACGATAATAGGTGAATGTCGGAATGAACGGCGGAGTGAAGTGTTGGACCGAATGACAAACAAGTCAATACACCACCCTTATGACATGCGAACACATACATTTAATTACAATAAAGTTAGGTATGGATAATATTAAGATAAATATTTTAATAAAAGCTAACACAATATAGGTAGGTATAGGTAATATTTAGGTAAGTATTTTAATAAAGCTAACAGTCGGCCTTTCCTGACGTTTACACGTCCCGTGGAAAGATTATGCAAGGTAAGCAAAATAAACCTAACAATTAATCAAAATAACAAAACAACAATTCATAACAAATATAGCTACATAGATTTATCATATTGATCTCTTTCTATTACATTATAAAAATTAAATATAACCATACGATAATTTCGATACAAAAACAAGCATATCTCAGATATTACACTCGGCAGCATTGAAGGAGCTGCTGTGGCCTCTACATATCCACAACAACTCAAGCATGCTGTGGCCCCTTCATGTCCACAACACACTAGCGACAATACCACAACTACGAGTACAACAAAACATTGGTGGAACTACCGTAGCCTCTACATATCTACGGCAATTCCGGCATGCTGTGGCCCCTGCATGTCCACAACACACCGATTAGACAAGTCATTATGGCCTCTTCATATCCATAATAACCACTTATCTGACACACTGTAGCCCCTGCATGTATACAGTGTGCTCTAAATTTCTTGTACACACACGTTATCTTAACGTGTGTATAAAAAATAATTCGTCATAATAATGACTGTATAATATAAAAACACAAAATAACTATAATATTAATTATAGAGCAATGTAAATTTACTCAATTATTCAAATTAAATCTAACATGATTGTAACATGGACAGAATTCTGCTGTTAATACTCTTACATGCTCTATCTCAATTATTTACGATTAATTATTGCGTACATCAATAACCACCCAATCAAAGTAGTGCCATCATTCATCATTAACATTTTCAGACTGCGTATCACTGTCACTAACACTATTTCGCTTAAAAACCAACCACGGGTGAATTTTATCCACGGAAAAAACTCCAGTGAAGTTTCTATTTCCCTTGCGTGACAATGGGGTATCTTCTATTTTATATCGGTCATGGTCCAAGACCTCTACAATACCACGAAGCTTTGGAATTAATTTCCTACTTTTTCCTATCGAAGGAATTTCTCGCTCTACCCTGACTAAATCACCGATTTTGAATGTAACTCTCTTTCTAGATTTATCAAAACGTTTCTTCTGTTCTACTTGACTCTTTTCTATATGCTGTGATATTTCCTCTCTAATATTTTCTACATTATTGCTTACGTCCTCTGTATCGTCTATAATATTAAGGTTTAATAGGGAGTTAGGCGTGCCTACCAAGTCAATACCAAATAATGCCTGAGCTGGTGTCTTTCCGATTCCCTTATTGAGGGTATTATTTAAACCCCATTGTATTTCAGAAATACATTCATCCCATTTATGTTCTGGTTTATTTAGGTTTGTAGCAGTTAGAGCAGCTAAGACAGTGCGGTTGTAGCGTTCCACCTGCCCATTGGCACGTGGTGTCGCTACCGCGTTCATAACGTGTTTAATGCCCAACGTACTTAAATATTCTTGAAAGCGCTTGGACGTGAAAGATGTACCGCGATCGGAAATGACTCGTTTAGGAACACCAAAAGTATGGAAGTAGCCTTTTAAAGCGGATATGGAATGTAACGATTTCGTACTTCTGACAGGAACCAATATAACATATTTTGTAAAAGCATCAATTATTAAGAGTAGGTACGCGTTTTTCTTTTTGCTTCTCACAAAAGGACCCAGATGGTCTATATGCAAAGTATGAAACGGGCGATCAACCTTAGGAATCGGATGAAGTTCACCTGCCTTCTTACCAGCAGGGACTTTCGAATGAGCGCATTCTAGGCACGAATCGACATACTTTTTAACGAATCGTCGCATTTTGGCAAACCAGAAACTACTTTTAATTTTATCAAAAGTTTTGTCAAAGCTATAGTGTCCAATATCATCATGATGGGCCTTCAATACCTGCCACCTAACACCTTTGGGTACAACCCAGCGATCCCCTGCCTCAGTTTTTCGATATAATAGACCTCTTTTGATTATAAAATTATTTTTAATTTCTATAATACCATCTGTATCCTGATCCTTTAAAATAGAAATAATCCGTTGAAGCTCGGGATCGCTCTGCTGTACCGTCGCTATCCAGTTAGTTTCGATACATCTTACTTCGGCAGAATTTACTTCTACCGGGTTCCGACTTAATGCATCTACGTGGGACATAGCAGAGCCTGCCTTATAGACAATTTTAAAATCGTATTCTTGCATGATATTCCACCATCTGGCTACTCTAGGCAAAACATCTCTTTTCTCAAACGTGGCCCTCAAAGAGTTACAGTCTGTCACAATGGTAAACGGTATGCCTAATAGGTACGTCCTAAATCGTTGTAATGAGCTTGCAACCGCCAGAGTTTCTAGATCGTAAGAAGTGAATCGAGACTCCTCTGGGGACGTTTGTCTACTGTAATAAGCTACAGCATTTAAAGGTGCTTCTTTACTTGATCTTTGTAAAAGGATACCGGCAATACCAATTTTTGAAGCGTCTGTATGAAGTTGAGTTTCAAACGCAGGATTAAAGAATGCAAGAATCGGACGTTTGGTTAACTCTGTTTTTAAGGTTACAAAAGCACTCTCTTCACAGCCCGACCACTGCCATTTTGAATCTTTCTTTAAAAGTTGGGTGAGTGGTCGCGCTATTGAAGAGAACCCTCTTATAAACCTACGAAAGAAACTAGCAAGTCCCAAAAATTGTCTAACCCTATGCTGATCGGTAGGGCGAGGGAATACGTCAACCGCATTTATTTTAGTTTTCCCTGGTCTTATTCCCTCGGCACACACTTCAAATCCAAGATAGTCAATGGATTCCATTAAGAAATTACACTTGGATAATTTTAAAGTTAAACCGGCGGTACGAAATAATTCCAATGTTGATTTAAGCTTACTGAACCCTTCCTCAATAGTTTTAGACGGTATTATGACGTCGTCCATATAAGCAAACGCCTCTTTAAATCGTGCATTACCCAATATATTGTTAATAGCACGTTGGAAATTAGATGGCGCATTAACAAGTCCAAAGGGCATCCGGTTGAACTCATAATGCCCATCAGGTGTTATGAAAGCAGTTAAATGTTTAGACGTTTCAGACATACATAATTGGTAATAACCTGACATTAGGTCTAGCGATGTGTAATATTTATAACCTGACAAGTTATCTAATTGATCGTCGATCCTAGGGAGGGGATAATGCTCTTTAATCGTTTTTCTATTAAGAGCCCTATAGTCAATGCATAATCTGTAATCTCCGGATTTCTTTTTGACGAGGAGAACTGGTGACGCATAACTTGAGGTCGATGATCTAACTATACCAGAGTCCTCAAGTTCTTGTACCATATTACGAACTACTTGTCGCTCTGTAAAAGGCACGCGATACGGCCGGTAAACTACTGGCGTAGTGTCACTGAGCCTTATGTCCATTTCGGTGTTGGAAATACAGCCTAATTCTTTAGTGGAAAAAGCAAAACAGTCTCTGTATTCATTTAATAAACGAGTCAACCGCAAAAGATTGTTTTCATTGATTTTATCACTCACAGACAACATTTTAGGACCAATAATAATATTAGAGGAGTTATCCGCGTCTTTATCAATTCTATTCACGCTTTGACAGTTAATTTGTGTTAACAGCAGAGCCCGAGTCAGAAGGGTACCTTTATTTAAAATGAATCCCAATTTTACCAATCCGTCCAATTGAAGCGTTGCTTTGCCACAAACTAGCTTTAAAATACAAGGCATTATACTGTACATCATTTGAGGTCGAGAGCATAAACCAGGTTCCACTATTACCTCACCATCGTATGGTGGATTAGACTCTACAGCCACTTCGGTGCGGCCCATTACTTTAATAGAGTTACTAACATAGAGTTTAATACTTTCAGGGGCGTTTAAAGTTTTACTCTTAATAATCAGTTTTTCTTCTGTTTTGAGAACTACGATATGGCTTTGTTCCGTAAACGTTTGGCCTACAAGTAATGATACCTTTAAATAATGATCAGGGACTATGAGTACTTCAACGCGGGCTTTAACCAAGTCTATTTCAATTTCGACATCGCATTTCCCTAAACACTGAACAATTGAATTTCCGAACCCTCTTAAAATTGGCAAGTCACCGTAAGACAAAGTTTGATTTAATACTTTTGCATCAGATTCTCGGAGCATAGTAATTTGACTACCGAAGTCAATAAAACAATTCATAGTCTGACCGTTAACTATCGCGACCTTAAAATATTTCGCATCATTATCCTGCTCCTTTGAAATGTTTAAAACAGTCATTACTTTCATGTTCACTTTTATTAGGACAATCGCCAACCAAATGGCCTACTTTATGACAGTGATTGCATCTTTTAATTGGGTGTTTACATTTGTAGTAAGGGTGCCCTTCCTCTCCACAGTTATAACATTTTGCTGACCTAGTATTCGCAGATGCGAATGTATTATCTTTAGATGTTGTAAAACGCTTGGTGTCGGAAACGCTCGGCTGCACAGTCACGTTTTGCTTGTCATTCTTTTTTGTTATTTTAACATTGCGAAGGAAAACTAATAACTTATCAGGCTCGCTAAATTGCACAGCCTCAGCACTAGTTCTGACCGATCTATCTTCAATACCGAATAAAATACAATCGATAGCGTTTTTACCTGAAATGTTACATCTATTAAGAAGAACTATCTTTTCATAATAATAATTTTCTAAACTATCCCCAAAACGTGCCCTACAGGCGAGCATCTCCGTCAGCAACCGACCATAGTTATCGTCACTGGGGAATGCAGACTTCAATTTCTGTTGCCACTCCGTCCATGTAAATAATAAAGTCGGTAGACCCTGGTACCATTTCTGGGCCAACCCTACTAACTTAGGCAAAGCATAGTGTACTATTTGTCGTTCTGTCCAATTATAAATCTTTGCGCATTCGTTTACTTTTGTGATCCAAATGTCTATACTCTGATTTCGCTTTGTTGGGTCGAATTCAGGCACAACGTTCAAAACAGGGTAACGTTCGGTATTGCCGTCTGAACGTAAAGACTTAACGAGTTCTTGGAATACGTTAACAAAATTTTGAGAGTCTAAAACAGTGTATTGATTACTTGGTAATGATGATGATGCGCTGTTGCTGGTCCCAGCACTGGGTCGTACTGCTGGTTCCTCTGGCAGCGCCGGCGTATCTGGCGTCCGGGAACGGCGCTGCCTCGACTTCTCCACCCGCCGTGTACGCTTTCGTCGTGAATGCTTATGCCGTGATCTGCTACTGCGCTCCGAGGATAATTCTGACTCACTGCTGGAGTCCTCAGAGTTTTGCACCCGCTTCCGAGACCGATGCTTTGGCATATTACTTGCGTAGCTTTAAATATGGGCGTTGAGTATTCCACCAAAACCGTTACAGTTCCGGTGTGATCCCACTTCTGACCTTTTAGAGGTCAGAAATAATAATGCAGTCCTCCTTCAAATAATCACTTTATTCTACACCACTTTTACAATGCACGTCTTGTCTGCACGAGACATCCAAACCGAATGCCTGTGTTCGCACTGTCAACGATAATAGGTGAATGTCGGAATGAACGGCGGAGTGAAGTGTTGGACCGAATGACAAACAAGTCAATACACCACCCTTATGACATGCGAACACATACATTTAATTACAATAAAGTTAGGTATGGATAATATTAAGATAAATATTTTAATAAAAGCTAACACAATATAGGTAGGTATAGGTAATATTTAGGTAAGTATTTTAATAAAGCTAACACAATCTACCTACACTAGTATACGACAATGAATATACCTACTCACTAGATAATAACCACAATTGACAAATGAGCCAACAATCACAATTTGACAAAGCGAAGATTGTTATAGTAACCAAAACCAATCACCATAAAACCCATGATATTGCAAATTTTGTTAATCACCACACTTACCAAAAGGACTGGTTTTCAGATAAATATGCAGCTGGAGTTGATTTTGCCATTATAACCATAAAACACTAAACGTTGTTAATCACCACCCTTAGTAAATGAACTGGCGATTTTATTAGATATTGCCATACAGCTATAATCCTTAGATTTCGTTAATCACCATAATTGGCAAAGTCACTGGTTATTACTGAAAGTGATACTCATCTACGTAATAGTGCTCCCCTCCGGCACAGTTTGTCTCGTGGCCGCCGGAAGGAACTTCGTTCCAATATGAATAGTAGATTAGAACTAAGTATTTTCATTATTAATATATTGTAAAATAAAATTATAACTAAAATAAGTACAATTATGAAACTGCCATGGTAATTTGGAGTTTTCTTTTTTTGTATCATAATTTTGTCTACTCATCTCGTCGTCAAAATCGAGGACGACTAAATAATAATAATAATAATAATAATATGTGTTTATTTCTCACCACAAGCCAAAAAAATACAAACAATATTGTACACTCGAGAAACAGCTAACAATTTTTGGTTGTGGATCGCTGGTGCCTGTGGTAGGTAGTAACACCTGTAATACAGGTCACCAGGTCCCCACCTGCTCACAGTTACATATTTGATAGCTTACAACTGATATCAC
This sequence comes from Dicycla oo, assembly GCA_948252095.1. Lineage (NCBI taxonomy): Eukaryota > Metazoa > Arthropoda > Insecta > Lepidoptera > Noctuidae > Dicycla > Dicycla oo. Next base: position 31,085,152 of record OX411720.1, on the reverse strand, counting down.
AGCAAGTAACAAAAGTTTCAAACAATTAGTAGTAAAAATAAATAAATAGAACGATTAAAAAGTAAAAGTATGTTGTGAGGTTTTTTTGAATGTTTGAGGTTTGTGTGTGTGTGTGTGTGTGTGATTGCGTGCGCTCGTGTGAGTGTGTGTGTGTGTGTGTGTGTGTGTGCGTGCGTGCGTGTGTGTGTGCATGCGTGCGTGCGTGCGTGTGTGTGTGTGCGTGCGTGTGTGCGTGTAGTGGGTGTGTGGGTGGAGAGAGTCTGATTAAACTAATACATCAAAGAGAGCTTCTGTGGCAGTATATGTTTGGCTTTGTAGCCAGGCTTGTAGAGCGATTTTAAAATTATGTTTGTTCAAACAGTGCAGGGACAGAATTCGGTTTAATTTATTGTAAAGATAGGGTCCAAGGAAAATAAAGAATCTATGACTAAAAGAAGTTTTAAGAGGAGTACCCAAGGCAACTATATGGTTACGGCGATTGGTTTGCTGAGAATAATTGGAAATAGCATGTTGTTTAATAGCAGTGGCTAGTACAAACAATTGCCTAACCGTAAGGAAAATGACAGAAGAATCGGAGATTATCTCGTGTTGAACTGTCAAAATTCGAGATAACTTAGGTGCCATGTTAGGGTTTGTCGAGAAATAATAATAATCATTTTATTGAAGTAACAAGACTCATAGTGTTAGTAACAATCCACTTACAAACTATGTTAGTAAAACATTCACACAGAAACACTTTGTGACATCACTGCTGCGAGGTGACAGCCCAGCCGATACCTTGCAGCAGCGGATCACAAACGCACAGTCTAGCCAGCTTGCTGCCATAGACAGGATGCTGTTGGTGCTGCCCCACACCCTACTAACTAGGGATGCGCACCGCTTCCGCATCACAGCGTAGAAGCAGTCAACGCGAGCTTCTGCAAACATCCCTGATGCGCTGCAGTATCGGGGCAACGCCATCAGCACCCTGAATGCGTTATTGTATTGAATGCGATGGGCGCTGTATGATTTCTGAGTATAATGAGCCAACAGACTGCAAGAGTAAAAAGACGTGCTAACCATATTAACATTAAATAAGCCTCAAAAAATTTTAAAAGCTTGCTTTCTATTTATGCCACAATAACCGCGGCTAGGAGCATTTCTCAACCGCACTAGTTAGTTCAAACCTTTACGTTTAGTTCCCCAGTAGACCGCACAGGAGTGCGATACATGTAGCGTCGGTTCAGTAGCTCAGTACATTTGGCGGCACGCGAGCTGCTCATAAATAAAAACAAAATGGCGTCGTAAACAAAAGCTCGGTTTAATCTCTACTATAAAGTGCTGATGTTTGCTCGTTACCACCACAACGAGAGGTTTTGCAAAAAAAAAAAACCTATATTGTAATTTAAAAATACTTGTTATTTTTATCCACACCTATTTGAAGGTAGTGTGGTGAACCAATCGTTTTGTTTCATCCTTTTCACGATCTAAGACAGTCCCTCGATATGTCGGTTCCACAGCGTTACATCAAACGTTCGTCCTTCCAATTGCAAGCCATGGAGAAGACCCTATTGTGTAATATGCGTTCGGAGGCGGCTCGGTATGCTCACCATTAATCGCTGTCGTACCAAGCTCCAATGAATCAGGAAATGACCTTAATACATTTAGCATTTGGGTTTTCAGAAGTTTGTTTGTAATCAATCACTGAAGCAGTAGTCTTGAGTACTCCACAAGGAGAACCAGTGGCTTGGAATTACGTTATGTACATATAGAAATAGCCCAGTAGTTCAATTTCACTGCTACCTTTGTTCGTATTTTTTTCTGTACTGCCACGTAAGCCCTCTCTAAACCACGTCCTCTCCAAACAAACCTCACTGTAAACTGTAAAGTCCCACTCCTGGATAGATGTTAGCTCAAGTGTTACTGTAAACAAGTGTAAACCGATCCTGGTTTACACGTGAACAAGTGTTGGTGAACAATGCACTTGTGGGGTCGATACTGTGTAAACTTTTGCATGTTTACGTGTTACAGAAGTTGTCGCTAGACGAAGTTGTATAACTTTCAGAGTTCAGATAGCTAGACAACGCTGATGCATAATAATGATTATTTATGTATGGGGTTTTGAACTTAATGCCACTGGAAAAACAGTAACTATTTATACATAGATAAAGTCATCCCTTCTTCCCATTGGGGTAGGCAGATATGTATCGATCACTAATAAAATTAAGGTATTTTAATATTCCTTAGGATTGTGTCTGAGACGATAATAATATGCATCAATGAGTATAACACAAGACACGAGATAGAGCGTGTATAATATGATCTGATGTGTCAACAAAATACTCCATCAACAATATTTGTCACGGACAGGAAGTCCCTTATGTCCGCAGGATACCACTCAACGAGATTACTCGATCATAATCGAATGAATACTCATAAACACAACCCGTACGGCTCGTTACCGTTCGCTCACCAACCGATAACCGGTTCATATATTTGCGTTGCTAAATCATAGGTCTGTAACAGTTTCTCTTTGTAAATTACCGTGTAAATAATCTAGTTAAACGGATGATCCGGCTGAACGGGAGCGGATAAACCGATCTCTATAATTCGATACCTGACTAATTGAAATCGATTGAGTTGTAATCGAATTGTGTGTAAATGTTATTTTAATGACGATGAATAGGATGTGTAAACTGGATAGAAATAAGTATCACGTCTGCTGAAACACTGCCTAGAGATAGAGACCATGAGAGTGAAACAAACAAATACACTTTAAGTCCCATGAGTTTACACGGCATGTCTGTATGGTCCCAGTAGGAGGTGTACGGACTGTTTTACATTCGTATTTAGTTGACAAAGAGTATGTTCGTGTTCAGTTATTGACGCGATTTGCACATTATCGCTTACCACCTCGACACTTTTTACTCGACTGCGGCGTAGGCAAAAAACCGGTCAAGTGCGTGTCGGACCACGCACAATGAAGGTTCCGTAGTTGGGATGAATTTATCCCAAGAACAAACTTAACATTGTAGTTGAAAAACATGTTCTCCCATACATTCCAACTACAAATGTCCATAGTTAAACGAAAAGGATCCAACCCACATTACACCTAATGTGGGTTGGATCCTTTTCGTGTAACTATGCACAATTTTGAGAGATTTACCAAGTTATTTTAAGACCATAGAATTCTTATAGGTTTTCCTGTAATCTATAGCTATAGATTATTTTCTGTATTTTTTTCAAAATTTTAAGGTCAGTAGTTTCGGAGATAAAGGGGGGAAGGGGTGGTCTATTTTCTTAAATAACTTTAAAACAATTTATTTTAAAATTATAAAAAAATATATATATTGTTGGGGAAAAAGTCTTTTCGCATTATAGTATGTATGAACTTGTAATAAAATCTCTTTGGCTATACTATTTGTATCTGGCTGGTTTTGGTATCATTGACAGTTTAAATTTTAAAGAACATAATTCCAAATTCAAATTAGGAAAATGTGTGATTTTCATTTGCTTTTCGTATCGTCAAGATGAGTGAATCTAATGAAGAAATTCGATACATTTTAAAATTTTACTACAAAAAAGGTAAAAATGCAACGCAAGCCGCGAAAAAAATTTGCGATGTTTATGGACCTAGTGTAGCGTGTCTGTGAGAGTAGCACAAAGAACAATGGCGAATTCTTATTTGAAATAAATTTGAACGTCTAAAAGTGACACTTATACAAAATAGATTCAATTAATTATCTATGTTCTTTTATGCTATCATATTATCTAATTAAGGTCAAATAAAAAATTATGTTTAATGAAAAGTTTTTGACTACTTCGTTCTAAAAGGTTAGGAAAATGTTGGTTGGATTGGAAATACTAAAATTGCCATTTTATGTTTATTTTCCTAAATAGTAGGTACAGCATAATTGTCGCGGTGTTGTTATCATTTTTAGCTTGTTATTATATTTACATGGAGTAAATAATATGTCGGCGCCTCCGCTTTTCTAGACTGTGAATTGACATGTTCTACAAATGTCAACGTCAAAAACGAACACCGAGCACTCTGGTGAAGCGGCCATCTTAAAAAATAAGCAGGAAACCTCGGATTTCGGTAAGGTGCGCACGCAACCATTTACGACGTTATATATTACGACGTTATATTTTAATCGCATCCCTCTTAATCTAAGCGATCTATAATTATTTTGTGAAGTGTTTGATTGAATTACCGAGAATTAGAAGTGGAGTGTTTGCGACATGTGTTATTTTTTGAAATACTGCCTTTCTACCCGATAATCCACGCCTACCTGAACATGGACGGCGCCTCCGCTTTTGTAGACTGTTAATTGAGTTGTTGTACAAATGTCAACCTCAAAAATGAACATCGAGAACTGGGAGGCGGCCATCTTGTAAAACGAGCAGTGAACTCGTAGTCAGTAGATGTTATATTTTAACCGCATCCCTATTAATCTAAGCGATCTATAATTATTTTGCGAAGTGTTTGATTGAATTATGGAGAATAATAATTGGAGTGATTGTAACAGGTGTTATTTTATTGACATACCCGATAGAAGAGAACACATTAGATGAAAGTCGAAAGACTTCAAATAAATAATACATTTATTTTGTTGTACATTTGAGTTTATTGTGTTCTTCCTTAGATAAAAGTATTGCAGCAAAGTAGGAAAAATATCAAATATTATGGCAATTCTGAACTAAAAAGACTAGTATTCAGTCTTAAAAAATATTTATTGCTGGTTGACATTGACAACCGTTGACAGTTTACAACTCTTAACCAGAAGAACAGATGCTTGGGCTCTGTATCTCTATGTAGTCTTTGGCTCTGTCCTATGCTGTTCAAAAGTTCAACACTGAATATCTATTAATCTGACCCTTCTCTAACAAAAAATGTTGCACAAACTAGTTCAGAAAATGACGCTGAGTTAAATAAGGTATTTTTCATTTCAAGACGTGGTGATTTAATTTCAAATAAAACAATGTATGGGAAGCTGCCATTGTTCTTTGGTTTAAGCGTTTTCAATCCGGAAATTTTGATGTCAAAGATGCACGTCGCTCTGGTCGCTCTATTACGGATAAAATGGATGCCATTTTTGAAAAAGTGGAGCAAGATCGGCATATCAGTAGTTACGACGTAGCTGAAACTGGAAATTGACCACAAAACAGTTTTGGCGCATTTGAAAAAACTGGGTACACAAAAAAGCTCGACATTTGGGTACCTCACGAGCTCACTGAAAGAAACCTAATGAACCGTGTACTCATTTGTGATTCTTTATTACGATGTAATGAAACCGAACCATTTTTGAAGAAGCTGATAACTGGTGATGAAAAGTGGATCACGTATGACAAGTACGTGCGAAAAAGGTAGTGGTTAAAGGCCGGTCAGGCTTCACAGACTGTGGCGAAACCCGGGTTAACTCGCAACAAGGTGATGCTGTGTGTGTAGTGTGATTGGAAGGGCATTATTCATTATGAGCTGTTACCACCAGGCAGGACCATCGATTCTGAACTCTACTGCGAACAATTGATGAGATTAAAGCAAGAAGTTGAGAGAAAACGGCCGGAATTAATCAACAGAAGGGGTGTGGTTTTTCATCATGATAACGCTAGACCTCACACATCTTTAGCCACTCAGCAAAAATTAAGAGAGTTTGGCTGGGAGGTGTTAATGCATCCGCCGTACAGTCCTGAACTTGCACCTTCAGATTTCCACCTGTTTCGGTCTCTTCAGAATTCTTTAGGCAGTGTCAGGTTAACATCACGAGAGGACTGCCAAAACCACTTGTCGCGGTATTTTGACCAGAAGTCCCAAAATTTCTATAGCAATGGGATCATGTCCCTACCTACAAGATGGCAAAAAGTTATCGAACATAATGGTACCTACATACTTTAGTTAAATGTAAATAAACTATATTAAAAAATGTTTTGAATTTTCTTAAAAAATGCGAAGAAACTTTTCCCCCAACCTATTATTTGATACCCTTACAGTAAGCGCTTTCCTTTGACATATCGCACAGTACAGTTTGTAAATATATTTTATTAATTTTCTTATTTGCCCCCAAAATTGACCACCATATTCAAAATTCATTAATTTAAATTACATGTCCGTGTTTGGGTCACAGAAATACATACAGGTACCAAATTTCAACTTAATCGGTCCATTAGATTCAGAGCAAATTGGCTGAGACAGACGGACAGACAGACAGACACATGAGTGATCCTATAAGGATTCCGTTTTTTCCTTTTGAGGTACGGAACTAAAAAGGAGGGTTATGTGTTTGACCTGTATGTATGTCCCTCCCTATGTTCCAACGTAACTACTAAATGGCTTAGCCGATTTTGATAAATGATATGCTAGATTCGTCTATATTGCGCGAATGTCACTGAGTACCTATATTAAAATTGAAAATGGCGGATTTTTGACGGCAAAATATATTATGTTTAAAAAAAAACCTATCGAGTGAGGTATGAAAATGAAGGCTTTTAAAATATTGAATGTAATTTGGAATGAGAAACGATAAATAAAAAACCATCCCAAACTTTTGGAGTGAGTGAGTGAGAGGCCGATATCACCCAATTATAAATGGGTATTGTACGCACGAGAGTTATTTATTATAATATAATTCATAAAATCGAGTCACAAACCTAGAATTTTACTGCTTTAAAAGATAATTTTAACGACCGTTACCTAAAGCGTTACTTAATACAGAGATAGAAAAACAATCCTGACTAAAAAGTGTAAAAAAAAGTTAATTAAAAAATAAAAAACCGGACTGCGTAACAAGTGAACTTTAAAAAAGATGGAAACAAGATGACCTATTTCTATGCATTCGGAGGCCATAGGTCTTTATTGTTTTTTAAGAAGGTGCCTCCGACTACTTGAGATTATTTTAGTATAGTTAAACCATTTGTGTTTTCTATATATGTTATTTGACTATTATTTTATATAATATATATATAATAAAATATAATAAAAATGTTTTATGTTTTAAACGTTTATACGTAAACAGTTCTTTATTGTGCAGAAAAAATGCTTTAAATCGAAGGTATTGAACTTACTAAGCTATAAATTGATTTCAATTGAACAGTTTAGTTCCGGTGCGCGTGAGAGTCTTCTATAGATCTCGCGCGTCAACTATACATACAGGGTGTCCCAGAAATCGATCGACATACTGTAGGTGGTGCCAGATTTAAAAAAAAAATATCAAAATTACCACCATGCGTCATTCTTTTGACTCTCATATGTAAATAAAATGTTTTCATTAATAAGTTTTTCCATCAAAATATTACTTTCTCTATCCGTAATTATCTTTAATTCTCCATAAAAACTTACAAATTCAACATAAATTCACTATTATTAGATTTTTCTCAAATATACTTTTTAATACATTTTAAACAGTGGTGACGAAAAAAGAATGTATGTGGTACTTTTGGCAAACATATTAAAAAACTAGCTTGTTTTATGCCAATTTTGGAGAATTAAAATTTTGGTAATTACGGATAGAGAAACTATTAAATAATATTTTTATGGAAAAAGTTATAAATGAAAAGATTTTACATTTATTTACATTTTACATATGCGAGTCAAAAGAATGACGCATGGCGGTAATTTTGTTTTTTTTTTTTAATGTGGTATAACTCGAAAACTATAAGATTTTGGGGAACATATGTTTCGTTATTTTGGGAGGGCTTACCCAAAGCTATCACCACCTACAGTATGTCGGTCGATTTCTGGGACACCCTGTATAGCCATAACGCCATCTCACACAGAACTTTGATGCATCCTCTTAAGGCCTATTCAAACCTAAGCGGTATTCGCTACCGTCTGCGGTAGAGAAAACCGAGTGGGTATGCGGTAATATTACTGTTCATTCATCTGTACCGCGCTCTTGCCGCGAAACATAATACTAAATACCTAAGCGAAACCCGCGCGGTATTACCTCTACCCATAGCGGCAGCGAATACCGCTTAGGTTTGAATAGGCCTTTAAGCGGGATTGGAGACAGAAATAGGTCATCTTGTTTTCATCTTTTCTAAAGTTCACTTTTTACGCAGTCGAGTTTTAGATTTTTTTAAAGTAAAGGGACTACAGGACCTAAAGCCCGGTCACTGTCGGAATGCATAGAACAGAAAGAGAAGCGCGATGACAACGGTGGTAATTTATTGCAAAATATGAAGCTATTATCTATTTCAAAAATTCCATAAGTTGAACTAAAAAAATTAAAACATTATTACGTGAATATGTTGCTTGTAGAATAATCTGACAAAAAATCAGATTGATTGCATGTATATTAGTGTGGTTTTTAATTGTTAAAAGATATATTTAGAGGTGTCGTCATGATTTTTTCTATCGTATCAAATTAATTGTATAATGTTTTCAACATACTATCTATCTCTAGCATATATCCTGAAGAATATCATAATTATACTTTTCTGATTTTGTTTACTGCCGTTGATCATATACTTTTAGGCATTATATTTGTGTTTAGTTTCGTTTAGGTCCTGTACTGCCGTCATAAGGAAAAAAGACGGTTCTGATATTTTTTTCGAAATAGAGTTCTTTAGATATTCGGAATCAGCAAAAAAGACGCGTCTACCAGTTTTATTAAATTGGCGTAAACTTAACGAAAACCTAATAATTCTTACTATTAAAAGACGCATCTGCCTTTGTATCTTATAGTTTAAACAGGACAAAATATTTTTTGTCTCCATTTCTATATTTTTGTAGATACGTCCTTTTTCCTTATGGCGGCTGTGTTTCAGACACCAACGCGACACTAGGTAAAAGAAAATGTGCAACTACAAAAGTCCCACGTAAGTATATATACCTACCTATAGGTACCTAATCTTTCCAGCCATTTATTTTACTTTTGACATAAGCACGCTTAAGAAGTTCCTTATTTATTAGCAGGCTTATTGATAGACGAAAAATGCAATAAGTACTTCATGGACGTTGCTCTTTCTCCACTTTTTTCTTTTTATATAAAATACCAATAATTATTTTAAATCGATTAAAACTTCTTCATAAGTAAAATCGATTGTTAGAAGAAATCGAATCGGTAACGCATTAGGGCATCACTAGTTGATTAGTACTCGAGCTGTCAAAAGTAAATGTGATGATGAGGGTGAGTTTTAACCTCTTCGACATAAAACAGCAGTAACATTCGTTATTTTTTTTTAAATTTTATTTATAAACAACTACAACATATAAACAACATAAGGTTAACACAACTTAGGTAGTAATGTTGCAGTCCACTGCATTATCCGCAGATAAAACATATTTAATGATCAGTGGTAGCCACTAGACGAGCATTACCAAAATTAACAAATATTAATATTTTGAAATAAATAAATAAGATCACTATAAAGCTAGCTATAGCTCCAAAACGAAATCAGATCAGAAGCAATTTCATTGAAGTAAATTATGCAATAAATTATTAATAATAATAAGATTACAATTAATATAAAAAAATTATAATATTAGATTTAAAGTTATTTTTCGAGCATGCAAATATATCAATATCAATGAAATGTGAATTATAGGATTCCAACATTCTATGAATAGGGCAGCGTAAGTCAGAGTTTGTACGACAAGAATTAAGCGCGAACAGAGTACGTGCACGAATCTGACGCACGTGTACTGTTCGAGGGACAGAATAACACAGCTTGCTCGTCAGATCAATGGCATCAAAATGATTATGAACAATATCATAAAGTACGTTAGCCTCCAGGTTATATCTAAGTAATACCTATAGCCAAGTCCCAAAAAGTAATTATGAAGTAGGTACTAAACTAGTCCATCTACAATAGATAATTGAACTAAACAATATATCTAATTACGTTATTGCGTGTGCTGTTAAACGACGCGTTATGATTGAATGAATGCTCGGTAATGGAGCGCTCCTCGTGATACACTGAGCGGCAAACCGCGGCATAAATCACATAGTGAGAAAATGATAGATTGCTCTTTGTATGTTTTTTGGCACTGTTTCGAATAACAAGTAATAGACGCATTGATAAACAAAAACATTACAAAACAAAGTAAAAATAAAGGATAAGTAAGTCACAATTCAAAATGACTTATTGAGTGCTGATTTCACCAATGAAACTGAACGCGATCAGTACTTCTATACCGAGTTCAACAGCTGTCAATATCAATATTCCATAACAATTTTGACACTGACAGCTCTTGAGTGCTTCTAGCGTTTAGTTTCATTGGTGAAATTAGCACTTAATGTTCAATAAGTCGATTTGATTAATCGATTTCGAACATAAACTAGAGCTAAAATAATGTTGTTTGTAAAAGGAAAACCATGATTTATGAAAAAGCGATGCAGGGAGGGTAATGTCAGCAACGATACGCAGTGTTATTTGCATTGCTGATGTTGTCCGTTGATCCGTAAGTTTTGTTTCTTTTCCCACTTGTTTCTCGTCCCAAAGGATATGTGAGACACAGGCAAAGCGCATAATTAATTAATGATTTCTGAAGTTGCCTCCGTAATTTATTGTTTCATTAAAATCTGACTAGTTTAGCCATGAAACATACCAAACAGATGAAGAGGCTCCTTAGCAATAATGATTAAGTGTAATCTTGAATACCGCGGAAAGTCCTCGACTCAATAGCAGTCGCGGCATCTCAGCACTGCGGCGCAGTGAGCGACAGCGGGCGGCCGACGTCGGCCGGTCTGTAACTCGACACCGTAATGGCACGCGAGGGTCCTCCGACACGGCTCTGTGCTCTGTTGATAGCTTCATGACATAACGGTGGTTGCTATGAGCTTTATTGGCAATATATTCACTTGAGCTGCATTCCTGTTGATGTCGCGTCGCTTGCTTACTCACACACATTTAAATATTTGGTTTAATGATTTTACCTACATCGTTCATGCTTTCAAATTTCCTAAGAATGGTTTACAGCTACTTAAGGTTGATACACCTCTGCCCAACCGTTCGGGGAAACGAGCGGGATGATATGTTATGTATGTGTAAATAAGGTTGATTGTTGAATGTATGAGCAGGTGAGAACCTCAACACCACTTCTTAATTATCCTTTCTTTCAGTTGTTTTCCATCTGCAAGCTCTGAAACTTTGGTGTAGGTATCTGACGCGTATACAAAAACAAGTATTGTGTCGTAGTCAGTTTCTTTCTTGAAATAAAACCTTTAACAGGTATTCAAGTTGTCTAAGTTCACTTAATATAAACTAGAAACTGTAAAGTGTATATCCGTAGTGCTAACACAAACAGTCCCCAGTTAATAGCCACTTAGCTAGCAGCGCGCCATGACTGATTACTAGCGGTTGTTTCACCAAACAAATCTGTTTCCATTTAATTATCTGTTAAATTTTCAGATTGTGGCGCTGTCATAAATCAGAGATCCCACAGCGAATTATATAAAATTAATATTCATATTCTACGGAAAATACAATATCCAATATTGGTGTATCGTACATTTATGGATTACTAAGTACTCTATTGTACACTTTGCTTACAAAATGAGCAATGGATGGTAAAGTGCCAGCGTGGGCGATTGTGTGTAGAGAGGCTGGCTTTAATAAATCAGGGCGGCGACCAGAGATTATAAATTTAATATTCATGGAGTGCGATGGAACCAGTGGTGTACATTTGTATCTCGGACGCTGTCGGCGGCACTCGGCTCGCCCTCGGCCCCGCTTGTCTTTTGTTTTTAGTGCAGTTTTATGAGATGTGGAACGTATGTAGTTATGTCTGAATGGACAGCAATGTCTGCGGTCAGCTTTTGTAGGCCGAAAAGGTTCATTCATATGTACACTTTTGCAACGATTTTGACTTTGTAAGCACATGTTATAGTACAAACTAACATCCCAAGAAAATAACAAAAAACCGCCCCTAACAAACTTATACATACCGGATGGTGTGTAAGTTTAAAAAAAAACGTATCAAAAAGTGATCATTATTTACCTTAATGATGCACCCGTAACAATTTCAGTTTTAATTAACCCGTCGCCCGTTATACCTATGCGATTACTATCGAGTTACGGACCCATTGGGGGCTGGTGGAGTAACAATACAAATTGCGTTCGATATAAATGTACTATGAAAGGTAGCTTTCTTAAATTGCCTGAAACTGACCTTCTCACATTAACTGAAATGCTAAACCACCGTCGCAGTCAACGCCTACACCCTCCCTGCAACTTTCTGTAACATTCAAAATAAAATAATTTACCTTTTAAGAATAAAAAAATCACACACACATTAAAAGCAGCGCTTAAGTTCACGAGGAGAGCGTCGTCGTACGCGTCGCGTTAATTTTCTTGTAAGCCTAATTACACACGAGCTTATTTGCGCCTCGCCTCGCAACTCCTGCCTCCGTGCCTTGACGAGGTGTGAAGTGAAACTTGCCACAAAAAACCCTTTACAACTTTTTCAAGGGTAAAGTTTATACGAGGCTAGGAGCTGGCGGTTATTTTGAGCTAAATTGTGGTTTAGTTATTTAATTAGGTGGGTTTAGATGGATATTTATCAACCTCATCTAAACTTCGACGAGAGATTTGTTTGTATCTCTTGTTGAATGTTGGTAAAGGGAACACAAATATCGTTAGGTAGGTCGGTCAACTAACTAGCTTAGCTCCATTAATTAGTTAATTGGGTTGGTCTAATTCGCTATGTTCTTGAAATTTACTGAATATGGCATTGGACAAGCTATATCATTACACAAAATTTGTCCAACAACTACAATGTTGGACAATCTACAATTAAACTGTAGCAGTATCTGAATAGATAATTACTTTAAACATATGTTCGCATAGTAACAAAAATTAAAGCTTATTCCCACAAAAAACAATTATAATAATTATTATCAGTATCGTGAAAGTTATTATCCTTTAATCTGGCTCCTGGAGTAGATCGCAGGCGTGAGCCGTGGCGCGGTTGCGTATCAAAGCGACGTCGGATCGCAATTAAGGATCTCACAACGACATTAATTAAAAGCTTCTTTCGGAATTCCGCAGCGCCTCGCCTCGCACTTGCCTCGCCGCCTATCTAAACTAGCCTTTAGTGAAAAAAAGTGTTTTAATTAAGAAATTTGTCGGTACCGTACGAGTGTTGTTGTGTACATCGTTTAAGGTTCAAGGGAGCTTTGGGGTGGAGATGTAGTTACCAAAAACACTTCACAAATTATGGTATCGTTGCAAAGGAAAACTTAATTATAAAAGGTGGAAATTTCCTGGAAATATAAATGATGTCTCTAGATTGTTTACGTTGCTTATTGTTTCATAAAAGAGTCTGACGCTCAGAATCTGGTACATAACTCAATCAATCAATCTGCCTAGCCTTTTCCCAACTATGTTGGGGTCGGCGTCCAGTCTATCCGAATCTGGTACATAACTATGGCCAACAAAAAAAATACCCTTACCTACCAGTGGGTAGGTAAGGGTCAGCAGTGGCTGGACATTGGAACATTGCTGAACCACTGCTGACCCTTACCTACCAGTGGGTAGGTAGGGGTCAGCAGTGGCTGGACATTGGAACATTGCTGAACCACTGCTGACCCTTACCTACCAGTGGGTAGGTAGGGGTCAGCAGTGGCTGGACATTGGAACATTGCTGACCCACTGCTGACCCTTACCTACCAGTGGGTAGGTAAGGGTCAGCAGTGGCTGGACATTGGAACATTGCTGAACCACTGCTGACCCTTACCTACCAGTGGGTAGGTAGGGGTCAGCAGTGGCTGGACATTGGAACATTGCTGAACCACTGCTGACCCTTACCTACCAGTGGGTAGGTAGGGGTCAGCAGTGGCTGGACATTGGAACATTGCTGAACCACTGCTGACCCTTACCTACCAGTGGGTAGGTAGGGGTCAGCAGTGGCTGGACATTGGAACATTGCTGAACCACTGCTGACCCTTACCTACCAGTGGGTAGGTAGGGGTCAGCAGTGGCTGGACATTGGAACATTGCTGAACCACTGCTGACCCTTACCTACCAGTGGGTAGGTAGGGGTCAGCAGTGGCTGGACATTGGAACATTGCTGAACCACTGCTGACCCTTACCTACCAGTGGGTAGGTAGGGGTCAGCAGTGGCTGGACATTGGAACATTGCTGAACCACTGCTGACCCTTACCTACCAGTGGGTAGGTAGGGGTCAGCAGTGGCTGGACATTGGAACATTGCTGAACCACTGCTGACCCTTACCTACCAGTGGGTAGGTAGGGGTCAGCAGTGGCTGGACATTGGAACATTGCTGAACAGCTGCCACTGCTTTGTAATAAACTTTTATAAGTTTATTATTCATTATAGAACTTGATAGACGTGACCAAGTTATTGATCAAATTATCGGAACTAAATAAACAAATATTTAGTTCCGTTTATTTAAGTTTATGTTATACGTGTAGGTATAGTTAATATTTGAATTTACGTCTTCGCATATTCATATTTTTCTCTTCTTGTTCTCACACACATACATACACACATACATTTCTATTTCATTTCTCCTTTCGCAGGTCTGCTGGAAGAAATTTCTTAAGAAATAAGCAGTACCTTTGTACTCCTAAATATAATTATGTATTTTTCTTTTTATAAATAAATAATAAATAAATCAATTTTAAATTACGAATGCAGAACATCACTGGTATCATTACAGTTACACATGTCCGGCTATCAGTCCGGTGCCTGTCTGCTGCTGGCGCTAACGAGACCGTTTGTCTCAATAAAAACCGGCCAAGTGCGAGTCGGACTCGCGCACGAAGGGTTCCGTACCATTATCTATAAAAAAAAATCACGTTTGTTACATGGGATTCCCCTTAAATATTTATTTTATTCTGTTTTTTAGTATTTGTTGTTATAGCGGCAACAGAAATACATCATCTGTGAAAATTTCATTTGTCTAACTATCACGGTTCATGAGATACAGCCTGGTGACTGACGGACAGACAAACGGACAGCAGTCTTAGTAATAGGGTCCCGTTTTACCCTTTGGGTACGGAACCCTAAAAATGATTGCGCAGATAGATTTATAACAAAGTTGGGTTCCGCTGTGCAGATGTGGGTCAACATTGAGTTCAAGATATGTAAACACAAGCTAATTGAAATATTAAATCTCAAACTTAATTGCCGCTTTATCGAAAGTTCTTTAATGTACTGAAAAGCTGGTGCTCCAGTAGTATTCAGGGTTTATTTTTCATGTCAAAGTTATTATAGGAGTTTTGATTTGAGCCACTGACCATTCATTGCTTATATTCAGTTGTCCACTTCCGAAACAAAGCCAGCTATTTGCCTTTAGCCCACTCTCAAAATCAGCAATATGCTCCCTCTTTCATAAATAAAACTCTTTACAAAGCGCAAGTCCGACCCTGCATGGAGTATTGCAGCCACCTTTGGATGGATCAGCTAAGTACCAACTAGCCGCGCTTGACTCGGTGGAACGCAGAGCTAAGAGGCTCATTGACGACGTAAGACTGGTGGATGCCAAGCTTCATAGCTTGGCTCATCGCAGCAAGGTTGCCTGCTTGTCGGTCTTCTACAGATTGTACTTCGGTGAGTGCAGTGCTTAAGAACTCCACGACCTCATTCCACCGGCCCCCTTCTACCATCGAACATCTAGACGCATTACCAGTTGCACTTCCACAAATTCGCACTAAGCGATTCTAAATGTCATTTGCAAAAAAGAGTGGAGCTCACTACCTGCGTCTGTGTTTCCGAGCTCATACAACCCTAATCTCTTTAAAGTGAGAGTGAACAGGCTTCTTCTGGGTAAGCCCGCTCCATCGTCGACTCTGTATCTGTATTGCCTCCAACCTAGACTAGAGTCAAGAGCAAACCCATCTTAAATAAAAAAAATAAAACAGCCAAAAAGATAACTGAACCCCCAAAAGGCGACGAGACTCGTCTGAAAAAAATTAAGAAAAACCTTTTGTCTGTCGCCGGTGTGGCGTCCGTTAATTAAACAAATAACCGGTATAATGAGGGTAGGTACAATAAGTTGTTCCCGCGGACCGCGGGCCACGATGTCTTTTTACTTTACTTTACTTTCTTACGCACTCATTTTCCCGCGGTACCTCGAACACGGCCATTTCTCTTATTGTTCTGAATATTTAACCACTGTATACACATTTTGAGTCAGTTATTTCTTAGCGTGTTTTTGTAAGGGTGTTTAGGTTTGTGATTTATTAGTTTAAGTGGGTCGTTTTGTTTCGTGAATGCTTGAAGGGATGTCTGCGTTTGTGGCTTGTTTCTTTTTGATGATCGTGTTTATTCACTTATTTGCTCAGAAGTGGGATTTGTTTTTGCAAAATCGATTAGTTAATTCGGCCCCGAACTGTATGCCACATTTATTTTGTTTCGTTCTTTTCTGTCGTGAACGTCTACCTATCCATGAGACTAGATAACGTATTTAATTAAGCCAGTTATTAATGTGTATATACTTTAAAGTAGTTCCTACTACTGGAATTGTAACGCCGCCGCCGTGCCGTCGAAGATCCAAAGTATATTAGTTCTCCACGTTAGTTTTGCTTGTAGCTACCTATCCAGATAGAATCGTAAACCTACCACTAACGTTCCACTAATAATAATAAAAAATGTCTAGAATGTCCTTCACCAAAGCAGTATTCCAAAATTCGCACACTATCAAAATAAAACGAAACTCACTCATCAAGTTACATAACAGCCATGAACGAGTTCTATATTTTCATTTCACAGGCAAATCAACTAAAAGTTTGATGAGTTCCCGTCGATTTGGCTCATAAACGTGGGTAGTTGAGCAGTCGCGGGTAAACAACGTGACGTTATGGTTTTACAACAGATAGTTATCACGTCGCGTACACGGGCTTCTTGTAAACATCATCACTTAGATTGTTATATTACAGAAAGTTGGGATGTCAACGTGGAACTTGCGACCTCCTTACTATGGTCTTGGATGTGTTTAAATATTTAGGACTATATCTCACTAGACAATGGATCATCATAATCCAATAAATAAGCCTTGTTCTATCCATTGTTGAGTGTAGGCCCTTTTGTGGCATGCTTCCCAGGTCTGTGCGAGTCTCATCCAAATCTTACCTGCGATCTTTTGTAGACCGTCCAACCCATCTGGCAGTTGGTTTGTGAACACAAGTTATTGGATACTAAGGCTACATCTGTTCAATTAAGTTACTCTTGTAAAGTTCTGGCCCTCTATTCGCTTTATAAACTTTCTTATTTTCGCCCGCGGCGTCGCCTGCGTGGAGGTCGGAAATTATCCCACGGGATCGTACTACCAGGATAAAAAGTATCCTGTGTCCTAATACAAGTTATGGTCTACCCATGTTCCAAATTTCACCCGGATCCGTTCAGCCGTTTTAGTTTAAACTCGCTTTCGCATTTATAATATTAGTTAGGATTCTTACATCGCATTATGCTTTCAGGAGGTTTCTGATCAATTATTAAATGGACTCGCCGTTTGGTGTCACTTAGCTACATATACACATTACACATACACACATACCTACTACGGTCGCAGATCATGGCAGCAAATAGGATATGACAACAAAGAGTACCGATATGACGTAGTCGAAGTAACATGTGCCATTATGATTATTTTTGTGCATGATGCTGTTATAGTGTGCTACCAAAGTCATGCCAAGCCCTAAAGGCTGATGACGAGATCACGAGGCCGTCATGTCGGAATACTAAATGAGCACTAACAAACCCCTCAGCTTAACGTTTCTGGTATTAGGTTGTATGGCACAGGTTGACTCAGATAAACAAACTGAATTGAGTGAAAAGTTCTCATAATTATCTGGAACCATGACCTTTATGAACTTTCCTAATTATTTATTTATGGTCCTTTAAATTAACAAAATTATATCCTAACTTAACTAAAACTATTCACAAACTAAAATATGGCGTCTAAAAATTCATCCGCATCTCGATGTCGACCGGTAATGTACCCAAGCGACTGGCGGAATTACCACATTTAATTCTTAGCCTCTGGCCAAGGTAAAAGCCAGCCCTTGGGTCGCAGGAAGTGTCAACTAGCCGTTTCGAGATTTCCTTAAAGAGACCATGAGCACTCATACCCCACGGCCGGGCAGGGTTTCAACCCCAAACGGCTCGATAATATAATTACCAATAAGGTTCTTATATTTAGGCCGCTTGAAGATTTCCGCAGCCGCAGCAGCGGCGCCAGCGCAGCACGCTGAGCCAGGAAGACGGGACGGCGCAAGAGTATCGACACACGTTGCTTCCCACAGTAAAGGTCTACCCATCTTCTATTACAAAACGTTGGGTTTATATTATATTCTTGCTTGAATGTACACACGCCAGCACATCAAGCTACTACAATCTGTCAAATTTCCATGATAGATTTTCAACTTTATCGCTAAAGCATTAGGTTCAAGATTGCTTGGGAAAATTTGACAGTTTCGAGTAGCTTGGCCTGCTGGCGTCTGTACCTACAGTGGTAGTCCATAATATATCCGTGTCGTTTCTATAATCCGGTCGGTACCGCACGTACCCCGCACTTGGCTCGCTGCCAGCTCATTTTCCACTTCAATTTCACATTTTGTCAACACTAGTTACAAAATAAGTTGATTCGCTTTTGTTTCCGAGTACGACACACTTGTTTGCGTCGTTTTGTCGCAGTTGCGCGCGCGGCCCTGGGCTTGGATACGAGGATTTTGTATGGAGGATGAGAGGAAATAGTATTGTAATTGTCTTTTGTAATGTTTATGGAGAGCAACATGAGTAGTGGAATCCATTTTTACTGTTTATGGATTGTTACTGGATTACAATGACGCTGAAATAAAAACGTACAAGGGTGGTGTGTCATCTACATTTTTTTTACGCAACATTTTAATTCAACACGTGTTTACTTATGATACGGTTTTTACTTAAAACAATGTCTACCTTCTCAAATATTTTTTTTTATATTATGCTCTTTTCTATATGTGAAAACTTTTAATTGGCCTTAATTTTGTTATTCTCAATCGTGCAAAAATGTTTAGCTGTACGTTTTCCAAAAACTGTAAAATAAAATAAAATAAAATAAAATAAATATCTAATTAATTTCAGAAAAACGGTTACACAGCACAAAATAAGGTAAACACTGCTATTACCAACCCCAGCGTCCAGCGTTCTAGTTCCGGATAAGGCGGGAGGAAACGCCCAGGTCTTCCGTTTTTGTGGATCGCCCGGAGGACACGGTGGAGCATAGGGAAACGTATCTCTATGAAACAAGTGTTTGACAGACTTAGGGTCCGTCCCGGATGTTACCATTGTGTGGATCTCCCGGAGGACACGGTGGAGCACACGGTGGAGGTCTGCCCGGCTTGGGCGGAGCACCGCCGCGTCCTCGCTGAGGTGATCGGTGGCGGCGATCTCTCGCGTCCAGCCCTGTTCCAGGCCATGGTACGGAGCGAGAGTGCATAGAAGGCCGTCACCTCCTTCTGCGATGCAGTAATGCTCGCGAAGGAGGAGGCGGAACACGCCCCTAGTCGCCGCAGGAGTCGCCCTGGGCGTCGGGAATTGATAGCCGATTTCCGGTCACTGTAAGCGCGGGCTTGCGGATGGCGAACAATGGGTAGCTCGCCGTGGCCCGGGTCGACGGCGCGTTGTGTTCCACGCGCGCCTCAATGAGATGTCTACACTAGCTGAAGGGACTGCTAGGGCCGATACCTGCCAGGGTTGCGGGTTGTTTGAAAGAGTTACCGTAGCCCTGGCACAGGCAACAGAAGAAATGGGGTGGAAACGGGTGGGTTTTAGTCAGTAAAAGTCTGACACGCCCTCCCGCTCCGCCCGGAGCGGGAGAAGTTATTTGATGATTTCCCATCCAAAAAAAAAAGAAGTTATTACCGACCCTGTTAAGATAATTTTAAAATCGATCATAATTATCAAGAGTGGTAATTGCTTTCACACCCAGGGTTTTGTTTCTATATGAAACTTGCTTGTCTAGTTTATATTTATTACCTTAACAGCCCTAAAATAGACGGTTTTATTAAAAAAATAACCAAATAAACAAGTCGATCGTTTTTATTCACCCATAAGAACGGCTATAAAACTATTAACGATTTTTATGAAGCTCTTACCGAGTGTAAGAAACGAGGACAATGTATACATTGGTATTTTGTCTAAATAAGAACAAGCCAATTTGGTTTTGTGAAGGAAATTAGCATAGATTAGGAAAGGTATGTAAGCTTGCATCAAGTCCTTACCACTTTCATACCACTCTTCATAGGAAAAGCCACTGAGTCACCCTGGTGTATGCTGATTGATGAAGACATTAATGTCGATGAATATGGACCTAAGATCCAGAGCAAAGACGAGCATAGCAACAGATTCTGGAGAATATTAGTTTAGAAATCATTAGAACCAGAACAGAAAAGGTAATTTTATGTATTTCGTTTGCCTTATTCATAATTTTTTTTGTTAATAGTTAATATGCTAACATTTTCTGTAACTAGTTAACCAATGTAATGTAACATTAACGAGAATGATCTGTATAGGTTCGCATACTTGCTATCACCGACTCATATGGATCGGTAATAAGCGATATATTTACAAATATGAAAATGTTTCACCGACTCACAAAAACTAGGTAATATATATATATATATATATCCTAGGACATTATTCACACACGGTCATTCCTTGTCTTAAATTGTTTTAATTGCCATCCCAACATAATCATCTATTTATATTACTGTGACTTGTCCGTGTAGTTTGGAGGCCTGGAGACCTGTAACACGTATTCCTAGTACAGGCTCCAGTCTCCACAACATCAATGTATGTTTGTATACACAAATTATGTATTGTACCTACAAATTTTTCATTATGTGGTGGAGAAAATAAACGTTGTTATTATTATTATTATTCCATTTTTCTCGAGACCCTGGGGTCCCGGACCTTTGGAAGGCGTACGAGGAGCTGAAGCCAACTCGCAGAGGCCCCTTAGATAATTTTAAATGATGAGGAGGCACCAACCGACGATTATCCCTATATGCGCTATGCAAATGCACCCAAGGACAACCCCCGGTTGGTGCAGGACTATTGCTGTACGTGAAAACTAAACATATTGGGCTAAGGGCTTGAGTTGCTAAAGTGCATTGGGTTATTTAAACTATGGAATAACTATGTCCCCTGCCTGACCAATGTTATACAATTATACACGGATAAAATGGCAGGATGTGACTTGCACACTCAATAATGGGCCCCCGGAAACTGCCGCTAGCACATAGTGATGTAGCGACAAGGGGGCAACACTTCCTGAGGTGCGTGAGGAGTGGAGAGGTATTCCACGGCTATCAGGACAATCCCGGAAGTACGGTCAAGATCCCTACCAGCACCTTACTGGAATACTTCCTTCCTCCGAGCACGTTTGCTCTTGCGAATCTCCACTCAAGCCGGCCAATAAAGGCAAGAATGAGGTGGGAGCTCTGTTCCTCGTCAGTGTTCACTCCAGCCGGCCAATTAAGGCAAGCCAGAGATGAGGACAAGATTTCTCCCGGGAAATAGGGTCCGTGGGGTCGCTACTGCCCAACAGCTCGCCACATGCTGCCCTGCGGGTTTCTGTAACTCTCTTGGTCTGGCTCCTCATCCTAGACCCGTTCCGGCAAAGTAAATTCTACCGGCACAGACCTAAAGTTCGGAGCGCGCAAGCCCCACCACGACGTCAACGTAGAGATACAGCGGTGGGGTTATTATTATTATTATTATTATTATTATTATCTGATCCCAAACTAAGCAGAGGAAACCAGATAACTGATATACTACATATACTACTGTTTTTTTTGTAAATACATACTTATATAGATACACACCACAGTATGTATTTATTTGGTTTTTCTAACCAATAACAGAGATTGTAACTAATTTATTTAGCAAATAATCTTAATGAATGCACACATTGTGATACAAAGAAAGGTAATTTAATAATATTCCTTTACAATAATAATGAATGGATAGTTTTATAATACGTGGTGATCATAAATCGGTAAAACGAGTAAACTAGACAAAATAGTATAGGTCGGTAATGGTGTGTAACGAAGGCTGATTGATTGAGATTAAAATGTCATATTAAAATAATTGTTTTAGAGTTACATATCGACGGGAAAGAATTCGAGGAGGTGGTGGCTAAGTAACAACAGCCGCACGGGTCGATTCATCAGGTTAAGCTATGCTTGCCGGGGTTGGTCTGTGGATGGGTGACCATCTTTTCATACCGAGAATCCTCCGTGCCTCGGAAAGCACGTTAAGCCGTTGGTCCCAGCTGTCATTCGTGGATCTTTGACAGTCGTTACGGGTCGTCAGAAGCCCGAAAGTCTGACAACCAGTCTTACCAAGGGGTATCGTACTCGTATTATCCAATAACTGGGTTGTGGAGGTCAGATAGGCAGTCGCTCCATGTAAAATACTGGTATTCAGCTGCATCCGGTTAGACTGGAAGCCGACCCCAAAAAAGTCTGGAAAAGGCTAGGCAGATTGATTTTGATCGACGGGAAAGAATTAAAACTAAATATAATATACAGGACAATTACCGACCCATGGATCGGCAATTGCTGCCACTATTAAAATCATTGAAGCTGTAACCGCTGTATTTAAATTCCAAGTGTTATCCTATTAAATTACTAAAACTTTATAAAATACTATACAAAAAAAAGAATTTACATTTAAATGAACACATTTAATACAAGAACTTTTGACAGGCCAGATGGCGTGGTTGGTTAAGGTACCACCTGCTATGCCGCAGGTCGTGGGTTCGATTCCCATCCAGGACAAACATTTGTGTGCATGAACATGTCTGTTTGTTCTGAGTCTGGGTGTAATTATCTATATAAGTATGTAATTACAAAAAAAAGTAGTGTATGTAGTTTATCAGTTATCTGGTTTCCATAGTACAAGCTCTGCTTAGTTTGGGATCAGATGACCCTGTGTGAAATGTCCCAGGATATTATTATTATTTATTATTAAGAACAAGTGCAGGTTTCGTATATTTCTGTAAATAGTCTTAAATACCTGTAGGAACAAGGACGTGTACTGCACGGCCTGCGAGCTCGATGTTGTCACAGACACTAATGAATATTGTCTATTTCCCGGGATGCCACGCACACTAACGTAAGTTCTTGCGATGCT
Organism: Dicycla oo; assembly: GCA_948252095.1. Taxonomy (NCBI): domain Eukaryota; kingdom Metazoa; phylum Arthropoda; class Insecta; order Lepidoptera; family Noctuidae; genus Dicycla; species Dicycla oo. The sequence continues at coordinate 31,062,088 of OX411720.1, read as the reverse complement.
CAATGAACAAACACGCGTGTTTCGTCAAGTGTCTTCAGCAAATCGTTCCAGTAGCGTAAAAATTGCAAAATAACGGAATGGATCGGTGTTGGCTGCGGATTTTCGATGGGTCGTTAATAGCTGCATTTACCTTATCCAATTTATTCGTAAAAGATACATTAACTACAGGTGAACGTGTACTTGAACTTTATAACTTACACAACCTATTTTATATAATGTAAACCAATAATATTTGTAGACTACATGTCCAGGCCTACTGTCATACTTCATGACACCCATGTTTGTCCCAGGGCCAACACTCCCACGATGCACCATAAACCGAACGCCATAATACGATCGTCCCAATTTATCGCGTCATCACGCGCGTACAATCACGCACAATACTATGATAACAAATTGCACTTTTGTTGCAGCTTGTACCAGGAAGCTGTCCAGTGGTTGTTACGCGACTTTCTACGTAGGGATCAAAGGTATGTCAATATTTTTGTATGACATCAACTTTTGTAGATAAGTGCCGATATAAACAGGTATGCATGCACCTTCAAATTAAATTCATTACTTATCAACTATAATGGAAGGTAAATTAGTTTTAGTACAAACATTTCCACGAAAACCTTCATCACCCCTCAAAATAACCCTTATTAAAATTACAATTCCATCACCGTAGCAATTTACATAAATTTTATTTTACTTTATCGCTCTATTATATCTAACGCATCGCACTATGTGTGGTGGTAGTACGCACCAGGGGTGCCACCCTACTTCATTAGGGCCCTCAAATCGCGGCGCACGTGCGTGGCGTGCACAACACGGCCGGACACCCCTGTCGCTCCTCGTAATCCACTGAAGGTTGACCTCCCCTGGTGCGATGCTTTAACTTTGTTACTATTCGGAGTTTAGTTTACCCGATCTGTGCGAACTTATCGTCGAAAGGAATGGGATATCCACACAAGATTTAATGATTTTTAACATGTCTTAATATATTTATGTTTTATAATTACCTACCTATATGATAAAAGTGTCTTCAGAACCTCTCCTCGTTATGAAAATAACCTATACATGCAATCATCATGACATATGTTTAGCTTAAAACAGCGTTAGCAGTTAATTATAAACTCTTTTAATCTTTCATGACTAGTACTGCTTTTTCCGGCCGATTTCTTTCAGCTTTACCAAGTTTTACTAAATACAAAGTATCTGCGAAGTTTGCGGTGGAGTGCGTAAAGGTACTTCACTCTTCATTCGTAGGGAAACTCTTCATTGCACCGTCAGCAAAGACACCCGACACAATGAAGCATATTCAAAATAGCAGAGGTCTCCATACCTTGGTCCCTTGTTGACAGAAACAGACGTCAGGGGTCGTCCGGAAATTATTAAAATTATAACTGACTTGCAATTTTTGAGCGCAGTCAAATGTTTTAACACGTCACGTTTCTTTTCACGCGCGTGCAATAGTGGAGGGCGTGAACGTTATTGATCATATGAGAATTTTGATTTGATTGAAATTGAATCTTTTCCAGGATTTTTTTGTTATATTCTTAAAGTAGACACTGTGTTAAAAAAAATGTAAAGATCTTTCACGTCTGTTAGTAATAAACCATAGTCAGTCATGGGGACTGTCGACAGAAGTGAAAACTTGACAGCGTGACGTGACGCGTGACGTGACGCGAACTCATAAATAAGATTTTCCTTTAAATCGCTCAAAGATTACACTTCAAAAAAACTACTTCTTTCGCAGTCGCTCACCTTTGATATAATAGCAACCTTGGGTGAAAACGAAAAGCTACGAAAGAATCGTGTTCTCCGTACTCTAATCCGACAGATTAGTCTACAAGTCTTTGTAGTAAACTTGCCAGCTGCAAAAAAGAAACGTTATCACTCTGATTACTTCTTTAACAGTAAAATCCGTAGACCACAACTTTCCCTCAGCTATGGTACATTATACCGCACTACGATCGCCGCGCGCCGGCCAGTCCGCGTGAGATCCAGATCGGGATCACTCTTAATACTCAATTAGCATAATTCGTTCGCTCTGAGTATTGTAATGTTACTGATTTATTATTTGTAGGTACTTGATATAAGTAAAAAGCTTTTGCTGGTTGTTAGGAAGAATTACGACAAAAGTTTTTGTAACTACCTAATATGTAGATTTCAGTATTTCGTGGAATAACCTTTTCAAGCAACTCTGCCAAACCGATTCTATAGGAAAGCAATTGTATTAATAAGTAAACAACCATTGAGATTCTATAGAGAATTATGTGTGTAGGTAGACGTACATAATTATATGATGACCACGACAACAAGTAGGTACCAACCGATCAATATTTTCCTGAATCATGATTAGTTTTCGACATCAATCCATCTAAACTTTAATTACGATCCTCAATTTGTGACGCAGCACACTCATCAGTGATCGCTCATGCGATGTGACAGCACGTTGATTTCCACCGAGGATTGACTCCGGGATGCTCACGACACTCCTGCGGCATCCCCTGACTGAAGGTATACTCCGTTCGAAGGGTAACAATATTGCGTGAAACGTGTTTGGAAAATGGTTAGTGCGTTTTTGTCGACTCGACCGACCGTGAGCAGTTCACGGGTTATTTAATTGAAATGGGTTCAGACATGTTATTAACATTATTATAGCTAGGTTCGTCTTGTGCTATTGTAGACTTCCGATATTAAAATTAACGTCTCGCGTTTGTAAAAACATCAAATACATCTCGTTCCCTTAAAATACAGAAGTACTCAATAAAAACTTGGAAGGATTGCAATGTTTCATGTTAATTGGACTTTTAGATAATTTTGCCAATTAAGTTTTATTGTGGGAACGTGACATCTACCCTAAAGGTGCATTACACGACAACATCACAGAGGTCGCTCAAGTAATGACGACAAATTGACGCGTCCGCGTGAAATATCGCCGGCCGCTCGGTGGCCTGGTCGCCGCGACCGACGCATCTCGGTCGCCGGTATATTCTCATTCCCCAACTAATGTATAAAAATGTTAGGATTACGTACAATGAAGGATTTGGAGGGATTCTGAAGGTTGCAGCGACCGAAAGCTTTATTGAGTGAATTAATTCAACATTCTGTGTGATCCTTCATTTAGGATCGTGGAATGGAAATGTTCTTTTATTCAACAGTTTTTTTTTTTGGTAGAAGCAATGAGATTTGGTATGTTAAAACTCAGAAACTGTCCTACTATCGTTAATATAAGAGCTTGAGATTCTGAAACCTCATACGTAAGCTACATAATCTTTCACTCTATGTGTATAGTCTTTTCATTGCTGATGCAGATTGGATAAATAATCAGTGAGATATTACCTATCTTGTAAACAAGATATCTTCATCACCCAAGGCCGCATGTAACATAGTAGAAGAACACTTAGACAAGAAGCCATTAAACTTATAGCTTTAACAATAAAAGCGATTACCACACCGTCTTATCTCCATCTCCGCTATAACTAAAACAGTAAGTTTTAATGACTGTTAGCAGTTACTAAAACTGGATTAAACGTTGTAAACTTGATCAGCGGAGCCTATTGTTTAGTCATTTGTTTAATTAATTCTGTGCGCCATTGTGTTGGTAATGGCATTGTGATCAGCTGGTATCGATTTGAATAAGCGCCTTAGATGTAACGATATGGCGGAGGTATGAACTGTGCAGGTTTGAATGCCTGAAATCAGATAGTTCGACACTATCAAATTCTTTTAACCTTGTTTTTGTTGCGGTAACCGCACCAGAGTGCTTACAACGTTAATAACGAAAAGCTGTGCGCATCTCACTGACTAGTGACTGAACTATTGTCTTAGACGAGTAATTGGCGATGAGGACCGATCCTACGGAATAACTTATTTCGTTTTTAGGGTTCCGTACCTCAAAAGGAAAAAACGGAACGTTTATAGGTTCATTCGTGTGTCTGTCTGTCTGTAACTGCCAGTTTGCTCCGAAGTTAATAGACCGCGTGCTTATGGCATCCCAGCTGATTTTTGTAGCTGGATATCAGATTTCCTTAGTGAACGGTCGATCAGAGTAGTTGTTGACGGCTGCTCTTCTGACCCTTTGGCTATTGATGCCGGAGTTCCTTAGGGGTCTGTTCTTTCTGCAACTCTTTTCCTGCTGCACATCAATGACCTGCTTCGGCCTGGTATTGTTGGGTACGCAGATGACAGTACAGTTTCAGAGAGATACTTGTCCAGCGCAAAAACCAGCGGGGCCGAAGTTCCTTCCTTGAGAGAGGCCATGGTAGAGCGGACAGATTTGACCTTAAGCTTTGTCTCCCAGTGGGGTGATGATAATCTGGTCTCTTTTAACGCCACCAAAACACAGGCGTGTCTTTTTACCGCTAAAAAGAGTCGTTTCGCCCAAACTCCAACTTTTCGGGGTTCCTGTAACTGATCGACTTGAGCTCCTAGGCATGGAGTTGACATCTGGTCTCAACTTCGGCGCCACCATTGAGTACAAGGCCCAAACTGCGGCCAAGAAACTGGGCATCCTAAATAGGGTGAAGCGATACTTTACGCCTGGACAGCTTTTATCCCTTTACAAAGCGCAAGTCCGATCCTGCATGGAGTATTGCAGTCACCTTTGGGATGGATCAGCTAAGTACCAACTAGCCGCGCTTGACTCGGTGGAACGCAGAGCTAAGAGGCTCATTGGCGACGTAAAACTGGTGGATGCCAAGCTTCATAGCTTGGGTCATCGCCGCAAGGTTGCCTGCTTGTCGGTCTTCTACAGATTGTACTTCGGAGAATGTGCCCGAGAACTCCACGACCTCATTCCACCGGCCCCCTTCTACCATCGGACATCTAGACGCACTGCCAGTTACCATCCCTACCTGGTTGCTATTCCATCAATTCGCACTAAGCGCTTCCAAATGTATTTTATAATGCGCACAGCAAAAGAGTGGAACTCACTACCTCCGTCTGTGTTTCCGAACGTATACAACCCTAATCTCTTCTAAGTGAGAGTGAACAGGCTTCTTCTGGGTAAGCTCACTCCATCGTCGACTTTGTCTTTGTCACCTCTGACCTAGACTAGAGTCAAGAGCAAACCCATCACAAATAAAAAATAAAAAAAAAGAAAATAGGCGAAAATTGACCATTCATCCCCATCTCCGAAACTACTAAGCCTAACAGTTAAAAAAAAAAAACAGAAAATAGTTCTATACCTATAGATTACAGGAAAATCTATAAGAAGTCTATGGTCTTAAAATAACATGGTAAATCTCTCAATATTGTACGTACAAACTTACATTTGCAGTTGAAATGTATGGTACAACATGTTTTTCAACTACAATGTTAAGTTTGTTCTTGGGATAAATTTATTCCAACTACGGAACCCTTCATTGCGCGTGGCCCGACACGTACTTGGCCGGTTTTTCAACCACTTGTCTGCGAGAGCCCAAAATCCCTTACAATATTCTGAAAAGTAAACAAACCGTCTATAAAGCAGGCCGGTCTACGACAAGCTTCAGTTATGTAATCAGAGAGTCGTTGTTTGCGGAATCTTTTTATTTTCCTTTGAGTCTGTCGATCCGTTTAATTGGTCTTCAGCGAGTTCAGTTCGGAAAGTAATTAAAAATAAAATTGTGATCCTTTGTAGCACGCTTTGATGAATGATGAGTTGTCGTGGAATAGGTAGGAGTACACTCAAGTGTCGCTTGTAATTATGAGTTTCAAAGAAATGTAATGACATTATTTATAAAACAAAACAAACACACAAAACTGACGTGACTATCTTCACCTTCAGGCAGGCTGTTGATATAATTAAATCGCATGTAACGACATCTCATTGTAATATAAAGTGATACAAAGAACCGGCTAAGTGTGAGCCGGATTCGTGCACGAAGGGTTCCGTACCATTATCTATAAAAACGGCAAAAAAAAAAATGTTTGTTGTATGGGAGCCGCCTTAAATATTTATTTTATTCTGTTTTTTAGTATTTGTTGTTATAGCGGCAACAGAAATACATCATCTGAGAAAATTTCAACTGTCTAACAATCACGGTTCATGAGAAACATCCTGGTAACAGACGGACAGCGGAGTCTTAGTAATAGGGTCCTGTTTTAGCCTTTGGGTACGGAACCCTAAAGATACATCTTCAAATAAACCATTTTCATGAATAGACGAACAACGACAATGTCAGACCTCTTCAGCATAAAATAATACAAAAAAACACACACAATGTCGACGAACTTGAGAGCTCATTCCTTCAGAAGAAGGGGCAATAACTCCAAAATGTTGTGCACTCTGGTGGCAAATATAACCAGTTAAAATTACAAAACAAAAAGTGTTGGCAATACGGGGGAGAGCGTCGCGGCCGCTTCTTGTGAATTCTTGTAGATAATATGTGCAGGGACGGATTGAACTGTGCAGGGCTGGTTTAGCCCTCAGGCTGGTCGGGCTTAGAGGGGCATGATTGAGCGCATGTGGATCTGAATTTGAATTGAAGATCCCTGAGGTATAACTCTCGGAAGAGGTTCAAATGACTTCTGTTGACATGAGTAATGCAGATGACTTAATGTTGAGATGAACAATATTCTTAGATGTCACATTGTGCAATTTTGTTCTTGTTAAGCTACAGTTTTATACGAAAATTATAGAAGATATTATACACACTAGATATGTAATTGCATAAATTGAAGTCCCAATTATATCGGCTTACAAAGTCCGTCCCTGCATTCACAACTTTCACCAAGCGCGCGCGATTTGCATAATTTGAGCATTTTTATGCTTTATTCCTTGCGGTTCCACTGGCGACTTATATTTCTTTGTAACTGAAATGTCTCTTCAGTGCTGAAAAGACTGTTGGGCGCCAAGTCGAGTGCTGAAAGCTCTTCAAGCACTTTAGCTGAAATTTTCTTGATATTTAAACGTAGATAAGATCACTTTTTGTACAGTGGAGCTGTACTAGTTATCTAGAAAAATGTGAAAATACTTGGATTACCGGTCGGTGAGCGGGGACTTATCATGGTATTTAGTCATGGAATAATGAAACGGTTTTAAGTTATATAAATGGACCCGTAGTTAATATCGTCTTGAGCAATGTTGTTTTTATTTGTTAATTGTAGACAGCAATCTTTGTAACTAGAAAATGCATGTTGGTCTGGGTGCCTATTTGTTTGGTTTTATTACTTATACTTACTTGGTAGATAGGAATGCCCCAATTTTCATCATTATTTTCTGAACATAGACTTTTATAAGCACTCTTACATTAGGAACTAGGTATCAAAAGTATTTCCATCTAAATTCCCCAGCTCCATGAACTTGGTAAATAAAGCCAATAACACACTTCTGTGAGAGCTCGAGAATGCGCCATAAAAATGTTAAACAGCTGCGAGACATGCTCCATACGCACAGTGCAGACCAGGCATTACATACTGCGAGACATGCTCCATACACACAGTGCAGACCAGGCATTACATACTGCGAGACATGCTCCATACACACAGTGCAGACCAGGCATTACATACTGCGAGACATGCTCCATACGCACAGTGCAGACCAGGCATTACATACTGCGAGACATGCTCCATACGCACAGTGCAGACCAGGCATTACATACTGCGAGACATGCTCCATACACACAGTGCAGACCAGGCATTACATACTGCGAGACATGCTCCATACACACAGTGCAGACCAGGCATACCATACTGCGAGACATGCTACATACGCACAGTGCAGACCAGGCATTACATACTGCGAGACATGCTACATACACACAGTGCAGACCAGGCATTACATACTGCGAGACATGCTCCATACGCACAGTGCAGACCAGGCATTACATACTGCGAGACATGCTCCATACACACAGTGCAGACCGGGCATTACATACTGCGAGACATGCTCCATACACACAGTGCAGACCGGGCATTACATACTGCGAGACATGCTACATACACACAGTGCAGACCAGGCATTACATACTGCGAGACATGCTCCATACGCACAGTGCAGACCAGGCATTACATACTGCGAGACATGCTCCATACACACAGTGCAGACCAGGCATTACATACTGCGAGACATGCTCCATACACACAGTGCAGACCAGGCATTACATACTGCGAGACATGCTCCATACGCACAGTGCAGACCAGGCATTACATACTGCGAGACATGCTCCATACACACAGTGCAGACCGGGCATTACATACTGCGAGACATGCTCCATACACACAGTGCAGACCGGGCATTACATACTGCGAGACATGCTACATACACACAGTGCAGACCAGGCATTACATACTGCGAGACATGCTCCATACGCACAGTGCAGACCAGGCATTACATACTGCGAGACATGCTCCATACACACAGTGCAGACCAGGCATTACATACTGCGAGACATGCTCCATACACACAGTGCAGACCAGGCATTACATACTGCGAGACATGCTCCATACGCACAGTGCAGACCAGGCATTACATACTGCGAGACATGCTCCATACGCACAGTGCAGACCAGGCATTACATACTGCGAGACATGCTCCATACACACAGTGCAGACCAGGCATTACATACTGCGAGACATGCTCCATACACACAGTGCAGACCAGGCATACCATACTGCGAGACATGCTACATACGCACAGTGCAGACCAGGCATTACATACTGCGAGACATGCTACATACACACAGTGCAGACCAGGCATTACATACTGCGAGACATGCTCCATACACACAGTGCAGACCAGGCATACCATACTGCGAGACATGCTCCATACGCACAGTGCAGACCAGGCATTACATACTGCGAGACATGCTACATACACACAGTGCAGACCGGGCATTACATACTGCGAGACATGCTACATACGCACAGTGCAGACCAGGCATTACATACTGCGAGACATGCTCCATACACACAGTGCAGACCAGGCATACCATACTGCGAGACATGCTCCATACGCACAGTGCAGACCAGGCATTACATACTGCGAGACATGCTACATACACACAGTGCAGACCGGGCATTACATACTGCGAGACATGCTCCATACGCACAGTGCAGACCAGGCATTACATACTGCGAGACATGCTCCATACACACAGTGCAGACCAGGCATACCATACTGCGAGACATGCTCCATACGCACAGTGCAGACCAGGCATTACATACTGCGAGACATGCTACATACACACAGTGCAGACCGGGCATTACATACTGCGAGACATGCTCCATACACACAGTGCAGACCAGGCATTACATACTGCGAGACATGCTCCATACACACAGTGCAGACCGGGCATTACATACTGCGAGACATGCTCCATACACACAGTGCAGACCGGGCATTACATACTGCGAGACATGCTACATACACACAGTGCAGACCGGGCATTACATACTGCGAGACATGCTACATACACACAGTGCAGACCGGGCATTACATACTGCGAGACATGCTACATACACACAGTGCAGACCGGGCATTACATACTGCGAGACATGCTACATACACACAGTGCAGACCGGGCATTACATACTGCGAGACATGCTACATACACACAGTGCAGACCGGGCATTACATACTGCGAGACATGCTACATACACACAGTGCAGACCGGGCATTACATACTGCGAGACATGCTACATACACACAGTGCAGACCAGGCATTACATACTGCGAGACATGCTCCATACACACAGTGCAGACCAGGCATTACATACTGCGAGACATGCTCCATACACACAGTGCAGACCGGGCATTACATACTGCGAGACATGCTACATACACACAGTGCAGACCGGGCATTACATACTGCGAGACATGCTACATACACACAGTGCAGACCAGGCATTACATACTGCGAGACATGCTCCATACACACAGTGCAGACCAGGCATTACATACTGCGAGACATGCTACATACACACAGTGCAGACCGGGCATTACATACTGCGAGACATGCTACATACACACAGTGCAGACCGGGCATTACATACTGCGAGACATGCTACATACACACAGTGCAGACCGGGCATTACATACTGCGAGACATGCTACATACACACAGTGCAGACCGGGCATTACATACTGCGAGACATGCTACATACACACAGTGCAGACCGGGCATTACATACTGCGAGACATGCTACATACACACAGTGCAGACCAGGCATTACATACTGCGAGACATGCTCCATACACACAGTGCAGACCAGGCATTACATACTCATTACAAAGCTAGCGCTTGTACAAGTATTTTAAGCTTTTATGTCCATTAGGCGTTAAGTAGTTGTCTTTGGTATATTGCTTGAGGTAATTAAGCTTTCTGTTATATACAGTACTAGCTTGTACCCGTGGTTTCGCCCGCGTGGATGTCGGGAATTATCCCTCGGGCACGTAGAGGCGCGAAAAGGTGACCGACCGACAGACAGAGTAACTTTATATATAACCAGCTTCTGCCCGTGACTTCGTTCGCGTGAAATTTTTTGTTCCTCCGACCCACCTCGTTTAGCGTTCTTTCTTTCTTATTTCTTTTTACTCGGCTCTTAAGGATCTTAGTGTGATATTAATAGCCTATAGACTTCCTCAACAACTGGGCTATCAAATGCAAAAAGAATTTTTCAAACTTGACTGGTAGTTCCAGAGATTAATGCGTTCAAACAAAAAAAAAGCAAACAAATTCTTCGGCTTTATTTATTTATTTATTTAAATGCCTTATAACTATCCATACAGGTCGTAACCTAATGCGATAGCCAACTCACACACACAAAATTAAAATTAAACCACAAAATACATTTCAAGTTTTTATAGATCATTGTTTGTAACATAGTGTAAAGAATAGTACTTTTGCGAATTCACTCCAGTGATATGGAAATATATCAATTTCGACCTGAACATAATTGATGGTGCGAATTGCTCGAGTTATTATTAGTGTAGATAGATAGTATTAGTATTACGAAACCGGAACACCAACAACTACAACAAACAACTACAATTACAACTACAACTCGGCTCATATAAAATCCTATTGCTTGACTTGATTTTCTGTCAGATCACTTTTGCCATCGCTGTACATCGCTGTATAGTGCTGCTTTTTCACCAATTTAGCCATCCAGCTGGGTGATCTGACTTATTAGCGATGTATTCCTTTAGGCCACCAATTAGTAACTGAAACTAGACTTAATGCCAATTCCTTACAACATAAAATTAATGACTGGCGTACTTCCAATTCACAGTAGCTTGTTTATAAATACACAACTTATAAAGTCAATATTTCTACAAGCTTATAAATACCAATAACATAGGTAGCGGAATAATAAATGTATGTACAAACTTTTATAACAGTCTATCTTTCTACCCTCATCTTACTAAGCAAACAAAGTTGTGGAGGTTGTTCGGTAATATACGGGGCCTACTGCGTCATCACGCATTGTTATCACTTGTACCTACAGCAACAGGACACCCCACACACCACCTACATTTATTCATAATACGCTCCGTACGATTGTCATGATATATGCTTATGTTTGTCAAGACATCTAGGTACTCGTAGCTGGTCGAGTAGACCACCGAGAGGCTTTGGCAAAAAAAATACAAAATTCAGATCAACATTACGGCCTAACTAATGATTCAGGGCCTTTTTAAATAAAAAAATAAACGGGTACCTATTCCGGAATTGCCTTTATTACTCTGCACTTTTTTTAATTTTTCGATCGAGGCATAGCTCCGTCTCTTAAATTAAATATAATCGTAATTATCATCCTGCACAATGTAATAGTCGCCATTTGTCGGCGTCAAATGTAAATCGCTCGTTTGTACCACCCAAATAAAGTGCTACATTAAACCTATTTATTACTGCACATTACTTGACACGGGACACATCTTTCTCCCACAGGGTAAGTAGTGCTCCAAGTGATAGCTAAGTGCGTGCGCACACAATCCATCTCGGCAACAATGGCGGCCGCCGACGTGCCGCGTGCGACGCGACGGTGGCCACGCGTGGGAGTGTATCACGTGGCCCGACACCTCGGCTCACGTAAGAGCTTGCCTACATTGTGTACAGGTGGGGAGATAAGTGTTGGGTGTTTTGCTGATGGTGCAAATATTTTTGGGAAAATGTTTTTGTTGTGAAAACGTCTTTTCGCTCGGTGTACTGATGGTATTTTCAATATTTCTGACCGACAAAAACATGTAAGATTTCAGCCGCTAATAACTACGAGACTTTTAATGGTAGAGTAATGGTTGATCATTTCAAAGAGAGGTCATATTTATAACAATTTTAAAACCGTATATAATTTGCGTGTGACGTCATACTGCGAGTGCTCGCGCATGCGCGCAACCCTCTACTTTTCACTATATGTCGAAATATCAACTCAAAGCTCTGGGCTTTATACTACGGACCTCGGCCTGTTTCTGATCTCTTAAACCGGTTGAAATTTTGTATTGTTCTTTCGTGCGTAGCCATTTAGAATACGCGTCTCAAGTTTGGAACCCGCAGTATGAGGTTTATAAGTCCCGTATTGAAGGCGTCCAAAGAAAATTTCTTCGCTATTTAGATTATAGGGCATAGCAATACTCAGTTGACTACGAGCACCGCTGCAAACGGTACCACTTCCTTCCTCTGGAGATGAGACGTCATATTGGAGACATGAGTCTACTACTGGTTATGGCAAATGGCCACATTGACTGTCCTGAACTCGTTGCTAATTTGTCATTACGCACGAATCTGATGGGATTACGTCGGCGACCAATATTAAATGTTCCTTTCGCAATGACTAATTATACGCGTAATGTTTTTTCAATAAGAAGTGCACTTAGTTTCAATGGGCTTCCTATGGACCTTAATGTCGACTTGTTTTGCACCAGTGTGGCAACCTTAAGACGGCTTTTGGCACAGTTATTTTTCAAGGATAGTTAACTTGTCTGCTACTCTCTTTACTAAATAACTGATTATATTAACTTGTATATACTTTCTTTTTTATGGACTTTTTTTTAACTATATGTGGAGGTTTATAATTAGCTATTTGTTAATATCTTTATGTCATTGGTTTGTTAGTCTGTAAGCCTTCTATAAAATAAAATAAATAAATAAATAAAAATGTATTTAGCTAGATCAGTTAATCTAGTGTCCTTGTCAAGAGTTGATAAAGCACTTCCAGGACCTCAAGAGAAACAGTGTCTGAAGCCGTAAGAAAATCTGTTGCAAATAGCAAAAAAAGTTTGAAAATGTCGTCTCATATTGGCCGTAAATCTGCTCAGAACTGTCTGTGAATCTGTGAAAAGTATCATAATTGATGACAGATTACTTTATAAGGAATACAATGAGCCAACTAAGTCTAGTGTCGAGCAAATACAATGACTATAGCAGTATCGGAAACCGTAGTAAAATGTCAATCTGTTTTTACGAAAACATACGGCGCGACCTCGAACTGCGGCTATCAAACTTTTACTTTTGCATCTCACAAGCCGCAACGTTTCTCGTCATACGACACCCACCAGCACTGTTTATTATTGCAATGTAAATATGAAAATACCTCGAACCATTACCTAGACAATAGTTATGACCAAAACCAATGAATTCACGTCATTTTTCGTAATATATAATAAAATAGTCAATCAATCTGCCTAGCCTTTTCCCAACTATGTTGGGGTCGGCTTCCAGTCTAACCGGATGCAGCTGAATACCAGTATTTGACATGGAGCGACTGCCTATCTGACCTCCATGACCCAGTTACTGGGTAATACGATACCCCTTGGTAAGACTGGTTGTCAGACTTTCAGGCTTCTGACGACCCGTAACGACTGTTAAAGATCCTCGAATGACAGCCGGGACCAACGGCTTAACGTGCTTTCCGAGGCACGGAGGAGTCTCGGAATCAAAAGATGGTCACCTATCCACAGACCAACCCCGGCAAGCGTAGCTTAACCTGATGGATCGACCCGTGCGGCTGTTATTACTTAGCCACGAGCTCCTCCTATTATATTAATATATAATAAAATAGTAACTAAGATAAAACTGTACATTGAATATTTTTGAAAAAAAATAGTTCCTACGAGGTGTGGGAACGAGACTGATATCGAAAATATAGTTTTTAGAATTTTTGTCTGTTTGTCTGGTCTGGATTTATGTTCTGGATTGGCGCAAAAACGACTAAACGGATTTGCGTAAAATTTGGCACACAGTTTATAACCTGGATTAACACATACCAACAGTACTTTTTATCCCGGTAGTACGTTCCCGTGGGATATTTTCCGACATCCACGCGGGCGAAGTCGGGGGCAACACCTAGTATAAAACGTAATGATATTTATAGACAATTTGTTATAAATCACACTTTCACACGTCAAATGTGATATGTTACATGACGCCGGTGTTTCTTATCACTAGTAGAAACACCAAATACATTTGGATGCTCATCTTTCTCCTGATCTGAATAGCTACGTAACACCAAACATACAAAGCATCTGTACGCATGTTGTTCTCGAGTGTACGCGTAACAAGTATTCCATCAGCGATATTGACGCGCACCTCCCTGCACCACACACCTGAGCAAGTGAGCAACACATCCAAGAAGCACACCAATTGTTGTTTTGTTCATACGACACTTTCATTTCTTAATTTTGATTACAAAAAAAGCAATACTAAAAAGCGTTCTTAGTGATCGTAGCTAAATTGCTTCTCTGCATTCTTTGAGCTGTCAGGCTATTCGTATTAGTAAGCTATATCGGGCTAGTCTAGTAATGTAAATAACTTTAGTTAGTAAAAAGCAAAGGATAATGATGTTGTTCCAAAAGAATTAACACTAACAAACATATGAGACAATTGTTTCAGTAAGACTAGGAAGAGTGAAACGTATTCTCTAAATAATTGACAAAAAGTTTTAATTAGAATAACCATTCATCTTATACCACCTCCAAAATGTATAGAACAATGCTCGTAGCGCGGCTACGGCGTAGCGGCGTAGCGACGTAGCGGCGCAGCTACGTCACGTCGCCATGGGACTGGTGCAGTGCTCGGCTGATATTGAAAACTTGTGAGTAAATTCGTGTAACTTACACTTTTGCGCTTAGAATGTTATAAAGCGCTACATTATACACATTGTAGCCGACGACCTGCTCTCTACACACAAGAACCTTACGAGAACACGGAACAATAACTGCCATTAATCGACTATCTTTAAAAATATCTCCGTCATCAAAATTAAATATGAAACAGCAGCAGCGCGTTATTTCCATAATGATCGATCGGTAACACTTTACATTACATTAAGGAGCCTCTCAGTATAATTCCCTCAATTTGCGTAATATCTCTTCAGGCGCAGATTCGCAAGTACGTTAACAGCGCTAACTTTGCGCGTGATTCTATTACATACTGAGATGTGAATTTTAATCACAATACGTACCAGTGCCTGTTCAGTTCTGTATTTGATTAAGTTATTGTAATATGTAGGACCGTAAGGGATCATGATAATTTTGGTGAAAATGACAGTTAGTAATCTGTATTATTTATGATTGTTTCATCTCAAGTTTTAAAAATCCAGAACTTATGTTTGTTTAACTGTGACGTAGTGTAACCAAATTAATTCACATTTTTGACCCATCATGTATTTATTGAATATATATCTACCTAGCCTTTTCCCAACTATGTTGGGGTCGGCTTCCAGTCTAACCGGATGCAGCTGAATACCAGTATTTTACACGGAACGACTGCCTATCTGACCTCCACAACCCAGTTATTGGGTAATACGATACCACTTAGTAAGACTGGTTGTCAGACTTTCAGGCTTCTGACGACCCATAACGACTGTCAAAGATCCACGAATGACAGCCGGGAGCAACGGCTTAACGTGCTTTCCGAGGCACGGAATGAATGACAAACAAATTTCATTTTTAACCGACGAAAAAAAAAGGGGAGGCTCAATTCGATACGTATTTTTTTTAAATGTATGACCACGCATAACTTTTGTTTCATTAGCTCGTCATTATCAACCGCCGCGTGAAGTTACCAACTGTACTTATTCAACTAGTGTTTGTGTATTTCTTAAATAATCGTCGAATAATTTCACTAATCTTGAGAACGACACGACTACTCGTACAACAATTGTACTCGTACAAACCTAGGTTATCCATTATCCCTTAAAATTACCCACTTCCTCCCTGCGCCCTAAGTATTAAAGCTAATCTATTTACCAGCTCAATATAATAGAGCCTTTATTTTAACTATATACATTAGTATCCCAGTCCAAGTACTTCAGTCGTGACTAATCTACACATCTGCAGCGGCGCGGCTTTGTGACCGTCTTATACTCGGAGATTATGTAAGTATCATGTTGTAGGAAGAGATTAGGACGTTGGTTAAAAAAAAAATTGTGATAGCATGTACGTAAAGTGTAAGTAATTTGTGTCAATGATAGTTTTTTAGGGTTCCGTACCCAAAGGGTAAAACGGGAACCTATTACTAAGACTCAGCTGTCCGTCTGTCTGTCCGTCTGTCACCAGGCTGTATCTCATAAACCGTGATAGTTAGACAGTTGAAATTTTTACAGATGATGTATTTCAGTTGCTATAACAACAAATACTAAAAAATAGAATACAATAAATATTTATGGGGGATTTTTTGCCGTTTTTTTATAGATAATGGTATGGAACCCTTCGGGCGCGAGTCCGACTCGCACTTGGCCGGTCATTTTTTATATTGACACTCGTCATATGCAAATATCATAATATCATAATCGTCGCAGTTTGTGATTTTATGACCACGTTGAATTTGAATTATTTATTCATGTATTATTAATTGTTATTATTATTTAGACAGCATCTGCTGTCTAAATAATAATAACATTAATGCTGAAGTGAAGCTTGTTGACACAACCGTGAGGCTCACACTACTGGTGATTAAACATTTTTATATATCTTATTTGTATTTTATGTTTCACGAACTGTGTCAAATAAATGTTATTCTTTCTTTCTTTATTTAGGAGGAGCCTGTGGCGAAGTAATAGCAGCTGCATGGGTCGATTGATCAGGTTGCCGCGGTTGGCCCGTGGATGGGTGGCCATCTTTACATACCAAGACCCCTCTGTACCTCGAAAAGCACGTTAAGTCATTGATCCCGGCTGCCAATTGTGGATCTTGAACAGCCGTTACGGGTTGTCAGAAGCCCGAAAGTCTTACAACCAATCTTACCAAGAGGTATCGTATTACCCAGTATCTGGGTTGTGGAGGTCAGCTTGGCAGTCACTCCAAGTATAATACTGGTATTCAGCTGCATCCGGTTAGACTGGAAGTCTACCCTAATATAGTTGAGAAAAAGCTAAACAGGTAATTTCGGTATGTACCTGCCAAATAATGATTATTTGGCCTAGCAACTTATACATACATATACGTATTACCTAAACAAAACAATTATCATTATTATATCACATTACCTACTACTCAACTTTAATAGTTATCGAATTGCTAAAATACTTGCATCTAACAAAAGGATAATGATTTATAAACTATTTATATATCTTATCCAAATGAAAGTAATTGTATTTCTAGGAAAATATCGCAGAAGCCGTACAAGTACCGCTAAGTAAGTTGTTCCATTAATTATCGTTGAGAAACAGAAATAATTAGTATAACAATAGATCCATTAGTGTAGAAAATACGACATTACAGAACATCTTTTACCACTCGCTACGCCGTAGCCGCGTAGCAGCAGCCGTAGACATGCCGGCTACGACATTATTCGGCTACGCACTAAATACTCTTTTGAATAACGTCGCGTAATTTATTCGGCGTGTATTGTATGAAGTAATGGCCGGCACAAAGTTACGCTCACAATTGTGGGCCAAAACAGATACAAACGTTCAACATTATTTATACAAGTTGGTTATTTATTGGCTTAATTTTTCGCCCGTTGTATTCAACCTTCGACCTTTAGGATATAAATGTCTATTTTGGTAAATTAAGCTGATGCTTTTATTAATCCGGGTGCTTGTACACGATGTGGTTTATTTTAATGTTGACCTTGGTAGGTCATGTGATAATCTGGGAATTTGTATTTAAATAAATCTCAAATGGTGAAATGTGGGTGTACTGTAGGTACGCCTCTGTATCGCCCTTCGGGGATTATATGTGTGATGTTATATTATGATAAATTTCAAATGCCTCAACAGGTGACATTTTTGTTTCGGCTACAGAGTTGACTAGTATTTGTGAAGTTTATCTAGAACAGGTGACATTTTACGTTATATGGATGTACGAAGATAGGAATTCAAAAGAATTAGTGTCGGCTCGTGATGAGGTACACTGAAAGCCGCCACCAACATAGTCGGGGAAAGGCTGAGCAGATTGATTGATTGAGTGAGGGCTCGTGATGAGGTATACTTAGGGTGTAAAAAGACACTTTCCGAAGCTGAAAGCCATATATTCTGTGACCATACCTGGGAATCGACTGGTTCTGGAGATATTGAAGGTCAGAGTCGTAGTTTTTTTTTTAACTTTTTTACGAAACCGAATTCCAAGTGTTATTACTAAACTTTTTACCATACGAGCATTACCTAAATATTCGATTTTTCTAAACAAATTACGCATTTGCAGTTACAAAAAGGCAATGAATATCAAACTCACACTACCACAAGTACCTACGTGTACACGTATACGCGGCGACGCACAGTGGTCTGGAAATCGAGTTCCATACTCATAGAAACTTAAAGTAAAGAATTAAAAAAAAAAATTGTAATGGCTCTGGTATACCTCTCTTTACATATTTTTAACGTATGGATGGAACAAGCCACAATACGCGTGAGAAAAAAAAAAGATTTGTGTTTTATTTGTATGGGAGAAAACACTAAAAGTACGTTTTTTCGAAACTTAATGGAACTGTTAGGTCGGTGCTCACACGAGCTATAGTCCCATACACGGCGATCAAGATGACATACAATTCATGTACCTTTCAGCACCGCTTTGCACGTAGCCAATTTTTGAAATTTAGGATTTTCAAAATCTGATTTTTCAAATCTTTGCCGAGGTTAAATTACGTTGCCGATCGATTTACTTATATTATAGTTAGATTTAGCCTGCTAATGACCTTTATGATGACAATAATTTAAAAAGACATTGATTGTATAGGTTTTTTGGCTATTCCAAGAACTAACACATTTGTTAATTACCGTGATTAAGGTTGAGATATAATTAAATACTAATGACAAGAGCATTAATGTAATGCAACTTCGCTTTGCACGTAGCAATTTTTGAGGTTATGAATTTTAAGTATGTGGTTTTTCCGATCGCTTTATAAACATTCATTTAAACAAAAAAAATGCGTAGTAAAGCAATTTTCTTTTTTTCAAAGAATATAAAGTTAAAAATCTTGAAAAAATAAACGATTTTGTAGAAATAAATAAATATTTTATATTATAAAATTATACTTATATCAAGACATGATCCATTACAAATATCTATATCAAGGACAACAAAAATAAATAACAAAGAAAGTATTAAAATTATAAAAATAGGTAAATAGCTCAAATAGTAGTAAAATAAGGGTTAGTTCATTCATTACTATTTTAGCGGTCTTTTACCACTGTTACAACTCTGACTACTACATTTAATTATAACTATTTACATATTTTTGTCTACTATCTATAGTAAACATAAAAACTACTGCTAACAGACAGTATCTTCGCCCTCATCAGAGTCCTCTAAATCGGAGTCCATAATTAATGCACTAACATTAACATCGACAAATTCACTGTTCTCTTTGTCTACATCTGAATCGTCACTAATGAGAAGAGTTCTCATATCATGTATCATCAGTGACAGCTCTTTTTGTGGACTTTCGTAGCACAGGTCTTATGCTGGACAGGGATCTGATGATACAAGGAGAACATTGAAAATGTCTTCGTTTGCCGCTTTACGGCAAAATTTGCGTGAATGGTGTTCTCGGATTTTTCTTCAATCTTTGTTTCTGGCTTTCGTTGCTTCTTCAGATAATTTGCCAAATATGGGCATATCGAAGTGTTTGATAACTTCAGCACCATGCATTAAAAGTTTGTGGACACTCGAAGGCATGTAATACCAGCCATAGAGCTCCACGTACATTTCTGCAGTAACGTGTGCAAAGTTTGCAAACGCGTCCATATTTATAGGCTCCCCACTGGCTACTATACGCAAAAGTATTGAAAATCTTTGGATCAAACAGGAATCCAATCCTGTGACAGCTGCGGTTTTCGCAGGTTCACTAAAAAAATTCCTAGCTGTGTTCCCATCATTTGTAGTTCCCGACACTGAAACAAAACAAAAATTCTTGACTCTGTGCAGAAAAAAGATGTAAATGAATAATGTTACTTGAAATAATGTAGATTTAAAAGTTATTTTATCTCACCTTGTTTGACGATGTCTACCAGGAGGCCCATCTCATCACGGAACCTCTGCTGTATGATTTGTTTTCAATCTTCAATGACTCTTTACTGCTTGCATCTCTGGCTTGCCATGTTTTAAAGCCAGTCTATATGAAATATGGAGAAGGCACTCCATACACCTGATCCAAGCATGAAGAGTAGATAACCCGTACTTGAACATTTCTGTTGAAACTATTATAGGTAAAAGTAATTAAATTATAGGTAATAAGTTAGCGCGCACAAGTACTGAGAGCTACTGATAAAATTAGACTCAAATGTCCTGTTTTTATACAACTACCCTCATTATCGTTCGCTATTCTCTAATTAGTTACCTATATTGCAGACAATAGAATTGTATTGTGACTAGGGCCTATTTGGCCCTGTTACAGCTAGTTAATGCTCATGTCATTAGTATCTAATAATATGTTAACCTTAATCACGGTGATTAACAAATGAGTTAGTTTTTGGAATGAAATTTAAAAAAAAACCTATACAATCAATATCTTTTTTAATTATTGTCATCATAAAGGTCATTAGCAGGCTAAATCTAACTATGATATAAGTAAATCGATCGGCAACGTCATTTAACCACGGCAAAGATTTGAAAAGTCACATTTCGAAAAGTCTAAATTTCAAAAATTTGCTACATGCAAAGCGGTGTCTAAAGGTACATGAATTGTATGTCATCTTGATCGCCGCGTATGGGACTATAGCTCGTGTGAGCACCAGCCTAACAGTTCCATTAAGTTTCGCAAAAACGTACTTTTAGTGTTTTCTCCCATACCAATAACACAAATCTTTTTTTTTTCTCACGCGTATTGTGACTGGTACCATCCATACGTTAATAATATGTAAAGGGAGGTATACCAAAGCCATTACAATTTTTTTTTAAATTCTTTACTTTAAGTTTCTATGAGTATGGAGCTCGATTTCCAGACCACTGTGCGACGTTTGCCTGGGTTCGCGTTACATTGCATGCAATAAAAAAATGCTGTTTATTTATATCTAAAATAAAAGTCGTTTCCCAGCGATAATTTTTGCACAAAGCTACTTAGTTAGATGTTACAGTATGCGTAGTTACGGCTTTGTGATGTGTACTTTTCACACACTGTGCATTGTCATCATCAGGTTGTTTCTTAGAGAGTTCTTAAGAAAAAGGTTGCACGTTTGCTAGTAGATTTGTCAGTACTATAAACTAGCCTCGTTAAAGAAAGGGTTTTCCCTTATCAATATTTACAGAAACATCACTGAAACCAGAAACTTCAGGAAGTTTCAGTTATCTGCCGTCAGAACGCTATTAAATCAACAACAAGTACGAATTACTCCCCCCGAGCCACAACTACTGCATATTTTAACATCTGCCAGCTACATTATATACCCACATTCATATTTAAATCAACGGAATAAAGCTCATTTTAATATAATTTGGGGGTACTGATAAAGTGGCTTGGTAAACTAGTTGCATATTTCAAAATGTGTACTAAGTTCTGTGTGCAGTCGCATTAATTCTTATCATTGTAACATTAAGGTTCATTTTCTATAAGCAGGAGTGTGAGTAGGTGTGGTGTGGGGTACAAAGCGACAGGCTTTGTCCCGCGGTCAGCAATAAGAGGAAACGGCGCCATCTGCCGGCCGCTTTCGTATCCGGGCGCCGACTTCCGGTCAGACTCGAGTTGAACTGAAATTTTGATCAGGATATAATGCGGCTTATTATGCAGACCGCGCGTAGGTTTTTGTCTTTATTTCAGTGTATTCAGATGGAAAGGAATTTCAACTCGGCGCTCTGCGCTGATTAATTTTATTTTTTTTAAATGGTGTTCGTGTTTTTATTGCAATTAAGGTAATACT
Organism: Dicycla oo; assembly: GCA_948252095.1. NCBI lineage: Eukaryota > Metazoa > Arthropoda > Insecta > Lepidoptera > Noctuidae > Dicycla > Dicycla oo. The sequence goes on along the minus strand of OX411720.1, from coordinate 31,039,885 downwards.
GGATTAATTGTGTTGTGTGGGGGTTGTTCAGTTATATTAATTATTGTACATCGTTAAATTGCGTTTTAAATAATTTTCTTTATGTCGATTAATTGCTTAAAAAAGACACGATTTCGAATGTGTACAAAGTAAGTTAATCTACAAACTGCTGACAGGACAAAATTCCTACGTATATACATACATAACAAAATCCCAACAAACATATCTCGTGGCTCGGCGCCGGCGCCACACTGCAGCTATAACAATGACTGCAGATCACCCGCAGCACGTCACTAGCGACCTAATTTAATAACGTTTATGTAACGGGAGCAGTTCCTACAGAACCTTTTCGTTCCACTACGAAGGATAAATAAAACCCTCATTAATAAGGTTCCGTTGAGCGCAAAAAAGTGTACACCTTATAGTGTGAAAGCGAAGCGAGCAGATGGAGCGAATAGAGCAATCTGAGCAGAGTGAGCGGCTAATCGAATCAGTGTACCTGCTCGCTGCGATAACCCGATTGTACCGCGTTCCTGAGCTGAGTTTCTTTATAATTACGTACCGCCTCGCCACCGGACTGTGATAGTTTTTTTTTTAATTTTTCTTTTTCGTGGACACGTATGGTGTTGCGGTTAAAACAGTTTGCTTCTTTTTTACTTCTTTTTGTTACTCTCCATGTGAAACAAGTATAACATTCGTACTGTCAGCGCGGGCCGCACGGGTCCGTGGTGGGTGACCATCTTTACATACCGAGACACGAGTCTCAGAAAGCACGTTCAGCCACTGGTCCCGGATGTCATTCTTGAATCTTTGGCAGTCGTTACGGGTCGTCAGAAGCCCGAAAGTCTGACAACCAGTCTTACCAAGGGATATCGTATTACCTAGTAACTGGGTTGTGGAGGTCAGATAGGCAGTAGCTCCATGTAAAATAACTGGTATTCAGCTGCATCCGGTTAGATGGGAAGCCGACCTCAATATAGTTCGGAAAAGGCTAGATGATGAGTTAAGTATTTTTAAATTCCCTGTAAGGAGTACGTACTTTGACAGTTCTTCAGTTCCCGGTCAACAGTACAGACAGACGCCACAATTTTATTATAACATCTAAATGCGAAATGTTTGCTTTAATACTCTGTCGCTGAAACTCTTTATTGTAACCACTTTGTCACACTAAATGCTGCTACAATGTCATTTTGCTACAAAGTTATTTCCAGCAAATTGCACGACGATGCACGAATAGTTTTTTTACATCTACAACAGTTAGGTACATTCGAATACTCCTATCAGCCACACTTGAGAACCAATACACACAGTCACGGTCCATCGTGCACACTCGCCGTGTTTACGTACCGAGCGGGTAGTGTTTTCTGTTTGTCGATGTCCCTACGAACAACGAGACTTACTTGGACAGCTCTTAGGGAAATCCTTGCAGACTTGAGTATGTTTGGAAGTATATCACGTCTAGCTTTGTAAAGTTATATGTGTGTTTTGTTAAATCCACAATAAACCACACATAGGAAGGCGGTTCTCGCGCATCTCTTCCTGATCGTGACTTTTTCCCTAGTGAAAATCAAGTTGAGCTTGCAGGAAAGCCACACGACAAGTTAAGAGTGGTTGAGATCGATCGACATGTATCAATGACACACAGTAGTAACATAAACTTCGTTATAATATATATATCCTGGGACATTTTCACACACGGTCATCTGATCCCAAACTAAGCAGAGCTTGTACTATGGAAACCAGATAACTGATATACTACATACACTTTTTTTTGTAAATACATACTTATTATACAGATAATTACACCCAGACTCAGGACAAACATTCAAGCACACAAATGTTTGTCCTGGACGGGAATCGAACCCACGACCTGCGGCGTCGTCACTGTCGTTATGGTCTAAGGAACGCAAAATGCATTTGCCAAGCTTAGATACCCTGTACTCATTGGGGATCTTTGCGAAATATTTCATAAGACCGAAATATATTATCAATCAATTTTATCATCATCATCATCATTTCAGCCGAAAGAAGTCCCTCGCTGGACATAGCGAGCACCACCACTTCTATCAATTTCATAAGGCAAATCCACAAAGCATCAAAACTTAAGACTTCGACAAGTCACGCTCATATGACAGAAAATATCGTCAACAATATATCCCTGTATCGCAGCGGTCCGGTATATTTGATATGAGATACAATTGATGGGCTCGCCCGCGGCTCTCTCATATTGCGCTGTATTTGCACACCGCGCTGTAAGAGCCGCGACAGCGACACTATTGCTTGCTCCTGCTCGCCTGGTACCTGCTACTGCTGGCTGCTATTTACTTAGAAGTTTATATGAGATGGAAGTAAATAAAGAAGTTTGTTGGAAAGGAAAGTTGCATTGAATGAATGAATGATTTATTTGTATTTCAGAACATAATAAACGTTGTTCCAAAAGTATCTGATGAAAATAATCATATAATCATAAATTTACCTCAACATCATATTACAGGCACAAGTTATTAAAATGCACAATATTAAATAGAGAAAGGTGTCTGAGGTAGGAGGGTTCTGAGTTACAGATCACTCGAATCCGAAAATGTAAACAAATAGAAAAGAAAACGTACTTGTGGCTGTCAATTCGTAGTGCCACTTACAAATTGAGTGCTTTGATTTGATTATTTAAATACTTAAACACGAAGTTCTAATTTAAAATCACTATAAATATGTTGTTCATTCGACAGTTATGGTTAACTTTTTTGTAATCTCAATTTTCGTCGATGATTTTTCAATTTTAATTTAATACTTAATGTTATTCAAAAATCAAAGTTGAAAAAGTAATGAGATATAAAGATGAATCCCTTTAAATACAGATCAATAATATGTTACTAATTCACTTAAGTGAGTGATTTCATTTCGTAAGAACTTAACCTGAACAAGATTTGTTGACATTTTTATTTGATAGTATTGGAACAGTATATACGTATAGGTCTTCGACTTTTAATTCGCGCATTCAATTATGCTTTCATCTTTTTAAAACGTAAATTTCCATTGAATCTAAATTATTGTTGCAGGGCGGTACCTAACAGTTTCGGCTTTAAGAATATTGATCATATTATCATCAATATATTTTTAAATCAGACACGATCAATAAGTAAATATTATCATTTTACAATTCGATTTATGGAACTTTCTTAAATTCGGTTACAACATCCCACCAATATGTATCGCGCTATAAAAGCTATACAATAGCTAGTGAACCTATTCAGGCTAGTGCGGGCAATATTTACATGTATTTATTTACCGGAGTGTCGGCCGGCTACTATGAAAACGTTCGTGCAGGCTCTCGTGCCGGAGGTGGCGCCGTGCCGCACAACTTTTTACATACCAATACACTTTGCAGACTTGATTTCCTTGATTTGAGGTTGTACACTGCGAGGAGTGTACGGAGATGGTGTTTGCTTTTATGATAAGCTGTTCTATGCGTGCAGAGTTACTTTGACTAGCCTGCTCAACTAACTGGTTTGGCGCATAGAGCTGCAAAAATAACAATGCAGGTATGAGCACTAAAGCGTCAGGACGATTCTACGTATATGTAATGATAGAATGAAGGGCATTATAAACTACCAACTTTATCTATTTCGTAGTTCTTTGGACAAAGTCCTGAGTTAAACAAACAAGAACAATGTAAACCTACGTTAATTTACCAGCTAAGTAAGACTTTACATCATTCTGTTCACGGGTATTACGTCTCATGTTTTATTTTTCACCAAAATAATTTATTTTCTTTCATCGAATATTTCGATGTATTCTGTACGCCAGCTTCAGACCCAGGTGTCGCAAAATTCCGAGAGTGCGGTAGAGCGGTGTCGGCTCTATTCAGCGAGTGGCAACACCGTGCAATGAAACGCTCTGATTTCTTTCAATTCCCGCTCCATAAGAGACAAAGTTTTATAAAGCGCGGCCAGTCATTTGTACTGTAAGTGTAGTGCTCAACAGGGGAAATAATTGCTTTACATGCTTGTAAAGGAATTATTTTTGCATATTATTTAGGCAATGATATTTTACTGAAGTAAAAATAAAAGTAGTAGTTATAACATGCAAACACAAGGACGTTTATTGCAAAGTTGTATTAAAGGAACAATATTTATTTCATTATCGTCAGTCCAGCCGCAAGACGTTCCCTGCTTGACATGGACCTCCCCAAGCATCACTTCATTGTTTTTTTAACCGACTTCCAAAAGGAGGAGGTTCTCAATTCGTCTGTGTTTTTTTTTTTGTATGTTTGTACGCGATTACTCAAAGACGGATGGACCGATTTAGAAATTTTTTTTTGTTTGATAGGGTATACTTCGGAGGTGGTTCCATATAAATTTTATTAACTTTGCTTGGGGAGTTTTTGAGCTAGCTTCAATAATGCGTATATTTCCCACTTATTTTATGTGGATGATGTGATGGTGTTTTAATAACTTCCTATCACTGTTATTTACATGGCTATATCTACAATTATTGTGCTCAATTATGTATTCGAATTAGTGTGGGGTAGGTTCCACAACTAAAAAGTGAAAAATAAAAACTTTTTAGAAAAAAATAAAACCGACTTCCAAAACAAAACACTACAAAGTGAAAAATAACTTTAATTTCGGAAGTCGGTGGCAAAAAAAGAAAATACAAAACCCAAGACACCGACTACCGAAATTAAAGTTATTTTTCACTTTGTAGTGTTTTGTTTTGGAAGTCGGTTTTATTTTTTTCTAAAAAGTTTTTTATTACACGCATAATACGCGCTTAGACGTGGAGTTGCGGCCACCAGCCTTACTAAGGAACAAAAGCAACTAATATACAATGACCATACCGCCCAGTTCGACATGGTCAACTTTTCATAAAGTTACAACCTAGAGCCACGTTGACTATACTAATCAAAGATTTCATCACTATTGAGGTTTCACTGTACTCATGATCGGATGGCACCTTTTGTTAAAGAAAGCTTACTGACATTAAAAAAAAATCTTTAGAACCAAATAATGTAAATATCCAGCTGTCACAAAACCAATAAGTAACTAAAATCGTATAAACTAAAACTGCAAAGAGAAACGTATCCGCCAATCGTTTAGTTTAGGTGGTGTTGTCTGTCTGCTCAATTTAATATCGAGAAGCAATCTACGTAGCACAGAGCACCAGTTTACTGCAGGACTGGGGAACAAGTGAGGCGGGAACTTGTGCTGATCGTGACTTTGATTAGTTTATAACAGGTTTACAGGTTTAAGATAATGTTTTAGACTTGAAATTTATTTTATATTTAATATTCTCTAGGTATAGAACGTTACTGAAACGAAACGACGTGAAATAATTAAGTAATGTACCAAAATTATATTTGGAGAAGCTCGTGGCTAAGTAATAACAGCCGCACGGGTCGATCCATCAGGTTAAGTTGCCGGGGTTGGTCTGTGGAGGGGTGACCATCTTTTCATACCGAGATTCCTCCGTGCCTCGGTCGTTACGGGTTGTCAGAAGCCCGAAAGTCTGACAACCAGGCTTACCAAGGGGTATCGTATTACCCAGTAACTGGGTTGTGAAGGTCAGATAGGCAGTCGCTCCATGTAAAATACTGGTATTCATCTGCAGCCGGTTAGACACGAAGCCGACCCCAACATAGTTAATAATAATAATAATATCCCGGGACAATTCACACACGGTCATCTGATCCCAAACTAAGCAGAGCTTGTACTATGGAAACCAGATAACTGATATACTACATACACTACTCTTTTTTTTTTGTAAATACATACTTATATAGATAATTACACCCAGACTCTGGACAAACAGACATGTTCATGCACACAAATGTTTGTCCTGGATGGGAATCGAACCCACGACCTGCGGCATGATAGGTGGTATCTTAACCAACCACGCCAACTGGCCTGTCAAAAAAGTTGGAAAGTTGGAAAAAGGCTAGGCAGATTGATTAACCAAAGTTATATTTGGACTTCTTGTAATAACAAGCTATCTTGATTTGTTTGTAGGTAGGTAGAATTAATCAAAAATATATGACATTGTATCTTATACATGTCATTAAGTAATATTGTTCCATCGTAAGGCCCTGTTCAGATTGTAAGCGAGTAGCGATTTCATTCGAATTTTCATTGACCATCTTTATATATTAATCGTGCCTCAGAAAGCACGATAAGCCGCTGGTCCCGGCTAACATTCGTGGATCTTTGACAGTCGTTACGGGTCGTCAGAAGCCCGAAAGTCTGACAACCAGTCTTACCAAGGGGTATCGTATTACCCAGTTAGGTACTGGGTTGTGGAGGTCAGATAGGCAGTCGCTCCATGTGAAATACTGGTATTCAGCTGCATCCGGTTAAACTGGAAGATGACTGCAACATAGTTGGGAAACGGTAGTAGGGGTGGATTCCATGTTTCGCCTGGGTCTCGAGGACTTACTAGACTCCGTCAATAATCTAAACAGACATCAAATGCCTTAGTGACTAAATTGGCTCAATGTGTCGGTATCAACACATCCAATAGTCGATTCGGAATCCAAAGCTCACATAGTAATGTTCTTCAAAATCAATCCTCAATTCCGTCGCACATTCCAATTGAACAAAACCTAGCACACAGTCTCCATCATTTTTAGAAACGAATAAATTAAAAGGAATTTACATAATGAATCCTTTGCGGCCTCAGTAGACTCCATCTGCGACACCTTTGTCGCACAGTCGCACAGTCGCGCTGTCGCACTGGCCCTTCTACACTTTAGAGCAATTTTCAGTCAATAAAACGGTTCAAATTGAATCACTAGTACGTTCCGGGTGCATAAGCGAGTTAGCCCCGCCCCCTCCTGTCTTCACCCCTCTCACCCCGAGGGGACATGCACTTAATGCAACGCTGTTAATTGTAAGTGAATTCGCAATAAGTGACTTCGGTAAAAATTGGATAGTTCGCGCGGTTGGACCTTTGAGTGTGGTGGTGTTGTACCGAAGTGGGATTCGGATGTGGTACACATTCTATTTTGGTATTACTAGGTGTGTGAACACGAGTTATAGAAGCTTGATTTTACCACTGGACTGTTTGCTGAACATAGCATCGTTTAGTCAACATATAAATTGATAGTCACCAGCTAACTTGGCCCAATTTTACAAATTCAGACTAGGTAACCAAAAAATTTACTTACATAATGAACTTAATTTTTGACCTACTAATACCCTTAATGATACCAAATACGATTCATCCTCCAAAAATTTAATTTCCAACCAACAATTATTCTTGGAAACCTTATTTTTGGCGTAACCTATTACACCAATTTTTCATCCGCTGAAAAAACTTGGCATGATTTTCCATCTTTCTTACACTCTCAGCTATTCCTATATCTATCTCTGTCTAGAAGGTTGGAAATGACTTAATTATAAACGCGCTGACCCAAGGCCCATGTAATGTTAAATTAACAAAGTACTTGAACCCTTTTTAACTGAGCCTCTGCGTATCTGGTTTAATTCCGACCGGTAATATGTACTTCAAAATTGAAGGCACCTTGATTATGTTCCTGCATGGAAAAGTGTGGGAAAATAACAAATAAAATAATGCTTTTATCAGAAATTAATACTTAGCTTTTAACATCTATGAAATGATAGAACAGTTATTGTCCTTTAAAACTACTTAATTCCTTGCCACTTCGAAACCCTTGATGGAATTCAGGCTATAGAGAGAGAAAGAGAGAGTTGTCCATTTTATTTTACTTTTTTCTCTATGGTTTTAGTGCACAGTCGTGTATTTGTGCAGTGTCGAGCCCACGACTATTGAACTTGCTTATGTAACTTGTGTTAAATACAATGATGCCTTCTTTATATTGATTAATCAGTGGTCTGATCAATACACACACTTTTTTTATCTGAGATGGGTTTGCTCTTGACTCTAATCTAGGTCGGAGGTGACAGAGACAAAGTCGACTATGGACTGAGCTTACCCTAAGCTTGTTCACTCTCACTTTGAAGAGATTAGGGTTGTATGCGTTTGTAAACACAGACGCAGGTAGAGAGTTCCACTCTTATGCAGTGCGCATTTGGAAACGCTTAGTTCGCACTAAGCGTTTCCAAATGTCTTTTGGTGGAATAGCAACTAGGTCGTGATGGTAACTGTCAGTGCGTCTAGACGTCCGATGGTAGAAGGGAGCCGGTGGAATCAGGTCGTGGAGTTCTTGAGCACACTCACCGAAGTACACAATCTGTAGAGGACCGACAAGCAGGCAACCTTGCGGCGATGAGCCAGACTACCAGATCATAGATACATTTTTTTTGTTTTCCCCACGAATGTGAGAAAAACACTATTAGGTTCTCGCCTTCGATTATTTTGATCCGAAATAACGCGAGAAATATTTCCAGTAAAAGGTAAAGAAAGTCCCCCACCGCCTGCACGCCACCGCGGCTCCATATGAAATTCAAGTTGTAGGTGTATTAAAGAGTGTGCAGTTCAAATATTGACGCGACGACCGCCACCCGCTCGTGATATTGCGCGGCTACCCTCTTTCTAACCAGTTTTATATATTTGATAGTGTAGGTACAAAGTGCTGTCGTTTGTATCAAAAAGGGGGTTCCAGAACAAATATGTTCCACGTCTAAATGTGAGAGGTGTAGCGCAAAAACTCCAGGAAATTATGAAGAAATTATATTAGTTCTCATTTTTCTTTTTAAATTTTCCAATATTGTAATTTTCAGAGATTTTTTACAGGAATATACAATAGGATACCTAACTCTCTGTGTGCTCTTCTCAAGATGTGACACACGCATGTACCGGAACAGAAAAATGTTTTCGACTTTCTTCCAAAATATTAAAACTAGTAGTTTTTTTATTATAAAATGTCTTTCGTTTCTCTTGTACCCACATATAGGTAGGTCCCTGAGTTGGGTTCGATATGCGGTTATTATTGAGGGTTGCTCGTAATTGGAATTTTTAGTTGGGGAGGGAGGGTCGCCTAATCTAAGGGAAATTCGCTTTCCCAACTAACTTGATATTTTTGATAGGTTTTCGAAAATATGAGACCATACAAGTATACGAAATACCTTAGTTGCATTATATTGAAATTGTGATCATCGGCTGGCAAGGTCACATCATCATCATGTCAGCCGACAGACGTGCCCTGCTGGCCACAGCCTCCCACAAGCACCGCCAGGTCGACCGGTTCGAAGGTAAGGTCATATACCCTGACCTACTTACTACTTACGCTAAGACTGCTAAGATAGTACGATTAGAAACACAATAAATAAATTGATTGGAGTAGCTAACCGAACAATCAAAAGTGATTTATAATTATCTCAGTTATGGCAATATCAGGAGATAATTTATAAATATATATTTTTTTAAAGACTTGCAACGTTGCCACGTTGGATTTTTAATTCCTAATCTAGTAGGAAGTGACTGAACTCTCGTAGGTGCACATTATCTTCTCTTAGACATAACAAACTCAAACACAAGTAAATGAGTGTCGTGACGATCGACAGATGGAGCTAATAACGACTCGTCTCTAATGAGTGCGCCGACTGGACTGGCCGTCGACTGCGAGCGACGCGCCGCGGTGTGCGGCCGCCCTTATGTGTGTGTCGTGACTCGTGACTTGACAGTTATTACTCATTTGTAAGAGCGTTATTATTTTTGGACGATGAGTGATTTTGAATGGTGCGAAAGTTCAATTTGTGCAACTTTGTAAGAAAAGTGTGGCATTATTTTTTTTTAAAATTTGAACACTGTAAGCGTTCCAGGTGAATTTATTACATTTACCATAGTTGCTGACTGAACAATAGAGCTCTCTCCTATACTGTGAAAAGCCGACGAATACCTCATTTTAAAACTTTAAATTATATTTAAATGAAATCCTTCCCGCAATAAAAGTAACTGAACGAAAAACTTGCACAAAATTAATTAACAAAATTCTCGGCGCTAATGAAATGTAAAAACTGCAGGTAGCGCACTGTGTGGCCGCAGGACAGCTAGCTGCAGAAGGTTGGCTTCCTACAATGAAAACAGCCGCAAGCACACAATATCTCCACTATCTCAAACGAATGTCCGTCGCGTGTGTGCTTATACTCGCAGTACGTAGACGCATGTCTCATGTCTATGGGTGCGTGTGTTTTCACTCGTTGTTTAGAGACGACCTTCTGTACCTTACTATTCTGTGGTATTGCTGTACTACTGTAGCAGTAAGCGAGCCAACTTGTATTTGTTATCTGTGCCCACTGGGCCGGTAAGCGTGAATCGTCTGCACCAATAAAAGTCCTCATAAAAGCGAATATCGCCGCGAATCGCCGGCGATCGCAGCGATACGCGCGCGTCCGCTCCGATGCGCGCCGATTTGATCCGATAAGGATTTTACACTATTTTGCCACTGAAATATTTTCGCGATTGTGAGCTTTTCCGATATTTCGCTTGGCCGATATCCTATTGTAGGTAGACGGATTTCTGGATATTTATGAAGTAATCAGGGTTGCTTTGATCGTCTGTGTGTTGTTCGAAGTTACAACAAATGTAAAGATAACTGATCGAAATTGTTTTAATTATCAATTTTCTTTATTTTCAGGTCAATTAGTGGGAAAGCAGGAAAGAGCGCAGTGCAGGTCAGTTTACACAAAAGTATTAAAAAGTAGAATCCACAAACGAAAAAATGTAGGTAACTAACTTCTTCACATAACACGTTAACTCCTGCAAACTCCTGCAAGCCGGCGCGGTCCAATAGTGTATTCCTATCTTATTAATTTTTCTCAAGTGAAAATCCCGTTAGACTGAATCGCCGCGGTAATGAAATTTTATCAAGAACTTAGTCCGCAGTGTGGCGGCGGCGGCGGGCGAAGTTTCTAGAAATTCCCGATTGTGTTCCAACAACTCTCAGCTACTTCCCAGATCTCTTTTCAATCCTTCAAGCTAAGGTGCCTTCATACAGCTACCAAGGGAATGTAGCTAACTAGACCACGTTATTATAGATTCCCTGATGTTGCGTAATTTGGTGTGGGCGTGCTACGTAACTCTGTGTCAACCTAAAGACCCCTATGTACTCTGTCTGAAAGAAAAGTTGTCTATTCTATCGTTTACCGAGTACTTACCATAAGATGGCCACCAAGTACTTGCCATAAGATGGCCACCAAGTACTTACCATAAGATGGCCACCAAGTACTTGCCATAAGATGGCCACCAAGTACTTATCATAAGATGGCCACCAAGTACTTACCATAAGATGGCCACCAAGTACTTACCATAAGATGGCCACCAAGTACTTACCATAAGATGGCCACCAAGTACTTACCATAAGATGGCCACCAAGTACTTACCATAAGATGGCCACCAAGTACTTACCATAAGATGGCCACCAAGTACTTACCATAAGATGGCCACCAAGTACTTACCATAAGATGGCCACCAAGTACTTACCATAAGATGGCCACCAAGTACTTACCATAAGATGGCCACCAAGTACTTACCATAAGATGGCCACCAAGTACTTACCATAAGATGGCCCCAAGTACTTACCATAAGATGGCCACCAAGTACTTACCATAAGATGGCCACCAAGTACTTACCATAAGATGGCCACCAAGTTCTTATTGGACACCAAGTACCTACCTACTATCGGATCGAATAGGTCTGTCCTGTACATGATGGTCCTACTGTCAATAATATTGTCGAATTCTGCAGTACCTAGGAGTGTTGCAGAAACTAGAGATACATGAGATTCCAGTTGCTCTGAAATATCCGAAGTTTTACACAATATACGTATAGGTTCCGTTCAATTGGAAAAAAATATCCTCCGTCAAGAATCACTACCCACTCTGCATCCATATTCAGTATAAATATTCCCTTTAGTTTTATAAGCCACACGCGTGGCATCGGCCTTACTCACAGAGCTGCACTATAGTTCCCGAAGCTCGGAGTCCGCAACTCCGGTAGTTCACAATTCCGCAGTTCTGTGACTTTATTACCCGAGTGGAATGGCGAGCACTTTCGCTGTATGATTTCAATACTACACTCCGAAGACGGAATCCATTTATTTCTTAGTTGAAGCGTCGATGGACGAAGTTTGTGACTGGCATGCCTACGCAGGGTTATTTGGTGCAGTCTGGATACAACTTGGACATGGCAAACAAACAGAATGTTTAATGGTTTATAAAGTCAGATCATAGGATTTTTCTTGTGCCATGGGTGTGTATACTGACACAGAAATCTCACAAACACTGGTTGTGTTTGTTTGCCTCGAAATCTGTATAATTTTACGTGCCTATGATTCGTTTAGCGAGATAAAGGTCAAAACATCCCGTATAGGTATAACAATAGGTATCGTTATCGGTGATCAATATAATATAATGGCTACAAATGTGTGCGCGCTATTTACTCCGCCCATCAACGTCATGTTTCCATAGCTCGTCATCCATCATCGCTGTAATTGGCATATTGACAGTCGGTCAGCCTGATGCAACATCGTCATCAACGAATGCAGTACGCACATAGTCATTGTAAGGTAGATGCATTTTCTGTCCAGCAGTGAACGAGGATAAAATGATACAATGACGATGCCAATTACAAGCGGCATTCTTAAATGACAGTCCCTTCATTATCCTGCATTTTAAAATATTTTTCAGATTTTGAATATATTATGATTCATCGGAAAAATAACAAACCTAAAATCTGTCACACCATTCTACTGCAGCTGGCTTTTCTTTTAATTCATTTCTAGAACTATTAAAAAAAAATCCGATCAAACTGATCGTTCGAATCTCGCCGTAGGTTAGTATAATGTTCCTTGATTCTAATGTAATAGAAAATATCAAACACATCGTCACAATCGCTTTAACGTTAGAAATGATCCTCGTACCCAAGAAAGCAAACACGCCACCAATCGAGGCTCGCGTTAAATGCAATCGCCATCCGCCATCCGTTCCAATAGAGTCGGCAAGCAGACCGGATTACACAGCAGGAGGATAGTCCCCGGGGGATGGGGATCGGGGATGATGGGCAAACAGCCGGGGGACTATTATGTACCGAGGTGTTGAGGAAATTCATTCTCTGGCGCGGTTATGTACCTGTAACATTGTTATTAGAAGTCAATATGTTCTTTGGGTTCACGGTTATTTATTTATTTTTATACATATACGCTTCACTATAATATCTCAGAATATATACTTTATATGACCCTATCTCTACGAAAAGTAGACATCTTTTTCAATACAAAGTGACATTTCCTTTCTTCGTTTTTGACATCGCACCGTAGAAGTCCTTCTACAATTTGCCATTTTGTCTTTCGTTTCTAGCGATCTTTGTCCAAGACCTTTTTTATGTAGACTATTTCGGAAGAACCACTTTCCCAACTGTTTATCACACTGACCACTGATAATTGTCTAGGGTAAGGAAGACAATTTGCGTCATGCTAAAGACAGTAGAAAACTTTCTACTCGACGGCCGTAAAGTATATACGGTTATCAACAAAATCATTATATTTTTTCTCTTCTTTTGCGCAAAAATAATGAAAAATTTTCCCCCCTTTATAAAGCTCATAATCCCCTAAAACTCATACACACAAACATGTAGGTAATCATTTTTTATATTTTCCATACAAAAAGTTGAAAATTCCTTAAAACACGTTGAGAATCGCATCTTCTCCGGCGCTACGGGCGCGACTCTGCGGTTGTATTTAGATGCGTGACTTAAAAAAATATGAAAATAAATAAATGATTATGATTAATATTTGTAAAAATTGAGAATTAAACAAAAAAATCCTGTGACAAAACAAAGAATTCTGAGTCGAATTATGTAAAAAGGAAATTTCGTAAAAGTGCAGTCGACTCTTTCTACTTAGTTGTCGTCGTACTGTCTACACGGTGACGTCATTTTTGTCTACTCTTCCGTCGACAAGACGCTTCTCTACGGTTCTCGTTCTAAGCCTGCAGATGAATACATAAAAAAAAAATTAAACACTACAAAATATATAATGGGCGACCTTATCGTTCTTGATTGCTAGCATCTTTCATATATTACTCAGATTGCTAGTCACGATTTTTTAAACATGCCACCTGTTTGCGAAACGTGTAGGTTGTAGACCAGTAATTAATCCAACAGATGTCCGCACTTGAGGATCTTATGACTGCGTCAGTGAACGGAGTTCGAGTGGCAAAATTTTTGGCTAATCATAATACAGGGTGTTTGGTGCATCGTGTGCCAAATTGAAATGGTCGACTGGGGGGGTCACCTTCTATCCTTTCAGACCCCTAAACACTTCTCATGCCCTGTGGCTTTTTTTTCATCGACTTTTTATTTTTTTATAAAAAAATACCCAAATTTTGCATTCAATTACAAAATAAAAAAAATGTGTAAGTCGTAGACTCTGAATTTTAATTTTATTTAGATGTGTATTGTATTACAGTACTTTTAAATAAAAAATTAGTGACATTAGCCATCTAGTTTTTTTTTAATTTACTCGCAAAGTTTCGGATTTCAATTAAAGCTGTCCATGTTACAGCTATTTACATGGCTATAAAAAAAAAAACCAAAAGCGACCGGGATCTACCAACTCTCTCAAAAATTCTCTAGTCTATCTTCTTGCTAGTGATGTGCCACATGTCATAAAAATCTTTTTACAACTTTGTAAATTAGCTAGAATAATTGTGAATCGAGTCACAAAATATTAAATTCCAAATTCAAAAGAAAAAAGTCTTTTTGCGTAATTGTTACTTAAGTAACAGGTAAAATTTGTTTTCTCACTCTCGCGAAGTAAAATCTATCTTCTATCTCTATCTTTCTTGCATAGCGTACCTAAACTAGTTTGAACAAACGACGAACTGCCACCGACGCGGCGACGCCGTCAATCCGTCATTCGTCAGTCAGTCGAGACATCACTGCCTCTGCTACCTGACGTGTGTGTTAGTTCACCGTACTCCGCGATTTTTTCATTTTGTTACTTTGTTTTGTTGAGTTTTGTTGGTTTTTGTTACGTTTTAACTTTTGGTGTTATTGTTAAACTTTGTTGATTTTTTGTTGTTGCAATGGCGACGTTCTCTAACGAGGAATATGCTGACATCATGATGGCTTATGGAGCCGCCAATGGTGTCGCTCGTGCAGCGCAACGAATTTACCAGGAACGTTTTCCTGGTAGACGACTACCTGGCCGCAGAGTCTTCCAAGACACATACCGACGCATACGCGAGACTGGCAGTGTCACTTTTCATGAACCAAGGGGCCATATTGTGCGACATAATGTTGAAGTGGACGAGAGAATACTGGCACTTTTTGAGGAAGACCCTACAAGAAGCATCAGAAATGTGGCAGCACATCTTGATATTTCAATATGGAAAGTGTGGAAAGTTCTTCAGCAAAACGAAAAACATCCATTCCACTACACTCCGGTGCAAGGTACGTAATTTTGAACTAACTTTAAACCCGTACACACTTTGTTTGACGATGCCTTTGTTTAGCAGGTAATGGGTATGACGTCACTACTTCCAGGTAGTGAACCAGCCCATACAAACGGTCCGACGCCGCCGGTCATTAAAAATCTCATTGTGCAATTATTTACTGCTCAACAGGAATTTAAAAGAGTTCTTTGTTTGTAGGTCTTGAGGGTGGCGACTTTGACAGACGAGTGGCATTCTGTCGGTTTATGTTATACACGGATGTGGATGATCCTAATTTCTTAAAAAGAATATTGTGGACGGATGAATCCAAATTTACCAAAGAAGGGATCCTCAATCTTCACAATCTGCATCACTGGACAAACAAAACGGAAAACCCACATGTCAAAAGGCAGAAATCTTTTCAAAGGAGGTTTAGTGTAAACGTTTGGGCAGGAGTGATTGGGAATCAGGTAGTTGGACCGCATTACCTGCCCGATAACCTCAATGGCGATAACTATTTGGAGTTCCTTCAAAATGACCTGCCCGAATTAGTGTCCGAGGTGCCCGTATTTAATGAAAATGTTCCCAAAGTATTCCAGCATGACGGCTGTCCCGCGCATTGGCGTTTGACTGTGAGGGAATATCTTGACGATGTGTTCCCCAATGCGTGGATTGGTCGCGATGGCCCTATTGCATGGCCGGCACGTTCCCCAGACCTAACTCCGCTAGATTTTTATGTCTGGGGACGTGCCAAAGAGCTGGTATACGCCACGGAGGTTCCGACTAGGGAGGTACTACTTCAACGCATTGAAACGGCGTTTAATCCAATTAAGGAGGAAATACGACTTCGTACAACAACTGTGGAAATACGAAATAGATGTCGGGCCTGCATTCGCAATAGCGGCCAACAATTTGAGCAGAATATGTAAAAAATGATTAAATAAATGTTAAAAATGCAATTATTTTTTATTTCTAGTAACCGTCCCCCCCAAAAAAGAGAGATACGAGACAGATTTTACCTTACAAGAGTGAGATAACAGATTAAATGAGTTCTTGAGGTATAATTTAAGTAAAAATATTTTTTTAAATCATAATTTCAAATTTAGTATTTTGTGACTCGATTCACAATTCTAGCGAATTCACAAAGTTGTAAAAAGATTTTTATGGCATGTGGCACATCACTAGCAAGAGGATAGACTAGAGAGTTTTTGAGGGAGTTGGAAGATCCCGGTCGCTTTTGGTTTTTTTTTTTATAGCCATGTAAATAGCTGTAACATGGACAGCTTTAATTGAAGTCCGAAACTTTGCGAGTAAATTAAAAAAAAACTGGATGGCTAATGTCACTAATTTTGAATTTAAAAGTACTGTAATACAATACACGTCTAAATAAAATTAAAATTCAGAGTCTACGACTTACACTTTTTTTTATTTTGAAATTGAATGCAAAATTTGGGTATTTTTTTTTATAAAAAAATAAAAAGTCGATGAAAAAAAAGCCACAGGGCATGAGAAGTGTTTAGGGGTCTGAAAGGATAGAAGGTGACCCCCCCAGTCGACCATTTCAATTTGGCACACGATGCACCAAACACCCTGTATTTTAATTTTCACAAACATTTTTGCCATCGATACGCTAAGAACGAGAAGAACCCAGCACAGGTCCAGCAGTTTTTACTGCTGGACTGGTGCTGCTGGATTTGCTTAACATTTTTTTCCGATAGAGGATCTGATCTTTTAGCAAAATTCTTACATTGCATCTAGACTAAACAGCGGCCATCATAATAGATCGCATAAATATGTACTATCAATACAACTCAATCAGATAGAAATCTCTACAACATTACTTTAAGTTGTCAAGTTATTCTCGATATATGTATAATAGCGTGGCGGAACGGAATCTGCCGTCGCGTCGCGGAATTACAGCAGCGACGGCCGCACGTCGCGCCGGCGCCGCGCGCGACTCAGGGGTGGCAAGCAACATTCAGATGTTAGCAGATATAATTCACTATACTTGTGACCAGCGATGGTTTTGTTTCACCATGGGTTAAAGACTAATAAGTTGTGGTTAGCTGTCTGCTTTAATCAAGCACTACACTTTATAGGGCAAGTTTAATGACGATACAGCGATATTAAAAAAAACGGTATTACGTAAAAACCTTGCCACCACAGTGTTTTAAGTCTAAAGCAATTGTTGTTATGTTATACCAAGCTAGGGGCTGGTAATTATTATTGGCAAGGCTTCGTTGTTTATTTAGGCAATATATGAATGTTGTTCATGTTCAATTCAGATCTTAAATCCTTAATCTTGAAGAAAACAACCTGAAGCTATCAGAAAAACTATTACAGGTATCGGTATTCTCCAAAGTGGCAGCCCTGTAACTCCGTCGTTCGCTGCGATTGGTTTACTATTTACACACTAGACGGTGTGATTGCAGTTAGAATTGAAGTGTCCGATGTAAAAGTGGTTTTTCAATGGCTGTGTACGTTTCCACCCTGTGTGCCGATGTTGAACCTTCGATACATATCGCTCTGTTGACCGTACTACTAAGTAACTGCACGTGTAGCTGGCAATTGTTGGTTTTTATTGGATTGTAGATTAGTGTCAATCTGGTCAAGTTAACCAACATAAAAAATGTCGCTGAAATTGTTGAGGCCACAAAGCTTTGAAGTATAAAGTAATAAAAGTTTGTCGTCGGTCTTTGCAGGAATTCTTTATTCATCATTTTCATATCGTCAAATATTACCTCCGCGCGCGCATTTTCCTCGTTTCTATAAATCTTACCTTCATGTCACCATGCTTAAAAAAATTCACGTTCTTCATTTCACCGTGGTTTCCGTAGTACCTACCTGGTGTGCACTGTAAGTCGTGCACGGTCATTTTAGCTGAGGAAAGTTAGTCAGGTACTCAGCGTGAACACCACAAGGGAAGAGCCAGACGATTACAGATAAGTGTACCTAGACTAAACGCACTTGAGAAAACAATCCACGTAGTTGTGACAGTTAAACAAAGTTGAACGAGTGCTACAGGCTGGCCAGTGGTCGCGGTGCGGTGGCAGAGTGGAACAGTTTCACTTTAGTGTGCGCCATCCTTTACGATGCGTTCGCTTGCCACTTGGCAGCTTGAATTTTGTGCAATGATGCTTAGTCCTGGATGTGACTTAGGAGTCATTAATGTTGAGAATTCCACCAATGCATGCGAGTCAGTACGATGACTTACCCTGTGCTTTCGACTGCTTTTCAGTCTCACTCAAGACATCTGTCCAAACACATCACATACAGAAACTCACTTCTCATTAAGAATGATTGCGTACTAATTCGGGATTCAGACTTAATGCGACCAGACAAACATAATGACGACGGCCTCACGAATGTTTAGAATAATAATTGGAAACTAAAAGGATCTAGCTATTGAGATTTTTTGCTTAGAATTTGAAGCAATATGTCTTTTTTGCACTGTGTTGGATTCTAGGATCTTCCAGCATCCTATTGAGTTGGTTCTAGCCTAGCCGCAGCGTCCTCCCACGGGAGCAGGACGTCCTGCGTCCAGCTAACTAGATAATAGACACGTCGCCTCCAGTCGCGCGTCGAGCCGCCTCGCGCCAGTGCGGCCGGCGCCTCGCTAACATGGCGTTAACGTTTGTGTAGCGCTGAACTTGAGCTCGGTTCACACTATCGGAGGATGATCTTGTTGCATCTTCAAATGAATCAAGGACCTCATGCATAATTAACAAGTTAACGAATAACGAAGCAATTGCTTACTGCTTATCTATTTGATTTCATTCAAATACTACATTACATTACATTATAATACATGGAAAATAAAACTTTTGTCACGTTTCGGCATACTCCAACCTTGAAATGTTTAATCATTCTTTGGGGAGATAATACATCTGTGTAGGTTTTCAACATTAAAACAATGTTCTACTGAACCAATCAATTACAAAATATCCCACACCAACCAGTAATATCTTCCCCTCTAACATAAGACGTCCGCATTACATCGCCCCTCACCCCTCACCCCTCTTGTCGCACCCCGTGACATATTTTTAATTAAACGCCACTTAGGTCGACGCGCGGCAAATCCCGCGCGATCCATTGTAGCCTTAGCCGTTATGATAATGTGGCTGCACCTTTATGTGATGTGTGGCGCCTTTGTATGTTTTGTTCCGTTTACAATTTGTGTAGCAGCGACGGAGAGGATTATGTTGCTATTGTTAAAATGTTAGGCGTTCATTATTTTGTTGGTTATTTATTTTAATTAATATAATCATTTAGGTTGGTCTTTTTATGTTGTAGGTAAACTTTTTCGTTTTTATATTTATTAATTCTCATATTGCTCATCCAAAAAGAGCGATTACTGAAATTGCTAATGAAATTGTTAAAATCGCAGTTATTTTATTACGAATACACACAAGGATGAACTCAATTTTACTTACACTAACCAAAACATACCAAAAATTAAAAGAAAACACAAAAAAGATATTGCATCGACCGGGAATCGAACCCGGGCCGCCCGCGTGGCAGGCGAGCATTCTACCACTGAACCATCGATGCTCATACCAGTAATTTCAAATAGTGAGTCAGATTGTATGTACCGTTACATTTCAGTAGGTATTTGATAACTAGCTGATGATGAATTTATACTAAATGACGTCATTTTAATTGATGATTATTTTACTACTATTTTATTCTGCAAACTTTCCATACACTATCGTGCTTACCGTATAGCAGCCGCTTTCATACGGCAGCCGTGCGTCGGAGGCAGTCCGTGCGGTTCGGATACGTCGGAGGCGGTCCGTGCGGTTCGGATACGCGGCAGATAAGCGCCGGATGGCTGACGGAAACCGCGGCGCGTACGTTTGATAACAACTGTAATAGCTATGTAAGTAGGTATATGGATGTCAGTAGATGTTAGTAAATGATTGAGTTGTTTAGTTATCTTCACGCGTAGTGATTTGGTAAGCGAGGGCTAGAATAAAGGCTTGATGCAAACTAGCTGAATGCTTTCAAACATGTTATCGAATGTGTTCAGCCAAGTGATACTGATAGGTATAGTGATGCCAAATAGCGAGCGGCTGGAAATACGATGTATTTAAGAGAACTTATTTACCCAGGGTACCTAGTAAATATATCTAAGCACCATTCATACCAATCATTACGTACTTAGTTGAAGTAAGGAATCGAGCATGGCCTAACTGATAGGCGCTGAACTGCTGAATACAAAATGAGAAGAAAGCTTTTAGTTCGATTTTTCAATACATAAAATATGAGCGACACAAGAACAACCTCTAACAGGATTATCTGATAACCCTACAATCTTGCATGACCTTTACAAACCCCGCTGGCTGCCACTCAGAACTTAATCACTGTTCGTGCACCCGCCGGGTGTTCTGTCTCCCAGCGCCCAATATGCACTGTAAACAGTCCCGGGATCCCGTGCAGATGCGATCCCGCGGGATTAGCGCCAGGACGCGTGCGCCGTAATCCCAGGGTGCGGGATTAAGGCGATGGCAAATTAATTGCTCATATAGAGTTTGGTCATCATTGTGAGTAATTTGTAGGATTTGAAAGATGGGTGGAATTTTTATTACTTGTCTTTTTGTGTCATTATTGCATACGCTCTAACAGTGATCTTTGTGATTCAGGTATCTACGCTACATCATGCCCTAGCCCATTGTCTTACAATGAGCACACGCACTTAGTTATTTGCGTAGTCAAAGGTTTCATTAGAGATAACGGAATGTTTCTTCAGACATACAGCAGGTATGTCGTCCTCAGTTCTAAAGAAGCACTCGCGTGCTGGTCAGGAAAAGTTGGGACATAGAATCACCAATGATGTGGAGAGAACCTCAGAATCACGCAGAAGACTGTTTTGTTGTTGTAAGTCCAAAAACACTTATTATACCCAGACGTGCCATCTGTTACTCACGCCGTGTATCGTGCTTCAGACGTTGCGCCACACTCGCCTCCTTATTGTGAATAATTTGAAGTTGATGCTTCAAGCAGTGATTTAGAAGTAGGTATCTTCACCAAGCAGTACTGAGCTGGAACAAAGTGCCAAGACCCAACTGTTTTCTCAGGCATAACTGATTGACTTAACAAGAGATCTGGGCCTGCCAAAAGATGCAGCTGGACTACTTGGATCAAGACTGTGAAAAGAATATAATAGATAAATAAATAAACGTTTATTTCGACCAACAAAATATCATAGACACAAAAATAAAAGAAAACAAAATATATAAAACAAAAGCACATGCAATTAAAAATAACACATAGACAAACAAGATTACAGACCTCGATTGCTCAGTATGTGAACCATACAGCAATGGTTCAGGTACTGACTCTCAGGATGCCGCTGGAGCTAGCCCGAACCCTGCGCACCAGGGATGTGCATCTGCTCAGGGATGGAATCTGTACAGGGGTGTGAATATGCTTACTCCTGGCACCACATTTTGTGCTGTCACAACAGAGAAAAGAAATTCATCCCGCATTTCGGAGAAGATCAAAATCTTGTCCATTGTAAATACATTACCGGATTGATATTGAATACGACGCGACCGAGTGGAGGCTGGTAGGAGTCCGCTATTCCTACCAACCTAGAAGAGGTTTACCATGAAGATTACTCCAACAAAAGAAGTCAATGTTCTTCTAAAATTAATTTAGAATACTCCTAACCAACAAAACAGCTTTACACCAAAAAGCTTAACTTTTAATTTTCTATTTTCACACCATAGATACACTCCTTTTTTTTTTTTTTTGTTTGATCGAATGTGTTTGTTTGTAAATGTGTATAGAGGTCATGCTAAACTAATCTTTAAATGTCACCCACAACTGGGGAAGAGCGCTGATGTCTGAAATACAGATATTCTATATCTAGTTCAGACACGTTCAATATCGGATCATAGAATTTAAGATTTCCAGTATGTCAACAAATTATTTAATTGTCTGTATACTTTTGAAAATAAATTATTATTATTATTATTACTCCTGCATTTAACCAGCGACAATTACCTCATAACGCCATGAGCTCCCCCTCACATCGGAGACAGTGGAACAGCATGGTTTATGGCGTGTCGTATAGCGTGGCCCTGCGTGGCCCATGCTCGTAAATTAACACTCGTATTTGTTATTATGCATGTTATACATGGCAAATGTATGGGTGTAGCCTTTTATGGCGGCCTAATTGATGGCACAGTAAAAGGTGTTAGTGTGCGTTAATTGTATTATTGCTAGCTAGGTGGTGGTTACTGGGGAGATACTGGACATTTTTAGGTCACTTTTATGAAAACAAGTTAATAACATTTTTAAGTGTTACTGAAAATGTTCACACCAGTAGGAGTGTGAACATTTTCAATAACACTTAAAAATGTCATCATTTACTGACTTCTCACAATTTCTAATCTATAAACACTTTATCGATAGACGCATCCGTCAGTTGGTGTTACTCGTCTACCCTATTACGTGTATGTATGTGGTAGGGGTACATAGGTACTAGACGCCATACCCGCAAATAGTCGTTGTCAAACCGAAATCTGCTATGTGCTCGTTTTTGATATTTCTACTTTTTGACTTTTGCGTATAGTTCACTGCCCTATCTACCATATAAAAAAAACAAATAAGTTTATGTATAATATATCTATGGCTTTCATTTGAGATAGTTCTTAAAATACACCTTCATATAAAATTTTACAGGATAGCTTTTTTTTCAATATTGCAAAAGTATAATTTTTGCATATAGCAGATTTTGGTTTGACAACGACGAAATGCCGTCTAGTACTAGGGTACTAGACGGCATTTTGTCGTTAAATAAATTTGTGTTAATAGCCTATTAACACAAATTTATTAACTTTTAGAATGAAAAACGAAATCTTCATCTATATTTTCAATAAATAGTCATCGAAAATGGGAATTTCTCACACGATTTTATTTTATGAATACGTCTCATGTCTCCCTACAACAGTCAGCTTATTCTAAATCCAACTTTTCTCAATAAAAACCACATATAGTAACACACATGTTGGACAATGCTATCACAAATAAACCCAAAACTTTGAAAGTGCGTATCTCTGTGAAGGGCGCCTCGCCTCTCAGTCCTCTCCCAGACGGAGGGATTAGTCACTGACTGTCCTCTCCACTCGGACGGGTCAAGTCTAGGCTACAATACTTAGCCAGACAATTTTATTGCGTAGTGACCGTCACAATCTTTTTTAAAATGGATGTCTCGTACGGAATAATCGAAAAATGGTTTTTTGGTATAGAATTTAGTCGTAATCAGAATATAGGTTTTGTTGAAAAGTGCAAAATAATAATGCGTTTCTTGAACACGTTTCAGTTTATTTGTGTGCTATTTTTATCTCTGCCTACGCCTACGTGTATACCATTTTATTCGTCAATTTGTCGTTTGTTATCGAAGCAGCTCTCAAAGTTTCATATAATCTGCAAACGTATTATCTGCAACAGTATAATAAACTCGAGTTTCCAAAAACAATCGACATTCATTTAATCGCAAATGAAAGAATTTTAATATAAAACACGTTACAAAATACAAAACGAGAGATTATTTTTTCATGAAAAACAGCCGAAACATTTCGCAGCGGCCATAATGCGGGAAAAATAACGAATCATCACTCCCCCCCCCCCCCCCCCTCCCACATACCTTTTGATAAAGAGAGAAAAACTTTGCGGAATGGAGAGGCTCGTATTGTGCTCGCCGTCAACGCCGACTTTTTATTCTAACTCCAGTTAAAAATTTAACAGTGTCGTTTGAAAAGGTCGCCGTCAAGTGGCGCGACAGTGGCGACACTGAAAGCCTCCGAGGACTGTAGTGTAAAGGAAAATAAAAAAAAATACATATTGAATTCAATTTGTGTTGCTCAGTGTCAGCGGTACTGTAGCACTACGTTATACTTGGCATGCGAACATCTTGTTTTGTTTTATTGCACGATCTTCCTTTTACAGTACGACCACGTAATGAAATAAACTGGCAATTAAATAATTGCGCAACGATAACAGATGAAACATTGTAAGAAACTGAAGAACAAAGGTCAATCTGTCCGTTCTGTCAATATTTTTGAAGATCGACTGTCTTATGTCTGTCGACTGTCTACTGTCACTCACGTTTTTAAATATATAGTTTTTTTTAACCAAAGTTTTTCACTTTTCCGTAGAATTTTTCAAACATTTGCCCATAGTTAAACGAATAGAATCCAACCTACATAACACCTAATGTGGGTTGGATTTTTTCGTTTAACTATGGGCATTTTCTTTCATACAAACCTCGTCCTGACAATTACAAACACAACAAAAAAATGAATTAGTCAAGTAGGTGCAACCGTACTGAAGTGATGCGCGCACAAACATTAGGCAATTGTGTTTTATTTATATAGAAATAATGCGCTTATGTTGATATGTCAACTGAAACACGTATTTAAAGAGTCTATTATATTTTGTGTCCTCAACATAAAACAAAGAAGGATAATAATGCTATAAAAATATAAATTGTGTAGTGAATGAATGAGGAGCATATATGTATATCACGCTGTACCACTTGCACCCAGTGTTTAGTATATAGCGGGCTATTTTCAGTTAGTATGTCTTAATATCGTGACTTCGGCAAAGTTCAATTATTATTGCTTCATGTTTCTAACCGTATTTTTATAATATCACTTAACTCGCTCTAACACGTTTGTTTCGATGTCTCTTCTCAAAAAACATTAGGTTAGGTTAAGAAACATTGGGAAATACCGACCTGATTTACTTTTAAAATATTATTATTTCCTTTTGACGTGTAAAATTGTTTTTAAAAGTAATGCACAGAAATAGAATATAATTTATCATTTACCTCTGACGATATCAAGTCCAATGCCAACGGCAGTACACTAGGACACTTGGTAAGTATCTACTAAATTGTATCGAAGTTGCAACGATCATTCGTATGCTATACCTCTATCAAGGCATACATACCAGTGGTTATCCATTGCACTTCATCAAATACACCACATACAGAAGTAATCACCACCTACGGTAACACTCTACAGCCAATAACTTGATTAGCATCTAGCACGCGCCTGTAATCCTGGCACAAAGGAGGAGATACATCTCGGCATCCCGGACTGATTGATCGCAGCCTGCGGGTAGCAGTGCAGCGGCTGAGGTGAGGGGAAGGAAACGGGGTGATATCAGGATTGGATATGATATAACTATCTGTAAAGGAGTATGTATTTAAGTTGAGGTGCGAACTGCGGTTGGAATGTTTGTTTAAATTTGCAAGTACAGATAATATTGAAAAAAAATAAATCTGAAAAGTACCTACATACCTGCTTGATGTCACACACTTTTATGTCACCGATTGGCTGCTCCTGAAATAATTTTAATATACTAGCCTACCTACCGAAAATATTTTTGTTTTGTTTATCGTGTGATTCTAGCTGTTATTATCTACATAGGTGTAGCATCGTGCTATTGAATACAATCAGAAGTTGCAAGATAACCAGGTGACGTTATTGACTAGATACACAATAATATTGACTGTGTACTTTGCTAAGCACTCATTCCTCGCGCAGATCACGTCCGCTCTACCATAGGTGATACGATTGATGTGATTCTGTGATGTGGTGTACGAGCAACAAACTGGAGCAATAAAGCTTAGCACACGTGTTTGCCAATCCGTTTGCCTCCGTTTGTTTATGATTATTGCACTCTGCTATGATCTATGTTTCAGCAGAGGTCAGAGGTGGACCGTGGAGGCCTAATATTGAGAGTATATTTTATATTTTATTGTTACATTATTCTGTCTTTAAGTCTTGTGGCGCCGCCATTTCTTGAAAGAAAGCGGCGAATGATAGGCGTTTTGAAATAGGTAGGTAGATAATACAAAAATAAGTTATTAATTAATACAAAATAGACGTGTCTATTTTTATTGAACCGTATTGATTGGTACTTAGGTACATGCTGACGAAGTATCCCGCGGTTGTGCGGTAGGACGCGGAATCCTCGCAACGATTTGTAGAATTGGTTCAAGTATGCCTGTGCGGAAGGTTATTTGATTTTGTTTTACGGTGGTGTTGCCATGTGATTCCACGTTTTGGGTATGTAGTTGAGCTTTTTGTGAAAATACTGTTTCGGGGTTTGAAGAGAACTCTCTTCTGTTGTTAACACTTTTATCACGCACAACTGTAGTTACTACTTATTTCACAATCAAACAACGACTCTGCATTAAAACTTTGCCATTTAAAATTATATTTGCCCCACCCAGAAATAAGAATAATATCATCATAACCGTTATTTCTAAGTGTTGCCAAAGTAAAATAATACATTCGGTTGCCTTAATGAAAATACATATAAAAGTTTCTTGAAATATTAATATTTTGTACTTTGACAGTGTTGCCTCAGTGGATATAAACTGGGTATTAAAATAATATTTAAAAAAAAGAAGAAATGACAAACAACAAGGGGTATAGTGGCATTGTAAAGGTTTCACACGAAGGACGAAGGACAACATTATATAATAAGGCCGACATTCGATTGTTGAAACAGGTGTTATTCTGCCTTTGAATAAAAGCTTTAGTAGCTTTTGTTCAAAGGAAAAGGGATTCAAGATGCGATAGGCTTAGGCAGTGTAAGGGAAAACTGTTATTTGTAAAAATATAATTATCGCATGGTTTTAACCTCTATAATTTGTAGTATAGTTATCCTCCTGTGTGATTCGAGCTATCACAGTATTTATACAAACATAATCATCTGCCGCAGTTGCAATGATGACTAACTGTCGAACCCCATGCAATACCATGACTCGGGCTGACCGACTATAAGACAACACTATGAAGGCTGGTTTAAGACAATCCAAATCTTAATTAAAATCGTGGGAATATAAAGTGGATGGCCTCTTCTCTGTCAAAACCCTCAGGTCGATTATCACTTATTAACAAGCCTTAAATCAATCCCCCATTTAGTTTTATTGTCCGCAATCATGTCGACTAACTACCGCCCCCTGTTTCGCTTAACTTTACGACGGATAAAAATTTTACGAGCATTTCAATGGTGATACTATTAAATACTAGTTGTAACTTGTAGGGCTGTTACTAAGGGGTGGTTTTTTCGTGTTTTATTTGTAGTTTTATGTCGTGTAATTAGTAGGAGGGGAGAATGTGAGGTTACGGTGTATGGCGTCGTAAACGTTATGAGTAAATATCCGCGGTGATATGGTAGTAAATAAAAATGATGTAATGAAGTATATTATCACATTGAAAACTTATACGTGTATTTTAATACTTACTAGATTTTGCACGCGACTTCGGGAACGTACTAACGGGACAAAAAGTATCTTATGTGTTAATCTAGGTTATAAACTAATTGTGTGTTAATTTTTATTGTGTGATTGAGTAACAAACATCCAAACTTTCACATCTATATAAATAATGTACGCGCATCACTTCAGAACTGTCGCACCTATTTGGCTAATTATTTTTTTGCTGTGTTTGTAATTTTCAGGATAAGGTTTGTATGAAAGAAAATATTATAAAACTTGCCAGGAAAATTGGAAAATTTGGTAAAACTGAAAGTGCAATTCCTACGGGAATTTTCTATGAATTATTGAAATTTTGGCAGGACAACGTTTGTCGGGGCAGCTAGTTTATAATATTAGTAGGATTCAGATGTGGTTATGTATCTACCTACTAGAATCAATTTGTTGGAAAGTCAAAAAAAATATTGAAAGCTTTCCCGAGATACAGAAAGAATAAAGCAGTGGAAATAATGAAATACCCTGTATCGCGTATCGTGGGTTCAGTAGTTCAACATCAACATGAACAGCTGCTACCAGAATGTACCGGCAAACAATGTACATTACCTCTCATCTCACAACGTGACATAAAATGACTAGTACAACTATAAGTACATAAGTAGTGGAGGATTTAAAGCGCGGCCCGTAAGCGCCGCATTCACTCGCCGCCCAGAGATTACGGCGCCCGCCCGCGTACGCCGCCCGCCCTACGGTACGACACTACGCCGGGGAAAACGATACGCGAGCTAAAATGAAATACGACAAATAAAATTACGATTTATTTTAGTGTTATTTAATTAGTGTCATGTTAGACTTAGAACATGTAATCGCAGTAGTGTTGTAGTTTTATAATACTAATATTAAATTCAAATTACTCATCATAATAAAAAAAAATCAAAGAGCAAACTGAAATCTGTATACAATAATAATCATAAAAATAGTTTTAAAAACCGTTGAACGATAAAAATAACTATCAAGTTAAACAATAGTCGCTAGTTCTTAACTAGCGATGTTTGGATAACGCAAACAAATTGTGTGTTGATGGACTTATGACTATGAGTCTTCTATTCTAAATCGAACCGTATGTTGTAGTAATTAGGGTGTATATTCACGTGTGTGTTGTTGTTAGGTAAGGTGTTGCTTGTAGTAAATATTTACGAGACTACAGAGTAAGGCGCGCGGTGTGCTGGACAGCGATCAGGTAAGTTCATTGTTTCGCAATAAAGTATAGTTTTCATTCTGCTCCGTGATCTGGGAATCGTTTTATTGGCATTTAAAGTGTTGACCATGGAGCATTGTGTTGGTATGAAAATAGGTTTTTATTGGAGACAGAAATAAATGATTGGTCTATGAATCCTAGTTTTAGACACACTTATTAAAATTTTATCAATTCTCGGATCAGTAAGTGTCCTGTGAGCTGTTGAGATCGGTTCATAACAACAATCAATTAAATCAACTTGTTAATACATTTGATTGAATGGGCTTCTTGAAACCGGCTGAATGTCTTATTTATTTATTTATGGAGAGCACTGCCACATCACATACATATAACATTAAAAATATTATAAAAATTACTTCATAGCGGTCTGATGCACGTGACAATAATGGCATACATAACATTTACAAATCTTCGGCTCGGTGATAAACACAAATATTAAAAAAATGAAAATTAAATTATAATTTTAACAATGAATACAATTTAAATGTCCAACATAAAATAATAGGACTGTCCAATATAACTTAATAAAAGTGACAAATAAAATATAATAGGAATGTCTATTATAATATAATATAAATAGAAATGTCGATTATTAATAGCAATAAAATAAAAAATAAAATAGCATAGCATAACAATAAAATATTCTAGACAAACTCCCCAAAATAGTATGTACAAAGGTTATTATTTTCTAAGAGGTATTCACAGAGTTCTATTTCACTAAAAAACATTTTTATTCCTTTTTCTCAAACATTTTTCAGGTTTCAGCAATATTATTAAAAAGTATTTTCTTACTATTGTGCTTTATCCAAACCTAGGTAAGACAATATTTAATTACGCTAAAACGAATAATGAAAAACTTGCACCAAAAAAGCAGTCGGAACTCCATTCAAACCTCTGTATGAGTGTATGTACTACTCATTAGTGGTAATTGGCTAAAAAATACAACACAAACATATCCTGCATTTTGTGTGCATTTTTTTTAAGTTGGCAGCACTGAACACCGGATGAACTGACAAAACACAAACGTCGAAATGTTTCCTTTATTGTGAGTTTTGGGTTAATTAATGTGAAGACTTTTTCCATTTTTCATTTTAATGACACTGGCCACTAACAGTCAATTATAATTGCTTGAAAATGTATTCTCTTCTAAAATTCGGAGAGCTAAAGATTTTACTGACGTCATACGCTTGTGTCCGCTGACGGGATGGGCAGAGGTGCACCTTTACCGTCCATGTTTCGCCAGTTCGGTTAACAGGTACCTTCAACCGGGCATAAATCCAGATTCCGGGCGCAACTGAGAAACTCCAGATGGAGACACCCAATAGCTCTCTGGCCGACCCGGCAGTCGAACCCAGGACCTCATGTTCAACAACAGCGCTTGCCAACGAGCACAATAAATAGCGCAGTCCAACAAGGCAGTTAAAGATTGTATTTAAATGCATTTGCAGAATCTGATATCTTTTAGGTACGTTAGATTTACTACCAACTACGCTCTAGAATACGCTACTTAAAATGACCGTATTCAAGAGCGATATTCAGCCATGAATCTCATTTTAAACTAGATTTGAGCTAAGATTGTGGAGTCTGCCAGTTTCAATCGAGATTTAATACTTTGTTTTACTCAGTTTACCGTATATACAGATGGCCTACTCCGTGTATTTTCGAGATTGTCACTAAGTATAAGAATAAAATTTGTGTAGGTATTTCTTCATAGTTACAAACATGACCTTACAACGACCTTACGACATGATTATTTTATCTGTAGCTATCTTAAAAATCAGTTTTTTGGACGATAGTCCCCAAACTAGGTAAAAACTGTATCTTGTAAACCTTCAGACAGATAGCGATATTAAGTTCTTTTTAATTTTTATACTCCTAATACAAAATTTTTGCGTACAGCTAACAATTAAATTAATGTATTCTATAATGTTGTTGTTACTACATAAATTATATTTCCCACTGAAATACACTGTCCAAGCTAGAAACGCTGCATCGGTCGCTGGGTCCCGTATACGATTCGTGTAATTGTGATGCGGGACCGCTCTTGCTGCAACAAGGCGCCTCGTGTCAACTCGCAAACCGCTCGTATTATTGTTTTATTCAAAAGGAGGAAGTTGCTGATTGTTTTTATTGCTATTTTTATGGGGCGAATCAAAGGCCACGGTTTGCGTTCAAAATATAGGGTTGTTTTGGGGCGGTTAAAGCGGAAATCGAAGTGGAAATTTTACTTTATAATTGTTTCCGTGCTATGTCAATTTCCCTATTTAAGGAAATGAGAAAATTCGTGCTTTCTAGACGAAACCTAGAAACTTAACCCTCCTAGAGTTTTATTGAATAAGAAGGAACTACATCAAATCATATATAATAGAAAAGGGAAGAGGAACTGTAGTATTGCACTTTTTGTATAGTTCTCATGATTCCATATATCGTCCACGGACCGCAAACTGTCATGTAGGCGTGTTCATTAAACGTGTCTCTCTTTTCATCTCTTACCAATGGAGCTACCACAAATTGCCAACAACTCTTACCAAATCGAATCAAACACACCACAACCAGAACAAACCACACTGATTCACTCCGGGTTAGTATTAAATCAGTGGTTTTCGTAAAGACACACCTACCCCCGAACTAGTGAACCCACTCATATCGGCTACTGTCAGCATTTAGGATTCCGTAGGCAACGTCCAATCACGCGGCATTGTGCCCGCGGCCGGCACAATTAAATTACGCGGGTTCCGTACGGCGGCTGAATGCGAAACATGGCGTAGAATGATGCATGTTGTGGCATGATTTGTAGATGTAGATTTGTGGATGCAAAAGTACTCTCTGCAGAATGAATTACTTGTCTTTTTAAAGTTTTGAAATACTTTGCAGCTGTAATTTTCGCATAAATGTTTTTGTTAAAGTAAAGTGGGCCCCAGTTTTAAAGAAATAAAAGACCAGCTACTCGTATTTTCCTTTCTTCTTAAGTGAAAAGCTTGAATACCAAATAATAAAATAACAGGCTAAAGTCTAAAATAAGCAGAGGTATTTTAGCAGTATTTCCATTGCTACAAACCTTTTGAATCCCCAAACCAAATAGGATTATGTGCATACATACATATTTCACCATCCCGCTCAGACAGGGTTGACGCGATATGGAATATATTGGGTGATGGCAGGGGATAGTTAATTTTGTACAAATCTGTCGATATTAACAAAATGAGCAATGGTGCAGCAACAACGCACCATATGCGCTATACAAATCAATGCCACCATTGTTCTGCATTTAATATTTACACTAATATAATAATATTTCGCACACAATCGATATTGTCAACACATCTGCGAGTTCCATATTCTGCACATAGTTGTGTCGACAAAATATTAAAAGAAACCAACTCTTATTTAGTTGAGGATAAAGTTATTGACAACTGCAAAGTGACCTGTCAATCGAGATATGATGAATTAATAGAACTCGTCAATGCAAAAACCACCCTATCACCAGCGACTAAAGTATATTTTGTAACATTAACATCATATTAGTACAGTCGAATGCAAAATGATGAATTAGCCGGTAGTGGTCGCAGATGTTCGCGCGCGCTCGGCGTCGATCGTGCGGTATCGGCGGATGATTGATGGTGGTAATGACGGCTCGTTGCGACTGTACGCAACGATACACAAAGTCGATACTCTGACGTGTGGGAAAGGAAATGAAGAGAATCAGCTGCTTATCTTAGGGTAAAAGGGAGGAAATGGGGAGTTAGATTAGAGGAAAAGGGGCAGGATGGCGAAAGATGTAAGGCTGGGTATAAATCAACTGAAAGAAACACTTAATGCAGGACAGAGGCTTTTCTATGCTGTTTTTGGAATACGACAATAATACATGTTCCAAAGAGATCGTGATCGTCTTAGAAATAACTGTACATATTATGTTATCACAAATGTGCTGTCCCTACAGTCAAACACTATTTATTGTCAATGCATGGGCTTTGCTAAAGTAAATCATGATATTTATTTCTATAAGTAGGTTTGTACAAACATTTAACACGACAAACTTTTTTTTTTAAACTAGATGAGGTCGGTGTTTCCAATCTGACTACTCTGAGAAAAAACACCGAAACAAACTCAGATCTTTCAATCTGTTTTAAAGTCCAAACGTTGACTTTGTAATATGATGTGAAGACCATGCAGATTAGCGTCTGAAATGGTATTTAGAGGAACCACACACATTTGTTGAAGCCTGACATACAAAGCTCCACCAACGTTAGGTGCCTCCACCATGATTAATTCACCCAAAACCAATTGCATTCCAAAAAATAAGCTCCTGCATTTCCTTCGCCCCTCCATCAAATACACCGAGCTTGGGGACACAACCTTTATTAAACTGAATACACCAAGAAAACCGCTTCAAAACAGATCCCAACTTATTATAATATAAATGGAAAATTCACTGTGACGTGACTGACAGGCACATTCACGCCGGCAATTAAAAGGGGTGGGCACTTGGGCAGTCCCCCGTCATCCATCACACTGGATTATCTGACGACACTATTATTATTAGCAGTCGCCGATAACCGGTTTAATCCGCTTTTTGTTCGGCAATGTTCGGCAGACGTCGGGTTTTTGATCGGTGGGGGTGCTGCTTTCTTTTGTGGTGTCAATGGCTTTTGTTCGGTTTCGTCGTATTCTACAGATTTAATATTAGATACAATATAAATGTATGAATGTGTTGCAAAAATTCTGCGAGGAAATAATTTATAAAAGAACAGACCTCTCAACTTTGCAAGAAAAGTCTTTGAAGATTTTTATTCCTTAAACGAGAACAAAATATCGCACAAAAAATTAATGTCATTAGCTTCCCTCGTAAATGGAAACAATTGATTTAATCAAGACCTTGACATTTCTTAAAACAAAGAAAAACGTTTTTATTGGATAATTTGAAATAAGTAAGAATAGAAGTGAACAAAGAACTGGCAATAAATATTTATAAAGGAGAATGTCCAGAGACAGTTGTTATCTTGAAGGTTGTACAAAAAGGGAGTGACATGAATGGTACGTTTTATTTCATTATCTTCCAATTCTTGCGCTTCATAAAATTATTCTCTTTGTTCAGAATTGTCAAGTGTTGGGAAAATGGAAAATCAATCTTTGAATTTTGTCGTGTTTTTTGTAACGTTATTTCTTGAAAGGTCCTGAGTGTTTCAATATCCGTCTTCAGATTGAGTGCTTTATTAATAAAACGTTATTTTAATATCACTCGCTTAATGCTCGATATGAGCTTTCAAATACAGAGAAGGTAAAATAAAATCTGAGGAGTATTTTCAAAATCATATCAGTAGATAATATTTTATTTTCGCAATTATTTTGAAATTCGCACTTTACCTTTCAGTCTCTCTCACTAGCAATTTACGAGTCATCAACAACTCACTTGACAGCAGTCAAGGACATCGCTGAACATCGCTGAACTGATATAGCATTTCAGTTAAATTATTGTTTTAATTGAATAGTAAATTAAAATGAGGTCTTTCGTGGTGAACAATAAATCCTAACTAATATTATAAATGCGAAAGTAGTTTGTTTGTTACCTTTTCACGCCTAAACCACTGAACCATTCATCATGAAATTTTGCATATAGGTAGGTACGTTGTCTGGTGTACAGAAATGGACATAGGGTACCTTTCATCCCGAAAAAAAGTACTGTTCTCGAGGAAAACCACAATAACGTTCTTAATGATAATAGATGGCGCCACGTTTCTTTTGAATCATGATTCATTTATATTATCATAGAAACTTTAGTAGTGCGTTAAGAGTATTTTTTTAAATTTAAGTAGGTACCTAATATATTTTGTGAGTCTAGACTTCTAGAGTGTCGACAGACCGGTTTTTATCCTCCTAACTATCCTAACTAATATTATAAAAGGGTGATCACCAAACACTGTTGATTACGCTTTCATACTAAAACGGCTGAACGGGTTTGGATGTGTTTTGGCACATGGGTAGACCATAACCTGGAGAAGGACATAGGCTACTATTCATACTGGATCGCAGACGAAGTCACGGGGAACAGCTAGTATATATATATATATATTGACTGGCCTGTTGGTCTAGTGGTTAGTGGCCCTGACTGCTATGCCGGAGGTCGTGGGTTCGATTCCCACCCAGGACAAATGTTTGTGTGATGAGCATGATCATTTGTTCTGTGTCTGGGTGTAATTTATCTATATATGTATGTATTTAGAAATATATAAGTATGTTTATCAGTTGTCTAGTACTCATAACACAAGCTCTGCTTAGCTTGAGGCTAGACGGCGTTGTGTGATAGTTGTGGAATATTATTATTATTATTATTATTATTATATGTTCTTAGGCGTTGATTGTGTAGAGGTAAAGGATTTGTGTGTTACTGTATATCTAGGTATAGCCATTCGTTCGTCGTTCACGTACGAAATAGAAAAGAAGAGAAATAGAAGAGGAATTGAACTAGAAATTGAAATAGAAAAACGCTTATTTGCATAGAATATTGGTACCTACGTATAACTACAGGAGAGTTTTTACAAAATAATGTTTCGTTCCAGATACATTCTATTCCATTCCATTGACATGCAGAAATTAATTAGAATTAAAAGTTCTTATTACTAAACACCATAAGTTATAGTACAGCATTAAAATGATGAATTCTGATATACCTAAAGTTATTATTTTAATCAAAAATAATACAAAAATCTAAATAAATATAACGTGACTATAGTTTATCCGCAAAAAAATCCGATACATAATAATAAAACGTATGTATTCGTCTATTTCATCTCAAAGCTTAGAATATGCTATGTTTAAGAGGAAGATGATGCAACTGCCTCTGAATGAGGAATGTACACGATTGCAATTAATGAAAATTATAATACTAAATATTCCGCGAAAATTAGTTGTTATTAGTAATAATTTCGTAGGGAATTAGAATACTTAATATTCTAATTTTCATTTTGCAAGGCTATTTCTCTTCATGAGAGCACTCTAGTGATCCGTCGCATATTAGCCGCCGTTTACAGCAGCCAGTAAGGCGTAAACCGTGAGTTATCTCCCGGCTGCTAACTGATATTCATGGCGGCAACTTTACCGGATTGTTGCCGCTACGTTATTTATTATACCTACTTCCCTTTGTTTATCTTTAAAGGGTAAATTGTTTTATGTTAAAATTCGTGAACTGAAAAAGTTTGACATCAGTTTTACTTAACGTGTAGATATGTTTGTGAACTATGAAATTACCATGAAACTTAATAACTACATTTTACATGAAAGATTTAGGAAGGATTTGCGTTATAAATGCCACAATTTACATTGAGCAAAAAAACCTGACTTTTCGCAACATAAGCTTCAAAATAATGTAAAACATACTAAACAAATCGTGTCAATTTATCTCCAGCAAGCTGCGCGGCTAGGCAGTAGGCGCGTTACCTTTCCGGTAGTAGCTAAGCGGTATTGATGATCAGGGCCACGGCTCTGTACCGGAATTATTTATGTTGCCTGAGATAGCATGCTCTTCATCTTCAGCCAATGGGGGCTCATTTGAATACGTGTTTTTCTCCCCGAGGCTTATTTATTGACCTGCTTTGTGGTTGATTTGGCTCGTAGATTTTTATGATACCCGGGAATGAAATAGTAGGAAAGTTATGAGGCTTTATTCGATGTTCTCCACAAAAAAAATAGGTAGCGATTCATACGTAGCGTCATACCTAATATTTGAACTGTAGCTGAAATTAATGATCAGCGTTTTTTTATAAATTGCCGTTGATCTATTTCGCAATTTAAGCACCTGAAGAATCATCACCACCGCAAACGATTTCTATCTACACCAGATCCACACACGTCCCACCCCATAAACACATGCCAGACCCCTCAAAAGACAAAAAGATGACTTCGTTTACGGCTTCTGACTATCCTCATATCGTATTTTTATTAAACAATTATGGGAAGCCTGCGGATTACTCTAATAAGACGTAGTCGATGGACCGTGGACTAGCGAGAATTGCTTCATTTGTGAACCGTTCTCCCCACCCCGCGCCCCTCGCCCCGAGACATCCAGTAATTTCCGGACTACCCTCTGTTCGGTTATTCCTTACTTTTTCCTCCTCTCAAATCTGCTCAGAAGGTATTAGAAGATTAGACGGACCGCCAGAGGCTTCGTGAACTCCAAATTATATTGATATTGTATGTGTCTCACGTTTTTCGTAAGGAGTGAGGCGTATCAGCATATATCTTTTGGTCTTGATTAGAGTTCTACGTGTGTGAAGCCAGCGAGATTATAATTTTGAGGAGAGTCTATTTTACATGAGTTTATTCACAAAGTTGGTACTTCACTTAAACTTCCTTTAAGTGCTTTAAAGCTATTACTTACAAGACAGCAACTCATACAGCTTAGAAAAGCGACTGACATTTAAGTTCAGTAGTGCCATTGATCCAACAGAACCGTTTGATCAAACGTCTATGCGCTAACAATATCAAAGCAACAAAGCGACATTTCAAATTTCTACCAGAACGTGACATGTTCGGTATAAGTGTGACGTCACAGCACGGTTAGTGTCAGTTCAGAACAATTCGGCTTTGTTTGATCGCGTTTTGTTTCTCAACGTTGAGTGAATGTTTTTATTTTCGTTTCGATGCATTGCTTTGTTTCATCGTTTTTCTATTGTTTATTCAATTGCTTTTCAGTGGATTGTTGCAATTTTATTGGTGTTGCTAGGGCTATTGGTTATGTCTGCGAGGTTTTATTTTTGACGCGGAGAATAATTGAGCATTGTATGTTTAAAATTGGATTCTAACTACAAATTAATTTGTCCTCTATTATCGCAAAAAATTTAAAGTATTAGAATTGCATTATTATTATTTTATTATTTAAGCTGTTGCATTCCCTAGTTCATGTGCTATGTCATACTTTTTTGTTTCCGTCCTTGGTTGCATTAATTTATCATGCTTCATTTAACAGAGAAATAATCATGTCTGTTGTTCTACCTAAGTATCATAGACGATTAATTATGATTACCTACCCATTAATTGTGATTGTTTTCAAACATAGTTTCCCATTCTGCAAGCGTCAGAAAACATCTATCCTTATTCCGAATTAATTTTAACGAATCGACATCTTTGCCTACCTAAGACCTGTCGAGATGTTTTCAAGAGCTGCCTGACTATTGAATCAGCACTAATTAGTCCCATTAAAAATATGTCTGCTGCTGAATGCTGAGAAGGACTTAATCATAACGCTCTGCAAATCTATCTGAAGCCAACGTAGCAACCAATGCCTCCACTAAATCAAAACATGATCCATTAAAGAACCCAAGAAACCCCATTCAACACCAAAACGATAAAGAAAAACACCAGGCAAAATAAGCAGGTACCCATACTTTAGGAAAACTCAATGAAATCCGTGGGAAATCGAGCAATCGCGTTGTTGTGTAATACCGCCGCGTCACGGTGATAGAGCTGATCAGCAAACGAGATCCCAAGTCATGGAAGGTAGGCCGCGACCGATTGGGTGCATACAAAATAAATACAGAAGAGCTACTTTTCTATAAAATATAAGACGATCTCGCACGAAGTCCTTCGCTACAAGTAAACAGTTTAGTTTCGTTCCTCAATCGTAAATTACAGATTCTTTTTTATTAAACACAGAAAGTATGAGTAATTATTTGAAAAATTACGCCTACGCGCCTACTTACTATTTTCTCATCAGTTTTCCAAAAATGGAGCTGATTCCACTACGCTTTCCATGGTAAGCAACAGCTTGGTACAAGATTGTCAAAATAAATCAACTACATCAAATTCCTTTGCGCTAAATGCGACGGTCTTTGAAATACTTATTCGTCATTCTTTGTTCTTCCTTTTCATGTCTACAGACCAGTAGAATGTTTCAAGTGGATTTTCTGCACGTAACTCTTTTCTGGTCAGCGCGTCGGGTTTCACTTAGGGTGCCATCATTAATAACGTAAAGGTTACTCCTGAATGTGCGCTACTCGGCGTTTCTCAACATTCATCGTGTATTAGATGATGTGGCTGTTACTAATGGTTGCAGAGATAAACGTGTACAGGTGGGCGCAGATCTACGGGAAAGGATGCTGCTTTTCAATGAAGCTGGGATGATAAATTGTACTAATGTTGTGAAGAGGATTTTTTGTGCGGTTTCATGTAAAAATAATCTCTGAAAAATGAAACCTTCGTTGTCGTTTTCAGTTGAGCTTGTGAATGGTATCTTGTGGCTAGGTGACTCATCATAATCCTCCTGTTTTATTCTGCTTCTGAACTGCTTGGTTGAGCCATTTACTTTGCCCTATGACACCTGAAATAGAGGAAAATTTATACTGTTACTGCTCTGATAAAAAATATTTATGCGGATGTTTCTTCCTGTTTCCTTATAAAACCAAATAATGAAAGAAGAACCAAGTTAAAATGACAGTTATGTCACGTACAAAGGAATCCCATCAGACCCTTTTACAATAAAAGAAGACCTTAAAACATAGAACACGTTATAAACATTACGCTGAAAAAATGTGTACAGTATCAACAATATGATTACAGACTCCAAAGAAAATCCTATCTCGTTGCTACGGTTTACGAGTTTCAGACAAAATGAGCAGCCATAAACAAAACGTGAACGGAATAGAACTGAGTTCGAGATGAACGTAGTTTTAGTTTAACAGAGTTGGAGAAATGAGAGGCTGTAGTTGTAAGGTCAAGCAACTTAACAAGTAAGACCTCATCATGATTAAACTAGGAGAGCAGAGGTCAAATGAATCAGTCTGAAAGGTTGGCGGCAGCGAGGCTTACTGTCCTGCTTGGGATATGCCAGGCCAAGCTACGTAACACATAGTACTCATTTTAATAGTATACATAATCAAATGGCTGTCATTCATGAATCTCTGACAGTCGTTACGGATCGTCAGAAGTCTCAGAAGAAAATCTGACCACCAGTCTTACCAAGGGGTATCGTATTACCCAGTAACTGGGTTGTGGATAGACAGTCGCTCCTTGTAAAATACTAGTATTTAGCTGCATCAGGTTTAAGTTAGTTAGATAGTTGGGAAAAGGCTAGGCAGATGACATAATCAAATACAAAATTATTTATAGATTACTCTTAAAAAGAGAAGACCATCATTCCAACTCAAAGAACACCTAACCATCCGCCGGAAGTTCTTAAATCAACCACGACATACCGACTTAATATCAGCGCATTTAATAAAAAGGGCTACTCAAGGAAACCCCAAAAATTTTTCAACTGCAATAATTTCACCACAAAAATTATGAAAACCACCGCGGCCAGCCTCATAATCCTTACTAAAAAATAATCCTCGTGGCGTGTCGGGTTAGGTCAAGTCGTTTGTCATCCGGGCCCAGGGGGGGTGAAGCAGGGTTGGGGAGGTTGAAATATGCCACGTTTTCACTTTTTTTATCCACTTTCCCGTTGAGTAAGGCGTGTGAATAATTTAAGTGGGCTTTTGGCTCCGGTGCGTTTAAAAAATGACCCGCGTCACTTTCTGTTTCAGCGGCTTCGATAAAAGGGGTGCTGGGTCTCTGGATGGCTAGTGATAAGTCTAGCTGTCCATCTTCTTAGATAATTCGTGTGGAAGTGGATAAGAAGTTGGAAACTGTAGGCTAGTGAGGAGCTTCAACGGGCATGAAATTTCAGAATTTCTAGTTTCTGTTATGTTTTTCCTTTAGATAAAGTTTCTTGTTTTCTCCCTACTAGCTAATGATATAGGTATATGAATTAACGTTCTGAGCTCTTTAGCATATTTTGATCAGTAGTTTCTGTATGTGGCCGAAATCGACTCAATCCTAATCTATATTAAACGTTCTTATATCGATCGAGGAAGCAAGCTGTATCGCCACATAAATCCGTACTAACATCATCACCTGCCTAGCCTGCCCGCAACTCCGTTGAGGTCGTCTTCCAGTCTGCAGTGTGGATGCAGTGTGGATGCAGCTAACCAGTATTTTACATGGAGCGACTGCCTATCTGACCTCCACAACCCAGGGTAACAAAACTCCCGATAACTGAGACCAACAGCATCACGTGCATTCCGAGGCTCGGTGGGGTCTGTAAAGATGGTCACTCATCCACGGACCGACCGTGGCAAGCGTAGCTTAACCTGATCGATCGACCCGTATATTTTCCATATTAGATATGTTACGGCCAAAACCCGAAGTGCGGCTACACCTAGTATTAGCCGGCTAGAACTAGGTGTGCTATAGCAGTTGGTTAAACTTAGGCGTAGGCTGAAAGGTAGGTTAGGTTAGGTTAGAACTGTGACCACACAATGTCCGGGGTACACAGGGTCCACTTAGGTACAAGAGAATACCTAGTTGTAGCCGAATACAATCGGTTACCTACACCTAGTTCTAGCCGGCTAGAACTAGGTGTAGCCGCACTTCAGGTTTTAGCCGTAACTGATATAAAGAATAATAGTGGAAAGCTTACCTGACTTCGAAACTACTTGTAAAATAGTTCCGGGAAAGTTCTTCTTTAGAATTTCTAAAACTAAAAACGTAAGAGGTACGAACGGCTTTGCCAATTCTACTACATAAAATATGTTTACCAAACGAGTGCACGTTATTGTAGGTAAGTGGCTAAAACCCGCGGAGACAGCTGGTGCTGGAGAGTTGGTGCTTGGCGACTTTTTTGTTGAAGTAAATTAGGGCAGTAAGGTGGTAGACTAAAGTTTTTCAGTCAATTTTTAATGTAGTATAATACTTTTTTGACAGAAGGGGCCTATCCATACTAATGTTATAAATTCAAAAGTAACTCTATCTGTCTGTCTGTATGTTACCTTTTCACGCCTAATCTACAGGAATGCGATAAAATTTGACAAGGTTATAGATGGTATCATGGGGAAGGACATAGGCTACTTTTTGTCTCAAAAGTAATCCTACAGGGGGTGATATAGGGGATTAAATATGTATCAGAAAGTTAGCATTTCTAAAGCTAGGTAGGTATATGAAAATTCAAATGTATGCTTTTGGTAAAAAATAAAGAAATATACGGATCCGTGTTTTTGAAAAATCATCCCCTAAGGGGGTAAAATAGGAGTTGATTTTAAAATTCACAAAACTGCACGGATTTCGATAAAATTTGGCATAAAGTATACTGGGGAAGGCTATTTTTCGTCTTATAAAATAATCCTACAGGGGTAATATAGGGGATGAAAGTTTGTATGGGATTGCTTAAGTTACTGATAATTATGAAAATTCAAGTTTATGCTTTTGGTAGGAAATAAAGAAATGTGTGGTTCAATGTTTTTGAAAAATCTTCCCTAAGGGGTAAAATAGGGGATGATTTTCAAATTCACAAAACTGCACGTGTTTCGATTACATTTGGCAAGGCTATAGATAGCATCTTGAGGAAGAACGTAGGCTACTTTTTGTCTTAGAAAATAATCATACAGGGTGATATAGGGATGTTTGTAAGCGTTCTTAAGGTTTCTCTATAAGCGTAAACATGACTTACCTCTATCCGACTAAATTTCTACTGGGATGCCTCGGATATAACTCGTTAGAAGTAAGGCTAGCAAAAGATGAGCTCACCATAGTCTGTAAGACGCTCCGTGGCACTATTGACGCGCTTCTTTGTCCCAGACAATTACTGCCGCAGCAGAAAGCACTGACTGTCTGTGTGCCTCCATGTGGAACCGTTGCACGTGCTAAGTCCCCAGTACCACGTACTCTGGCTGCACTTAATGATCTCTTGGACTCTAATCCAACAAACGATCTGTTTGCGGACGAATGGGCGAAGATTGTATTGGCATGTCAGAAATACTGTGAGAGGAATTTATGAAAGTGTTGTTAGATGATTTTATATTTTCTCTTTTATGTGCATGTGCATACAGGGTTATTGGTAAAACACCAACGACCTCTTAAGGGGTCATTGTACTCATCATTATGAACAACTTTTATTATGGGACCAAACCTGAAATCGCGAAAAAAATCAGCTGTTCAGTACATTTTGACGAATGATGCGAACATAAATGTATTGAACAGCTGATTTTTTTTTCGCGATTTCTGGTTTGGTCCTATAGTAAAAGTTGTTCATAATGATGAGTATAATGACCCCTTAAGAGGTTGTTGGTGTTTTACCAATAACCCTGTATACAAGCAGTGTGTTTAATTTTTGTAATTGGTTTTAAACCGTCTTAATTAAATAAATAATTAAAAAGTATTGGAAACCCAGCTATTCTTAAGTTAGGGAGATGGTGTGGTTGATGAAGATAGCACCTACCGTACCTTTCCAGGACAAACATTTGTGTGCATGAACATGTCTGTTTGTCCTGAGTCTGGGTGTAATTATCTATATTAGTATGTAT
Organism: Dicycla oo; assembly: GCA_948252095.1. Classification (NCBI taxonomy): domain Eukaryota; kingdom Metazoa; phylum Arthropoda; class Insecta; order Lepidoptera; family Noctuidae; genus Dicycla; species Dicycla oo. The sequence goes on along the minus strand of OX411720.1, from coordinate 30,996,733 downwards.
TTACAAATAAAAAAAAAACGTAGTACATGTAGCATATTAGTTATCTGGTTTCTATAGTACAAGCTCTACTTAGTTTAGGATCAGATGACCGTGTGTGAATAAATGTCCCAAGATATTATACATAGATGAAAATTCAAATGTATGCTTTTGGTAAGAAACGCGATAAACTCAATAACTACCGTAATGAATTCTCATACGGTTTTCACTAATTGGCGATGTGATTCATGAGGAAGGTTTCAGTGTATAATTAATTAAGGTTACGTGTAAATTGGCTGAAATATGACGATGATTGTTGAAGATGTCGGAAAATATCATGCTGACTGGGAGCTTTAAGTTCACCATACAGGGCATGGATATATCGTAGCGATTTGAGTTCGCACAGTTATATCGGACGACCCTATGTTCTCCACATCCCGTGGGATATTGTCCGACAACCACGCAGGTGAAGCCGCGGGTAATATTTTAATAAGATCTCGTTCAGCGCACAGTACCAACTAGCGATAATGATGATAGAGGTGGAAGTGGATATGAGTTAGCTGTTTGAAAAGTACGTTCGTATACTCTTCAGTTCCCCTCATCTATTAACTTTTCTTCCTTCTCTGAAAGGTTATTTTAACCCCGACCTCCAATATCACAAACATACGACTTAGAAGATCGCGTAACACCGCGCATTACAACGAATAAAGACGCCGTGTATAAGTGAAACAATGCATTAATTACAACCGGTACACTACCTACCCCCCCCCCCCCCCCGCTGCCCCCCACAGAGGGTGTCTCCTTGATTTACGGCGCTCCTACCCTGGAAAATTATTCTCCATTCGTGATTTACTACCAGCGCGTTTTTACCTGCATATTTAACGATACTACAAGACATATTAAACTCTATATGTGAAGCGACAAAGTTGTTATTTGATTGCAGGTAATAATATGTAGTTTAGTGTATTCAGTAATTGCATAGGTATCGTTAATTGTTGTGATTGTGGCAGGCGTCGTGCCGGCTGCGACACGAACGTGTGCGCACACACACACACACACACACACACACACACACACACATAGATGTTGTACACGTGACAACGCAACGGTGCAAGGAGGAAATCCCGGACGTATTTCGAGAGATTTTTATGAGGTTCTTATAGTGACGACATTGATGGCCGTAAGCCGACGTAGATCTTTTGTTTATAGCAAATGAGAGGATACTGGTGCCCTTGTGCCATTTGACCTTGTAGGATGATGTATAACAATGTGTTAGGAAAGCTAGATTGTTGTTCAACATTGCATAGTTTGGTACCATGCAAAGAAGCGCGCTTCAGTCTGCTATTTTCAACAAACTATAAGCACCAATAATGATGTGGTGCACTACTCGTGATTGTTCTATAAGCAGTTAGTATCGAATTTGCTGTTGAATAGGCAGTGCTCATCTGCAGTCAAAATACTGATTTCTAGGACTCAAGAGCAATCATGCACTACTTCATGAGCAATAATCCACTGATGTAAGTAAACTACAAAACAACATCGATGACCGTTACATCTAATCGCATCGCCACACAATTAACCGCGCACCACCGTCCGTCCAAGTCAGCTTCAGACAGCGGCAGTAAGCCAGGCGTCTGGTCGCGCGATCGATGCCCGTGCGGTGCACCCCTTTGTGCCGGCGCGACAGGTGGAAGAATCGTCTTTACTTTATGTTAAGGGAAGGCTTTTGTTGGCGTTTTATTTTTTGAAAAGGTAATGGTATTGGATTTTTAGGCGTGAAAGTGATTTGTATGGACTTTGGGTTTCGTCTGCTTTTGTTGGTAATGGATTAGATTTATTTGATTATGCAACCTCGACCATCTGAGAATAAGGTAACGTCGATCTAAAATGGAAAATGTTGCCCAAGAAACTGCTTCAAAAATGAAAAGTAACATTCAAAACCAGACTTTCAAGTGGCTTTTTTAAGATTTAGCAATGATATCTTTGACTTTCGTACTTAAAATATAAAGTGCCACCTACGAAAAGTCGTTCCACCGATACAAAAATCAATCTGCCTAGTCTTTTCCCAACTATGTTGGGGTCGGCTTCCAGTCTAACCGGATGCAGCTGAATACCAGTATTTTACATGGAGCGTCTGCCTATCTGATCTCCACAACCCAGTTCCTGGGTAATACGATACCCCTTGGTAAGACTGGTTGTCAGACTTTCGGGCTTCTCACGACCCGTAATGACTGTCAAAGATCCACGAATGATAGCCGGGACCAACGGCTTAACGTGCTTTCCGAGGCACGGAGGAGTCTCGAAATGTAAAGATGGTCACCCATCTACGGACCAACCCCGGCAACCGTAGCTTAACCTGATGGATCGACCCGTGCGGCTGTTATTACTTAGTCACAAGCTCCTCAACATAACAATTAACAACATATCCGATAAAACTCCGACAGGCCAGTTGGCGTGGTTGGTTAAGATACCACCTATCATGCCGCTGGTCGTGGGTTCGATTCCCATCCAGGACAAACATTTGTGTGCATGAACATGTCTGTTTGTTCTGAGTCTGGGTGTAATTATCTATAAAGTATGTATTTACAAAAAAAAAAGTAGTATATGTAGTATATCAGTTATCTGGTTTCCATAGTACAAGCTCTGCTTAGTTTGGGACCAGATGACCGTGTGTGAAAATGTCCCAGGATATTATTATTATTATTATTAAAACTTGATACGTTTGCTAGAAGCTAGACTTACAGGTACTCCACATAAATAAAAAAGAAAGTACAAAATAGAAATTCTGAAATCCAAGTCCCAACCGCTCGGACAATACGCGCAAACAGAAATATTTTCGACCGATTTACCGCCGTAGCAATATATCGTAGCGCTCTACGGCGTAGCACAATGGACTCGTAGAGCTGGCGTAGTGCGGCGTAGCCACAGCACGTGAAAGCTAGGGTAACATATGTTTAGAACATCCTGGGACACGTTAAATTTATGACTCCCATTTACCAGATTTTGTATGGAATTATACTTACAACTTTTGTATCGCTTCTCGCCGCAAAAATGAAATTGGATTTTTATGCGTCGTAAAATTTTTGAACGTGGTCGTTATAAAATCTGTTTATTTCTTGTGAACAAAATAATAAAAAGGTTTTTTAACGGCGATGACAATCATAATATATGTTCCCATTTAACTGCAATCGTTACTTATAATAATATTCAGTTCAAATTATTAAAGTTTGCAAAATCGCTGTGAAACTGTAGACATCTTCAGATGTACTACACTCGCTCCACAGTACATAATCGCAGCAACGTTAGCGGTGAACACAGCTGCACTACACCCTGCTGATTATCTACGTGTTCGTGTCTGCTACTCCTGTTCTCATTACGTCACAAACATTCGTTATGAGACTATGTTCTTTACGATGTTCTCCTTTACAGCGGGCTTACACATTTAGCCCTGATTTATTTTAAAACATTAGGCTTCTAAATAACACTGAAATTGTGTAACAAACATAGTATAATGTTTTCATCGAAAAACCATCTTTTCAATCTCTCTACGCGTGTAAACTTATTTTTTTCATCAGCTCAAATTTTAATCATGTAAAAATTGAGCGAAGTTCCTAAAGGTTCCGACGCATGGTGTCATCAATGGAAGCCTGCAGCAGTCTCGCGGAGGCTCCATTGGACCGTCGCCAGTGAAACTCGAGCACGACCGGACTCGCAGATCGATGGGACAAAACAAAAAAAATAGAACACTCATTGAAATGAGCCAAACACGAGAACAATTCAATTTTTTTTACAAGATTTTCTCTCACAAAACTTATTTCGTAGGAGGTCGTCCAATCTTCTGTGATTGCTGCATTAGCATTTCTGTTATACGTATAAAATTAGAAATGTTTACTGTTATTATGTTGCTTGTTCCGATCGTAATTTTAATAGGAAATACGACAGAAGTAAACAGAAAATAGATTCAATACATAAAGTACGTAGAAATGTAATTATTGAGTCTCTGAGTGAATTTGTACTGAAATATTTTATAGTATTCGACACCAACAATAACTATAATTCTTTGTATTTTGTTAATTCTCTACAACCATACTAGGGCAGGCCAGTTGGCGTGGTTGGTTAAGATACCGCCTATCATGCCGCTGGTTGTGGGTTCGATTCCCATCCAGGACAAACATTTGTGTGCATGAACATGTCTGTTTGTCCTGAGTCTGGGTGTAATTATCTATATAAGTATGTATTTACAAAAAAAAAAAAGTAGTGTATGTAGTATATCAGTTATCTGGTTTCCATAGTACAAGCTCTGCTTAGTTTGGGATCAGATGACCGTGTGTGAAATGTCCCAGGATATTATATTATTATACTTTTGTGTTTCATGAATTGTGTCAAATAAACGTTATTCTTTCTTTCTTTTGAAAAAGAAAATTATCCTAGACACATCATTAAAGCTATATCAATAAAATAACTCTTAGTCTGCTGTAACAGACAATTAAGTTTCATCACTACAATACGAACATAATTGTTCAGAACAATTTAATTCTATAACAAATAACAGGGATAGCTTTCCATGATTACAGAGTATCAGCGCTATGGCCCGTACGTACGCTTTCCGCAAGGTCGGTCACGATATAAAATGTATCTTATTACTTTAGAGGTAGAGTAGGAAATAATATTGCTGTAGGTTATGTAGCTTGTCTTCGGCTCCTTGGGGAAAGCGTCAAAGCCTTCATTAGACAAGTGTACAGCGATATGAACGCGCATAGACGGAGGAGTGCCGCAGGGCGCTAGTCTTTGCACCTAACTATATGTATTGATCCGCTTATAAAATATTATTTTGATAAGGCAAGATGGATTTAGCAAATAACGCGTTTATACTTAGTATTTTTTTCCAGTATGCTTATATTGAATTTGGCTGAGTTATGTAGGCTTTGCTAAAATGATTTAAATTCAAAGGTCATAGAAAAACCATTTCGACGGAATTAGTTTAATGTAACGAACTATGTGACAGTCGGGTAACGTTAAATGGAATTTCAAGTGCCTTTAAGTTAGAATTGAGAAAATGATTTTAATCGAGTACTTCGAGTAGTTAGACTCGTGTAGTCGCAGTCATGTTTAGTTCTAGACTTATTTATTGGTCTTTTTCCGTCTGGGCGGGTATTAAATAATTGCAGCATTGTTATTGGAAATTGTGAATTCGCGTTTCACCTCAAGATTTCAATGCTTTAGTAGTTCGTTTGCTTTGTTTCGTTCACAAACGAAGCTTGCTCTCGATTGCTCTCCTCTGAGCATTTGCTGCTCTCCTTCGCTTTTTGTACTGTTTGTTTTTACTTCGAGTACTAAGTTGGTAGGAGTTTTGTATAAATTAATGTTATAAGTATCCGACTGTGGCCAACTATTTCGAAGTTTACAAACAAACAGAGTTCCTGTTGAGAGTTCTTTGTTTTGATATAAAAGCGTTCGTTGATAAGATTTCTTCGCGAAACTTTTTAGTGTTCATTTTGTTTGCTGTTTTCTATTGAGACTGCAATCCAGTTTGTGAAGAATTATTATTTTTTCATATAAAATACTGTTCGTTCGCGCTACTGCGTTTGTAAGTCTTGCGGAGCGAAACTAATATCCTTCTTATCTGAGAGTTCCCTTTGTCTTTGTAAAGTTGAAGAGATGCTTTGAATTGAAGAATTTATTGACATTAGTATAAAAGTTATATACGAGTAAAAGCAAAGATATTACATTCACTACAAATAGCATAAAGTCTCCAAAACCTAACCATGAAGTAAGTAGAGCTGGTCCACTCTGACATGGCGCCTCACTGCCGGATTTACCGTAGTGGACGTATAGTAACTTAAGCAGTGTAGCGCGTCTGTTCAGATTAGACAAGCTCTACAATGAGTGCTTGAACATGTTGACAACTGAAAAAAATATTTGAAAGGGCAACAAACTGTTTAGGGCTTGAACCTTATCCATGGGTCTCCATGCCCACGTAAACTATATGAAAAATATACGTATATGTTAACCAAAGCAATCAATCAGGGTGCACTCGCACCGCTTTGCGGGGACACCGCACGAATATCTAATTTTGTTTGTTACCCCGCTACCCCCAGGCACCACCAGCACCCCTGGCACCCCCCGAGGGCACCGCGCAGGCGTCGAACACCCCAAATCCTGGCGGACGTTGATGGATCACCCTTAATGACAAGCACCGAAGGGGCGATAGGGTTGTGACCCTTATCGATACTCGTTATCGATAAAGTCGCTTGTGGAAATTGGTTCGATAAGATCTAATTGTTTGTCGGGGTGGTATCGTGGTGGAATTGATTGGTATTATTAGAGGGTTAGTTTTATGATAGCGTCTTGGTATTTTTCTTCGTGTCTGTTCATAATTTTTGTTACGAAACGTTTTACAACTTGTTTCAGGATCTTTTATTTTGTATTTTTCATAGACATTTTTGTTTGTGAATGCAAATGAGTAAAATTATTATGATCATTGTCACAGTACTGATAACAATAACCAATTTTACTCAAATATCTGAATTCCTTTCTACAAAATAAAAACTACAATCATTACATAAATCACCATGTTCACTGACATCAACTGGCACATTCCATTTACTTAATTATCGATGTCGACATTTCACACAACATTCTATCCACCCTTCGGCACAGCTTTCGCGCCCTGCACTAGCACTCACTACAATAATATTAGATATTAGCGGCCCGTTTCCCTCATTCACTCGTACTTTTTGTTTGAGGGCTGTATCGACATCGATATTGTCAGCTAGTGTCGCTTCACTAGAACATATGCGCCCTTCGCGTGGTCTCGACACAATCGCATTAGAAATTAGCGATTCATGCTTTTATTTAACTGTACTTCTTGTTGCTTCTGTTAACTTTATGCTTGTATTTTCGCTTACAATGTGATCGGCATATTAAGTGGTAATACAGGTTGTTTAAGCAACACTGATGACGATGTATTTTACTTAAACGAAACGTTATTTATAGAGTTCAGTATTGGTTGTGGATTTCTGGATAAAGTGGCAGGTGTAGAAATACAGACTGACTCTAATTACAGCACAACATATTTAAACTATAGGTACATATACAACTATTCCTAAGAAATGAGTAGAACTGTAGGATTGCTTTGAATATCGGTAAGTCTGGCTTTATAAATGTATTTTTATACAACTGCTATGCTATGAGCGCCGGTATAATAAAAAAAAAAATTAATGGTTTAAAGTAGCTCTATCATTATCTACCTACAAAGGGAGGAACATGCCGAGTCCAACGAACCCCTAAATATAGTGATAATGGAAAAATACCCTCTAATGGTGAACCTTTGTCCAACAATAGAACTTCTACCTCCGCCTGAAATATAAATGAAATCACGTAAATAAATAATTATGAAATTCGTATAATATCGTAACGTTAGGGTGGGTACATGTTTATTAATAAATAATAGACCTGTATGTTGGACGGATGGACTAATTTATATTAAGTCCATCGCCCGTTGTATGCAGTAGTTAATGATGCCAGTCACGGAATGCCGTCGATGGAGCGCTATTTTACAAGGATTCCCCATCGGTTGTTAGGGGGTCGCTACATTTGGGGACCTGAGCAAATTGTTTTACAGTTTTATTATGGTTGTTTTCGATTGCTTGTCGAGTCGCTTCCGATTCAGTTACCAGACAATAATATGAACTTGTGCTTGGAATATTTCCACTTTGCGATTGGAGATCTTGCGTAGTTATACTTATTGAGATTACTTTTTTTGGGAAATAAAATTGTATAATAGTATGAATTCGATTTTGGTGGAAACGAATGTTATTTTTTTTTTTATTGAATTGTGTAAAAACCGGCCAAGTGCGTGTCGGACTACGCACAATGAAGGGTTCCGTAGTTGAAAAGAATTTATCCCAAAAACAAATAACATTGTAGTTGCAAAACTGTTCTCCTGTTGGGAATCGAACCCAACACTGCGCATGGTCTGCATGAGCAGGCGGAGTGATCAGCGCTTCTTCGGCAAGCTGAGGCGCGGCGCGGCGGCGACAAGGCTCGGCTGGACGACCACTCGCTTCCACGGACTCCACCGCAAGGGACGATTCTCCCTCCAAATTAAATTCATTTTACTGTTTGTCCGGGAAAGTTAATCTTGTAACAAGCACGGCAACCAATACATACAGTCCACTCTTTTTTTTATTTTTGGGTGGAATGGGATCTACCTCCTAGAGGCCCACCCCGGGCAACGGCACCACAGGCTTGCCTGTGGTACGGCTGAACGATCCCACTTAGCGGTGGTAGGCTCCGCAAGGGGCCGCCTGGCTCGCGACCACCATCCCACCGGAGTCCGGCGCCAAGCAGCTTGCTGTGTTCCGTCGGTGTGTGGGAGTGCCAGTGCCTTTGGGGGAAAAGGAGATTGTCAGTTGCACTGTTCAGAACCGGTCTTGGTCTCTGGGTATAGCTTGCCGGGTAACTCATTTTGGAGGGTAGCGGGATCCGAAGCACGGTGCCGGCCGTTGTCCGAAAGCAGTCAGCAGGGGGCCCAAGTAGCACGCCAGCCACGTGCCAAAGGCTGCCCCGGCAACTCGCGAAAAATCCCGGTATGCTCCACCGTGCCAGCCGGCGACTGGATAGGAGGATCCGGTGGCCATATCCGGGGGGCTATTCGGGCGTCCCTGCAGTCTCCAAATGAGTTCCCCATAGGTTGGGTTAGCTCTAGTATTCCACTTGGTTCACTGAACAGCGCCTGGACGGTTCGACTTTTTTACGTCCGCGATGACGTTTGTTGTCGTCGTCGCCGTTGCTTTGAGAAATCGTGTTTTTCTGTCATATGACTACTTGTGGACACTGGCATGGAGAAATTCCTATACATCGGCGTCTACCGATCGCACAGTGGTGACCAAGAGACAACAGCGCTCTTTAATTGCTTCGTGGAGTCGACCGACGTAGCCCAGCAACGGTACCCAACAGCGAAGCTCATTTTTCTGGGGGACATTAACGCCCATCATAATGAGTGGCTGTTCCCGTACCAGACAGTCAGGACAGGACAGTCATTCAGTATCGGTCTCCGCCCCGCTGGGAACGTCTGACCACTATCTGGTGAAATCCGTGTCAACCTGCTCTCCTCCAGATGATAGTCCTAGAGGCACGAGGCGAGTATGGCGATATGAGTCAGCAGGCTGGGATGCGATGCGGCACTTTTTTGCGTCACGCACTACTGGGGCGAAGCTATCGAGAAACGCGGCGAAGCACTTGCTGTATCGCTTGATATCTCGAAGGCCTTTGACAAGGTATGATACGCAAGTTTTCTCAGCCAGCTTCCTACTTAGGTCATCCCAGCTGGTTTTTGTAGCAGGATATCAGACTTCCTTAGTTAACGATCGATCAGAATGGTCGTTAACGGCTGCTCCTCTGACCTTATGGCTATTGATGCCGGACTTCCTCAGGGGTCTGTTCTCTCTGCAACTCTTTTCCTGCTTGCACATCAATGACCTTCTTCAGCATAGTATTGTTGGGTACGCGGATGACAGTACTGTTTCGGAGAGATACTTGTCCAGCGCAAAAAACAGCGGCGATGAAGTTCGTTGTTTGAGAGAGGCCATGGTAGAGCAGACAGATTTGACCTTAAGCCTTGTTTCCCAATGGGGTGATGACAATCTGTTCTCTTTTAACGCCTCCATAACACAGGCGTGTCTTTTCACCGCTAAAAGGGGTCGTTTCGACCAAACTCCTACTTTTGGGGGTACATCTGTTCCTGTAACAGATCGGCTCGAGCTCCTAGGCATGGAGTTGACATCCAGTCTCAACTTCGGCGCTACCATCGAGCACAAAGCTCAAACTGCGGCCAAAAAACTGAGCATTCTAAACAGAGTGAAGCGATACTTTACGCCTGGACAGCTTTTGACCCTTTATAAAGCGCAAGTCCGATCCTGCATGGAGTATTGCAGCCACCTTTGGGATGGCTCAGCTAAATACCAAATTGCTGCGCTTGACTCAGTGGAACGCAGAGCTAAGAGGCTCATTTGCGACGTAAAACTGATGGATGCCAAGCTTTCCGGCTTGGCTCATCGCAGCAAGGTTGCCTGCTTGTCGGTCTTCTATAGACTGAACTTCGGAGAGTGTGCTCAGGAAATCCACAACCTCATTCAACCGACCCCCTTCTACCATCGAACATCTAGACGTATTGCAAATTACCATCCATACCTACGTAGTTGCCATTCCACCAATTCGCACTAAGTACTTCCAAACATCCTTCATAATGCGCACGGCAAAAGAGTGGAACTCACTACCTGCGTCTGTGTTTCCGAGCGCATACAACCCGAATCTCTTCAAAGTTAGAATGAACAGGCTTCTTGGTAAGTTCACTCCATCGTAGACTTTGTCTCTGTCACCTTTGCCCTAGACTAAAGTCAAGAGCAAATACATCTCAAAAAAAAAATACTGCTCCCCGCGCTAACACTCCCACATATTGATATACGTTGCGGTCAATTCTCCAACTGTACATTGAAGTTTGTAATCGCAAAAACTATTTTTTTATGTGATTAAATTACAAATTAACGATTTTCGTACTTTTTTCTTTACTTGTGCTGTGAGACCTTGCTTCTTGCCAATTTTCATGATTGTCGGTCAACGGGAAGTACTCTGTAGGAATTGATTTACTTGCGAGTGATCAAAATATGTCATATTAATGGCTATATTTTTTTTATTGCCTGAAGAGCCGTTTTTGATTGCCTTTTAGATACTTGATGTTTTGAGAACTCTAAGGGACCATATACCTACGTATTTGATATTAATTTCAACTTGATACCACCACACATTCCTGAAAAAAAGGGTCTTGACTGACAGACAGATAGATAGATTGACAACGAAGTGATCCTATAAGGGTTCCGTTTTTCCCTTTTGAGGTATGGAACCCGAAAAATACGAGAACTAAAAGAGTCACTTATTTATGAAAACTACAAACATAAAACTCAAGAAACACACAAAATATCACTTAGAAAAGATACAGTAAGCAACAGTAGCAAAGGAAACGCTTTCTATTCCGCCTGTTACAAACACGTTTTCATACGTACTTCGATTGCTCTTGTAAAAGATTATCCGCCCCTCACGGACTGAGATTTTCGTGTATTTGCTCTCGCGATTTCTGCGAGCAGAGTAAACGGACTTCAAAGGGTACGTTTTGTTTTCGAAATTCGAATATTAGCCTGTTTGCCTTTATTTCTGCGTTTGGGAAACTGCTTAACTTTTTTATGTTTATGGTAGAGTAATCACTACACCACATGTTCCCGAACATATACTGAATATAGCCATTTCAAACTGTAAAAGTCTTCTGCCTATTGGCAGTCGTCCTACCACAGATAACTACAATACATACGATATCAGTGTTTTCACTACGCTTGCCAGAAAACGATTTCTATCTGTTTTTGTTATGAATCAATAATGAGTAAAATATAATAATGCCAGGTGGTAGGTCGATCACCTACAAGAGTTCACGAGGAAGACCTGTTTGAGACTCCCACGGACCAGTTAAGCATGGCACGGGAGAAGGCCTGTACTCAGCAGTGAGTGGAACAGGGCTGCCGATGATGCTGATGATAAGGATGCTGCTTTGTTGCCAAATCCTCCTTTTACTGTTAACCCAAAAATGGCGATGTACATTCACTTTTCACCATAGCTATCGCTAGACGTACAAAGTTTAAACTAAAATCGATTTGAAATCGAACTTTTCGGCTTCACGTTTTTCCGCAATTGTTTATCCATTTCAAACTGACACATCTGGTACAACGAGGTTTGTAGAAAAAGTGCTATCAGCACCAAATAAAAATGGCAGCACACCAAAATAGTTGCGGCAATTTAGACCCATCCTGTATAACGAGTATTTTATTTTTAAAGCCGTAAATACCAGTGCGTTTAAAACCTCTTTCGTAATTTACTGCTGGTTTCATACGCAAAAAATGTTGCGTTTGTTTATGTGGACTATTCATCTTATCATCAGCGTGCACTCGACCGTTTGACCCTGTGACCCTGTAGGTTGACCTCTACCCGGACGTCATGAAACTGAAATTGCCCGGGGCTTTAGTAGGTATTGTGTCAGCGACAGTATTTTTGCAAATAAAAACATTCATTCTGTTCAGGAAACATCAGTAATAGTAGTACTTAATTAAAATTTATGTTTGAAGTACAATAAAAAAGAATTATGAATTCAAGAATATGATTTTGAAAACATTAAACTATGTAATTACAATTACCTATCTGTGATAGACAGACGAGCAACCAAGTAGTTCATAAGTTCACGCTTTGACAATTCTAATTCGACATACATAAATATGTAAAGCTTAGAAAGTATAAGTCGATCTATATGAAACTCGAAACTCGTCGCATCATGAATAAGACACGCGTATTATGCGCAGAATACGATAAACAATATCACATAGCTAATTACCATCAAAAGGAGCACATTTCCTTTTAACTTATTTAGAGACGGAAAGACACTCAGTATCTTGCCAGTTCGTAACATTAGTATAATCGACTTAACCCTTCCATGCAGGGGACGCGTTTAAATTACCCTGTATTACTCTGGCACGGCGGGGGCAGGGTAATTATGCGTCCACAGTTAGAGGCTCGGATAGTGGACGTTAGTGCAAGCTTGTAATTAGAACTAGGCAAATTATTGACTTTAAAGATCATGTGTGGCTTTCCCGGAAGGCTTTGTGGAAATATTAGTAGCACATTTTTAAGTAGTCTGGCAATTACCAGTGGTCTTTTCCTTAGGGTACTTTAAAATTCATTAACGCCCTTTTGCTGATTATGGATTTCCTAAAGTGTAATATTGTAAATTGTTGAAGAAAGTATACCAATATCACCAAGTCTGATAGACGGTGTACATGCTTCTTACCAATCAAAATACAGCCTCTTTTCTTCTTTGGTTTCATCTTAATGGGAAGAAAACATTGCAATTCAATAATATTACTTTCTTGCTACTCAATAAAGGTCTACTCTACCGCGTTCCTAATTCACCATTCGATTTAAACGAGAACGATGTCAAAAGTATCGATAATACCCCAATTTCACTAGAGTAAACTGAAATGCCATTGTATTCCAATGTATATGTACATATGCATATGAGCCCGTTGACCTACTGGGGAAGTTTCGTCAGTTCCACGACGTATTTGCTTCAAGTTTGCCTGAACTAAGTTTGACGTGTAATAGCTAAACTTTCAGGGTAATTAGATGGATAAAGACTTTGACTGTAGTACCTACGTGTAGGGTTATGTGGAGATTCATTCGGTGAGTACCTATGTGTATAGGTATTTAGATGACCCTTGTTTAATATTATGTCAAGTTGTTTTATAAAATAAAGGGTCGATTTACATGGATTCATAGAGTATATTGACTTATCAATAAAGTCCTTTGATCAAAAATAAAATACTTCTAGAACTTGTCGCATAAACAGAAAATACCTATTGTTCATTTTTATTGTTTTATGTTTTTACCTGAATTTTATAATGTTATATTTTCTTCTCTATGTGTATGTGTATCTGCATTTAATTATTGTAATTGATTTTTAATAGTGTTCATCAAAGTTAAAGTCTATTCCCGCTTTGTGTTTTGATCATTAATGTACATTAATTGCTCAAATTAAATAAATAAATGTCTCATAAACTTTATATTTTTTAGGGAAAGAAGGACACGCTATGGAAAATAATAAGATATTTTAATATGTGTACGATCCAATTTCAGGAAAAACCCAAAGCTAAAGTTAAATTTTAATATTTAACTTACAAACAAGCATATGACGGCAGTCTACCATTACTCCAAATTACCAGCCTAATTAACCACAAGTTTTCCCTGACAGATCATAATCTATAAACACTTTTCACACACAACGGCTGTCGGTTAGTCAGTGCCGGATAACCGGTGGCACAGCGTATACCGGCACAATTCATCCGGTTTATCCATACAGTCTCTACCATGTATTCGTCGCCGGCTATCCGGCAGACGGGGGGTGTCATATATTATAAGTTGCTGTGTTTGACCTTATACACAAAGTTGTACGTATGGCGGACGATATGAACACGCAAAGTTTATTTCTGAAGCCGTCTGTTTATAATAGCTTATGTTTGAGAAACTTCTATGACTTATGTTGTAGTACTGCTTACCCATTTCTGTGTAAATGCTTTGAGGATAATCTTCAATATAAATGGAGCTTCGTTATTTACTGTGTTCCGTTGATACTCATGATTTGCTACATTATTTCTCTCTTGTTCACAGATAAATCCGGACTCTTCCCAGAAACACGGGTAAGTACCTAACCTTTTATTTTAAAAGATGGCAATTTATTGTTATTTTCGTCGCATATGTAGGTACTCATTTAGCTGAGGACGGCGATACCTAACTATCTATAATTATTAACGGCAAATTAAATAGCACGGTGGATCAATGTGTTCTTCCAGCATATATTACTGCTTGAGTCTTCTTGACTGCAGTGAAACTCTGCCCCTACGTACTCGCCACCCATTTACAGCTCACATACATTAGTTTGACGCGTTCTTCATCCTCACAGAACCCTCATCATAAGAATCAATCTGCCTAGCCTTTTCCCAACTATGTTGGGGTCGGCTTCCAGTCTAACCGGATGCAGCTGAATACCAGTATTTTACATGGAGCGACTGCCTATCTGACCTCCACAACCCAGTTATTGGGTAATACGATACCCCTTGGTAAGACTGATTGTCAGACTTTCGGGCTTCTCACGACCCGTAACGACTGTCAAAGATCCACGAATGATAGCCGGGACGAACGGCTTAACGTGCTTTCCGAGGCACGGAGGAGTCTCGGTATGTAAAGATGGTCACCCATCTACGGACGAACCCCGGCAACCGTAGCTTAACCTGATGGATCGACCCGTGCGGCTGTTATTACTTAGCCACGAGCTCCTCAACATAACAATTACAAATATACCATATGTTATACCAAAACAAGTCTCAACTCAATATATGTACTAGCATCGCAGTGCATACCACAGACCAACAGACGCTTCGGACAGGAAACGGAAGCTGCGCGCGCGCTTCTCGCTGTAAATCGCTCGGCGCGCGCATTTCGCTGTCATCGCGCGCGCAACTTACTTCACAGTGTAGGATGCGCTTGATTCATTGTTGTGAGGGAATGTGTCAGGTTTATTTTTTTGTTTTTCATGTTTAATTTTAAATGCGAATTGTTATGACTTACGATAGGAGAAATTAAGAGTTAAAAAATAATATTAAAAACTAAAACCCGACTACGACGAAAACACCAACTAAAATGGTAATTTAATATTGCCCAATCATATTTAAAACGAAACAAATAAATGGTATATGGCTTTATATTAATCTATATATTGTATCTGGAAACACAAAATATTAATTATGTATATTTTATAATGTACCTACGTTAAAATTGTGAAATGCAAATAAATGTACTGAGTATTGAAAACTAAAAAGATTGAAATAAAAAATTATTAAAAAAAAAAACCGCCTGCACAATTCAACTGAAAAGATAAAAACAAGAATTACCTACCTATAATCTATTGAAGTTTGGTACTGCAGGCGGGGACAAACCAATAACCTGAAATATGGAGTAACTTTTGTTTGTCCCCGCCTGCGATATCAAACTTCAATAGATTATAGGTAGGTAATTCTTGTTTTTATCTTTTCAGTTGTGTTTGTGCAGTCAGGTTTTTTTTTAATATTTTTTATTTCAATCTTTTTAGTTTTCAATACTCAGTACACTTATTTGCATTCCACAATGTTAACTTAGGTGGTCATTATAAAATATACATAATTAATATTTTGTTTTCCAGATACAATATATAAATAGTATAAAGCCATATACCATTTATTTGTTTCGTTTTAAATATGATTGGGTTACGGATTTATCAATTATTTAATTAACCAGTTTATTATTTCTAATTAAATTTAAACATATAACATATAGGTATATTTTTGTAATCCTCTTTTAATTTCCTTTATTTTGATACCCTACTCGATAGGATTGGTTATTTTTATTTTATTAACGTGTTACTATTTCGCGCCAAAAATCCGCCATTTTGTTTTTTTTTAAACACCTATCTAAGGACACTTGGGTTTCTAAGACGAATAAATCGATACCTTAACTGTTACATGGGGCTACTAGGGCATGTGGTATATCATAAGAAAGAGCGCTGTTTGCACATTCTCAATCATTTTTTCTTGTTTTTTAGGCCGCATAGTTTTCGACTTTTGATGAAAAATGTAAAATAATATACCGTCCCCGCCCCTCCCCCTTATCTCTGAAGTTTTCATAAAGAAAATCTGAAATTATTATTATAAATGCGAAAGTAAGTTTGTTTGTTTGTTTGTTACCTTTTCACGCCTAAAATACTGAACCGATCTTCCTGAAATTTTGCTTATACGTTGTCACGAATACAGAAACGGGCATAGGGTACCTTTCATCCCGAAAAAAAATACTGTTCCCGGGGAAAACAACAATAACGTCATTTATGATAATAGATGGCGCCACGTCTTAGGAGTCATGATTAAGTTAAATTATTGTGGAAACTTAAGTAAATGTATTAGGTACTTAATTTAAAAAAAAAAACTATACATACTGTATATTTTTTTTTATTTAGGTACTCAAATTAAAAAAAAAGCTATACATAATAATAATAATAATAAGCTGGCAACACCAACGTCAACACGTCAAAATTTATTTTCATATATTTTCAGTTTTATATTATTTTCAGTTTAATATTAGTCGCAGTTTTTTTATTTTATTTCCTGAGAAAAACCCACACGCCACTGCAAGAAAAAATAATCAAGATAATTTAAATACAGCAATTACCAAAATGTACAAAATACATAAAAAACTGCCAAATCGGAGGTGACATTTTTTGTCATGTCACCTCCGATAAAACAATACAAACCCAAATGAAAATAAAAAAATGTTGACGAGAGCAGCTGCAAGACGAGCACGCCTACCACCTCCGGACTCTTCGCTCGGCTCCGCCTCGCTGCCGCCGGTACCCAGCCCCACCGTGAGCGCTGTGACGACACCGGCCGCGGTAGTTGCGTCGAGCTCGAGCGACGAGTATTTTTCCCCGCCGACGTCGCCAACACCTGTACGTCGGCAGGGGAGAGGCCGGCCACCGAGAAGCTTGGGACTTAGGGGCCATCCAGCCCCGAGCCGGGTCCCCGCTGCCGGTGGTTGTGTGCAGCGCATGAAATGGACTCAACAAATGAATGAGAACGTCATGCGCGCATATTACGGGGCTACAGAGGGGGGAACTAACCTCACTGCGTACCGCGATAGGATGCTGTCTCTGTTCCAGGCGCTTCAACCAGCCATCAACGTCTCGGCCCAACGACTTTCGGATCAGGTGCGGGTTATCCAACGGAATCACAGATTGGACGACGCCGCGCTTGATAGGCTGCGCTCAGAGGTACTGAGCAATCGTATCGTCCCTGTCCCGTCACAGACCGCGGTGCAACCTCTAGTCAGTGACATAACCCAACCGCGGTCTTATGTTAATGATGAGGAGGGGGGCGAGGAGATTGTTACGGTAAGTAGCCAGTGTAACGAACGATTGAGGAGCGCGCTGGAGGATGCGATTCGGGAGTTTAGAACTGCCCCTGTCCAACTTAGACCACATTTACCTCGCTTGCCTATGCACAGAACGAATAGGGCGATGGTGTGTGCCTTGGATTCGCTGCTTGGTTTTTATTTTGAAAGCAGCAAAGATCTCGTAGATACGCACTCGATCTTGTATTGCGCGGCTATTGCGGCGTGTCGTGTAGCCAATGTCAAATTTCCAAATTGTGACATAGCTACACGACCAAAACCCGCTGTTCCAGCCTGGCAGTGCAGGATCGAGCAGCGTATCGAGGGGACCAGGGTGCTCATCGGCAAACTGTACTGCTTCAGGGAGGGCAATACTCGCCCTAGAGTGATGCGCTTTGTGAGGCGGGCGTTCTCGGGGACTGGAATCAGTCCTCAAGAATATATGTCCCGTGTCACAGAGCGCATTGACTTCCTGAAGCAGAAGGTCTGTGCATGGGCAAGCCGTATCCGTAGGTATAAGCGACGGGTTGAGCGGTATACCCAGAATCGCATATTCCAGCGTGATCAAAGGTGGGTGTATAGAGCATGGGAGCGACCTGAGCAAAATGTGGCAGACGTATGCCGCCCGGATGATGATGCCACTAGCATATTCTGGCGTAACATCTGGTCGGTGCCCGTTTGCCATACTGAGGCTGAATGGATGCGGGATGTTGAGCGCGTGTGTGACGCCATACCGGAGATGGAGGAAGTAATAATTACTTCCTCCGATGTAGCCAGTGCAGCCCGCCCGATACCGAACTGGAAATCTCCGGGACCGGACGGACTGCACAATTTTTGGCTTAAATGGCTGCAAAGTTCACACGCGTGCTTAGCATCGCAATTCCAGTCGGCCTTAGAGTCTGGGTCGCTGCCACAGCTCTTTACAACAGGAGTTACCCACCTGCTCCATAAGTCAGGTGATGCCACGGAACCCAAAAATTATAGGCCGATCACTTGTTTGCCGACGGTCTATAAACTTCTTACATCCATTTTGAGAGAGAAAATTAATTCTCATTTAGAAAAGAATTCTATTATGTCTGTCTCTCAAAATGGATGTAGGAATGGGTCCCGCGGCACCAAGGAGCTACTCCTCATTGACATGGCCATAAGCCAACAGGTCCGTCGATCCCGAAAGGATTTGTCGACATGTTGGATAGACTATAAGAAGGCCTTTGATTCGGTGCCGCATACATGGCTCTTGAGGGTGTTAGAGTTGTACAAAATTGATACAACTCTGAACACCTTCCTAACGACGTGTATGGGGCAGTGGAGGACGGTTCTTCGCTATCCAGGATGCCGACAAATTCAGGGGAGCAACGAACCTATTAGGATTAAGCGGGGAATATTCCAGGGCGACAGTCTGAGTCCACTGTGGTTTTGTTTAGCCTTGAACCCTCTTAGCACTCTGCTGGAGGGTACAGGGCTGGGCTGTCCTTTGCGAAGAGGGGGTCAGGTAATATCCCACCTGCTTTATATGGATGATTTGAAACTGTTTGCCACCAACAAATTGCAACTGCTGGAGTCACTAAAAGTAACTAAAACTTTTAGTGATTCCATCAGGATGGAATTTGGTGTAGATAAATGTGCAGTCATGCATGTAAAGCGGGGCGGGATTGTGGAATCTGAGGGACTACAACTCTCAGATTCTATAAACCTTAGATCACTCTCCGCAACTGATACCTACAAATACCTGGGTATGTCAGAGGGGTTAGGCATTAACGGACCTGACGTGAAACAATCGTTGCAGGAGCGCTTCTTCGGTCGCCTGAAAAAGGTACTTAATAGTTCTTTGTCAGGCGGCAACAAGGTGCGCGCCTTTAACGGTTGGGTCATGCCGGTCCTAATGTACTCCTTTGGCATACTAAAGTGGACCCAGACGGAACTAGACGCCCTGGATAGGAGAGTCCGGTCACTGTTGACCGCAAACCGGATGCATCACCCACGTTCGTCTGTCATGAGGCTGTACATTCCGCGGAAGTGCGGGGGTCGAGGTTTTTTAAATGCTAAGACCCTCCACAACCGCGAGGTGTGCAGTCTCAGAGAATATTTTCTCAAGGCTGACGTGGGTATGCACCGAGATGTGGTTGCAGTGGACAAGGGACTCACCCCGTTGTCCTTGGCTAAAGAGAACTGGCGCAAACCTGTGGTGCTTAGTACCAATGACCGCAAGGAAGTATGGCAAAGCAAGGAGCTTCACGGACGCTTTTTCCGGGCCCTTCATGGGCCCGACGTAGATTTCTTAGCGTCCGTGGCCTGGCTACGCTTCGGTAACCTCTTTGGGGAAACCGAAGGTTCAGTCTGTGCAATTATGGATGAAGTTATGCTAACGAATAACTACCGGAAGTATATAATGAAAGACGGGACGATCGACATATGTCGGGCATGCCATTGTCCCGGTGAGTCTATCAGACATATTACTTCTGGGTGTTCTCGTTTAGCTAACGGCGAGTATTTGCACAGGCATAATCAAGTAGCCAGGATTATCCATCAGCAACTTGCTCTGAAATACGGCCTTGTGGACTCTGAGGTACCGTATTACAGGTATGTGCCCGACCCAGTTCTCGAGAATGACCATGTCACGTTATACTGGGATCGATCTATTATCACTGACAGGACTATTGTAGCCAATAAGCCTGATATAGTGGTAATAGATCGATCAGTGCGCCGCACAATGATAATCGATGTCACTATCCCGCATGACGAGAACCTCGTGAAGGCTGAGAAGGAGAAACAATTGAAGTATCTCGACTTAGCCCACGAGGTTGTCGCTATGTGGAATGTGGACTCGGCAATCATTGTGCCGATAGTCGTTACGGTCAATGGCCTTATCGCTAAGAGCCTCGACCAACATCTCAAGAGGCTCTCGTTGGGTGGCTGGGTGAAGGGCCTGATTCAGAAGGCAGTCCTCCTTGATACGGCGCGTATTGTGAGGAGGTTCCTGTCTCTGGGGCCCTAACCACCGGTAGCTTGGACCCTGCACCCGCTACCGGCGGATCACTATTTTTTATATTTTTAAATGTTTTTTTTTTTAATGTTTTTATAAAAATATTTAAAAATGTAATAAAATAAGTTTAAAAAATAAATAAAGGAGATAATAATAATAATAATGTCCTGGGACATTTCACACACGGTTATCTGATCCCAAACTAAGCAGAGCTTGTACTATGGAAACCAGATAACTGGTATACTACATACACTACTTTTTTTTGTAAATACATACTTATATAGATAATTACACCCAGACTCAGGACAAACAGACATGTTCATGCACACAAATGTTTGTCCTGGATGGGAATCGAACCCACGACCAGCGGCATGGCAGGTGGTATCTTAACCAACCACGCCAACTGGCCTGTCATACTGTATAGTTTTTTTTTTTTTTTTAAATTTAAGTACCTAATACATTTTGTGAGTCTAGAGTATCAATAGACCGGTTTTTCATAATACTTAATAATACTATAAACGCAAAAGTGAGTTTGTTTGTTTGTTACGCTTTCACGCTGAAACCGCTGAACGGATTTGGATGAAAGCCACATAGGTAGACTATAACCTGGATTAGGACATGTAATACTTTTGATCCCGGTAGTGCGTTCCAGTGGGATAATTTCTGACAGCCACGCGGGCGAAGCCGCGAGCAAAAGCTAGTCATTTAATAAGAAATCTGGTATGAACCATATGTAGTCACTCTACTGCACATAACAGCCAATCGCGTCGCACTTCAGCTTGCGCCCGCGCACTTAACAAATTTACTGCACGCCATGTTGTATCTTATGCACTTACTACACAGTAATCTGGCACAGAAGGCCCGTTGTTAAGTAGATACAGATTCAGATTCATTTATTTGCAAATATTTATTTATTACAGTAATGAACATTATAGACATGGGAGATGATTGAGTGAAGCTAGGCTGAGCGAGCTCGAAAATGTTATCACCCCGCCTCGCCCGCCTCGTATAGGTTGGTTTTTCTTTTAAAGATTCGTTGTTGAATTGTCAATTTGACTTTAACTAAATATTTTTCGAGTGAAATTAAAATTACATAGTCAGTTATAAATAAAATTTGCAATGGCTTAATTAGTATCATAAAGGAGTGTGCTAGTGTATCTTAAGGGTTCCATGTGAAGGGTCTCGTAGGGAATGCCACGGACTAGAGCCTGATGACTACGCTAAACATTGCTAGATCCCGAAGATTGAGTGATTAGTAATACAATACGAACCCTACTGGTGAAGATCTGAGAAGGATCTTCGGCGTGATGCTCCTCAAAATGAATAAAATTGCTCAATTTTAGATTTCTACTAGTGGAATCGGCTCTTTAAATACAAGGTAGGGATTGATGGAGCACCTGGGACTACCTTCTCATCAGAAAACTACAGAATTCTTTACCAGAATTCTTTAAAACGAGGCAAAAAAAACACAAATTTTATACTAGTTTTACATAAGGTCACTAGATGGCGCTACTGTGCACCGCTAGATGGCGTTGACGTCGCCCGCCAAATGATTAGGTCCTATCGAACGTTAAAGTTATTTAGAATATGATATTTACCATGTTTTTTTGTTTTTAATAACATGGTAAATATATCCCGTTTTAAATAACTTTACGTATATTAATTGTTGCAAAAAGTTTGTGCTCGCCAGGTTTCCTGTTCGCAGACCTCCTAGTCTAACAATGCATTAAACTCACACGTTTGTCTCTTTTGGTGTTGACTGAAAATTATCAAGTTTGAAAAAAAAACTATCAGTAGCATTGCTAAAATAAGTTTCCTCTAAAGTGAACTGAACGGTGGAGTGAAGTTTCTGAGCTTGCCTATATCGTGGTTCTTCTCTTCGAGTTGGGTGGCCACTTCGCACTCTTCGCTAATAATTTTTGCAACATTGTTTTTACACCCTATAAGAATAACTTCAAAAAGAATTTGGACCTTATTTCAACAGAATTAAGTTGCATTTTGCCGTGGGTGTGTATCCAATTTAATTGCAGTACTTTATAAACAAATGTTGAATGTTTCAATTTATATCCTCATATAATATCGATAAGTGCAGTTTAATTTGCACCTAGTAATCTAATGCATAAGGTATATTGTACAATGAATGCGTTGAAAGTTTTAATTGTAATACTTTGTAGAGAAATATTGGAACTTAACTTTGTTAATTAAGTGCTTCAATATTTAACTTAATGTTAAACTTATTGGTGTTTTGGCTCGAGATAAAACTGTTTTAGAAGAGTTGTTTTACTTTCACTTTGTCGTTTCAAAAGCCGAATGAAATAGCTTTGTATGTTTGTGTATATGTAAAGCTAGTGCTATTTTTATTAAAGAGACAATAATTGTACCAGCGAAAATGTAGCCGTCCTGCTGTGGCTAATCAGTAATTAGATGCCAGAGTCTCAAAATTGTAGCTTAAAAGATTCCAGGATATCGTCCTTGTCAAACCAAAATCTGCTATGTGCAAAATTATACTTTTGAAATATTGAAAAAAAAAATCCTCAAAAAAATCTAGTTGTTGCACATAGCATATTTTATAAAAGGTCGTAGATTGTCGTAGAGTGTTCATAGGTACTCGTACTTAGCTATTTTATTAGAAGGTAGACAGGGCAGTGAACTATACGCAAAGGTCAAAAAGTAGAAATCTCAAAAAAGTGCACCTAGCAGATTTTGGTTTGACAACGACGATATATTACTATTAGGCATTTACAAATTTAACAAATATATCAACACACTACAATTACATATAGCATCATACTGAATGAAAGCCTTCTTCACCGACCAAGGCATACTGTCACCGTCCCGGATAAAGCTATTACTTTCGTCCAGGAGAATAGCCCCATCACTAGCACTGTCTGGAAACACAAACTCACCTGTCCTTCCGTTCTCGGCGCCGAGGCCCGCCGCGACGACCTTGTCCTTCCCCGCCCCAACTCTTGCTCGGCCCCCCCGTCCCTTGCTCGGGTATGATGTGCCAGCTGGTGGCGTAGCTGAGTCAGTAGCTTTAAACTCCCCTGACAATAATAATTCTAATCTGATCCAGCCTGTCCCATCTTGCTGTCCTCCCCCCAGCGACGCCCTAAGCCGAGGCCCGTTCCCCACAGGGGGAGCCCTTAGCGTGTAGTCACTTAGTCTGTAAGTTTTATGCCCCTGGCTGGAGGCTTTGAGTCATCTTAAGGCAGCCACAGGATAGTCCGGTTAAGTAGTCTCGACCTCTCTAGGTCAACTACGAGATGCCATTTATATATAAAAAAAAAAAAAAATCTTGCTCGAGCCAGCCCGCGCCGCTAAGCTTGTAGCATTAAATTCGTCTTTCAATAATAATACTCCGATTTAGCATGTGGCCCCCAGTGAAGCCCTAAGCCGAGGCCCATACCTATCCCTCAAGGGGTGCCCATAGCGAGTAGTCGCTTAGTTTATAAGTCTTATGCCCTGGCTGGAGGCCTTAATTCATTGAAGCACCCACAGGAAAGTCCGGTTAAGCAGCCGACAACCTCTAGGTTGACCTGCGAGATGCCATTCACACAAAAAAAAATGGAAGCCTTCTTGTGACAGTCACGACGAGCAGCTGTTGACTATGTTTCTGTTGTGTGCTCGTGATTATAGATCTACTGATCTATATTCTGTAAAAAAAACTCACCGTGCAAACTTAGGTGACGTGAGCGTGCAGTGAGCTGTCAATAGTGTCAATCTTTAGCATCCGGTGGAATGACAGCTCGCTTCTAGCTCACTTCACCTGAGTTTACACGGTGAGGTTTGTACAGAATGGAACAGTTGTTTTGTTTTCTATTCTAATTATCTTTTTTATGTGCACGTGATTTTGTGCTAAACAAATCTGTTTTCGACCACCACTCTACTTTATTTCGGAATATAATATTTACATAATATCCTATACTATTAAATGAGCCACGTTCTCGAAAACAGCTCTAACGATTTCGATGAAAGTTGCAATACCTATTGAGAAACTCGTACCTACATCGTTTATATAAACTGCAGTAGATACAGCTAATCTGCAGTAGACGTAGCAAGTGCAGTGTAACAGTGTTAAATCATCGTAATACCTCCTGTCTTGCGCCCGCGCCGGGCGGTGAGCGAATCCACGTGTAGGGCCTGTATTCATAGTCTAGTATCTGATAGAGTGCTATTCAAGTTATCTTCGAAAATAATAATAATAATAAACTTGTGGCAACACCAACGTCAACACGTCAAAATTTATTTTCATATATTTTCAGTTTTATATTATTTTCAGTTTAATATTAGTCGCAGTTTTTTTATTTTATTTCCTGAGAAAAACCCACACGCCACTGCAAGAAAAAATAATCAAGATAATTTAAATACAGCAATTACCAAAATGTACAAAATACATAAAAAACTGCCAAAACGGAGGTGACATTTGTCATGTCACCTCCGATAAAACAATACAAACCCAAATGAAAATAAAAAAATGTTGACGAGAGCAGCTGCAAGACGAGCACGCCTACCACCTCCGGACTCTTCGCTCGGCTCCGCCTCGCTGCCGCCGGTACCCAGCCCCACCGTGAGCGCTGTGACGACACCGGCCGCGGTAGTTGCGTCGAGCTCGAGCGACGAGTATTTTTCCCCGCCGACGTCGCCAACACCTGTACGTCGGCAGGGGAGAGGCCGGCCACCGAGAAGCTTGGGACTTAGGGGCCATCCAGCCCCGAGCCGGGTCCCCGCTGCCGGTGGTTGTGTGCAGCGCATGAAATGGACTCAACAAATGAATGAGAACGTCATGCGCGCATATTACGGGGCTACAGAGGGGGGAACTAACCTCACTGCGTACCGCGATAGGATGCTGTCTCTGTTCCAGGCGCTTCAACCAGCCATCAACGTCTCGGCCCAACGACTTTCGGATCAGGTGCGGGTTATCCAACGGAATCACAGATTGGACGACGCCGCGCTTGATAGGCTGCGCTCAGAGGTACTGAGCAATCGTATCGTCCCTGTCCCGTCACAGACCGCGGTGCAACCTCTAGTCAGTGACATAACCCAACCGCGGTCTTATGTTAATGATGAGGAGGGGGGCGAGGAGATTGTTACGGTAAGTAGCCAGTGTAACGAACGATTGAGGAGCGCGCTGGAGGATGCGATTCGGGAGTTTAGAACTGCCCCTGTCCAACTTAGACCACATTTACCTCGCTTGCCTATGCACAGAACGAATAGGGCGATGGTGTGTGCCTTGGATTCGCTGCTTGGTTTTTATTTTGAAAGCAGCGAAGATCTCGTAGATACGCACTCGATCTTGTATTGCGCGGCTATTGCGGCGTGTCGTGTAGCCAATGTCAAATTTCCAAATTGTGACATAGCTACACGACCAAAACCCGCTGTTCCAGCCTGGCAGTGCAGGATCGAGCAGCGTATCGAGGGGACCAGGGTACTCATCGGCAAACTATACTGCTTCAGGGAGGGCAATACTCGCCCTAGAGTGATGCGCTTTGTGAGGCGGGCGTTCTCGGGGACTGGAATCAGTCCTCAAGAATATATGTCCCGTGTCACAGAGCGCATTGACTTCCTGAAGCAGAAGGTCTGTGCATGGGCAAGCCGTATCCGTAGGTATAAGCGACGGGTTGAGCGGTATACCCAGAATCGCATATTCCAGCGTGATCAAAGGTGGGTGTATAGAGCATGGGAGCGACCTGAGCAAAATGTGGCAGACGTATGCCGCCCGGATGATGATGCCACTAGCATATTCTGGCGTAACATCTGGTCGGTGCCCGTTTGCCATACTGAGGCTGAATGGATGCGGGATGTTGAGCGCGTGTGTGACGCCATACCGGAGATGGAGGAAGTAATAATTACTTCCTCCGATGTAGCCAGTGCAGCCCGCCCGATACCGAACTGGAAATCTCCGGGACCGGACGGACTGCACAATTTTTGGCTTAAATGGCTGCAAAGTTCACACGCGTGCTTAGCATCGCAATTCCAGTCGGCCTTAGAGTCTGGATCACTGCCACAGCTCTTTACAACAGGAGTTACTCACCTGCTCCATAAGTCAGGTGATGCCACGGAACCCAAAAATTATAGGCCGATGACTTGTTTGCCGACAGACTATAAACTTCTTACATCCATTTTGAGAGAGAAAATTAATTCTCATTTAGAAAAGAATTCTGTTATGTCTGTCTCTCAAAATGGATGTAGGAATGGGTCCCGCGGCACCAAGGAGCTACTCCTCATTGACATGGCCATAAGCCAACAGGTCCGTCGATCCCGAAAGGATTTGTCGACATGTTGGATAGACTATAAGAAGGCCTTTGATTCGGTGCCGCATACATGGCTCTTGAGGGTGTTAGAGTTGTACAAAATTGATACAACTCTGAGCACCTTCCTAACGACGTGTATGGGGCAGTGGAGGACGGTTCTTCGCTATCCAGGATGCCGACAAATTCAGGGGAGCAACGAACCTATTAGGATTAAGCGGGGAATATTCCAGGGCGACAGTCTGAGTCCACTGTGGTTTTGTTTAGCCTTGAACCCTCTTAGCACTCTGCTGGAGGGTACAGGGCTGGGCTGTCCTTTGCGGAGAGGGGGTCAGGTAATATCCCACCTGCTTTATATGGATGATTTGAAACTGTTTGCCACCAACAAATTGCAACTGCTGGAGTCACTAAAAGTAACTAAAACTTTTAGTGATTCCATCAGGATGGAATTTGGTGTAGATAAATGTGCAGTCATGCATGTAAAGCAGGGCGGGATTGTGGAATCTGAGGGACTACAACTCTCAGATTCTATAAACCTGAGATCACTCTCCGCAACTGATACCTACAAATACCTGGGTATGTCAGAGGGGTTAGGCATTAACGGAC
Source organism: Dicycla oo (assembly GCA_948252095.1). NCBI lineage: Eukaryota > Metazoa > Arthropoda > Insecta > Lepidoptera > Noctuidae > Dicycla > Dicycla oo. The sequence continues at coordinate 30,969,352 of OX411720.1, read as the reverse complement.
CTGACATGAAAAAATCGTTGCAGGAGCGCTTCTTCGGTCGCCTGAAAAAGGTACTTAATAGTTCTTTGTCCGGCGGCAACAAGGTGCGCGCCTTTAACGGTTGGGTCATGCCGGTCCTGATGTACTCCTTTGGCATACTAAAGTGGACCCAGACGGAACTAGACGCCCTGGATAGGAGAGTCCGGTCACTGCTGACTGCAAACCGGATGCATCACCCACGTTCGTCTGTCATGAGGCTGTACATTCCGCGGAAGTGCGGGGGTCGAGGTTTTTTAAATGCTAAGACCCTCCACAACCGCGAGGTGTGCAGTCTCAGAGAATATTTTCTCAAGGCTGACGTGGGTATGCACCGAGATGTAGTTGCAGTGGACAAGGGACTCACCCCGTTGTCCTTGGCTAAAGAGAACTGGCGCATACCTGTAGTGCTTAGTACCAACGACCGCAAGGAAGTATGGCAAAGCAAGGAGCTTCACGGACGGTTTTTCCGGGCCCTTCATGGGCCCGACGTAGATTTCTTAGCGTCCGTGGCCTGGCTACGCTTCGGTGACCTCTTTGGGGAAACCGAAGGTTCAGTCTGTGCGATTATGGATGAAGTTATGCTAACGAATAACTACCGGAAGTATATAATGAAAGACGGGACGATCGACATATGTCGGGCATGCCATTGTCCCGGTGAGTCTATCAGACATATTACTTCTGGGTATTCTCGTTTAGCTAACGGCGAGTATTTGCACAGGCATAATCAAGTAGCCAGGATTATCCATCAGCAACTTGCTCTGAAATACGGCCTTGTGGACTCTGAGATACCGTATTACAGGTATGTGCCCGACCCAGTTCTCGAGAATGACCATGTCACGTTATACTGGGATCGATCTATTATCACTGACAGGACTATTGTAGCCAATAAGCCTGATATAGTGGTAATAGATCGATCAGTGCGCCGCACAATGATAATCGATGTCACTATCCCGCCCGCATGACGAGAACCTCGTGAAGGCTGAGAAGGAGAAACAATTGAAGTATCTCGACTTAGCCCACGAGGTTGTCGCTATGTGGAATGTGGACTCGGCAATCATTGTGCCGATAGTCGTTACGGTCAATGGCCTTATCGCTAAGAGCCTCGACCAACATCTCAAGAGGCTCTCGTTGGGTGGCTGGGTGAAGGGCCTGATTCAGAAGGCAGTCCTCCTTGATACGGCGCGTATTGTGAGGAGGTTCCTGTCTCTGGGGCCCTAACCACCGGTAGCTTGGACCCTGCACCCGCTACCGGCGGATCACTATTTTTTATATTTTTAAATGTTTTTTTTTATGTTTTTATAAAAATATTTAAAAATGTAATAAAATAAGTTTAAAAAATAAATAAAGGAGATAATAATAATAATAACCCCACCGCTGTATCTCTACGTTGACGTCGTGGTAGGGCTTGCGTGCTCCAAACTTTAGGTCTGTGCAGGTAGAGTTTGCCGGAACGGGTCTAGGATGAGGAGCCAGACCAAGAGAGATACAAAAACCCGCAGGGCAGCATGTGGCGAGCTGATGGGCAGTAGCGACCCCATGGACCCTATCTCCCGGGAGAAATCTTGTCCTCATCTCTGGCTTGCCTTTATTGGCCGGCTGGAGTGAACACTGACGAGGAACAGAGCTCCCACCTCTTTCTTGCCTTTATTGGCCGGCTTGAGTGGAGATTCGCAAGAGCAAACGTGGTCGGAGGAAGGAAGTATTCCAGTAAGATGCTGGTAGGGATCTTGACCGTACTTCCGGGATTGTCCTGATAGCCGTGGAATACCTCTCCACTCCTCAAGCACCTCAGGAAGTGTTGCCCCCCTTGTCGCTACGTCACTATGTGCTAGCGGCCGTCTCCGGGGGCCCATTATTGAGTGTGCAAGTCACCCCCTGCCATTTTATCCGTGTATAATACGAGTATATAACATTGGTCAGGCAGGGGACATAGTTCTTCCATAGTTCAAGTTACCCAATCCACTTTAGCCACCCAAACCCATAGCCCAATATGTTTTGTTTCCACGTATAACAATAGTCCTGTACCAACCGGGGGTTGGGTGCACTTGCATAGTGCATACAGGGATAATCAAACCTCGGTTGGTGCCTCCTCATCATTTAAAATTATCTAAGGGGCCTCTGCGAGTTGGCTTCGGCTCCTCGTACGCCTTCGAAAGGTCCGGGACCCCAGTGTCCCGAGAAATATCAAATAATAATAATAAATCTTTATTCACATAAAAAGTGACAAATTCTTACGAGTTCCCTGATTTCTGCGCTAGGTTCAGAGACCTGTATTACAGAACTCAGTTACCTCTCACATACATAAATGACATAATTTTTTTATGTAAATAAATGCAGTAGCCGGGACGTTTAAATGAGAAGGCAATTCTAGTAGGGAGTATGACTTGGCGTCAGGGAGGGTGTGTATGTGTGAGTGTGTATGTGTGAGTGTGTCTGGGAGTGTTTGTGGTGTTGTATGCGTGTGAATTGTGTGTGTTTATACTAAAACAATTACTAGTTGTACCTAAACATATGTTGTTTAATGCTGCTGTTGATAATGCGCTAGGGAAACGTGAAGAATACTGAAAGTTTTGTATATTTTTAGTAACTCTCGTTAAGGACAGTCCTTTCATAAAATTGCTTTTGTATGAAAACAAATGAAACTCATTTTTATTTTATTACTTACAAGAGTACAATATACGGATGAATTTAATTGGCAGAGACTTTTTATTACTCACTGGGCTATTTTACTTCGTTGCGTAATAAAGAGGGCTCCGTAATAATGGCCATCCTGTCTTTTATTCGCTTGTAATGACATTCTTAAAGGTACATCACGTTTTGTGAGTTTGAATTATTTTTATAGGCTCACAATTACGACTCATTCTTTCGCTTCCAAGTCTTACTTGCTCAGGATAATGTCCTTATTAAATTAACATCAACAAGTTCAGGATATTTTAAATATAACATCAAAGAACCTTAAAATCTATTTAGCTTGATATAAGGACCCACTGCTGACTAGCCTCGGTTTTTGCACCAACTTACCGTGATGTCAATTAATTTCCATCAAAATTAAATACCTTCACTAGAGTAAGGAGCAAAACCATCTTTAAAAAAAAAAATGTTACCAGTCCATCCAGCTATTGGTCTTTCTCTGCTAAAAAAATACTTAACTGCACTATAAATACGGGCGCTGTAGCGCTCGCGCATGTAACGTGAGCTCGCCGCACACTGCGCCATTTGAAACCGTAGCCTTACAGTCGGTACGTACAGCCAGCGTAGCAGATAATGCCGGATTAGCACCGAGACACAGAGGCAGCACTGTCCAATAGCGAAGAGGATCGACCACCTATCTCATGTTTAGATCCGAAGGCATTTCCGTTTGGCGACTGCGGTAGAGAGAACTGAAACGTATTCAATGAGCCATTTGTGACGGCGACCATACTAAACTTTCAGATTCAGGGCCTTGCAACGTTTTTCTTCAATTAAAATGTAGACTAAAGGTATCTGCTATCCTCGTATTGAAATTTGCATCCATATTCTATATTGTGTTCCAATCAAAGCCAAATCAAAAGTCATTTATTCAAACTAGGCTGAGAATCAGCACTTTTCGAACGTCAAAATTATTATACATAAGACAGTCCCCCAAAACGCCCGCCCTTCACCACTTCCTAGTGCTTTAGCTGGGGAGAAGAAGTGGCGCAACAAACTCCTCAGCAGCAGAGCTGTCTGTTCAGCTAAAAAATTTGATTCTATACAACACTGCGCAACACAAAACATTAAATTTAATTATTTGTTAAGTCAGCACACGCCAATATACCAAAAAAAAAAAAAAAATCGAAAACTATACTCAAGCAGAAATAAAAATACAATATTTTAAAACGTTAGCAGAACTTTATACCTAAATAAAAGTCTCCAGTAATAAAGGGCGTGCCCACTTACATATAGCCGTATATGTAGCCGTAACTCGAAGTCACAAAAGATGTTAAACTAGGACTGCTGGGCAAAGCTTTTGCGGCCACGTGCCCACGTGTGACCTGCAAACCTGTCCAAGATAGAAAAGAATGATTCGTCGTCACTGAGATAAACTACTACGTAGTAATGATAGTTCTATGTTCGTCGTTCTCTTTGCTGGTGGACAATACCAAAAACAACTTTGCTATTTTACAGAATCTTTAAACTGCAGATGACATACCTATGCCACGTGCAGAGTGCGGATGTTCACCTAAACATCCGTGCCACCTGACAAATATCCCGACGAAGACACAAAGCAAAGCATCCCATCAGTTTTGTCGCTAAACGTTAGCTCAATCTGTGTTATCTAATTATTTTTTGTGGCCGCAGCCTGTGGCAGTGTAGGTCGCTCGAGTGCTCGAGTGGACCAGTAATGCTTCACTTAGATAAAGATCTCAAGTGTTTGATATATGACACGTAAAAATTATGGGTTTAGTGATGTGTGTTGGCAATATCGATTGAATTGTTTTATCGATGTAGGTAAATATTGTAAATGAAAAGCTTACGCTATTGGCTTATTGTCGGGATCTTTAGGTGATAATGAGATAGCTTAGCGATCAGCACCCTCATGTTCACACATTCGTAAACACAATAATTTTATTTCGGCAATTATAGTATTCGCTATAACCAGTTTAATGTTATTATAGATGTTGAACGGTCAAAATTAAACATTTATTTGTGAAAAGTGCCAAGTATCAGGATGCCTCTTGGTTTCTATAAAGTATATTAGAGGCCATCTTAGCTGCGATTCTAAAGGAACGCTTTTCATCTTTAGAGGGTTGTTCATTGAAATAAATATACATAGTGTCCTCTCCTAATGTGTAATAATTATTAACAACATCATCGACAACCCTTATGTATCTACCGTGCCCAGCACTAGCGTCTCCACTGAGAACTGAGAGTGTCTGCTACCTGCGCGCACGCACTTGACGTCGCCAACATGGCGCGCCAATGTCATCCCAACTGCTTTTTTATTTTCCTTTTTTCAACAGAATTTGTACCAATTGATTCGTGAGCTGTTCAATGATAAAGCTGTTAATTGTATGTGTATTTACAGATTGTACAGTTTGTGCATATTGAGGGGCTCGTGGCTAAGTAATAACAGCCGCACGGATCGATCGATCAGGTTAAGCTACACTTGCCACGATTGGTCCGTGGATGGGTGACCATCTTTACATACCCGAGACGAGACCCCTCCGTGTCGCGGAAAGCATGCTAAGCCGTTGGTCCCAGCTGTCATTCGTGGATCTTTGGCACCCAGTACGGGTCGTCAGAAGCCCGAAAGTCTGACAACCAGTCTTACCAAGTACCCTGTAACTGGGTTGTGGAGGTCAGATAGGCAGTCACTCCATGTAAAATACTGGTATTCAGCTGCATCCGGTTAAACTGGTCACAAATATTGTCCCTCGCAGAACAGATAATTGATGTTTCATAGATAAGAATAACAGAGGTATTAGAAAGCACGGCCAATCTACGATCCTAGAATGTCTTTGAACACATCCTTTAATCATCGTTTTCCATTATGGTGTTTTTCCTTGTTCTAAGCGATAACTCTTCGATCACATCACGTTTATTGCTATGTTTCAACAGCTAAAGAAGCCAACATTGACATGACTCGTCTCATGTCTAGATACTATCATGTTACAAGTCGATAATCTTCAAATTCCGTGCACCATGCATCAGGTATTTGAAACTACCTGCGACATCCGCTGTACCAGGAATTGTTATCTAAGAAGACAAGACTGTGCGAAACGACAGACGTGCGAAGTGACACGGGGCACATAAGTTTTATCGATTCTCGTAAGATGCTTTATTCAGGTAAACAGTTGGGCCAAGACATAGCTGCCAGCTATGAATTATAACAAAATTATGAAAAGGAATATAATATAATTACAAATCAACTGAAGTGGATTGGAAAGTCTGAACTTTACAGAAGCATTTTAATAGATTCTTAGTCGATAGGAAAGCTAACAAAAGATTTTAAATCGAGAAAGATTTTAAAAGACAAATTAATAGTTAATAAGGAAGTAAGCGCTGCAAATAAGATGAGTGAATCTTTACCAAGGAACTGTAATAAATATAATTTTGTCTGAACACAAACATATCCATAAACTCAGACTTCGTTGTTGTAATGTCCCCAAACAAATGACTAAACGAAGAAAAATATCACTTTACCCGTTGAGTTATAAATGTTATAATAGTACGTACATTATAACTGAATGACTTTACCTCAACTTCCATACCAAACGATTGGCCAATAACTCTCTGATTCCATTCCAGCTCACATTATGCATCAAAGTACTCTGACATCCGTTGTTCATGGATACCTTATCTGAAGCTGCGGGAACATGACGTCATAAAGTGATACACGAGAACACTATATCATTGCTATCGAAGATTTTATATATTTTCTTGAAATTCGGTCTGGGAACGTCAATTTTTAAATAAGTTCTAAGGTTGTCGTATATTTGACAGACGTAAGTATTTTAGGTAGAACTTGCTAGCATACCCACTCATTCGTTTTTCGATTGTTAAGTTATATTTCCTTTCAAATAAAGCCTACATTCGATATTGTGTCTATGTAGAAGTTAAAGAAAAAAAATTATCTTATTCTCTAAAATTATTGAAATCGTTTCTTATACCAGAATCTTTCTTGCCGATGCCAAAACTAATGCATAAAACTACCTGCGACATCCGCTATTCTACGAACACGTTATCAATCGTCGCGGGGGCATCCGATCGTACCTCGGCCGTCGCAGGGTGACACTTCACTCTTATCGGAACCTTGTCAAATAATTTTTTACTTGTGTTGTGTCGGGGGTACGTTATTGGCACTAGTGCGAATTGTGACGTGTGAAGATTACTTGGACTCGATAGACATGTATGGCTTTGTGTGGAAATATCTTTTGTTCTGTAGCTATAATAAAAGATCGTGGTAAAGAGAAGAGCTTGTATGCATTTCACTATAGGATGTAGGTACATTTTGATATTAAAAAGTAGTTATCGATTGTCTACACAGCACCAGACAAGTGTGTTCCTCCACCAATTTATAAACCGAAACAATCATCGCATAAATTGACAGATATAAAATACCTACCGACAATGTTTGCAGTGCCTTTACACGTTAAGAAAATCCTAAGCAAATCAAAGAGCTTTACCCCTCGGCTCCCCAGCCTCCCATTCGGAAAATAAGACAACAGTAAAACAGTAGAAATATGTTCAAAGTTTAGCGATAAAAAGCTAAACAACTTCACAGAACCTTTTATTGCTGTTACACTTTTTTGCCAAGTATATTTATACGTTCCTACTACTTTTTTTTAAACTATACTCCTTTTAATCACTCTCTTGTAAAAATTACTGCAAGTCTGCTACTGCTCCTGCAGTCTAGACTCGTTTTGCCATATTTTGAATGCTTTGTAAGCTTTGGACTCTTCTTGCATTTTTAAAGATTGTAATTGCCTAATATAACCTCTCCGTTCGTTTAAAGCCGAGACACAATACTTCTGCATTTGTTTATACATGTACCTTTCATAAAAACCTGTGTGTATCTTTCAGAAAAACCTTATTTTATTACATTGTCATTTTCATTTTCCGTTACTTGCTTCTAATAAATTAAACAATCAGTCAAACGCCTTAAATGGGTCTGTGATTTGGGTCCGCGTCCATTGTTGCGCGGCACGGCATTGTACGCGCGGATTTGTCATGGTCTATTGTGTGCTGTACCGCCGATGGAATAAACGAACCTCTTTACATTTTCCTCAATTTCGATATTTTTTTGCTCTGATTTCAATAAGTCAAAGAGCAAGTGTATTGTAGTGATTATATTTAAAGCAAAGGTTTTATTAAAGAAGAGTGCTATTCCTATATTCCTAGTCCATCGTATAATAGATACCTACTTGAAGGTAAAGGTACACGGAATGCAATAAAATAAACACCACAATTATAAACGTTTCAACCTCTTCAGTAATTAATCGCGAAACACCAATCGCCCCACAGCAACAACATCTCACCATCTAATCAGCATCAAACCAATATCACTAAGAGCACTTCCTAATATCCCTCCCCTCCCACTCAAATTACCTTTCACCATTAATTACAATCATCCGTCATCCGTCAATTCTCGTTCCCGTGTCGTGTGTCTACGGACCCGCGCGGCACTTAGGCGTCAAGTTGCATCGCCTGCCCCATCCAATCCGCCGAAACGTCAGTACTCCACATTTATTTAATTTGCACTCCATTGCGCGGCGACAAGTACCTCCATATATTTTAATTGGAATAAAACGACGCTTGGATGGCGACATTTTTGGGGAAAACGTTGCCGCTGGCAATTTGTCTGCTGTAAGTAAAAGCTGTAAGTAATGATAACAGGAGATGTCTGTGGTGCTGGAATAAAAATAAATGCTTCGGTGAAACTATAAAAAACATACATTTCAGCAACTTGTGGTTCTTTACAATTGACCATCTAAGTGCGTCTGGCACAGCCTCTATACCAAGTACATGTCTTTTTGTGTTTGATGTAGACTAGCAAATTTTTGTAAATGTGTGTGAATTTTCACGGGGGAAAATTACGCTAGGTAAGCATGTATGGTTATACTATGTTAGCAGGTAACAATAAACATACTTAAGTATCTAACACAATAGAGAACTTCAATTTGATAGCCATCATTATTAAACCCAGTCCGTGAAACCTCCCAGCCTTAAAAGGTTTTCCTCTCATTCAAACACACTTTTCCTGAATCATATTATTCAAACGTATTTGCAGGTTCCACCATTCCATTACCTACCCGTCTCTTTAAACTCATATCAATAAATATTTAGTATTGGCAAGTATCAGAAAATGTCGCCTCACTTCATAAGTGCTGCCCGTGCCCCAATGGGCTTAATGATGTAGTTAGTATCTAAAATGATAGCTGTGTTGCGCAGAGTAATGTTGTGTGGTGTTGATGGGACGGAGCGAAGGAGATTGTTTCCACACGCGTTCTTCTAGTTACAGCCCATATAAAATAGAGCTCGCCGCAAAGTAGAGGTTGCAATCGTTTTAGAGTATGAAAGTATCTGCTGTTTCTTAAGTGGAAAATGTTGATATTGCTGCATTATTCAAATAATGTATGGACTTGCCATTTTTGGGTCTTAGTCAGCAGGTCGGTAGTCGGCGGACAGCCCAGGGTGAGTCGATGGAACCCTTGATATCGTCATTCCTGGTTTCTTTACTTGCATCACATGTTTTAGGGACCTCAAAAGGAAAAAACGGTTGTCCTTCCGTCTGTCTGTCAAGGCCCTTTTTCTCAAAAATGCGTGGAGTTATTAAGTTGAAATTAATATCCAATATGTAGGTCCCTTTTAGCTCTAAAACTATCAAGCTTCTCTAAGTCAATGCAATAAAAAAAACGGCCATTAATTATGCGACATATTTTGATACACGCAAGTAAATCAAAACATATAGGGTACTTACCGTTGACCTAGAATCATGAAAGGCAAGAAGTCTCACAGCACTAGTAAAGGAAAAAGTCCGAAAATCTTAATTAAGTAATGGAAAATTTGTAGTTTAATAACTTTTTGTTGCGATTAACTTACATAGTCATATTGATGCATGGGAGAACATTTTTTCAACCACAAACTTAAGTTGGTTCTTGGTATAAATTCATCCCAACTACGGGGCATGGTCCGACATGCACTTGGCTGGTTTCTCTTTTATCATTTACTAGCAATGGTTGCTTTTCTTCTGCGGAATGACTTTTTTCAAAATATATATAGCACGCGCCAACGGCGGATGCAACGGCAGAGGCAACGGCAAAAGCAACTGATATACTACATACACTACTTTTTTTTGTAAATACATACTTATATAGATAATTACACCCAGTCTCAGAACAAACAGACATGTTCATGCACACAAATGTTTGTCCTGGATGGGAATCGAACCAACGACCTGCGGCATGATATGTGGTATCTTAACCAACCACGCCAGCTGGCCTGTAATTCTGCCGCTGGCATAGTGTACACATATAAGCATTAACTAAGAGCTCACAGGCGTCATTGTGTGAACTCTATATACCTTGTGTCGTGTTGTATCAGCGCTCAGTTGCTCGGAGTACCGCACTACTAGTAACTATTTAGTAATCTGTGGCACTACGGTGGCGTGGCTGTGTGGAGTGTACAGTGCGTTGCTGTCTATGTTCAGTACATGGACGTGTCGACCAGCAACTGTTCTACTGTGTACAATGGAATAGAGTGACCTGTTGGAACTGGCTGAGGGGGTCATGACACGGCCAAAATCAATCTGCCTAGCCTTTTCTCAACTATGTTGGGGTCGGCTCTCAGTCTATCCGGATGCAGCTGAAAACCAGTACGTAACTAGGTAAGACTGGTTGTCAGACTTTCGGGCTTCTGACGACCCGTAACGACTGTCAAAGATCCACGAATGAATGACAGCCGGGACCAACGGTTTAACGTGCTTTCCGAAGCACGGAGGAGTCTCGGTATGAAAAGATGGTCACCCATCCACGGAGCAACCCCTTCAAGCGTAGCTTAACCTGATGGATGACCCGTGCGGCTGTTGTTACATATGCACGAAGCAGTCAGGACACGGTCACTGGTTATATTCACTGAAATACTAGCTCCGTTCTATGAAACTGTTACTGCACTTATTGCAGATGAAATATTTGTATGATTCTCTGGCTAGTTAAACTTATGACGTAAGTGTTTAACTATTGACTAATCGGGTGAACTACAAACCAACAATAATATCCAAGGGTTGTAGCAAGTGGCCTTCGGTATTTTCAGCCAACCACAATGTGGAAAACGCGCGAAACACGCGTATTAAATGTAATGCATAGTACGAAACCACAACCTACAATGAATTCAAATTCCGCGACCAAGGTTTGTAACGTAATCTGTCGCATGCTGAATACGCAACGTAGCCAATAACACGGCTGATAAAGTACTCTAATATTGTGGCCAATGCATGCGATGTCGCGCGGATTATTTTTAATTTCATGAGCACGTCGAGCGAATTGCGACAACAATCATGAGGTGTGGGTCAAGTTGTACGCGGAGAGCGGGGGAGTTTGTTTTCTTTTTCGGAATTTATCAATACTTTGGTTTTTGTTGAAACACAATCACTAAACTTGGCAAATAATAATAGGTGTAATTTTAAATTAAATTAATATGTACCTAATCAAATTCTAATATTAATTTTACTTTAACACAGTGTAATAAAGTAAGGGATTACAAATACTTTCTTTAACCTTTTTTATAATCTGTCCACCGATGTTGCATTGTTAAACGAAAATCCTTCCTCACCTTTCTAGAGTGTGGTATTAAAGGCGATAATTTAATCATGACGATTACACTCGTATAGCTAAACAGCAACGGGACTATCAAACTACTAAGTGATGATGTAATACCGACACGTACACGTAGACTACTAGCCAACTTCATGGCTCACTGAATGACTCACCTGTAAACAGATGTTCACTTCGCCTGCACTTCACACCACTACATAAAACAGCCTTCTTTCGTCCTTTTTCTGTAACACTATATCCAATCGTAAACTTCAAGATAAAATATTGCGGGATACTGTACAGCCACTACACCTTTGCACATAACCGACTCTTATGTCAAGGGGATAAGGTTGAGGATGGGTTTTGTAAGGTTGTGTGTAAGTTGGTTATAAACAGTGTGAAATTGACTACAGGCTATTGAATTTGAGTATTTATTGAGCGCGGTGTATGTGAGTATATAGTTATTTGTTATTGGTAACGTGATACTTAGCTGTGCGGCCGGACACGCCGAGACAGTGACTATATACCTACACATATACATAAGCCAGTTTATGACAATGTTGGTTTGTGGGTGTGGGGGTGAGGAATTATGATAGCAATTTAGTTAGGAATTTTATCGATTGGTGTTTAATTAATGCAGTAGTAGATTATTTCGATTGCCGTTTGAAGTAGTTTGGATATAAATTATCTAAAATATGATACTGATGACGAAAACAAAACTATGCGTGTTGAAGTAACACACATCGTGCTTTGCATACCATCTCACGAGCTGTTTAATGTATCAGCTTACACAAGGCCCTTACCCTTCAGTTAAACAATTCGAGATAAACAACAATAAATATTTCCATTCTTAATATTCTTTTCTTGAACTTTATCCTAGAGGGAATTGAAATTATTACTTATAGTTCGGTATCGATTCCTACACCAGTAAGTACAAAGTTGTAAGACTTACTAAAGGTTAGAGCTAGAGGGGTGCTCCCTCGACTAACTTAAAGGTACAACTCTATTTCGAGGACTGTAAGCTTCTTCCAAGTTTTTAACTGTTTACGATCGATTGAGCACATAACTATTGCTTACTGACTGATGTAACTTTATGTAGCCAACAATTTGACAATAAAAGCTTGTGAAGTAAGTTATAACTGATTCATAACAATTATCGACGATGATCAAGTTTCTCAAGGCGAAATTCAAAATGATTGATAAATCACATCACGCGTGCTCGCCGACTGCCGGTTATTTAGAACTTAATCAGTCAACCTTTTGGCCTACCACAGTCCAGCGCTGGCCTTGTTCAAGTTTCGGCGTAACAGACAGGTCCTCCGCCCTTCGCGTCCAGTCTGTCCCAACCGCCTTTTCTATCTGAGGGCGTCCCACGCTAAGTTTAGGTACCTATTTAAAAACCATGATTAGAATTATAATTATTATATGTAAAAGTAAATAATATACTGAATTCCCCGAAACCCTTTGTCTAAGAAATAAGAAAATACTTGTATCTCCATCATTTGCGCTCACCGAACTGTTTCAGTAACAGGAAATGAGGTGTACTTCCGGTAGAGGCTCGCTTCCGGCCACTTCTGGCCCACTCGCTGAGCGAATCTAATGCCTTATTTGTACAACTTCCATGCAAACGAATACGCAATGGAGTGCTACTGTTGTAGAAGAGAAGGTGTGAATGTTTTCATTAGCAAATGTTATGTTAACTTCGCAAGCATTTGCTTAATAATAAAGGTAGAGAATTTCTTTGCTCATGTGGTTATAGCATTAATAATTAGGTAGCTCAGCAGTTAATTTCATGAATTAAAAGCATCGGCGTGTCTATTAATCAAAGAGAACCTTGCAAAGTTGGTAGGAAAGGATTTTAAGTATACATTTAGTAAGATGGCTGTATTCAATTGAAATGATCTACCAATATCAAATTGACCCAACTGTACGATTAGTTTGGCAATTAATAAACAATAACGTGACTAAGCGATACCTACCTACTTCCACAGAAATCCATGTTCAGGTTAAATTCCTAAAGATCACATCATTTCAGTACTGGCTATCTACATAAAAACCTTCAAAAAAATAATAAACACACATTCGGTCAGTACACGATTCTACATTCCAACACATAAGTATCGTTTCGCCTCGTACATCAAGTGTGGTACCGTTATTTTTCACTCGAACTTATATACGTACGTAGCCCCGAGCGTTCGATGTTTGAAACAAATCACCGATTCCCTACAAATAAGGGGGGTGATCCAGAGGGCGGATCGGTGATTTTTAAAAGGTTGAGGTCATTGTCCTTGTTTAAGGTAAAAACATACGTATTGCAGATGAATTTTCAAATCTAGATTGAGTAGAAAAGACATAAGTACCTAATCGAGATTCATTCTTGGTCATAATTCTGGATTATCTACATTGATTACCCTCAAATTCTCAGACGTCATTTAACTTGAAAAACACTTTCCGTTCATATAAGTATTTCTGCCGCTAGTCAAATGTCACATACGAGTACCTACAGCAATACTGTATGGGGCATAACGGTGACTTAAAATTGAGTTCTATTTCGGAATTTGTCTCCTACATAAAATATGTGCAAAGTTTAGTTTCTAAAGATGGAGTCCAGTCGGTCGTTAAGTTAGGAGTTCTGAAGTTTTAGATGTATTCAGAAGGTCTGTCCTAGGAGACCTTTTAGACTAAACTTTGCTACTGTTGGGTAGTCCCATTGAAAATAAAGGACCAGTTATTTTTTCTCAAATGTAGGTACCTACTCAATTTAATTTAGGTACCTACTTCTGCTGGTATGTAGGTGTATAGTCCTACAGACCAAATTTCGGCCATGACGGCCAATCTCAGCGGAGACTAGGCATCGTCGCGGGGATATTATAGTGCACAAGTGCACTCTGTGTCCTCTCACTCTCTAGGTCACGGCATGATATCATTCACCATCATCATCAGCCGAAAGACGTCCACTGTTGGTCATAAAAATCCCCCAAGCACCGCCACGTCGACCGGTTCTGTGCTTCCCGCATCCATCGGATTTCTGCGCCCTTCAATAGGTAATCGATTCACCTTGTGGGAGGCCTTCCAACGTTAAGTCTTCCGGTACGCGGTCGCCACTCCAGAACCTTTCGGCCCCATCAGCCATCTGTTCTGTGAGCAATGTGCCCTGCCCACTACCACTTAAGTTTGGCAATTGTTCGGGCTATGTCGGTTACCTTGGTTCTCCTGCGGATCTCTTCATTTCTGATTCGATCACGTAGGGAAATTCCAAGCATAGCTCTCTCCTTTGCCCTTTTGGTGACCTTGCACCTTCTATTGAATCCCATTGTGAACGACCACGTTAGTGCCGCAGGTGCCATCACTAATTAATCATTCACTAACATAATTATCACAAACAATCAATGCCCAAATAGGTAGATTATTCATTGACCAAAGCGAGCGAAGCGCTGCTAGTCTCTTCTAATCTGCTTCTAGTCTAGCAAAATTTGCTTTCGTCTGTCAGTTGTTTGCTTCTCCTCTACAAGTCGTATTTTACAACGGTTCTCGACGAAACTTGGTATACAGGTTTTACGACTTTATAGATTTTTTTGTCGTCAGGGATTTTCGATTGGAGAGGTACTTCCTCCAGAAAGGGGTAAAAAGGGGGGCTAGTGGATATCTCCGTCTTATGATATCCGATTTCGGTTGTTTTTTATTTTATTTGAAAGGTAACTTAAAGTAATAAAGTTGATCTCATAAAAATTTGGTGAAGATGTTGAGGATCTTCGGCGTGATGAGCAGAATAGCTCCTCAAAATACAGTAAAGTGCTCACTTTTAGGTTTCTACCAGTGGAATCGGCCCTTTAACCAATAGATATGGATTTATGAAGCAACTGAGACCACCTTCTCATCACAAAAGTAGAGAATTCTGAAAATAATTATAAGAATTCAAAATCAAAAGTCATTTGTTCAAACTAGGCTGAGAATCAGCACTTTTTGAACGTCAAAATTACATAAGACAGTCCCCCAAAACGCCCGCCCTTCACCACTTCCTAGTGCTTTAGCTGGGGAGAAGAAGTGGCGCAACAAACTCCCCAGCAGCACAGCTGTCTGCTCAGTTAAAAAAAAAAAAAATACATCTATACAACACTGCGCATAATAATTTAGGTACATTACGCAACACAAAACATTAAATTAAATTATTTCCTATAAGTAAGCTAGCACACGCCAATATACAAAAGAAAAAAAAATCGGAAACTATACTCAAGCAGAAATAAATACAAAACTAAAATCGTAAGCAGAACTTTATACCTAAATAAAGGCATCCAGTAATAAAGGATGTGCGCACTTACATATAAGAAGATTGTATATGAAGCTGAAACTCGAAGTCACAAATCGCACCTTCGGTAAAACAAGGGCACAACTGCACTTTTTGTAATTTTACAGGAGAGCCATTTTAAGATTTTTTTTATATTCAAATTCGTATTATTCTGCTCATACCACCTTACCACCTTGAAGTTACTGATCTTTGCATAAAATAAGCCCTATACTTTTGTGATCCCTGATGAAAAGAGCATTTTTAAAGCACTTTGGCATATTTAACCTACTTTTTGAAATTTTGACATTTATGGCCTTGTCTTACCGAAGGTGCGAAATGATAAACTAGGACCATCGAAGTAAAATAAAGTTAATTACTAATAACGAAACAAAACCAAGGACAGCAAGACGACCAGTCGACCAGCAAGACAAGCAGCACCCGTTCGCGAGCATATTTCTACAACACGGCTTTAAAACCAATATTAATGTTAGTTTTACAATAATGTCACTAGATGGCGCTACTGTGCACCGTTTTCTTTCATCTATATTCTCCTACCGCGGGTATGAGAGGGCATCAGATTCATAAATAATATACAAAGGAAGAAATAATTTACTGTATCAATGTTTTCCCGTACATATAAAGCCCAATATTTCGCCTTCCGTCCGCGTCAGCAGCGTTTAGTTAGAAAGGGGATGATACCGGTGTCTGCCTGCGGCTGAGAGACACACCTCATTAACACAGGTGTCTGCAGAGGGTGACCAGGGCCATAGATTAGTTAATACCTGTTTTTATTATTCCGTGGTTAATACTATACTGCAGACTCTAAGGTATGTACCTCCTTGCACACTAATAGTGAGTAGTTCATAGACCAATGATGAGTAGATACTTGCCCTCTAACGGTAATCTGTTGGCTTATATTAAGTACGAGTACTTGCAAGTAATGATGGTGAAGTACTTTCTCTGTAAGAAATAAATAATAGTATAAATACATTGGCGCCTCTGGCATGTAACTCTGTGCAACTCTCGGGGTCGTCCTATCAATCAAGACCGGCGCGGGTCACGTACATGGTCGGACTCTGGCTCGCCTAAACCACATGAGTAAAGAAACGGAATATACCGAGCGTGTTCTGATTACCGTGTACTGTGACTAGTGGAACTTTTAATATGGCGCCAAAATACCTAAAAATTTCAGTCAACATAGAGACAGCCCGTTTAGAGTACTTTAGCTATTGTCATAGTGTAATGTCGTACGGTATTCTGTTGTGGGGAAATGCAGCCGACATTCAGACTATCTTTGTTTTGCAGAAAAGAGCTGTTTGATGCATTTATAAATTAAGTCCGAGACAATCTCTCAGAGAGAAATTTAATTAAGGAGATTAATATAATGACTTTGCCTTCTCAGTACATTTTTGAAAATCTTTTATATGCCCATAAAAAACATTAAATTGTTTAAAAAATACAGTGATATCCACAATATAAATACTAGGAACAAACACAAATTTGTTGTACCTCTAACAAGGCTCAAGAAAATAGGTGGGTCATTCAGGTGTCAATGTATACGCTTTTATAATAAACTTCCAAGCCACGTTCAAGATCTAAGCCTTAATAAATTCAAATCATTCATTAAACGCAAGTTGTGTCAGAAAGCTTTTTATACCATTAAAGATTATATTGAGGACAAAAAGGCTTGGGATTGAACTGCTCCAAATTTTCTTTTTTCTCTTTTTATTTTTGCATACTGAATGTTGACATGAATATTTACTTTGTAAAGTATAATATTATTTTAATTATTGTGAATGTGAAGACTTTGTAGGTCATTGTTTTTTTTTTGTTTGTTTTATTTTTTCTCTCAGTTATTTTTAATCATGGTCTGGCAGTTTGAATAATTTATGCGGCCTACCCAAATGTCCTTTCTTTGGTATTGTTCGTCGAATCGTTGAGCTCCTTAAGTTCTGAGTTAAGCTGCGCGATTACTGACAAATGCGTGCACTGACTGAACAGGTCCTCTCAATCTGTGTGGTTCCTACCTCAAAAGACCATTTCAGACACCAATCTACATGGTCTTCACATGAAGTGACCAAGATTATGTCTGGACTTTATAAGAGACTGTGACCTCTGAGTTTGTTTCGGCCTTTCTTCTCAGAGTAGTCCGACAGGAAACGCCGACCTCATCTAGTTTAAAAAAAAAAAACATGATTGACTTGTAAAAGTATTTGTACAAACCTATTTACAGAAATAAAATCATTTATCATAATAATAATTTCAGATGGCCGCCACTGCTTTTTGTTTGTGATACGTTTAGTTACTGGTGGTAATACATTCATCATCATCATCATAATGCATGAAAAGTGGATTGTTCCTTTTCCTACTGTATGAATTTCCACAGCATACATGCCAGCATGCTGTTGTACAACATATGTAGTTGTTGCTGCTCGCTCGCCTTATAATACCTACATTTCAAGTAACTTATTCGCTTTTAAACACAGGTTTAAATAAAACTAGATCGGGCAACGCACTACATTAGCTTCAGAGTTCTATTTTTTTTTGCAACTGTAAGCTTATATTTAGGCCTGGATTAATATATATAGGTTCTACTGAACCATATGTACACTTTTTGTAAATTTACTATTTCAATCAATTTTATTTATTTATTAACGCTTAAACAAAAGTTGATACATTCTATTCTAAGCTCAACATAACACAGTGTACTATTAAAATATATTTATTAAAAAACTGTACCGCCAATAACCTGCTACAACTCCGCCATGCACGGGAAATAGCACGAACTTAGTGGACAGTTTTATTATAAGTGCACCGAGCTAAGTGCGGCACTCGTAAAGTTGCCGCATAACAATATCCGCCAGGAGCCGCGGCCGACCTAACGGGGAGAGAGAGCGTGTTGAAGAGTTCTACAAGTTGTGTTGTGGACACTAGCACACACACAAGACTAACATTTACTTTTACACTGGTCAATAATCTGCACGAATTTCATCTTACATGAAGAGGCGATTCAGTAAGCTCTTGTGAAGCTCATAGCTCAATCTTACTCCTACACCATTGTAAATTGCGGTCTAACCCTGTTTTCTCCATCTGGCTGCTTTGATATTGAAGTTTTATTTATAGATAGGACGCATTTTCTTTATTGATAAATAATTATTTTCAACGTTTCTGAACGCCTGAGTACTAAGCAATCCATTTCACGACATAGGCCTGTCTACACCAAATGGTGAGAATCCATTAATTAGTATAGAAAGAAGACCTTTCCTACAATCAATTACTTAACACGCAGATATATGCTAATGGCCTTGAGTGGTTAGCTTGCTTGTTCTGGGCTGAGCTCACGCAACGCGTCTTACAACAAGGAGCGCTGTCCCAAATTAGACGCATTATTAATTTATTATACTTAAAACAAAAGCTATTATAATAAAACAATGTATACTAAAAGATAATCTCTTGCCTTACCATAAACTGGCACGCTGGCACGCCAGGATGAATGGCAGTCTCTGCCACGTTATCAGCACGGGCGAACGAGTTAACTGCGGCGCGGGCGTCTGGTCCCTCCCCCTCTTGCCTCATTGGACACGCACGCAAGACGGAATCGCGTGTTTGTAGTGTGATTGGTAACTTATTTTGCTGTATGTGTATTTGTTTTTAGATTTATAAAGACATTTCCCCTCAGTTGTTAAGGTTATATCTACAAAATGTACCAATTTTTGGAAGTTCCAATTCAAAGAAGGTTTTGTATAGAACAAATTGTGATACTACTACCATTTCTAAATACAGCTACTACAATGATTGTAAATATGATATTTATAAGTCCCTGACGGTGTTGAGAATAATTTTATAGCTATTTGATGTAGCTTAGGTTATTCAAGCATATCCAACCTCCCCAAATCGACAGCCACTTCACTAGCTTACGTGTTATAGTCACGTTGTCCGTATCGCGGTGACACGGGTCGGCGTGATTAAAGCAGACGTGAAGGATCGCGTGCTCCGGGGGACAAGCAAGCTCAATGCGATTATTTGTGTTACTGTCACTTTATTGATCCTTAGAGGATCAAAATGAAGTTTACTTTGAGATAACTCATACATAGCTCGCTGATTTATAGCAATTCGGCAGTTATCTACCACAGCTGTTCAATAGTAAGAAAGTGACTTAGTAGTGGCTTCGCTTTTAAAATGGAAAAGCCACTACTGGTAGCCATTTTCATCGATTAGTGTCGTGGACAAATGCGTCCATTGCGCCAGTTCAACAAACGCGATTATTGACTTTAATGCACCAACAATGTCAGTTGCATGTTTCTAGTATTCATGTTAATTGCACCAACTAACAAATACTTTCCAATAAAAGTGCATACAGATCGATATTGCAGCAGGTGGGGCAAACCCGCGACCTCGCAAGTCTATTGCTTACTTTCATGACATTCTCATAGCACTCAATAGTGAAGCTACAATATAATATTGACAGTCCTTTCAGTAAAACGTGCAATGTACCGGTAAGTAGCGCGTAAGTAGGGTCGGGTGGCTGACGCGGGTTGCCGTGATTAGGGACGACGCGGGTTCGGGGCCGGTTGACAACCCGGCTCAACGGGATTACCTACTTACTTGCTAATGCCGATTACTTTCATGCGAATATCAATGTAATAGACTAAACTATCATTTGGAGCAATCCAGTGTTTGTTCATGTCTATTATTTTTAGCGTAATGTTGACGTTTTTCAGTCGCGTAAGGTAAGGGTAAATCCAAGCCCATCAAGCATTACCTTCGTACGAAACAGAGAGGAATAATGGTAACATGTAATGCGAATATTATTTTTAATAGGCCTCGTAATATGTGCTGCTACTGCCCCCCGGCAGGTGATACTCACGGGGCTGGAATACTTTCTTTCTGCTGTTACTTCACAACACTGAATGCTGTACTTCATATCACAATGCATCAACATAAAAAGATAAACGCTCCAAGAATACCAACAAAAAAAAAACTTCAGCTATATTCGAACACAAAAGTGTAACAATATAAAAGTATATTAAAATATCTCTCGCGAGCGTTTCGTCCCGGGCATGGAAATGCGGTATTATCCGGGTCGCGCCGGAATTTACCGGCCACCTGTAACCGGCCTCTCGGTCGCCGGTGAAATTTTCATAGCCCTCGAGCGACGGAGGACTTGCGTCGAGTGTTTGTGCATTTTTAGTGCTTCGCAACGTACTCCCAACGTTTTCATTTTTGTTCAAATTGTTAGTACTTACTTGTTTCAAGACAAAGTTTTGTTGGTTATGAAGATTTCTGATATTTCCTCTAGAAATGTAAATGGTCCGGACGTATTTACATATTTTTATCTTCAATTTTCTTTCGCAACGTCAAGTATTAAGTGTCCTCAAAAAAATTATAGAACTTTTAAAAGTTTTTCAGAGGGAAATCTCTTGCGAGATAAATGTGGTGCCTGAACACTCCGTGGCTCTGGATGCCCGTCTCTGACAGTTAACTTGACGCAACTATTTCGCAAACTTCTCCACTTTCTGAGGGAACACGTTCTATTCCATAAGTTTGGGCGCCGCCGGAGCATAAGTTCGCATGCCAGCTGCATTCGTAGGTACCAAACTAACTTCGAAGATTTTTTAATTCTGTAATAGGTAAGTCATCTAGCGCAGTCATGAAATCTCTCTATTATAATAAGCTACAACCTGACATACTTCGCTCAACTTATCACTAATGTCCTCCAAGAATTATCACATCATCACAATGACCCAAAAAACAGATTATACTCCCAAAAAACCCAATGAACAATACTGTAAGGCCCACAGGTGGCCCCTAAACACATGGCCGGGTAATGCGAACCGTTCCGGATAATAAAACCATTCGCACGCGTCCAACCACCTTGATCCGGATCTCAGGTGAAATGGCCGCGTTATACACGGGTGATGGGCCATGGCTGAGTAACGGAGCCCGGTTATAAAATGGAGTTAGAAGTAATAATTATTACCCAAATGGAGGGTAAAGAGAAACATTGTTTGAAATAAATGTCGAATTTACTTGGCAAAAACGAGCTATGGCCATGAACTGCGGAGAGATGGTAACAAACACGTTGAGCTTTGGCCACGAACTGCGGGGAGATGGTAAGGAACACATTGAGCTATGGCCACGAACTGTGGAGAGATAGATCGTAAGGAACACGTTGAGCTATGGCCACAAACCGCGGAGAGATGGTAAGGAACACGTTGAGGTATGGCCACGAACTGCGGAGAGATGGTAAGAAACACGTTGAGGTATGGCCACAAACTGCGGAGAGATGGTAAGGAACACATTGAGCTATGGCCACGAACTGCGGAGAGATAGATGGTAAGGAACACGTTGAGCTATGACCACGAACCGCGGAGAGATGGTATCGAACACGTTGAGCTATGGCCACGAACCGCGGAGAGATGGTAACGAATACGTTGAACTATGGCCACGAACTGCGGAGAGATGTAACGAACACTTTGAGCTATGGCCACGAACCGCGGAGAGATGGTAACGAACACGTTGAACTATGGCCACGAGCTGCGGAGAGATGATAACGAACACGTTGAGCTATGGCCACGAACTGCGGAGAGATGATAACGAACACGTTGAACTATGGCCACGAACTGCGGAGAGATGATAAGGAACACGTTGAGCTATGGCCACGAACTGCGGAGAGATGTTAACGAACACGTTGAACTATGGCCACGAGCTGCGGAGCGATGATAACGAACACGTTGAACTATGGCCACGAACTGCGGAGAGATGTTAACGAACACGTTGAACTATGGCCACGAACTGCGGAGAGATGTAACGAACACGTTGAGATACTCAAGTTTTGTGTTGAGTTACACGATTACTGACAAATGCGTGCACTGACTGGACAGTCCACTCATTCTGTGTGGTTCTTTCCTCAAAAGATCATTTTAGACATATATCTTCATGATTCTCACATGATCTGACCAAGATTATGTCTGGAGTTTTAAAGAGGTGGTGATCTCTGATCGGTTTCGGTTTTCTTCTCGGACTGACTACCAGTTAGGAAACACAGAACTCATCCAGTTTTAAAACATAATTTATTGTTTACATATAAAAAGTGTTTGTACAAACCTAGGTACTTACAGAAATAAAACCATTTATTAATCATGTACCGCAAACAAAATGCCTAGTGACTAGAATAGAGCTAGGTATTTAGGATAAAATTAATTTTAAAATAAGTATTTAAGCGTCTATCGACTATCGCTGACACGATTACATAAACGTCAATACAACAAGACCATCTCATTTCCATCGGATTCATTGAAAACCACAGCCGATCGCTCTTGTCTCATAAATTACTAACGCTGCCGCTGGATGAGTACAAATGAGCCGTACAAGTACATTATAAATTCGCGCATTACCAAGATACATGGCGCCAATACTGCCACTAATTAATTCCGTATTCAATTACGTACAATTTGTTATCAGCTCTTGTTATTTTACACATAGGTAAAGCGTAATATAGGTGTTTGGGTATTATCTTCATTGATCATAATGTAGGTACTGCTTGCAAAAACAAATCTCAAAAATAATAAGTAGATTCCCATTTAAAAATAAAATGAATGTTTAGTGGAAATTAGAATTATATAGGTACATATATTACTTAATTCTGAATAACTAAAATCGGTTGAATCCTTCCACATTACTATGGGTACCTTAAGGCCTATATGAACCACTCTCAGAGCTCAATGTCTTAGATCGGTCAAATTGTAACGTCATCAGCTGAATTTCCCATCACCCTCCATCACTCACATAACCATCACCCTCCGGGTCACAGAGGTCAGTCAACCTGTCGAGGCCTCATGTCGACACGAGAGAAGACATTTCGCCACATTTTATAAAGACTGCCAGTTCCAATCACCGCGATCTCTTGTCTCTTGCACAACATAATCACCTTTTCACGCGACTGTACGGTAACGTCTTCATCGTTCACAGGTACGTACAGTCGCTCACACGCGTCGCTCTGATGTTTTATTGAATGTAATGTAAACAATGGGCTGTTCACTAAATATTTTATGTATGTCGGACTTACTTATGATGTGTTTTGTGTGAATTTTCTTGTTTTGTAATTTTTGTTGGTTATGAATTAGGATACGGTTTTATCAAAAATATTTTGTGTAATGTTTTACAATATTTTAGCACTGATGTTGCTCAATTTCTGTATTTAACCTTTTTTTTTTTTTTTTTTTTTTTTGTGGATGGGAAATCATCAAATAACTTCTCCCGCTCTGGGTGGAGCGGAAGGGCGTGTCAGACTTTTACTGACTAAAACCCACCCGTGTTCCTTCAGTTGCCTATGCCAGGGCCACGGTATCTTTTTCAAACAACCCGCGACCCCAGCGGCATTGGCCCTATTGGACCCCATCTTTTGCTGACATCTCTTTGAGGCGCGCGTGGAACACAACGCGCCGTCGACCCGGGCCTGGTCCTCACCGGACGGCGAGCTACCCACTACTCACCGTCCGCAAGCCCGCGCCTACGGTGGCCGGGAATCGGCTATCAATTCCCGCCGCCCAGGGCGTCTCCTGCGGCGACTGAGGGCGTGAGGCTGCCTCTCCCTCACGCGTTCCGCCTCCTCCTTCGCGAGCATTACCGCTTCGCAGAAGGAGGTGACGGCCTCCCATGCGCTCTCGCTCCGCACCATGGCCTGGACTAGGCTCGGACGCGAGAGATCGCCGCCGCCGATCGCCTCCGTGAGAACACGGCGGTGCTCTGCCCAAGCCGGGCAGACCTCCACTGTATGCTCCACCGTGTCCTCTGGGCGATCCACACAATGGTGACTCGGCAGTAGCCCTAACAACCAGATCACATAAAAAATCAATCTGCCTGGCCTTTTCCCAACTTTGTTGGGGTCGGCTTCCAGTCTAACCGGATGCAGCTGAATACCAGTATTTTACAGGGAGCGACTGCCTATCTGACCTCCACAACCCAGTTACTCGGTAATACGATACCTCTTGGTAAGACTGGTTGTCAGAATTTTGGGCTTCTGACGACCCGTAACGACTGTCAAAAATCCACGAATGACAGCCTAACCTAGCAAGTAACCTTTTGAAAATCTTTAATATTTATGTCCCTTTCTAACTTAAACCCCATTTACACGGTGCCAGTTTCTGGAACGTTCAAAAGCAATAATAGCATGCCATAAAGCACGTTCAATTATTGCAATTCAATAATTGCATGCAAGTGTTTACGCGAGCGATTTCCATAAAATGGCATACAATAATTGAATGCAAATTGTGCCATTCAATAATTGCATGCAACTTCTGTTTAAACCAAGGCCATTATTGTAAGGCGATTATTGCATGCTAGTTTTGCCTCGTCTAACCACAGGGTTGGACGTCCTTGTACAAGGATTCAAATATTGATTGCGATTGTATTGCACGTGCTGTTTACACCTATATGTATGTTTGTTTATATCAGTTTCAGACGGCGACTAACTTGCCCGTGTCGTGCAACAATAATTATATGTGTTGTTTATACGGTGCCAACCAATTGTTGCTTCAATGTTATGGTATGCCACAGGCAATAGACTTGCAGCGTGTAAATGGGGCTTTACATATCTTCCTTATTTATTATGTTGTATCCCTCTTTATATTTACCTATCTTCCTTATTTAGTATGTTGTCTCCCTCTTTATATTTACCTACCTTCCTTATTTAGTATGTTGTATCCCTCTTTATATTTACCTATGTTCCTTATTTAGTATGTTGTCTCTCTCTTTATATTTACCTACCTTCCTTATTTAGTATGTTGTCTCCCTCTTTATATTTACCTACCTTCCTTATTTAGTATATTGTCTCCCTCTTTATATTTACCTATCTTCCTTATTTAGTATGTTGTCTCCCTCTTTATATTTACCTATCTTCCTTATTTAGTATGTTGTCTCCCTCTTTATATTTACCTATCTTCCTTATTTAGTATGTTGTCTCCCTCTTTATATTTACCTATCTTCCTTATTTAGTATGTTGTCTCCCTCTTTATATTTACCTATCTTCCTTATTTAGTATGTTGTCTCCCTCTTTATATTTACCTATCTTCCTTATTTAGTATGTTGTCTCCCTCTTTATATTTACCTATCTTCCTTATTTAGTATGTTGTCTCCCTCTTTATATTTACCTATCTTCCTTATTTAGTATGTTGTCTCCCTCTTTATATTTACCTATCTTCCTTATTTAGTATGTTGTCTCCCTCTTTATATTTACCTATCTTCCTTATTTAGTATGTTGTCTCCTTCTTCATATTTATGTCTCCAAAATTAATCACACAGAACCTGTCCGTTGCCATCAAGGAATTCATTTCCAACCTACCTACGTAGGTACTACCAGCTCATCTTTTTCCTATAATCTCATCCTCTTTCCATCGAACACCAAAAATGACGTCATTACCCCCTTCCTTTTTCCCCCTCCTCGCCGCACGTGAGCCGAATGCTCTTTATGACTTTATCATGAGCCGGGATATTGACCCGACCTGCCGGGATTTACTCCGGGACTCAAATGTAATCTGCCTTGTAATAATGTTGCGAATATCTCGCTTTTATTAATTTTCAGCTTAAAAGTCGATACCGCGGTGGTTTGAGGTTAGGTGCGATTTATGATTCTACAAACTTTGTAAATTAAAATATGGGTAATAATAATATTTTTGGCGTACAGCGGGCTTTTAATAAAAACGTTATATCCCATCATCATTATAAAACCAGGATTTCTCACACCTAAACGTGGGCTTTTTTTTATGCTGTCCGACTTGGTTCTGTGCTTCAATTCCAGTAAAAAACAATTTTAGTTATTTATTTTATTATTTATGTACACACAGTAAAATACATAATTATAATTAGGAGTACAAAGGTACTGCTTATTTCTGAAGTATTTTCTTCCAGCAGACCTGCGAAAGGAGAAATGTAACAGAAATGTAGACAATAGTGTGTGAGAACAAGAACAGAAAAATATGAATATGCGAAGTCTTAAACTAAAATATGAACCTACACGTATAACATAAACATAAATAAATACATAAAGCTAAAATGTATAAACATACATTCATACTTCCATGCTGATAATAAAAATTCGAAAGTAACTCTATCTGTATGTTACCTTTTCACGCCTAAGCCGCTGCTTTATAATTTTTTTTTTACAATAAAGTCCTAAGTTAACAATTTATTAAGTCCTATCATAAAAAAAACCGATCAAGTGTTACATTGTAATTGAAAAACATGGTCTCCCATACAGTCTAACTACAAATGCCCATAGTTAAACGAAAAAGATCCAACCCACATTACATAGGTGTAATGTGGGTTGGATCCTTTTCGTTTAGCTATGTAGATATTAATTATTTCTACCCATTTTTCAAAATTTTAAGGTCAGTAGTTTTGGAGATAAAAGGGGGAAATGGACAATTTTCGTCTATTTTCTTAAATAACTTTAAAACAGTTTATTTTAAAATTATAAAAAAGTATATTTGAGAGACCCTCACTGTAAACCCTTTCATTTGATATATCGCACGGTACAGTTTGCAAATATATATTTTTAAATTTTCTTATTGGCCCCCCAAAATTGACTCCCATATTCAAAATTCATTAATTTACATTACACGTGCGTGTTTGGGTCACAGAAATACATACGTGTACCAAATTTCAACTTAATTGGTCTATTAGATTCGGAGCAAATTGGCTGTGACAGACGGACAGACAGACAGACACATGAGTGATCCCATAAGGGTTTTCCGTTTTTTTTTATTGAGATATGGAACCCTAAAAATCGTATGAGATTCAGAATACAACGTTAAATTAAATGCAATCAATATTTGTCGTTAATTGTCTCCCTAATTAAGTGACAAAATACATGCCCCAAAAAAATATCAAAGTGCTTCTGTATTCTTTCCAACATGAGAAGGGTCTCCAATCTTCAGATCAAAAAAATAAAAAGATTCTTTGACACCTATGTGCTGATTACATGTTAGTTAATCGTGAACAAATGAATGTTTGTGTAGGAATCGTATCCGTGGACCGTGTGGCTGCGTTATCTGTCGGTAGTTAATTACGAATGAACGAATGAATGCTGAGCGACGCAACACGATGGGTCCAGTTACTACGCCGGCGTGTCAGTGATGGCGATTTATTTTTCTTTAGTATTTTATGAATTTTCGTTGTGTTAATACCGGATTTTGAGGAGAATTATGCATGGTGCCTTAGCGAGATGTAGCAAGTAAGTAATTCAGGACTCTGGATAGACCAGCAAGCTCATCAAAAATATATAGGTAGTATCAGGCCCGTACCATCAAAAATGTTATTCTAAAAGCAACACCATTAGTCAGGAGTCGATTTTACACGTCTGAAATCAGCAGTCTTTTAAACACGTGTCCACAAAACGCATAAATTCCACAGAGCAGATTACATTGCATGCAAGAGACGTAATTGATGTGTTCAATCATCCAAGACGCGTCTCGAGATATGTCGACTGCGCGAGATATGGTGAGTGTCGAGGGACGCATTAATGTCGTTATCTTCACGAGACTAATTAATTAATACGTTGCATACAAATATCTGCAAGTACGGATATTTTTGGGACCGAGAAACGTCGCACAAATAAAAAAGTAATCTTTGAGTTTGACATTATTTTGTGATGTGTATTACAAAATAAATGGGTGTCCCAATTCGAAAAATCCCTAAGTACTTACTACTTACTTATGATAAGTCCAAAACTTTATTTTTTCAATTTATTATAGGTGTTAAAATAACTTTATGGGTTTTGTTTTTTATACTTAAATAAAGAGTTTACTGTTTGCTATAACTTGATGGTATTTTCATTTTTATTCGCCATGAGTGTTCTTTTCAAAAAATAAATTTGGTGCTTTACTCCACAAAAGTGAAATAGTGGACAGGTATTTATCGAATTGGAGCACCTAAATTATAATGGTTTGACCTAATTATTACAATACTAACTACTAAAACAGTTTTATTAGCAACTACAAGTTACCTGTGCGCCCAACCTGTATAATATCGTACAATTTTAGGCATTGTTTACAGGTCAGGTTATTACAAAACTGGGCACGCCACAATTGCGGCGATAAGTCCCCTCTTTGAGGAGTGGTTGGAGAGGCGTCATGGCACCCTCACCTTCCGCCTGACGCAGGTCCTCACCGGACACGGTTGCTTCGGGAGGTTCCTGTTCCGGATAAGGCGGGAGGAAACGCCCGGGTGCTACCACTGTGTGGATCGCCCGGAGGACACGGTGGAGCATACGGTGGAGGTCTGCCCGGCTTGGGCAGAGCACCGCAGCGTCCTCGCGGAGGCGATCGGCGGCGGCGATCTCTCGCGTCCGGCCCTGGTACAGGCCATGGTACGGAGCGAATTGCATGGGAAGCCGTCACCTCCTTCTGCGAAGCTGTAATGGTCGCGAAGGAGGAGGCTGAACGCGTTAGGGAGAGGCAATCTTTGCGCCCTCACGCCCCTAGTCGCCGCAGGAGACGCCCTGGGCGTCGGGAATCGATAGCCGATTCCCGGCCACCGTAGGCGCGGGCTTGCGGATGGCGAGCAACGGGTAGCTCGCCGTCCGGTAAGGACCAGGCCCGGGTCGACGGCGCGTTGTGTTCCACGCGCGCCTCAAAGAGATGTCAGCACTAGCTGAAGGGGTCCGCTAGGGCCGATGCCCGCCAGGGTTGCGGGTTGTTCGAAAGAGTTACCGTGGCCCTGGCACAGGCAACTGAAGGAACACGGGTGGGTTTTAGTCAGTAGAAGTCTGACACGCCCTCCCGCTCCACCCAGAGCGGGAGAAGTTATTTGATGATTTCCCATCCATAAAAGTCGTGTTTGTGGGCATCACTAACCCGAAGGCGTAAATGAACGGGTCAAGTTACAGCAAGTTGGGGTGCCACTCATAGAGAGGAGTATTAAAATGAGAGGATTTTAATATTATCAGGAAATGATGAAGAAAAATTACTTAATTTCTTCCTTTTCTTGTTTTGAAAGTGAAACCGAAAAGATTTTACAAGCGACATTTTTCCATGCACAATGCAAAATGTTTTTCTAAAATTCAATAATTCTACGAGTCAATTTTCTAAATGTCAAAAATAATTTTAACGTAAAGTTTTAGCGATTTCTCAACCTTCTAATGAGTCTGACATTAAAATTACTCTCCACCAAGACTCGAAATTAAATAAATATTCAACAAATAACAGTCACAAATCACACCGACACTTCTTCACCGCTACAGATTAATTAGCAGAAGATTAAACGCGCGCTACAATAAAACGGCGTCGTGTCAGATGTCACGGGACTCTCGGAACTAATTAGACATCTGCCCGTCTGTCTGACTGTTTGTTATATATCGCTTTTAGTATATTATTAGATGGTGTTGTGTTTTGGCTAAACGTATTGGACAGTTTTGGATGTCTTATTTCTATTAGTGTAATAAATTAATTAAATGTTTGGTCGAACGTCAATATACATTTTATAATAAAATTAAAGATGTCAGTGAAGATTTCGTTAAAATTACAAAACATTTTGTGCTAGACATAGAAAGAGAATGGATGAAAATTTGAAAGACAAAGTCGCAGAATCCGACTTAGGCGCTACGTTGGTAACTTTAACCAGTAAGATGAACTGGACTTTAATAAGACGGGTGACCGGGAACGGGTCGTCAACGAGAAACGAGATTATTCGGCCATAGTAAATGTATTGTCGCTACTTCGGAGCTGTCATCTGTTTTCTCGTTGACGTCCAGTTCCCAGTGCGGTGGGTAACAGGGTAAGTGTTTGCTACAGAGTAAGAAGAAGAAAATCGTCAAGAAAGAGCGTCGAAAGAACTGTACTCTGTTACTCGACGTTCTTTACTGCCAACTTCACAACACAAATAAAACACACCACAAAAGCCACTGAAGCTTGTATGCAACGCGCGAGAAAACTCCAGTTAGCATAAACAAGCTGTTACACTAACTATATGGTGTCACTGGTCTATCATAATCATAATTTAAAATTATAGTCCATTATTTTGAAGTATCTATCCAACCAGTACTTCGGTGTGTATCCTGCACGCTGACTGTCACGCCACTCTGCTAGGCGACGACAATAACGTCATTTAGATCATTGTTTATGCGATCAACACTTGACCCTACATTATAGCGTGTTTTTGCTTGTCATAGTTCTCCACTCGTAAAACAACAGTATAAGGTTTATTTTTGGGTGGCATTCGATGGAAGATTCAGGTCAAATGTGAAGGACTATTGATTATATGGGGCATGACTTTAATTTCCAATTATCGTGACATGCTTCCTTTATTTAAATGTTGCGGCTTTGCATATTGACACATGAGTTTCATGAAAATAGTCAGTTAGCAATATTGGCTTGTTACCGTGTGTGGATGTAAACGTAAGTTCACACTATATCACAAGACTGGTACTGTTCTGCAAAACACAAATCTTCAAGGTTAGTAGTAAATCGTAAAGGTACCTACACAAAATTTGGTTGAAAATGCCGATGTGTTTGATTTTAGTTCAATCCCGTGTCCGCCAATATGAAAGTTATTTCGCAGTTTTAATTTAATAAAAAAAGAGATACACCAATAAGTTAATAGTTATTTACAATGCATGTGCTCGAAAAGAGCGTTCTCCAAGCATCCAAACTGTGCGGAAAGTGCCAATTTTTCGCGCTAGTGCTTTTTACTTTTCAGTTTTTTTTTAACTCCATCGTCAGCTCAACGCAAAGAGTTTTATTACTATAAAAGGTACAGACGCCAGCAGGTCAACCTACCCGAAACTGTCAGATTTTCCCAATCAACCTTGAACCTAACGCTTTAGCAATAAAGTCGAAAATCTATTAAAGAAATCTGACAGATTGTAGTAGCTTGATGTGCTGGCGTCTGTACAATAAAAGTAATACTTCATTAAACGCGTTATTAATTAATATAGATTTTGATCAATAAATTGATTTTATATACATTAAATATGTTTGGCTGAACGTATATTTTGCTCGTGCCTCTTTGCGACACATGGCAGCTATTTGCACATGCGCAGTATGCTGAGCGCGCATGTATTTAAAATAAGCCCGCCATTTTACTAATTTCTTGCTTCGTTTGGAGTCGATTTGTGTAAATCTGCTAAAAATGTCGAGTTCAAGTGACGAATCAATTAATTTAACCCTGGAAAATGTTATTCAAGAACCACAAAATGCCAACAACAGCCTCAATTTTTTTTGCGTGGAGAAATGCTCATGCTTACTGCACTACCACGGAGAGATAGTGCAGTTATGTGGGACTCCAACCCACTAAAACTCCACGGTGTCCTCCTCTGCCACTTGTGACGGGAATACGGGCACGCGTTAGCTCTCACCGCGAACCCGCCGCGACTGTCCGACACCGGACCCTCCTCTGGGGAGCATCCCCCATCACCGGTGCACAAGAACACATTGCGCACCGTGACCACCCCATGGACCAAACGGGCACACGGGCGCTAGACGACCCCGGGTTTAGGCACCCTTGGTCCCCCTGCGACCAGTCAGGTCAGTGGCCCGGCCGCCTACCACTTTTTGGCCGCAGAGGATAGTGAGAGCGTCCAACGAAATACCGATACTCCTCCTTTTTTTTTTTTTTTTTTTTTTGTGGATG
This sequence comes from Dicycla oo, assembly GCA_948252095.1. Classification (NCBI taxonomy): domain Eukaryota; kingdom Metazoa; phylum Arthropoda; class Insecta; order Lepidoptera; family Noctuidae; genus Dicycla; species Dicycla oo. Next base: position 30,937,150 of record OX411720.1, on the reverse strand, counting down.
GGAAATCATCAAATAACTTCTCCCGCTCTGGGTGGAGCGGGAGGGCGTGTCAGACTTCTACTGACTAAAACCCACCCGTGTTCCTTCAGTTGCCTGTGCCAGGGCCACGGTAACTCTTTCGAACAACCCGCAACCCTAGCGGGCATCGGCCCTAGCGGACCCCTTCAGCTAGTGCTGACATCCCTTTGAGGCGCGCGTGGAACACAACGCGCCGTCGACCCGGGCCTGGTCCTCACCGGACGGCGAGCTACCCACTACTCACCGTCCGCAAGCCCGCGCCTACGGTGGCCGGGAATCGGCTATCAATTCCCGCCGCCCAGGGCGTCTCCTGCGGCGACTGAGGGCGTGAGGCTGCCTCTCCCTCACGCGTTCCGCCTCCTCCTTCGCGAGCATTACCGCTTCGCAGAAGGAGGTGACGGCCTCCCATGCACTCTCGCTCCGCACCATGGCCTGGACCAGCCTCGGACGCGAGAGATCGCCGCCGCCGATCGCCTCCGTGAGAACACGGCGGTGCTCTGCCCAAGCCGGGCAGACCTCCACTGTATGCTCCACCGTGTCCTCTGGGCGATCCACACAATGGTGACACCCGGGCGTTTCCTCCCGCCTTATGCGAAACAGGAACCTCCCGAAACAACCGTGTCCGGTGAGGACCTGCGTCAGGCGGAAGGTGAGGACGCCGTGGCGCCTCTCTAACCACTCCTCAAAGAGGGGACTTATCGCCGCAATTGTGGCGTGCCCAGCGCTGGGCTGCGACAGTCGCACTCTCCATGTCGCCATGAGATCCCGCCGGAGCTCTGTCCGCTGTACCGTGATTTCTCGCGGCAGCGGAGTTACGCCCCGGCGTTTCGCCTCCTCGCGCCACTCCCACACGTGCGCGAGGACTTTCGCCTCCAGATCCCACGGCGGCAATCCGGCAAGGAGGCTCGCCGCCTCACCGGAGACCGTGCGGTAACCCCGGACTAGCCGAATGGCCATGACCCTCTGGGACGCGTTCAACCGGCGGACTGGCCGCAGCCTCAGGGAACGCGCCCACACCGGTGCCCCGTAAAGGGCCATGGACCGCACGACCCCCGCGTATAGCCTCCGGCAGGAGGCGTTTGGACCACCTAGATTGGGCAGGAGCCGCTTCAAGGCAGCCCCAGCACCGATACTCCTCCTGCCCTGCGGCCCCACCGCGTCCGCCACAGACGGTGGCAACCCCGTCAAGGCCGCGCAAGGTAGGGAGAGTGGCGCACCGTCATACCGGCACTCCTCTCCCGCCGCGGCCTCCAACCCTCAGCCGCGATGCCTCCCATACGACATCGCGGCCTGCCTCAGTTGCTATGTCACCCAAGCGGCACCGCATTCTACCTGTTGGCCGCTACTTTGTTAACTTCCTGGGAAAAGCCCTAACGAGCGGCCCCTCCTCGGGTTCCTTCGCTTCAACCCACCGGGGGGGAACAACAGCCTCTTACCGGTGAAATCAAAACAAAAATACTTTTTCAATATATTTTTTTTTTATTACCTCGCACAATGCATAGTAAAACGTTGTATGATACACGTGCATAAGATGATTTCCGACTCGTGTGAGATTTATACACTCGTTGGTAATCACCTACTTTCCGCACTTGTAGCATAAAATATGTTCACATATTTCTTTACTTGATAAAATTTCCTTTTTTATAGTTACAAAAATTTGTGGCTCAAAACATTGAGCATTTCGAGACAGAAAGTTTTTTCGTCTCCTTTTTGCGACTTTTTTTCAACATGCTAGATCGTTCCTATAAGATATCTTTGTACGAGTCTTTTTTATACACTTTACAATACTCTGTTTTTTTTGGGCTTGTAATATGTAGCAATAGTTTTCACTGTTTTACGAAAAAGTGGACGTTTTACGGTGTTCCGGTTATGAGTGTAGTAAAAATGCGAAACTAGGGTATAGTCTCCGTTTCAAATTATACTGGTGGCAGACAGTATTCTTCGTTAAATCAGAAAATTGGCTAGAAGAAGCTACAAAGTGGTTTACCTATAATCGTTTTAAAGTTCAAGAATTGGTATTTCGCAAAGAATACTCCACCAATATTGGCAGCGGCCAAGAGCCTATGTCAGAAGATAACGTTTATTATTGAAAAAGTAACCAAGTACCCTAATAGCAAGTCGATCAAAATGACGTCACTCTATCATCATTTTCAAAATTGAGCCGGTAGTATTACGAACAGCCGGTTTTTTTTTTTTTTTTTGTGGATGGGAAATCATCAAATAACTTCTCCCGCTCTGGGTGGAGCGGAAGGGCGTGTCAGACTTTTACTGACTAAAACCCACCCGTGTTCCTTCAGTTGCCTATGCCAGGGCCACGGTATCTTTTTCAAACAACCCGCGACCCCAGCGGCATTGGCCCTATTGGACCCCATCTTTTGCTGACATCTCTTTGAGGCGCGCGTGGAACACAACGCGCCGTCGACCCGGGCCTAGTCCTCACCGGACGGCGAGCTACCCACTACTCACCGTCCGCAAGCCCGCGCCTACGGTGGCCGGGAATCGGCTATCAATTCCCGCCGCCCAGGGCGTCTCCTGCGGCGACTGAGGGCGTGAGGCTGCCTCTCTCTCACGCGTTCCGCCTCCTCCTTCGCGAGCATTACCGCTTCGCAGAAGGAGGTGACGGCCTCCCATGCACTCTCGCTCCGCACCATGGCCTGGACCAGGCTCGGACGCGAGAGATCGCCGCCGCCGATCGCCTCCGTGAGAACACGGCGGTGCTCTGCCCAAGCCGGGCAGACCTCCACTGTATGCTCCACCGTGTCCTCTGGGCGATCCACACAATGGTGACACCCGGGCGTTTCCTCCCGCCTTATGCGAAATAGGAACCTCCCGAAACAACCGTGTCCGGTGAGGACCTGCGTCAGGCGGAAGGTGAGGACGCCGTGGCGCCTCTCTAACCACTCCTCAAAGAGGGGACTTATCGCCGCAATTGTGGCGTGCCCAGATTACGAACAGCCGGTGCTACCACCAGTCTGCCGATATTGAGGGACATTCATATTTACTTAACTTTTTGTGGGACACTCGATCTCACTAGTTCTTACAAATATTTGTACAAAGCTTATTTTGTGATTTTTCATACAATATTTCCTAGTTGAAAATCGCAACAACGATTGATCCTTCAACTAACAAATGTTTTCTTTGAACTACTACACGTTCCGATATAATAGGCTCTACTAAGATTTGACATTTTCTCTGTACTCATAATAAATTATAAACAGAACAGCTTGAAAATAATCAAGGCTGCAATCTAGTCAATAAGATACTTATGTCATCATAATAATCAGGACGCACCTTTAGCGAACGCGTCATTTGTAATGGCATATATAATATTTAATAGGATAGGAAATAGGAGCCCCGCGTAGCGTTCTGTGTAATGGCATATATTTAATAGGATAGGAAATAGGAGCCCCGCGTAGCGTTCTGTGTAAAGGGTTTGAAGTAACCTACCGAAACCTAACCTCGGGGTGCCCTTCGCTCGCTCTTGCATCATAAGTCGACAGAAATATTTTCGCTGCCAAGTTATTTTTTTAGTAGCAAATAGTTAGTAGCCCTTTAAGTTGTACCTGGAAAATAACTTTGAAAACCCTTTGTAATTTCAAACTGCTTCGCTTGCCCAGCCGGCTTGATTTTTTTATTTCGGGAGGTTTGGATGACCGAAAAGTTGAGCAGCCTAAACAGATACCAACATAAACAGATATAAACAAATCTTCTGCCCTAAACTTCAATCCAAATTAAATTCCCAATCAATTAGTTGATGTGCAATCAATCGCGGTTGCTAATTATCGGCACGACATGTGCGGCAGCGGCAGCGTGCGGCACGGCGGCGGTGCGGCACTAACGAGCCGAGCCGCTAAAGCAATCAGCAATCAACGAGCTGCGTACCTACACTGTACGCTACTAGGGTTGAACGGAGTTTTGGTGGTAGACGGAGCAATGTACGCGATTTATTAGGGAGGTCTAAGGCTGCGTTTCCACTAGGGATGTGCGAGGATGCGTAGCGCGAGATGTGTTAGTTTGTGTAGTGTTAGATCGCTTCATTTACCTAGTCTCGCTCAGCGCAGCTACTGTGGAAAAGGCTTAGCGGAGCGAGGTTTTTAGTACGTACAAAACAAGCGAGGGGTGGGTGTGAGGGATGTGTGCGGGAGATGTGTGCGAGGCATGTGTGCGAGAGATGTGTAGGGATATGTGTGCTAGAGATGGACGCGAGCGAGATACTGCTAGCAGTTACTAGACAGTGTTTGTTAGAGGTAGATGTGTATTGTACGGAACAATCAATCGCTTTACTGAGACGCAAGCAGCAGGCAGCGGCGCGCGCGCTCCACTCCCACCACACCTCACCCCGCTCGCTTGCATCTGAAAAGAGCCCGCTACACGCCCGCGCAATGTTTCACAGCTTAGTTACGCATCCTCGCACCGCTCAGCTACCTCGGATATCTGGTGGAAACGCAGCTTACAGAAGTAATAGTAAAGATGGCTTCTACCATGTACCTAAGCACACTGAAGGGTATGGTAGGGTTTGATAAAGTCAGCTTAAGTGGTTGATCTGATTCAATATCTATTTACAGGATCACGGTCACTAACGAGCGACCATTTAAACTATTTGCACTTCTTATTACTTATTTATAATATTACTTTTTGCAGTATACTATAAAATTGCTCAAGAAATAAGATAATGAATAATCTTATAGGAGGGATTTCAACAGTCTTCACACGGTTGGTGCCTGAGGAGGAGCGGCGCCGCCGAGTCCGCCCCAGGAAGAGGTGGCGAGACACCTAGACGCGGATCGAGGTGGCCCTGGAAAAGGATGCCTGGAAGGATTTGGTTTTTGCTCAGCAGTTGAGACGAACATAAAAAATAGGGTTTTAATGTTTTCCACTCTTGCTTCTCACGATTTGGCTCAGACAGCAATAGTTAGTCACTTTCTCTGTTACTGTAAAAATGTTATTATTAGTTATTAGTCTGTTTTTTTTTTAATATATTTTGTTTTAAGTACTTAATTCTAATGATTTGACAGAACAGAAACTTTATTAAAACCGAATAAATATAAATATATTTGTTCGGTTTTAATAAAATTTCTGTTTAATTTTGGAATTAAATATTATTTGCATGCCCATGAGACGGTAGAATATGGAGGACTATATATTTTAAGAAAACATCTGTGTAACAATTACCCATGTTTGCAAAAATAAAATGATTTGATTTGTACTTAAATTAAGTAACTAATACTTCCATTGTATTTTAACCATCTATTTCCTTCAACACACCTCCCGTGGCACCCCTGACGCCCCACATTGGTTCAAGGGCGGAAAAAAGTCCTTTGTTTCAACCTTGTTTAAAATGTCTACAATTTGGTACACACATACTAGAATGAGTAGAAACAAGTCCTAAAATTAATACGGATAAATAATTATACAGTATTTAATTATATGATGCCAAAGTAGGGTGATCGAGAATTTACAAATTTCGTGCAAAAAATATTGTTATTTCAAGTATGAATAGAACCAAAATACTATAATTATCAACTTTCATTTTTAGTTTAGTCATAAGTTTATTGTGTGTATTAATAAAATAGTAAACATAATGTTATAATATAATGAATAATTACTTGCTATTACATTTTTAGTGAAGAAGGTCATTTGGAACCTTTTGTTTTCAATCATGAGATCATAACTAATCTCCGTTATCGACCGATACGTAATAATATACTTTCGGAGATTAATTAGACCCTATAGATTAAGAATACATTAGTTTTGGCTGCGATAACCTGCGATCTTGGAAATACCAGGTACTTAACTAATGACGCTCTGTAATTAAGAAAAAGTGCATTATATTAATAAGTGTTTCTAATGAGGGTAATTAACATTTTATCATATCGTGTAAGTATAAATAGCATTGAATGGTAGTTTTAACTTCACTTACAATTATTTTCTCTTACGATAACAGTGTTATTATAGTGATGGATAGCTTTACTATTGTCTATGCCGATTTAGTGGAAATCATAATATCAAGTAATCGTGAGATACATAAATGCCTCGAAAATTTAAAACTTATGTATCCACAGCTTACAGAAAGTGTTTGGAATCAAGTTTATGAAAAGTTAAGCCGTAATTTTCTACCCGTATTTACAAAAAAGTGGCAAACTGCAGCGAGAAATAAAAATGCTTTTATGGCAAAAAATGAACAGTGGCTGAAAAATATTTTTACCGTTGAGACATCTTCGGTGCAGACTGATGTGGTGAATTGTGACAGTAATGTTCCAGGGCCATCAAAACGCTCTCATAGAGGACGACCAGAAAAATCATTTGATGAATGTTGCGATCGAACAAAGCGATATAAAGTTAAAAGATTGTGTGAAAGCGTTCCTGAAGAAATGATTAAGAAAGCTGCCTCTAAGGTACTCGTACAAGAAGAATCATCGGATACTATCAAGTTTACTCCAGAAAAAGCGTTGGCATTATTACTTGATGCATCACTTTCGAAACATCAATATCAAGTACTGAGAAATGCAGCAAAAAGTATTGGTTGTGATATTTTTCCCGATTATCATAAAGTACTTGAAGTAAAAAGGCAATGCTACCCCACGGATATTGATGTAACGGAAAGCTACGCTTGTGTAAGTTTGCAGTCATTACTGGATCACACAACCAGAAGATTATTTGAAGTAATGTCTGAAGACGACCTTACACAGATTAGTGTAAATTCAACGTTTTTACACAAGTGGGGATGTGACGGATCATCAGGTCATGCTGAGTACAAACAGTCATTTATCGACGAAAATGTGTCAGATTCATATATGTTTTTGACATCATTAGTTCCACTGCGTCTGTATGAAAAGGAAAATAAATCTGTTGTGTATTGGACAAATGCAACTCCTTCTTCTACAAGGTGTTGTCGCCCGGTACAATTCCAATTTTAAAAAGAAACTACAGAATCTACGAAAAATGAAATTGCTAGAATGGAGTCTGAAATAGCAAACTTAAATGAAACTGTTATTAGTTTAAAGGAAAAGACTTACAAAGTCTACCATAAACTTGTGTTCACAATGATAGATGGCAAAATAGCGCAGACAGTTACGGACACATCATCATGTGCAGTGTGTTTTATATGCAAGTCAAAGCCATCAGAAATGAATAACCTTGACCAAGTGCGAAATAAAACTGTGAATACGGAGGCTCTCAAGGTCGGTTTATCCCCGCTTCACGCACGGATTAAATTTATGGAATGCATATTACATATTGCGTACAATATGTCATTTACCAGTTGGAGAACGAACGCAACTACCAAACAACAAAAAGATGAAGAGAAGAAAAGAATCCAAAGTGAGCTGTTTCAACGTTTAGGTCTAAAAGTGGATTTTGTAAAGCAAGGAATGGGAACATCTAACGATGGAAATACGTCTAGAAGATTTTTCAATAATGCAGACATTGTAGCTGAAGTCACAAGAGTCGATAAAGAACTTATTCATCGGTTTGGTATAATATTGCAAACAATTAATTCTAGTGCATTAGTTGATTCGGATAAGTTTGGTAGTTATTGTTACGAAACTGCTGAACTATACGTAAGCATGTACAGCTGGTATAATATGCCAAATACTGTGCATAAAATCTTGCTGCATGGCAAAGAAATAATAAGTGTTGCTGCCTTACCTATTGGGATGTTATCTGAGGAAGCTCAAGAAGCGCGAAATAAAGATTACCGCAATTATAGGTTAGGTCATTCAAGAAAATGTTCTCGTCTATCATGTAATGAAGATGTTATGAATATGCTCTTAGCTACCTCAGATCCCCTTATCAACAGTTTACGTGCAGTACCGAATAAAAAATACTATCCTCTTCACGATGATGCCAAAGCTTTATTAGTGGATAGCACCCATCTCTAAATCAATGTCTTCTCTATTTAATATTTAGTTTATTAATATTTATTTATTTAAAAATGCTGATTTAATTATATGAAATTCATGTGAAAAAATTTGATGAATATTTTCATGTTAATAAAAAAAAAATACGTGTTATATCTTTCTCTTTGTAAACTGGTACATCCATTATATCATTTTAATAAAGTATTATGAAGAAACACAACGTCTTTTCATTTAAAAATAATATTTTCCGCATGCCCGTACTACCTGCACCACTGTGCGCCCCTGCACTCGAGCGCATGTTATCTCGACGCTCGTATTCAAATGTTTGCGCTGTAGCCGCTGGCTCTGCTGCGCTGACTCGCTGACCTGGCATGCACTGTTTTACTTCAGCCTAGATCAGTCCTACTGATTGACTGGTCATATTATGTGGCGCCTGGGCTGACTGCTACATAGGAAGTACGATTGGCTGGTTTAAACTCTGGGTCTCATTATACATATTTTGTGCACTATCTTTCGTGCTGCACGACTTTTTGTTGTTGTTTTATTCGTTAAGTAAATCTTTCGCCTTCATCGTCTTTGGTCCTTTATAGCCTACCTGTATTTTCGTAGTAATTGAGCTCTACTAAAATGTGTCCTTAATCGCTTTTAATTCTAGTTTTTACTGTCCTGTATTAGCCAAAGATAAAAAAGCACAGATTAATAACACGATCGACTATACAATGCTTGACCTGAAGTACCTAGTTCTGTTAACGTGGGAGGTGAGCACGTGACCAACCAACACACATTATATACTTAAACCTGGTCCACAAAGACAAGCTACACTAACATCAGCCGTACCATGAAATTCATCATAATATTTGACTTGATCTCGAAACAGTCAACATTAACCGTGGGTAGTGTCCGTCTATTTTTCAAGTGGTTACCCTCAAGTATCAGGATGTGTCTACTTCATGGTCGACTGGCCATACATGGTTAGTATGGAGGTATCAAGATTTTACTACGACACAGTTGGTAGTAGTAGAAAGGTGCAAGTATCAAGATTGGCATACGTCATGGCTGGTCGAGGAGTGTTTGCAACTTCCAAGCATGTCTGCGTGACGGTATAAGTACACAGGTCAGTGTGCAAGTATCAAAACTTGTAGCGCGGGGTTAGAGGCTATCAGGTGTAAGCTACTCATCTGTTCAAATACAATATGTACATTGTAAAGTTCACATTCAATAGTGTCAGGGCACTGGGTACACATGGTTATTTGTACCCTCGTCAGTTACTTTGGTAGAAGTGGAAAGTATGTAACGAAAGTATTCAAAATTATGTTCGGTTTGGCTTCTCGTGTTGCGAGTGGCGAGCTTTTCAGAGTTATTCACAGTGACGTCATTACATAATTATGTTGTATACATTACATAGGAATACCCACAGTTTCAACACTTATTGAAAACACTCGCGTGCTCTTACCCCCAAGCCTTTAAGAGAATCAGCAAATTTTCTGCAGGTGAGAATGTATAAAGGTGCTAAAGGTCAAACATTTTGTGCATGAACATGTCGGTTTGTCCCCAGTCTGGGTGTAATTCTATAAGTAGGTACGTATTAACAAAAAAAAAAGTAGTGTATGTAGTGTATCAGTTATCTGGTTTCCATAGTACAAGCTCTGCTTAGTTTGGGATCAGATGACCGTGTGTGAATAATGTCCCAGGATATTATTACCTTTATTTAATTGTTGAAACATATATACTATAATTATATTTTTAAATATTAGAATAAAAACATATAAAAATATAAAACAATAGTAGCCCGCCGGTATCGGGAACAGAGTCCAAGCTACCGGCTGGTCAGGGCTTATTATTATTTGAACTTCAAATACGTACCTACCACCATCTGCAAACAGGTAAGTATTACCTACTGTAAACTAGACGCAGTTGACAAACCATTCGTTGACTATTCGACATTGTATATTTCACCCTCTAATCATTTCGATTCGTCACGCCACAATTTAAAAAGCTCACATCATGGCGTGTTACGTTACACGATGCTGGTAGATGGCCGGTATTGGTCAATAATTGTCGACAAATATTTGTCCGCGCTCGTCACTTGTTTGTACTAGTGCACCGAGTAGCTGCTACTGTTTGACTTTGTTCTTATTACACTGCGGTGGAATTAGCGTGCTGGTGGTAGATTATGTGTAGTCATTTGTAGGATGTTGGGTGGCCAAGGATGAGTTGACATCCCGTCTATTTCCAAAGAATCCTAACACATGGTAGTTTTGATAAACAACACCTGCAACCCATGTGCTAGGTCTCGGGTTAAAATTATACTTTTAAACATATATGGATCTTCTAAAAACTCTTTCTAAAAATTTGTAAGACGTTCTGAATCAACATAGATTTTAAACCAAACGCTATTAAATATTTGTCACTTCAGTATCGCAGCTCACGGCATGGAAACGAAGAAAACATACGCCTTGAGTTAAACAACACTTGGAAAACTTTCAACGACATTTGATTGCACGACAAACATAGTATTGGTCTCACTCAGTAACAAGAGTGTCTTGAGTTTTATACTTATTTCCAAACTACAACTGTGTTTGAATACTCAAGTAGTTCAAGTACCTGCTGAGAATCAGACCCATATACAAAGCATCATTTAATAATAATGAAATTATTGTTACAAAACTTTTCATCTTTCTTTGACTGAGCAGCAGACTTACCATTTCAACAGTTCCTAACTAGACAATGACATCAGCCAAACAAACAATCCAGTGTACTTTGCACCGCGTGGTAGGGTCCCACAATTACCCAATAAGAGCGTGTCACCGGCAGGAGTGATGGATGAGGATCGATCGCGACGCCTGCGCCGCTCCGCACCGCTGCGGATGTACGCGTCGCCGCCAACCGAACTGTGATGAACTGCCTGCGCCTCATAGGGACATGTGCTGGTAATCAGTATGATAGAAACAATGAAAGGTTTATTGAAAAATACTAAGAACCTGGAGTGTTTATGGACAGCTATCTCATTATCATGTTGCGCGTTTCTGGTAACAACAAATAAAGGCTAGCTAATCTTCGTTAAAACCACGCATATAAGAACAAAACCTAAAAGAAAGAGTCAAGTCAAGACGTTTTAGGTTTTGTTTTGTTTGGTGTTTGAAGAACCTAGCTTACGTGCGACTATCATTCTCATTTACCTTCGTGATCCGTTTAGTTCGAAATAATACTAATATTTCTGTGAATAGTTTTGTGATGACAAGACCATCTTCTCATCACAAAACTAGAGATTTCCAGGTGCTCCATCAACCCCTACCTAGTAGCTAAGGAACCGATTCCACAGGTAGAAATCTAAAAGTGAAGATCCTCATCAAATCTTCACATTTTTTTTTTATGAGACCAACTTAAATTTAGTAAAACTTACTACCTTTCAAATAAAAAAGAACTATCGAAATCGGATCTCTTAAGGCGGAGATATCCAGTACCCCATTTTTGCCCCTTTTTGTAGGAAGTACCCCTCCAATCAAAAATCCCCGACGAAAAAAACCTATTAAGTCGTTAAATCTGTATACTTACCAAGTTTCATCTAGATCGGTTGTAAAATACGATCTGTACAGGAGTATGAACAAACTGACAGAGGAAAGCAAATTTTGCCAGACTTGAAGCAGAGACGCTTCGTTAGCTTTCCTTGCTCGGTCAATGAACAATATACCTATTTGGGCATCAATTTTTTGTGATATGTTAGTGAGTGATTATTTAGTGATGGCACATATGGCACTGAAACGTCAAAAATGCCACGTGGGTGACATCAAGGCGGGTCCCGTGATTGTGTGTGGAAATATCAATTCCATCAGTTATCCAAATCTAGAAACAAACCACATAACGCCAAAACGATATAAGTTAACCAATCCAGCAAGAGAGCACTAAACCTAAAGTTTATGAGTACAAAGCACACATAACTCACGCATTAGAATCACAACACACATACCATTTCAGTTCATTTTCTTCCACAAGTTCAGGAGTCGATAAACCTGTCAAATATAACTGGCCAGTTGCTTGATTAAACAACGAACACCATGACAAATCAAAACCAACTCCAAGTTCCAACAGATTTGGTTGTTTTTCAGTTGGACGATGTGTGGCGGTTATGTCGTTGTGATCTTGTGGTGCTGGAGTCGAAGGTGTGGAAATAACAAGCGAGCCAATGTTGTATATAAACTGTGGACTCAATCAAAACGTTGGCTTCTGGATCGGGGTGGTGGTCATAGACCAATGCAATCGAGAGACGGGGGTTTTGAATATCTTGTCTACTATCAAAAGGTCTTGGCATTCCTTTTCTTTCTTTTGTAACAATATGGTACTGCCATATATTCGGATGGCTTCTATGGTGAGATAAACCTTGGAAATACTGCATCTCCGAAATAAAAGGCCTTCATCCAATGTTTCGGACAAATTCCTCATTTCTGTACTATGGTACTGCTGAAGTGGGGCAGGAAACGATTTTATGTCCATGTAAATTACCTTTCGGATATTTTGCAATGATTCGCTTTATTGAATTTAAGTAACTCCCGCAATATTTTCGCCCGTTCTGCACATTATGTGGTCTACAGTGAAATAGATGTCCGATATGGGAGCGATCTATTTGTGGCGAGCGGACGCGGACGGCGCGCCATACATGTGTTTACACGTGGCTTCGATCCCAGCCCTGCGCCAGTTATAGCGATTGTATAGCTTCACTTCAGGAATGTTAGAGTCCGTGGTATTTGTATTATTCGACTCAGGAAATTGCAAAGTCATCGGGTCTAGGTTTAGTTCGCAGTTTTATCCAGATCCTTAACTTTCTCGGAATATACCAGAGAAATCGACTTTAGTAAATATGCATCAAAAATGTATTCTCTTATGGCAGATTTCGAAGCATCCCTGACAATTATAGTGTAAATGAAGCCAAACAAAATATCTGCTACATAAATCTTTTAATCTAACGCCTATCCGCGTTATTCCTCTCAGCCGTCTGAAATACCAAGATAGCAATCACTAATCAACAATCTCTACACCTCAGATAAGAGCGAGCCTAACAACCTGGTCTCGACATGGAACACCTAACTGTTGTTCGAGTACATTACGTATTGACTAGTAGGTACACATAACTCTGGAGTAAAGCCGCTGATCCCCAACAGATACAGAATAAACAATTAACTGAACTTCCAATATTAAAATGTAAATACAATTTGATATTTTCGCAAGAATTTACGCGCAATAAGATACAAACATAAACATATTTAGCAATAACGTTAAAACGCGAATAGTTGCGCGCACGCATCCGTTGGACGCCACTACTCTAAATATATTCCTACCCTCTCGCCGCGGCTTCCGTTCTCTAAGAATAACAAACAAACATATTAAAATAGACTCTATCACATTTAACATTAGGCATATAATAAATTGGTAGGTAGTGCTTTCTAAATTGATTCCAGAGTCAAAACATTAAAATTAAGAAAAAAATGCAGGAATATTTAAATATCATTTGGAAAATTATGTTACTGTTACCTTTTGTTAACATCAAATGATTTTCAACTTTATCGTCACCCATCATAGTTGAAAATTGAGTAAGTTGGTGTGTTGTTTGTTTTGAGGTGCGGTAACGGGTATTGATGAATCGTATATGTTTGTATGCAGAGACATGCGCGCGCGCCGGGCTGTCAGGATGATGGCTAACGTAAATATGATGAATACGTTCCACTAGCTCAGGATAACGTGTGGCTTTACTGTATGTTGGAGTTCAGAACATAAAGATGGTATGGTTCTTGTTTGTAAAGTTGGTTATACGCAATGGAAGCTTGGGCAGACTTCATTCTAGATTAGGATTTTATTTTCTAAAAAGCGGTATCGTATAAAATAACTTGTCTTGGATCTGCATCTGCATGTTCAGTTCTCTGACCAGACATAGATTAATTAGAGATTACAGTCGCCTTTACTGTTCTATGGCATACCGAAGCACTCGTATTCACATCAAAATCTACGCCATCTCTACTTCTCTCTATGGAAGGCAACCAACTTATGGATAAATCCCTAGGCGTGCTGCAGTAGCCATTTCCTCCATCATATATTGAATATAATAATACCTATATAATATAATAATATCCCGGGACATTTCACGCACGGTCATCTGATCCCAAACTAAGCAGAGCTTGTACTATGCAAACCAGATAACTGATATACTACATGTGGAATCACATGTGGAAGCAATAAATACCTATAATAAATACCAAGTATATCGAGCATTGAGTATATTATGGGTGATCACTGATCGACCTGTTTGTCAACCTATCGTATTTAATTCAAAATTAAATTACACTTTATTCAGTTACCAATCACATTACAAATAAGGACGTCTCCACAGCGAGCCGGTGTCCAAATTACGACAATTCTTCTGACAGTAAGCAAGTGTTAAATGATGGATCGCGCGCCGCCTGCGTAATGACTGCCTAACTAGACGTGATTGATGGCAATTGAGGCAGACTGCGAAGGGTTTCTGATTGTTTTTAATATTGTAGTTCGGTGGGAAGTGTGCTCTCACAACCTTTGATTGTGATTGTTTCTGCTGAGCATGGCGCAATGACCGCTACAAAGGGCAAAGAGGAAATTGTTCGGAGAAAACGTCAGTACGCTTGACAGACGGTGACGTCACCACGCTTGACAGGCGGTGACGTCACTACGCTTGACATACCGTGAGCGTAGTTTGTTGTTTTAGAAAATCAGAGTCATCCTCTTGATATCATGTCTTGGACGCCTGACCTACATTCGGCCTGATTTGCACTTTCGGCCGAAAACCGAAAATACGAAAACGACAGTATTTTTTTTGTTTGTCAATGGGTTTTCCTTTGGTAAAAGTGAAAAAATATAATAGGGTCAGTGTCCCATCATTATATGTAGGTAACCGATTCAACTAAAATAACATGAAACTTTTTTTTATTAGTGGTAAAAATATTATATCTAGGTAACGCCGACTACGTCGTGAACCAAGCACCCGGAATATTATGAAAAGAAAAACTGAAAATGGCCTGCCTATTGACCTAGTAATAACAAGCATTGTTTCTATAGTCCTGGTTTCCAAGTCTACAGAACAAAGGTAAGATTTTCAATGAATTTATTGTAAACATTTTTTTATGAATGAGGCTGATTAGTGAAACAAGAAAATGGGATTTCATCAAGATGCTCTGTCTTAAGTGATTACCTTAGCAGCATCCGGATGCGTTATTTTAGGATAACAGAACGTGATAACTTAACTTATGAGTATCACAAATGTGAACATATTATTCACGTGCACGTATTCATGATCACCATGAGTTGAGTAAGCTTTCATCATTTGTGGAAAGTTTGAAGAACAAACAATTAGTGCGCCGCCGCCGGACGGTTGCTCGAGTGGTCGGTTACGTATGCGCTTGAGCTGCTTGCTTTTGAGCGTGATTTGGATTTGAAATTAAACTTGGAAAGAGAAAGAAGTTCTTGCTTCAGGGAATTCGGTGTTACAGGGTATAGACGTAAGGGAAAATGCCGCAATGTAATATCACTTCGAGATGTGCCTCTGACCACGCAGACGCATTCGCAAATATTTCGCATGCTTAATCCAATATTGTCACTATCTAAAATTTTGTCAAATCGACTTTTTAATGCCATCATATAAAATATTTTTTTGTTCTCAAATTTGAGATACTACCTTTACCCATTTTTTCTATATCAAAGAATTCTTACATGTCACTCAAATTCAGTACTACAAAAAACGTTTTTGGGCGCTCCTGAAAACTTAACTTTTTAGCGTGCGATTTGTATAAAAATAATATGCATCATCAAGAGGAATTAAAAACCCCAAGTGACTGACGTATTGAAATAAATCACTACACTATTTAAAAAATAAGCGGATGGCACACTGTAGACACGCGTGCTGAGCGTTTAATCGCGTGAACGCGCGACGTTTCCCGCGCGGCTGAACGCTTGATATAAATATATTGCGCAGATTAAGTTATTAAGCTGTCTTGACGCGCGGCTGTTTACTACATGCGCACTGTCAACGCCAGACTTACAGTTACAGCTTATTCTGGAGACACAATATTTATTATTTCTATTAATAATATTTGTATGAGCTTTAAAAGAATAGATATGGTGTCAGGTTAGGTAATTCATCATTCAAATTGACAGCCTTGGTCCGTTTACTGCTGAGCTTATTGCCATGCTTCCCTCATGAGTGCGAGGCTCATCCAGGTCTTGCCCGCGGTCCTATGTAGATAATTCATCATAATAAAATTGATGACAATCATCATTTGGCAATGGTCTTCCAGCTTCAGTAGAAAAAAGGAGTAATTGAAGATTGTTTTTCAGTGTCTGAATGAAGGAGTTTGTGAAGGGTTTAATATATGTGTATTTACTTACTCCTCTGCAATTAGCATGAACACCAGAATAAGTCCGCAACATATGAATCACACATAGCAACACAACGATTAGGTGTTTAATTCCGAGCTTAACCCCTGCCTACCCACCCACGTCACGGCGTGACTATAGCGCGTTATATTAATCACGGCTATTTCAGGACATGCCGCGCCAATTACTAACGTTCGCGATGATCTGTAAATGAGAACGTGATATTATGTATCAGTATTTCAGTATTAAAAACATCTGGAAGGTATTAAATATGCCATGGCGAACTGAATGAACTTAGGGAATTTATAGTGAAAGGATATTTTGACATCAAATATAATAGAATTGCGAGTAAAGAGTTTAATATAATACAGATGATGACATCTAAACTAATAAGATGAGTAGGAATTATGAAGTTTAACCATAGAAGAAATAAGGAAACTACTTGGTTGGTTTGGTAGTATCTACTGACAAGAAATACGATGGGCTTGTGTAGCGAACATTGTGACTGGTACCAACGTAAGATAGCATCACGGCTGTAATCCCCGAAGGGTTAGGCAGAGATGTACCTGTAGTACAGTACACTTTTTTTTTGTGGATGGGAAATCATCAAATAACTTCTCCCGCTCTGGGCGGAGCGGAAGGGCGTGTCAGACTTCTACTGACTAAAACCCACCCGTGTTCCTTCAGTTGCCTGTGCCAGGGCCACGGTAACTCTTTCGAACAACCCGCAACCCTGGCGGGGTACTCGTACATGTACACCCGCATTTCGTATTGTGAACAGGTGTACAGTACGACAAAGTTCAAAGGTTCTATCGTTAATGTTTGGAAAAACTGAAGTCCTCACTTTAGTATTATAAATGCGAAAGTAAGTTTGTTTGTTTGTTACTTTTTCACACCTAAACCACTGAAACGACCATCCTGAAATTTTGCACATGCGTTATCACGTGTACAGAAACGGACATAGGGTACTTTCATCCAGAAAAAAGTACTGTTCCCGAGGAAAACAACAATAACGTTTTTATGATAACAGATGGCGCCACGTGTCTTTCGAATCATAATAGAATTAAATTATTATAGAAACTTTAGTGTGTGTTAAGTTTTTTTTTTTTTTTTTAATTTAAGTTTCTACCTAATACATTTGTGAGTCATATAATTCTATAAATGCGAAAGTGAGTTTGTTTGTTACGCTTTCACGCTAAAACCGCTGAACGATTTAGGTAAAATTTGGCACATGGGTATTCTATGTCCTGTATTAGGACATAGAATACTTTTGATCCCGGTAGTACATTCCCGTGAGATAATTTCCGAAAACCACGCGGGCGAAGCCGCGAGCAAAAGCTAGTGTAGCGAATAAAATGTGACTATCTACCAATTATATGGTATGTTTATAATTGTTTTAGTAGGTTAAATTATTTCTTTGTAGGTAATTTGGCTTACAAGTATTTCTTTTTAATTTGCTTGACTTATAACATCGCCTTGGATGACTCTGTAAAGGTGTTATAATTGTGTTTTAAATAAATAAATAAATAAATTTATATTCCCACCTAAATGATTATAGATTGACTGACGCCTTTGATATTGACCCATTAATAATAATAATAATAATAAATCATTTATTTTCAGGTAACAAAGACCCATAGATAAATACCTTAACCTAACTACACATATAATAAGAATTGAATTATTGAAATATTTGCCGAATTAATGCCGTCAGTCGCATTTAATTCGGCAAAGTTCGGTTTATCGTACTTGTTTCCTGATATCTTCTGTTCCATTGTTGTCAGGCCTATATGTTGTCAAACGAAATTGCTGCCCATGTGGGTGTAACAATCTTACCCACATCTGCTACACCAAAACGAATATAAAATCCAAGTGTCATTTTACCACACAATTTGACGAAGCATCTGCAACATAAAGCGGGCCACTCCCGCCACTTCATTCCCATTGTGTCGCATTCACAGATTACACGTAACGTCTGCGATCCTTAGCGGATTTGTTCAGACGGACGGAATGACAAGTCATAAGAGCTTTATTGTGGTGTGAATGCGACTTAATGCGACGCAAAAAAATGTCGTTTGACGTGTCGGTGTGCGTTTCCATTGTGGAGTTATTGTTCCGATGAAAAATAACAATAATCCTGATGATTTATTATTATAAACATCAGTAATAGTGGTTCTGCTTTTCATCTAAGTCGAGATGTTATTACTTGAGTGAGTGCCAAGAACTTACAGACAGTCACCGCAAGCCAAAACATACTTGACGACAAGTTTAGTCATGTTTTCGTTTTACCTTTGGATTTAGTTTTTCAATCTATACAAAATACACCAGAAAATGCACGAAAATAAGAAGCCTCTACCCCTCCTCTATCTTGTAAGCAAGTTTCCGTCTTGCCTTTTGGAATACCGTACCGTTCTTAACAATGGAAACTGGAGCGACCAACAAAGAAACGCAACACAGTAGCGTACAAGACGCACGTGAATGGGCCGCCCTAATGCGCCAATTGTTTGCCGATACACCGTCATAATGTTGTGACGCGAGCCGGCCGTGCCACTATTGTAAGTAGGGCTGCCACTCGATATTTTAATATTAGAAATAATATTAAAATATCGAGTGGCAGCAGTATTTGAATGAAATAACGGATTTTCAGAAGGGATTTTTTTCAGTAAAAGGCATAATAATATCAAATCTGTTGAAATGTTAAACGTTGCTAAACGAACCAATCTCTTGAGGAAAATCATTGAAGTGACATTTAGCTGCCTGAAACGTTTTCGTTTGCCCCAGATATATTTGTCACGGAGGCTGTTGTCCCCTTTACGGTAAGCCCACATTAACACACTAATCTTAAACAAACTCAGACATGGACCTACCCAGACTTGATCGATTTTACAGGGAAATAGAATAGACGGGAAATTGAGCGCGTAATCGTTTTATCAGAAAACTGTTTGTCGATTAAATAAAGTCGTTTGAAAGTTGTTATAGCGAAATAAGATTAAGGGGAGATATAAAATGAGGTTAGTAGGCTACGGGGAGAAAACTAAGTTTTTTGCGTAATTGGACATTTTACTCCACGTTCTATTATGCTGAGTGTTTCGTGTAGATTCCTACTAAAACAATCAGTTTGATTTCGTCTGCATTTACTTCTTACTCCCTGATTTTGAGTTTCGTGGATAACTTAAAACGAAAATAAAAACCGGCCAAGTGCGAGTCGGACTCGCGTACGAAGTGTGATCTATAAAAACGGCAAAAAAAATCATGTCTGTTGTATGGGAGCCCCCTTAAATATTTATTTTATTCTGTTTTTTAGTATTTGTTGTTATAGCGGCCATAGAAATACATCAGCTGTGAAAATTTCAACTGTGTAATTATCACGGTTCATGAGATACAGCCTGGTGACAGAGGGACAGACAGACCGACAGCGGAGTCCTATTAATAGGGTCCCGTTTTACCCTTTGGGTACGGAACCCTAAAAATATTTCACAAAAATACTTTGTCCAAACTCACCAGAGCGCGCCAACCCTGCCTGTAAGAACAGCGAACATAATACAATCGGCGCACATTATACAATTTGTGCATTTAATTGAGTGTGAACGAATAAAAGGAACAATTTGACTCGAATGACGCCCTTCCGCGTCAAATGACGCAGTGACGCTAAAAGCTTAGCGTATTCATTGTGAACAAATTGACGAATTTCATGATCCCACCCATGTGTGGGGAAAAGCTCTGTTCATTGACTTGACAAAAATGTGAAGCAAAGAAGTTCGTATTTCATGAGCAACAAGCACATTTACCTGTCTCCTTACGTGCCACGCATAGCCATGCAATTTAGTTCTTTATACCATACCACAATAAGAGAATAAATTCATTTCATAGTCTTCAAGTAAGCTGTAGCAACATTTGTTGCGTATAAAAATGATAATGACAAAAAATCTGCGGAAGATTGTTACCTTGTAATCTAGACCTACCCAATGAAATGGAAAAGTTTTACTCGTTTAGTTCTCGCGCCGCGAGCCCAACAATAAAGGTTATTAGAAACTCCAATAACAAACAAGTAATAACAGTTTTATAAATGAACAATAACAATGAAAACAAATGCAATTCAGTCGCTATTCCGGAATAAAAAGTACGGGTTCAGTTTCGTAGCGTTACAAAAATGGGGTTAATTGGTTTTTCTTTAGCTTTATTATTTTCTGATATAAAAGATTTAACCCTTGCAAGTGAAGCTGCGATGACATTAAGCTAAATTGTAACGAGTTTACAAGGTACTTCAATATGGCGGAGCGCAAATTAATTATATTCGGGATCTCTCAATTTCCCTGTCATTTATGAAACGTGGGATAATGCTTTATTTAGCATGCGTCAACAAGAATAGATTGTGAGTCTAGGGTTTTCTTTCTAGATTACTTATTGTAACGGTATTTTTTTTGTTTTTATAAGTATATCAATACTGATGATGATCTCGGTTCATTTAAAAAAAAAACATGTTTTACTGAATGTTACTGTAGATCATCATCATTCTCCTGCGCTTGTCCCAATTTATTTGGGGTCGGCGCAACATGTCTTTTTCTTCCATACTTCTCTATTAGGCGTCATCTCGGTAATCACCACCTTTCTAGCCATGTCATCTTTCACACCGTTCATCCATCGTTTCTTTTAGATATGTAGATCGATGTAGATAACAACACCTTTTTTTCCACTTTTGCATCTTTTGCTTGCAAGCTTGTTTCTTTTCATTCGTTTGATAGTGACAATGGCGCCGATTCCCTTGTTCACAAACTAAACTAAATTTAAGTTTAGTGCATCTTTTTCTTTCATTAAGAAAAGGACCGACAATAAATATTAGTTTAGTCATGTCAAATTATAAATTGCAAATTATTAATGACGTCTAAACTTGTCTATGGAGTATCCTAAATTGACAGGAATTAACTAATATTTATCTTAGTTCTGTCTTTTTGAAAAAGATGCACTGAATTTTTTAGTTTAGTTTGTGAACAAGGGAATCGGCGCCATTTTCCAACAGAAACTTTTCCATCAAAATCTCATTTTACAACATAACATCACGCATTGTTCCCCGAAGGGTTAGGCAGAGATGTACTTATAGTACGCCCGAATTTCGCCAGTTGTGTTTAAGTCCCAAGTAATATTGGGCGAGCCTGTTGCCACCAACCGGGCAGAAATCCAGACTTCGAGCTGGTACTGAGAAATTACAGAGAGAAAAAACCAATTACACTTTGCCCGCCCGGGAATCGAACCCAGGACCTCACGCTCAGCAGTAGCGCTTGCGACCACTACACCAACGAGACAAGAACAGCCTCTCATTTTACAATTACACTCTGAATATATCTTTAAGTACAGTTGTAGGTCAAGTAGTTCAGTTTAATGGCTCGATTACTGAAGCCCGCTACGTCCGCGAGCTGCAGCTGGTTACCGAGGTTACACGGGGTTACCGGGGTACAGTTCAGCCTACTCAACATACATTAGCGAACGGACAATTATTTATGCTATGTTCGTTATGTGTGCATATTGTATGCGCCATGAGTTTAGCTCTGAGAGCCGTCATGTGGATAAGATAGTTCAGTGAAGGAGTTCAATGCAAGTGAATTAGTGGAATACTAACGTTTAATGAACGATGATTTTTATGTTATAATGCACTTGACTTAGATGTATTGAGACTGACACGAGTGCTAGGGTGATGCCACCTTAAGAATAAGAATCATTTATTTACAGAAAATACAGGTGTTAACAGTTGTAAAAATTGGTGGTTTATGTACAGTCCATATTTTGCCTGTTTAGGGCTTGATTTGTACCTACCTCTAACAGGTACTAGGTATAATAGGTACTTTTTAAAAATAAAATATACAGAATATACAAACACCTAAGTTAAAAGTTTTCAAAGATGAATTTTAGCCTTAAAATTAAAAAAAACTTTTTCCAAAAAACACAACCGACTTCCAAAATAACACTTCAATGTGAACAATAACTTTAATTTCGGAAGTCGGTGTCTTAGGATCTGTATTTTAGTTTTTGGCCGAAATTAAAGTAATTATTCACTTTGTAGTGTTATTTTGGAAGTCAGTTGTGTTTATTGGAAAAAGCTTGTTATTTTTAACTTTTGAGTTTGTCAGTTTGTAATTTATCCAAGTTACAGTATCCTAATGTCAACTGCTCATCACCTTTTACAAAATATATATTGCTTTTCCCGATGCAAGGACTTTAATTGTTGAGGAGTTCTCCTGGTAAGTAAGTAAGTATCAGGAGTACTCCACATCACCATAAGCATTGTGACGAGCATAAATTACTTAGCAACCATAAATAAAGTACCTAAGCGAATCGTAAGCCATGAAATACTTATTATTGAGTAGTTCCGGTGCCCATCTGTGGTTGTCATCATCAGTTCCACTTGACCAAACGAAGCACCATTTCCAACGAGTTACTTTAAAAAATACCCAAATCGCTATTTTTTATTTATTTATTTATTTATTCAATTGGTCTTACGAGCTAACAGATTTAACATCCAAAACGCTCGTACGATTAATTTTCTTACAATTCGTTTATGGCTTAATATATTATACATGCTCTTCACCTTATACAATAGATTTTATAAAAATAGCAATATAGGTGCGCATAGGTGTGCCTTAATATTTGAAGAGTTCCGTCGATTTCTCCAGGATCCCATCATCAGATCCTGACCTGATGACAATGGGACCAACTTTTCTAGTTGGTATACCCTTTCAAACAAAAAAAAAGAATTTTCCAAATCAGTTCAGCCGTCTTCGAGTAATAAAAAAATAAAATAAAAAACATTCCGAAGAACTGAGAACCTCCTTTTTTTGAAGTCGGTTAATAATATTTTTTTCTTTATGTAACATAAATTCTTAATTATAATAAATAAGACAAACACTACAAAACTATGCGGAACTTAAAATAACATTTTTTCTTTATGTTGCATACATTCTTGTAAAGAATAAAAACAATTTTCTATCAACCATCTACGCAGTTTAATTTTAAAATATTTAAATGGAGCTTAGCTTTTTAGGTTCTTAGGTAATTTATTAAATATTGTAATGCACATATGATAAACATTATTTTTATTTAAAGTTGTGTTACAAAACGAATCAAAATGTTTGTTGCATCTCTTGGTCTCTGTTTAGTGTAATTGTCACCTTTGAATCTAAAGAACTCACTATGCTTCCTTACAAGGACCGATACCTCATACAAATACATGCCAGTCAATGTTAATTAGGCCGTGGGCAGACAGCTTTCATCAACATTGTTAATTACAACAACACTTGTTAATTAATTCTTTTCGCCACTAGTCCAACTCCGAGCGACGCGAAAGTACGACTGATATAGACACAGGAGGACGCATCGGATGTGTACAGGGAATATACATAAAGATTTATGTATTCATACTATTTATATTAGTAATAATATAATATGCATGAAAAATGCTTGAAATATGCACGAAAATTGGCAGAATATGCTAAATTAAATGAAAAATTTTAAGAACCCAAAAAAAAAAAAAAAAAAGTAAGTTTTCATTTTTGAGCTAGATGTAGACGCGGTTATAAATTGTGTAAAGACTTGTCTTAATATGTTGGTCTATTTGAAACTTTTTTGTGCACGAAAATCGAAATACTTTCTCTCAAACTCGACAGTATAAAACCATTCCTTCGTATGTAAATGTTCCAGGAAAGTCAGTTAAATCCACGAAGACACATTTTTTTTCCGGAGGCATGGTACGCATCAAATTTCACACAAAACAATACTAATACAATACTATAATTTATGCTTAACGTATAGGGAAAACAGAGCTATATGAAGAAAATGGTCCCTGACAATGGCTTACCATAACCCTAAAACAGCACGAAATAAACTGTTCTTCGACCTCAAACAGTAGCATCTTAAACCAGAGCCAGGAATACCTAGTCAATACTACTCACAGTCATTGAGTTCTGCGCACATCAATTTAGCTCATAAATCTATGCGACGACGTGCGTGGTGTGACGGTGTGACGTTGGTGTGTGCGGGCGCTTGTCCATGCAGGATGTGGTCAGCGCGGGTATGTCATGTACCGAGAGGAACTGTTGCGTGACACACGGGCGTTCTGTCTGGTGCGACAACTGGCATACTGTTGGTCGGTGGTTGGAATTTATATTGTGATTTGGAACGGACGCAGTTGGTGAAACTTTTCCATACGGATCTGAAACATAGCATTGTATAAATGTGAGAACGTTGTAGGCTTAATAGACTGTAGATATGTAGGCGATTTTCAATTTTGTTATGTACTCGTACCTGGTACTTGTTGACACTGTCCTCCCATAACTATTAACACTGCAATTTGAAAACATTGTAAAAGCCAATTATTTTTAAAAGAGTAACCGTGTAGTTTCTTGCCGCCTTTATAACTCCATAGAAAACGACCACTTTGAACCGTGCACCTAGCTGCTGGCGTTTCACAAGTGCCCATGTCGGTTTCTCTTTCTCGTTACGTCACTTGATTTTGATGAAATCTTCATCTGTAAACTTAAATTATGGCATGGAGATACTTCAACATGCCTTAATTATGTGATTGACTCATTCAAACCGGAGACAAAATAATGAGCCTTCAATTCTTAGGCAGTCCTTGCCACTGCATTTGGCTTCTTACATTAATTCTGCAGTACTCTCAAAGCTCTGCGGTTGCTTGCCATCCTCCACGTGCGTGTATCCCGTCCGATATAACACGCAGCACGCAGGCAACACTCTAATGCGTGTAATTATTGTGTTTAGTGTAAACTCGTGTAAACATTGAGTAAACATAGTGTGAGCGCTGCAATGACTCGCACAGGACGTCGTTAATACGCGCGTGGTGATGCGCGTAGACCACCGACTGCGCAGTTCTGATCAACATTGGAGGAAACTGTTAGATTGAGCAGTTTATTAAGGAAATGCTAATTACAGTTGACGTAAGCTAGAGAGTACAGCCTCCCGGTGATCGCTAGTTAGTACAGAAACCTGGCTGCTTTATCAAATTATACTTAGTGCAGCAAAAATATAAATCTGCCTAGCCTTGTCCCAACTATGTTGGGGTCGGCTTCCAGTCTAACCGGATGCAGCTGAATACCAGTATTTTACATGGAGCGACTGCCTATCTGACCTCCACAACCTAGTTACTGGGTAATACGATACCCCTTGGTAAGACTGGTTGTCAGACTTTCGGGCTTCTGACGACCCGTAACGACTGTCAAAGATCCACGAATGACAGCCGGAACCAACGGCTTAACGTGCTTTCCAAGGCACGGAGGAGTCTCGGTATGAAAAGATGGTCACCCATCGACAGACCAACGGCGGCAAGCGTAGCTTAACCTGATGGATCGACCCGTGCGGCTGTTATTACTTAGCCACGAGCTCCTCTTAGTGCAGCCAAAAACAACAAGTAATTGTTTGAAAATGAAACGGAACCAATCATTCAAGTGAATGTCCGCAGAAAATAAACATGAAATGTAACACCTAGCAATATAAACCTATCCATACTCCTCTCTAGTACCTATTTGATAAACTGCTGTTGTAGAACATTCCAACGTATTGATTTCTTCTCTCGAAACCCTGACCTCTGGGTGGTCTGATCGTAGGCTGTACAGCACGTTTGCGGCGCCTGCAAAAACCTGGTCCCATTAGAGTTTCACGGTGGTCTGTCAGGTTCTGGTTTTAAACAAAAGCTTGTCATATAGGACCGACAATGAAGTCTACAATGAACTTCACTCATTTGGAAAAAACAACAAATATGTTTTGCCTAGTACGTAACAACTGCTACTGTGTGACGTTATATTCTCTGATAAAAGGGTAAACTCAAACTTAATCTGCATTTATTTCAATTAAACTATCTATATATTATGTATTTTATAATGCGCACAGCAAAAGAATGGAACCAATGACTATAATAGCCTCTTGTTTAATTCTTCTCTTTGAGTGGAACTCACTACCTGCGTCTGTGTTTCCGAGCGTTTGTTTTTTTAATCCTAATCTCTTCAAAGTGAGAGTGAACAGGCTTCTTCTGGGTAAGCTCACTCCAGCATCGACTTTGTCTCTGTCACTAGACTAGAGTCAAGAGCAGCATCGACTTTGTCTCTGTCACTAGACTAGAGTCAAGAGAAAACCCATCTCAAATAAAAAAAAAATGAGTTATGAATGTCAAGGAGTCCGTCAGTCAGTAATATGAAGCTAGTTGCCCATTGCAAGCCGTAGTAGGTTCCTATGCATAAGAACGGCCAAGAAACTCCACGGACACTCTTATAAATTATATTGTTACAAAAATATTCAAAGTCAAAGTCCTCAGCGAGACATTTGAGTGAGCATGATATGCTCTCAGCCGCCGCCGGGGCACATTCAAGTATATCTACATGTATTAGGTTCCTACTTCCTAATTATACGGATCTCTTCTAATTGGTTCATTATTAGTCAACGACTTGGCTCAAGACATAGGGCCGGTTTTTTGATCCGTAGTTAACTCAACCAATGGTTAAACATAGTAACTAATGGTTGAATTTTGGCTAAATGTGAAAGACTAAACATGAACATTAAAAAATAGTAACTAATGGCATAACTCATTCATGTTTAGCCTTTCACATTTAGCCAAAATTCAACCATTGGTTACTATGTTTAACCATCGGTTGAGTTAACTGTGGATCAAAAAACCGGCCCTTAGCTAAAGCTTGTCAAAAGGAATTAGTTGGTATATAAAAAGTTTCTTGATCCTAGAATCTCTTGGCGCTTAATATTCAAATAACTTGAAATACTCGTTATATGTAAGAGCTGACAGTGCGCTCTGTGTTCTTTGTTCCTTTGTAGATTAATATTAGTATTAAATAATCTTCGATTCAAAGCCGGCAAGGCAACGCATTTCATTCAATCCCAGTATAGCACACATTATTATTTATCAGTAGCATGCATAAGATTAAACTGTTCACCTTCAATCTCTTCAATAACTCTTGTTATCTATAACTAAATATATTACTTTCGTTTCAGATAACTGACGTCAACGCGTCAACTTCGGTGAGTTTATCCTATCTCATTAATATTCATTGATAATAATGTTATCTTTACCTTAATTGATGGCCAATAATAGGGGTGTAGTAATGAAAATGAACTAGTGAATGGTGGCCACACACAAAGTTCGCGTGGTTGAGTGGTCGTTAGTACGAGATGACATATTTCGCGGTGGGCGTCATACATAAACATACTGGTGACATAGAGTATGTGCTGGAGTTCCTACAGATCCGATATTGCACAAAATGCTGAGTGTTTTCGTCTCCTAAAATCAAGCAGAAATAAAAATACAAAACTAAAAATGTAAACAGTACTTTATACCTAAATAAAAACCTGCAGTAATAACGGGTGTGTCGAGTTACGGTTAAGGCAAGCATACTATTATCAATTGTCGAAGTCACTAGCTAACCACATATTGACTAGCTAACCACATATCCTAGAATATTCCGCAATGAAAGTGCTTTGCATTTCCTAGATTCGAGGACGATAGCTCCGAATGGGCTCATCGCGTCACCTGGCTTCACCCTGACTGCGCTACTCACTCATCATCACAACAGCTTTCATTTTGACAAATCTAAATCATCCACTGCTCCAAACATGTGTTTGAAAACTCCGTTTTCCAATCATTTAAGCTTAATCATGGATAGGTAATGGTGGATGTTACAAGGGCCTCTACGAGAAAGTTACCGGATAAAGTTAAAAGTCATGTCGTTTTATCTTATACATAGTGTAACACAACAAGGTTATCAGAAGGTCACAGCGTCTTATCAAAATATGCATAATCAGCCTACAATGTTCCCACTGCAGCTGGGCCACAGGCCTCCTCTCGGTGAGAGAAAGTGGGCCATAAATGCCGTAATCGAATACTCGGGCCCCGTGCGGGTTGGTAGATGTCACATGTCTTCGAATTTTTGGTTCTAGGTCATGTCGGTTTCCTCACGATATTTTCCTTCACCGTTTTGAGAGCAGTGTTGATGGAACAATTTATACAAAGTAAAGCGCCTGCCTGGGCTCGAGCTCGAACCTATATACGAGCTACTCGTAAGTCCTGGCCGTGCTCTGCTCTCCTTCTAATTTATTAATCCTAATATTATCCTATGTATCTATAAACAGTTTGTCTCTTCTACAGTATCTGCGATCTCTAGCCAGATGTGACAATAGTAAAGTTGGCAATAGTGCGCGGGCGCCGGCGTGGGAGGCAGCTCGCATGTATATAATAAACCAATGAATTAACCACGTGCTGGAGATAAATACTTATAACTACTTCTTATTTGGTTTAGCGATGTTAATTGCGGCTTTTATTAGGGCCACCATAATGGGTGATGTTTGACCACACTGCGACCACACATCGACAAAACTCATCGTTTCGTTGCAAATCCACGTTATAGTTTGAGAAAGACAGACTCAAAAATGATTTTTAGTGACACCACGTTTTGTCACCTAGAAATCACTGTTGAGCCCCGGACACGAGCCCAGTTTCAAATCAGTTCAGTATACAGTTTAGTCACTAGCCTCGTATACAATATAAAATACATTTCAGTACTGACTCGCAAACGGGCCTCGTCTCCGTAGACCACATTTGAATTTAAAGTCGAAAGCTCAGCAGAAGTAGTTCAGATTAGAAACTATTTTTTTTTTTTGTTTTTTTTTTCATCTTCACAAATTACATTCTTATACTAGTTATATGAAGTTGACATTAAGACAAAAATTATTTTTTTGTAATTTGTGGGAGACCTGGAGTCTAATCTAAGCCTAGGCCTGTATTTTAGAACTTCAGGCCCCCCATTATATCACATTTACTCATTATACTTTTCCATTTCTTGCACATGTCATATTAATTACGACAAACTAAGTTGGTGACAATAGCCTAGTCAGGCAAGTAACGATGGTTGTTGTTAGTGCGAGTGCGCGGGCGCCGGCGTGGGAAGCGCGCATGTTCATAATGTAAGCTCTTGTCGCAGATATATCTATGTAAAATAAACCCATGTGTGTGGATTAAAGGTCGGAGTAAACACTCTGAGAATACTGTTGATTTTAGCAGAATATTATAAAAACACCTATTTTGGTGTTTAGTTAAGAAATTGCATTAAGTTTAAGGTGATTCTTTATTAATAACCCACAGTTCTCTTTTAAATAATATGTACGTACACACTCGGATATTTTAGATTTGATTATCAAATAATCGGTTTTCTTATAGCATTGCTGCAAATACACGTGCTACGGGCATGCTGTGTGTATGCAAGCCACTTGCATACTTGTGTGCAAGGTACAGGCCTATGTATAACGTGCTTTATATGTAAAAAGTGCATCCCTAGCTTTATATCTTAGCTATTACCTTCGTGGCTATTTACTATTTGCATAGCTAATCTAACAAACAAATTACCAATCCCTTACAATAGCTAATAGAATATTAATTACTCTGACTAATTTAAGTACATACTAACAAACGAGCCTTAAACAATTTACAAGCATTATTCGATGTGACAATAACTATTATCGTCAAGACTTGCGCGGACTCGGCCGGCTTCAATAATGTGGGTACGAGATTTGTCATACATGCCAGTTGTGGGCGGATTAACTATAGTCGACATGTTTGTAAAGCTGTGCAGTTTCTAAGTTAATTCTAAAGTAATTAAAGGTTGTCTTATTTACTTGAGTTGAATACACCAACTTTTTAATTATTTCGTCACCATTATTTCACCATATACCATCTTATTATCCTTCATTTACATCATCTGCTGCTAGACGTAGCCTTCCATTGCGTGGTTCTCCACAATTTTCTGAAATTCAGTCGGCATATTTCAATCGATAACCCCATTAAATAAACTTCTATAAAAGTGCTGAATTTTCAGAAAGTTCAGTCCAGTCGACGTTTCTCCTTGAAAACAAGAAGACTTTAATAAATTGCCGAGTGCAATCACTTCCTTAAATAACTACCTCCTTAATAAACTCGTAGAAGACCTTGCTGAAGATATCTTCGATGAAACTTGTCTAGATTCAAATACCAAGCACGTCGTGTCACTACTTTATGAGTTCTGTCTGGATTGACATGACAAACGTGCATTATGTGCATACATCAGCTGGTTCGCAGTATTACAGAGTCACGGACATGTTCTTACGAGGTGCTGCCGAGTATATCGTGATGTTTTCCTTACCAACAGTATGTGCTAAAAAAGCGATAGTTACCTTACTTACCTATATATACGTAGTATCTCTATGTAGTCTGTGTTACCTATAGAGGCAACTCTAATACAAAATGACAAGGAATTCTAATTTATGAAGTGATTTCCAAATGTCAAGTTCATAAAGAGGTTTTAATTTTTTTTTTTTTTTATTTGTGATGGGTTTGCTCTTGACTCTAGTCTAGGTCAGAGGTGACAGAGACAAAGTCGACGATGGAGTGAGCTTACCCAGAAGAAGCCTGTTCACTCTCACTTTGAAGAGATTAGGGTTGTATACGTTCGGAAACACAGACGCAGGTAGTGAGTTCCACTCTTTTGCTGTGCGCATTATAAAAGACATTTGGAAGCGCTTAGTGCGAATTGGTGGAATAGCAACCAGGTAGGGATGGTAACTGGCAGTGCGTCTAGATGTCCGGTGGTAGAAGGGGGCCGGTGGAATGAGGTCGTGGAGTTCTCGGGCACACTCTCCGAAGTACAATCTGTAGAAGACCGACAAGCAGGCAACCTTGCGGCGATGAGCCAAGCAATGAAGCTTGGCATCCACCAGTTTTACGTCGCCAATGAGCCTCTTAGCTCTGCGTTCCACCGAGTCAAGCGCGGCTAGTTGGTACTTAGCTGATCCATCCCTAAGGTGACTGCAATACTCCATGCAGGATCGGACTTGCGCTTTGTAAAGGGTTAAAAGCTGTCCAGGCGTAAAGTATCGCTTCACCCTATTTAGGATGCCCAGTTTCTTGGCCGCAGTTTGGGCCTTGTACTCGATGGTAATAATAATAATAATAATAATAAATTGTTTATTGATCTTGAAAGTACAGATGATGAGAAAAACAAAACTTAAAATAGTAACAATCAAGATATAAAGTTATGTAACTACATTATTATGGTAGAACATGGTGATGTAATTACACGGTACATCTGTTGAACAATATGGCTTTACTAAAGGTCGTTCGACTACAGATGCGGGTGTTGCTCTGCTGAAACATATATTTAACGCATGGGAGAACTCGCAAAATGCTATTGGAATTTTCTGTGATCTCTCCAAAGCCTTTGATTGCGTGCACCATGACACGCTTTTGCGTAAACTACATCACTACGGTGTACAAAACGAAGCTCTTAAAGTAATTAATTCATATTTACATAATAGGTTTCAATGTGTAGATGTAAATGGTGTGAAATCTTCCGGGCTACCAGTTCTGTTAGGTGTACCTCAAGGCTCAATATTGGGTCCATTCTTGTTTTTAGTGTATATCAATGACTTACCATTCTATTTAAAGGGTATCTGTGACGTTGTACTGTTTGCAGATGACACCTCTCTTATTTTTAAAGTAGACAGGAATAGAGAAAATTTTGACGACGTAAACAGTGCACTCTCAATGGTTACAGATTGGTTTACGATAAATAACTTAGTTCTCAATGCTAAGAAAACGAAATGTATAAAGTTTGCCTTACCGAATGTTAGAAATCTAGGACCCAACATCGTTTTAGATAAAGAAGTGCTTAAAACTGTAGACTCGGCAGTTTTTCTGGGTATAACAGTAGATGCCAAACTTCAGTGGGGCCCACATATATCAAGCCTAGCGGGAAGGCTCAGTTCAGCCGCCTACGCCGTCAGGAAAGTAAGACAATACACTGACGTTGATACAGCTCGGTTAGTCTATTTTAGTTATTTTCATAGCGTTATGTCATACGGTATTCTGCTCTGGGGCAAAGCCGCTGATATTCAAAATATATTTGTTCTTCAGAAACGAGCTGTTCGTGCTATTTACCAGCTCGGTGCCAGAATTTCTCTGAGAGATTTTTTTAAACATATTGGTATTCTCACGGTGGCATCACAATTCATCTTCGCCAACATCTTATATATTAGACAAAATATACATTTATACACTAAAAACAGTGATATTCACAATGTTAACACCAGAAATAAGGACAAATTACGTGCTCCATTTCACCGGCTTCATAAGGTTCATAACTCATTTGTTGGGCTTGGTATATCCTTTTATAACAAGCTACCCTCTTCTTTGCTAGATTTGCCTTACAATGCGTTTAAAGCCAAAGTAAAATCTAACCTTTGTTCAAAGGCATACTATTCTATCAACGATTACTTAAACGATAAGAATAGTTGGTCGCTGTGTTTAACTTAAGACAATGTTTATGTTCTTTCTCCAGAATTAGCTTACCTACTGACAGGTTATATGGGTTCATATAATTATTTATTTTCTTTGACTGTAAAGGTCAATTTATTTTATTTTTATTTATCATTGACATAATCTACTCATTACAATGTTTTTTTTTTATGAGTGGTATTGCAAAATGTGGTTAGCTAGTGACCTCGACAATTGATCATAATTATTCTTGTCTGAGCAACCGGCAGCAGGTTCGTCATGCTCCCTTAGATGTCACTGCTTGCGGTAGCGTCGGGGGTCGGGTTGCCTCCTTCCCTCAAATATGGCGAGGGGGGTAATGGCTGATCTTTGCGTTATGCTCGTGAACGGGTGCTGCTTGTGGTGACTGGTCGTCTTGCTGACCTTGGTTTTGTTTTGTTATTAGTAATTTAACTCGTTTTTTTTTACTTCGATGGTCCTAGTTTATCATCTGTGACTTCGAGTTACGGCTATATGTAAGTGGGCACGCCCTTTATTACTGGAGGCTTTTAATATAGGTATAAAGTTCTACTTACGTTTTTAGTTTTGTAGTTTGATTCTGCTTGAGTATAATTTTCGATTTTTTTTTTCTTCTTTTTTTAAGTATATTGGCGTGTGCTAGCTGACTTATAGCAAATAATTAAATTTAATTTAATGTTTGTGTTGCGTAATGTACTTGCATGTAATTTGCACAGTGTTGTATAGA
Organism: Dicycla oo; assembly: GCA_948252095.1. Classification (NCBI taxonomy): domain Eukaryota; kingdom Metazoa; phylum Arthropoda; class Insecta; order Lepidoptera; family Noctuidae; genus Dicycla; species Dicycla oo. The sequence continues at coordinate 30,903,825 of OX411720.1, read as the reverse complement.
ATATATTTTTTTTTATTATTTAACTGAACAGACAGCTGTGCTGCTGAGGAGTTTGTTGCGCCACTTCTTCTCCTCAGCTAAAGCACTAGGAAGTGGTGAAGGGCGGGCGTTTTGGGGGACTGTCTTATGTAATTTTGACGTTCGAAAAGTGCTGATTCTCAGCCTAGTTTGAATAAATGACTTTTGATTTGATTTGATTTGATTTGTTGACAATTTCTGATACCCTGTCTCTTAAACTAGGGTATACCTGTTTCTTAAGAGACAGTGGACGGCCATAAAGTTATGTTCTAATATTAACTATTAATCAAGTGAGGACCCTGTCGATCTACCCACAATTAAACAATTATCAAAAATCATAAGGAAGTAAAATTAAATAAGGTTAATAATGAACGTATTTCTTGTGTGTATGTGTATGTGCGTGCATGTGTGTAGGAGTGTGTATGTGTGTATGTATGTGTGTGTGTGTGTGTGTGTGTATGTTTGGGCGTGTGTACATGAGTGTACAAGTGCTAGGTTATGTAGGTTAATAATGATTCTGTGTGATCATAGTCTTGTTGAAGTAGCCAAGCCATAGATGGTGGCGCCGAAGTTGAGACCAGATGTCAACTCCATGCCTAGGAGCTCAATTCGATCAGTTACAGGAACAGATGTACCCCGAAAAGTAGGAGTTTGGGCGAAACGACTCTTTTTAGCGGTAAAAAGACACGCCTGCGTTTTGGTGGCGTTAAAAGAGACCAGATTATCATCACCCCACTGGGAGACAAAGCTTAAGGTCAAATCTGTCCGCTCTACCATGGCCTCTCTCAAGGAACGAACTTCAGCCCCGCTGGTTTTTGCGCTGGACAAGTATCTCTCTGAAACTGTACTGTCATCTGCGTACCCAACAATACCAGGCCGAAGCAGGTCATTGATGTGCAGCAGGAAAAGAGTTGCAGAGAGAACAGACCCCTGAGGAACTCCGGCATCAATAGCCATAAGGTCAGAAGAGCAGCCATCAACAACTACTCTAATAAATTCTGAGAAACAAGCGGTGTTCAATGTGATCATCTTTATCTATTGTTGAATGATAACCGAGTTGATCGATGTGGCCATTCTATCAGCAACTACTTACTATGCAAAGCCATTTTGATGAACAAATAAGTTTATTACCTACAACAAAAAGGGTAAATTGAACAATCGAAATTCAGGAATCAAGAAACCTATTACTATGTATATACTGCTGCGTATGCTGGGATGTTTGTTGCGCCACTTTTTCTTCCCGGCTGAAGCGCTAGAAAGTGGTGTAGAGCGGGTGTTTTGAGGGACTGCCTTATATAGGTACTTAATTTTTACGTTAAAAAAGTGCTGATTCTCAACCTAGTTTCATTATTGAATGGTTACCTTTTTATTATTTACATTCAAAATTCACGGTATTAGATTAAATCACAATAAACTTCGCAAGACATTTAACTCAAGAGACGTGGGTGGCATTTGTGGAACCTCTCATAATAGACAAAGCTTCAGGGTCACCAGCCAGAAAGAGACGAAAGTTGACCAACCCTAAAGTCTTGAACTAAGTAAGAGTTGATTAAAATGAATGATCTCAAATATGTACTGCGCCATTAAAGATAACCAGTCGTGTTTGGCACCATTGGCACTTGCATTACAGCTTCAATTTCAATTCCACAGCCGTCCACACATAAACATACATTTTTATCTAACATGGTAAATCGAACACTCAAGTTTATCACCGGGCGTCGCTCACAATCTAATTGATGCTCGTATCGGATCGGGACGCCATCGGCATGCTCGATCAGCGGCGATTAGCATGCAAACAACGCAGCAGCATTCCAGGAGAAACTCCTTTTAGTGATTTTTGTGCTCAAATCTCATGTGAACGATTTACCTACTTGTAATATACGATGACTTTTTGATTTCTAGGAAAGAGATTGAATCTCAACTAGAAATCTCTGACTGGAATCATGCAAATAATGCAAGATTATTAGTAGAAACACACGAAAGGCAAAGTAAGAAACAGAAAACATGCAGAATGGCGATAACAGAATTGTATTATCAACTGCTGCTACCAGTTATAATACCAGCCAGGAACTATCACAATATCTAGATTGTGATAGATTTTCTAGGTAGTCAATACCTAAAACTTGTCTCATAAGGAGAAAGAATAAACATTGGTAGCAACGTTTGCTCACATGTTAACGAACAATTAATGAAGTACCTATTATACACAAAATAACACGTAATTCCGAATGCAAACGTTATTATATCGACTAAGTGATCTTTATAAATCTAAACTATTATTATCTCTGACACTACTGCCTTTGGCAATCCATTAATAGAATTAAATATGGAGATAAGGCGATTATTTAAATCTTAAAACAATGAGAGGAAGCCTGCGTATCGGCAACAGCGTGATAGATCGGCTGTCAGTCACCGAGATTTGTACATTATGTGAATACAAATCGTGAGCAAAAAACTGAATCAAGGTGACCTCTAGAAATATAAAACAATACAACAATTTATAGCACAAGGTATTCTGTGATCAATATTGTATTGAATATATTCAACTGTGACATGTGATTAATTACTTATAGCTCACGGAGCTTGGTGTGGCTGTATAATGTAGATGCCTGTGCACAGCCGAAGAAATAAATAACGGTTCTTTGCTTTGTGCCATTATTGCAGCTGCAGTTACCTATATGCCTGCAAAGGAGACGCGATCCAGTATCTAACTTTAGTTACTTACATGATTGCTATTCTGGGCCCTTTCTCTATAGTACCTACGTATTATCAACTGTCAAATCCCTTATAAAGCGTAACCGAACTAGACCATAGATCTGCTGCAGATATCGACTACATGAAATAAGAATACGTCCCTCAAAAACAACACTTTTACTAGCTTTAGCCAAAAAGCTAGTGTAAGTCAAGTGCAGCTGAGCAAGCACCGCCAGCCCGCCACCTCTCTAGCATTAGCCCGTGTTTACCTCCACGTGCGAAACATGGCTCGAGTTACTCCCAGGGCTACCGCGGACGTTAACTCACTGTTTGAAACTTTCATGTTTAATGTATCACACTCACTTTGTCACTACCGGGTTCAGGCATCATGTAACTGTATGGCCAGTTAATTTGTCAAATCGTATGCATTGCATAGCTCCTTGTCAGTCAGCCTCGCCATCGCCTTGCCGACTGCTTGATGTTTTTCCACGGCTGAGCAATTTTTTTACTTAGTATACGAGAGAAATATAATAATCTGAGACTGCCTTAATTGTGCGTTCTAATTATATTGATGATTAAAGGGAAAGTAATTAAAACTTTACTGATAAAATATCATTATCAAGAACACCATAATTTAGATTGTAGTAATCAGTACAATGGAAGGTTCGATTGTCATAGATATCGAATAGGAAAAATGTGAACGTTGTGGCTGTCAAATCGATATTCTGGCTTCTTTTAAAATCTATCCAATACAATACAATAGAAACATAAGAAAAAGCGTTCACCCCTGTTTCTGGGCGTGCCTGTAACATGATAACTGACAATTGCTGGCACTTACCGGCGACGCTCCGCAGACTATAAGCGCCCCTACACACTATATTTACTAGATCGGAGTTCATCATATCCCAATTGTGGGGGGTTCGCGATTTTAACCCACTGTTTACATAACAAGGGGACGATAATTAGTTACATTAGTGGAATGGAAATAGGATACGTACTAAACCCGACAGGAAAGAACTATTCTTCATCTATATTGTGGTAGCTTTATCTGGTTTTGTGCGAAGCGTTTCTTCACTGTTGCCCATGATAAACAAATTCCAAGTCTTTGCTTCGAACTGTACACAGTACAGCCTGCACAGTAAATGCTTATTCTCATATGATGAACGATCGAGCACTGACCATTAGGCTTATTTATTGCAAGATGGCCATTTCAGACCATTAACCATCTGTCAAAAGAAAATCATCTCTCTTCTAAAGTTACAGTGCAGTTATATGAGTGTCATAAATCGTTCGAAGGGTTAAGGTCCAGGATCTGTAAGCAAAAGTTCGAGCTCCTTGGCTTCAAAGTATAAATTACCGTTTAAACTATAAAAACTTTACGCCTCAGTAACTGTTGTCGTTTTCCCTGTATACCGTTCCCCACAACATGGTTGCAACTGTTAATGTTGCGCCCGCGCATGTTTGCTTCGCGTTTGTTTACAAGCCGCATTGTTTGTGCAACACTGCGGCGGTAATTATAATACTTAGTTGTGTCAGCTTCGTGTGGGCATGAGGTATGAGCTGGTGTTGTGGGGGTTACGTCCTTGTTTGTACTTAGACGGTTAAGTACTAAGTTCTTCAATTGTCACGTAATGTGGAGGGTGACGGATTGAGTAATGAGGAAAGCGTTGCTTTGAGATAAGCTTATCTCAAAGCAAGTTAGAGTGAACAGGCTTCTTCTGGGTAAGCTCACTCCATCGTAGACTTTGTCACTGCTCTTGACTCTAGTCTAGGTCAGAGCCTAGACTAGAGTCAAGAGCAAACCCATCTCTTATAAAAAAAGCTAAAATGATCTTATGTTCCAGCTACTGAACTTGCTGAAGACAAAGGTACCTATTGGGACATATTTTAAAGAGAAATGGCAGTGTGAGCAGCAATTTTTTGCTTCGTTTGTGACTAATGAGCTTTGAACCGCTTTGAAGCCTGTATCTCTGCATAGCCTGCAACAGATTCACATGAAAATGTGGGACTCTCTATAAAATAAGACAATCACGTACGTGATCACGTAAATAGTATAAAATAAAATAATATAATAATAAAATAATATATTTTTATTGAATAATAGTGAAATTTTACAAAAAAGTGTACATATGTTTCAGTAGTATATATTAATCTAGGCCTATAATAGTATTATAATAAATGATATGGTAAGAAAAATATAATATTACAGTTGCAAAAAAGAAATAAAATTCTGAAGGTAATGTAGTGCGTTGCCCGATCTAGGTTTATTTAAACCTGTGTTTCAGGACATATCGAACAGCAGTACTTTTCAAATGGGACAGTTATTGAATTTATTTAACACTAGCTGTTGCCCGTGTCTTCGTCTGCGATCCAGTATGAATAGCAGCCTATGTCCTTCTCCAGGTTATGGTCTACTCAATTGCCCAATTTCATCCAAATCCGTTCAGCCGTTTTAGCGTGAAAGCATAATCAAAAAACAAATATACTTTCGCCTTTATAATATTAGTTAGGATAGTTAGGTGGACGAAAAACCGGTCTATCGACACTCTGACTCACAAAATGTATTAGGTACATAAATAATAATAAAAAAACTCTTAACACACTATTAAAGTTTCCATAATAATATAATACAATCATGATTCGAAAGACACGTGGCGCCATCTATTATCATAAGAACGTTATTGTTGTTTTCCTCGGGAACAGTATTATTTTTCGGGATGAAAGGTACCCTATGTCCGTGTTTGTACACGAGACAACGTATATGCAAAATTTCAGGATGATCAGCTCAGTGGTATATGCGTGAAAAGGTAACAAACAAATAAACTTACTTTCGCATTTATAATATTATTTAGGATATATTTTCAAATACCTAAGCAGGAACAATCTTTTGCGTTACCTTGTCATAAACTTAAACTAGGCTTGTAGGATATATTTATATCTATAACTATAATTATTATAATATTAGTCTAGGTAAAATCAGTTAACGTCAGCTACTTTATTTCAGCTCCTCTAGAAGTTTTCGTGTCTGAGTAATTAAGTTGTGATAAATAATCGGATAACATTATACTACACCTATTATAACTTAGATTGTATATCTTAAGCAATTTGTTAAAATTATTATATAAGAAAGGTCCTAGAAACAAATACAATCTTTTAGTGAAAGCATGTTTAGTGTCGAGGGTTCCTGCAAATCAGATCTTCTCTTCTCTTGTCTGAAGGTACTGGTTTAAAATCTAGTTCAGTGTGTTGCAGTAAAACTATACTTAGAACAAATAGTTGCCGAACTGTTAGCACCTTGCATGCCAAATAAAGCTGGTGTGTGGGAAATCTGAACGGGCGACATGTGGCGACTTTCAGAATTGCTATTAGAGCACGTTGTAGGAGAAGTAAACATGGTCACGGCTTAAACTTGTGGCCTCAAGGCATAATTTTTAGAAGATTTGTGCATTATAAACAAAGACACGATAATAATAATGTTTTGAATAGCGACGGCCATGGTACAAAACATAATGAATAAACTGTACAGAATGGTATCGTTTAACTGTAAAAGTGTAAAAAGGTCTATAAACAGCATTAGAGAACTGTGTAGAACTTCCGACATAATTGCTTTGCAAGAGACGTGGTTGCTGCCGGAGGAGATACCATACCTTTGCACCATTGACGACAACTTTAGTGCCACGGGGACGTCAGCTGTTGACACAACGACCGGCATGTTACGCGGAAGACCTTATGGTGGTGTTGCTCTGTTATGGAGGAGTAACGAAGTTCAAAATGTGTCAGTGTTACAGTGCAATAACCCTCGTGTGTGTGCAATAAAAATAGTAACGAATAATAGGCCGATTGTTGTGATGAGTATCTATATGCCTACCGATGTGCGTGACAACTTACCGGACTTCACGGACTGCCTCGGTACGGTGAGTGCTGTAGTAGATGACTGTAGTATAGAATCAGTATTTGTTATGGGGGATTTTAATGCGCACCCTAATACTTTGTTCATGAATGAGTTGACAAACTTTTGTGAGGAACAAAAATGGATTTGTGTTGATATAAACAAGCTGGGGTTAACGAGTGATACTTATACCTTTATGAGTGAAGCTCACGGCTCCAGGCGATGGTTGGACCACTGTATAGTCACACACTCAGCGCTAAGTTCCGTGATTAATGTTTATGTAAAAAACGATGTGCTGTGGTCTGACCATTACCCTCTGATATTGGAATGTAAATTTGATTTGTTAACACCTAAGATTCCTGATGTTATAATTGCTCATAATCAAGTTATTTGGGGAAAAAGAACCAAGGAGCAAGTTAATGTTTATTTCAATGAATGTAACAAGCGATTAAAGTTGGTTGATTTTCCTGTACAATTAACGGGCTGTGGTGATACTTTTTGCCGTGAAGTTGACCACAGGATTGTTATTGATAAGTTGTATTCGGATATTGTTTGTGCGCTCAGTGAGTCGTCGATTTGTAGTTCAAGTGTTAGTCGTAAGACAAAGGCTCAAGTCACAGGCTGGAATAAGCACGTCAGTTGCGCTCACAGGTTGGCTAGACAGAATTTCCTCTTATGGATGTCGTGTGGAAAACCATCAACCGGCCGAGTGTATGATGAGATGCGGGATAGTAGGGCATTTTTCAAGTCGCGGCTTAAATGGTGTCAGAACCACGAAGACCAAATAAAGATGGACATTATAGCCTCTAAGCATGCAAAGCGTGATTTTCGCGGCTTTTGGAAGGGCACAAATAAATTGAATATTCGGCCAGGTCTGCCTGTTAGCGTAAATGGTGTAAGTGATAAAAAGAACATTGCAAACCTCTTTAAAAATAATTTTGTTGTGAAATCGCCGCTGGGGAGCTCGCGTGTGGTGCGGGATGCTGAGCCTTGTGGTGGCGAGGTGGGCACGCGCTTTACTGCCAAAGATGTGGCTAAGGTCATAAAGTCTATGACTAAAGGAAAGTCCCCTGGTCACGACGGGCTCAGTATCGAGCATTTTCAACACGCTGGTCCTCACTTACCAAGGGTTTTAGCATTATTATATAATTTATGTATTGGTCATTCATACTTGCCCCCCGATCTAATGAAGACGATCGTGGTGCCTATTGTTAAAAGCAGAACAGGCGATCTTTCGGATAAAGAGAACTATAGACCTATTTCTCTAGCGACTACAGTCGCAAAAGTACTTGATGGTCTGCTTGATGCACAACTGAACAAACATCTTGTGCTGCACGATAACCAGTTCGGGTTTCGGCCCGGACTCTCTACAGAAAGTGCAGTTTTGTCTCTCAAGCAGACCGTCAGGTATTACACAAAACGAAATACGCCTGTTTTCGCTTGCTTCCTGGATCTGTCTCGGGCTTTTGACCTGGTCTCCTACGATATACTATGGAAGAAGCTTGAGGCTGTAGGCTTGCCTTTCGAGCTTATAGGTATCTTTAAGCACTGGTATGGAAACCAGGTCAATAATGTTCGGTGGGCGGGTGTGCTATCGGAGCCATATCAAATGGATTGCGGGGTGAGGCAGGGGGGGTTAACGTCCCCTGCCCTTTTCAATTTGTATATGAATGCCCTGATTGAGGCGCTTAGCAGTAACCATGTCGGCTGTCATATAGACGATGTCTGTGTTAATAACTTTAGCTACGCGGACGACATGGTGCTGCTGAGTGCGTCAGTCAGCGGTATTAGGACGTTACTGACTACTTGCGAACAGTACGCAATAGAACATGGGTTGATGTACAACGTCAAAAAAAGTCAGTACATTGTTTTTGAGGCGAGGACCAAATACCAGCTTAACGTGCCCCCTATACGGCTAAACGGCGTTCCCCTTGAGCGTGTGGAACAATTTAAATACCTCGGGCACATGGTTACCACCGACCTTAAAGACAATGCTGACATTGAAAGGGAACGGAGGGCTCTGTCCGTACGTGCGAATATGATAGCCCGCAGGTTTGCACGGTGTACTACAGACGTAAAGGTGACGCTCTTTAGAGCGTTCTGTACTAGCTTTTACACGTGCAGCTTGTGGGAGAATTATTCGCAAGCGGCGTATGGAGCCCTCCGTGTCCAATTCAATAACGCTTTTCGCAAATTGATGGGCTTGTCATGGCGTTGCAGTGCGTCAGGGATGTTTGCGGCGGCGCATGTAGATTGTTTTTATACAACAATGCGCAAGCGCGCAGCATCAATGGTGGCACGAGTCATGGCCAGCCCTAACAGGGTTCTGAGCATGATAGCTGACAGAGTGGATTGTCCGTATATAATTCACTGCTGTCAGTTACATGTCTCAGCGTGTATTATTGTAAACTAACACTAGGTTTAAGAATATTGTTACTAACCCTATGTGAGTATTGTGAGTCTGTGTCGAGTTGTTTTATTGTCTACTAACACTTAGCTTTAAGAACAATGTTACTAACCATATATGAGTCTCAGCTCGAAATAAAGTTTATTATTATTATTATTATTATTAAAACAACACAGTACAACAACATAGACAAAACAACCTAACTTTAAACTCCTCAAGTAACAGAGAATAAGCGCTCATCGCTGGCAATATGTCAGCGTCTCCGGTAAATGAGCGCATTATTTTGCGCGCTCAGCATATGTACCCACGGCTACATTCATAGATGGTTGTACACTCTGAGCAAAGTTCCGAGTTTCCGACGTAACTGAGTAATGTCGACAAATTGTCATCCTGGGAGTGGTTTCATACTATGTTGATGCAGATATTTGACGCTATTTGGACCAGCAATACCTATATTTTGTAAGGAAGACTTACCTCACAGTATTAAAAAATCTGAGCAAGCTTCAAATGGTGCAACTTTAAATAATTTATAAATAATATTAAGGAAACAATATATTATACTCACCATTCGTCATATCCGTTGCCTGTTGTACGGAACCCTGTTGTATGTTTTTTGCTTGCGCTTGATAGAAATCTGTACCTATAGTCTATGATTGTATAACCAAAGAATAAACAATCTTGCATGCAAGTTTTTTTTAGTTATGTATGTGTATTTGTAAGTACTGTGATATTATAAATAAATAAGTAAATACTGGACAAACCACTTCGAGTCTTATTTATTTATTTGTCCAACTTACATCTATCATTACAGGGTAAACCTATTGCGATAGCGTACATCTCTAAACTTAATGTATTATTAAAAATAAAGTTTATAACTTATTACAAACAATGCATTCTTTGTGAACTCACTCAGAGAACTATAAAATAGGTCCGTTAGGTCTTATTTTATTTTATTACTTTTACCGACGAGAGTAGTGAATAATCAATAAAAACTGCTAAAAGTGATGAATTTCAATTTTATATTCACTTTTACCAAGTCATGAGGTAATTTTTAATAATGATGGATAATTATTAATAATTTTCAATTAATCACACTTACCGTAACATATATATGTCACAGCTAAAACCCGAAGTGCGTCTAGGCTACAACTGTAGCAGTTGGTTACACTTACGTGCAGGCTGAAAGGTAGGTTAGAATTGTACCAATCAATGCACAAGCCGAGCGAGCGAAGCGAACGGTGCCGCGCCAGCGGCCGGCGAGTGCCAGGGTCCGGATGCAATCGGTTACCTACACCTAGTTCTAGCCGGTTAAAATTAGGTGTAGCCGCACTTCGGGTTTTAGCCGTAACATAGGTATATATCATTTATAACACTAATAGCTTTTGCCTGTGGCTTCACCCGCGTGGATGTTGGAAATTTTCCCATGAGAACCGTACTTATGCGGGGATAAAAAGTATCCTATGTTAGGGACATAGGATACTTTTTCAGAAAAATGTATGAAAAGTGTAAAACGGATATGGAATAGCTTCCAGACTATAATCTATCTCTGTGCTAAATTTCATCCAGATCAGACGTGACTGTGACGTGGTCTGACGTGATTGAGTAAGAAACTTCCAAACATCTTCACAAACTTTCACATTTATAATATTAGTAAGATATGCACCAAAAAAGGTTGCTCTTAGGGCTAAAATGTTTAATGGGCAGTCCTGATTCAAAACAAGCAATCACATTCTCAAGTTTAATCTTGTTTGATATCTCAGAACAATTCTGTTCATTGGTACTTTTGGTTAACTTGACGAAGGCCAAGTAATCGCGACAGCCCTGACAAATGCCCAACGTTGCTGTTAAAACTGCCTTCATTGGAATTGAATACGGAAATAGTGCTTTAATTCTAATTCTATGTAGGTAAGTTTATCTCGATGCCTGTAGAACAACCAATCAAGCCTAACACGAACCTAACCTAGTTAGATAACCTGGCAGCGTCGTGACTGTCCTGCGAGAGATTCATGGCATGCTAGCTTGTGGTTTATGTAAGTAAACAGCCGATCTATTCAATAAAAATCTCACCGTGAAAAGTTAGGTGAAGTGAACTGTCAATATTGTCAATCCCTAGCAACAGCTGGTCAAAAGTACAGGTCCAAAGACTAGGTAGAATAATACAGCTGGTCTTTTCTGTAAAAATCTCACCGTCAAACTAAGGTGAAGTGAGCTTAAAGTGAGCTGTCATTCCATCTTATGCTAGGTATTGACAGCTCACTTCACTTGAATTGAAAACTTAAAAATGGTGAGATATTTTCTGAATAAATCGGCGGTGGAATGACAGCTCATTTCACCTAAGTTTTCACGGTGAGTTTTACAGAATAGCACTGCAGGGCAGCCCTGACTAATCACAGGCGACGATGTGGACTTTGAATGTTATTCGATTGATATAATACTAAAAAAAAAAAAAAAATCAAAAATCATTTATTTGCCTGAACAAGGTACAGAAAGACGGTAAATATGTAAAAAAAAAATGCGCTCTTATTCTGCCTTTAATTTCGGCGTGCAAATATAAAATAAGTTTTACATTTTATTTAAATTTATTATTGATCATCATCATGCAGTCATTATACAGCCATTAAAATTTGTATTATTGAATTAAGTAAAAGTATAATAATAATATTTAAAAAACTGATAATAAAACAATAATCATAAATGTCAATAATAATCATGTCAATTATGGGAGAGATTCGTCACACAATAATAATAACAATAAGTTATAATTTAGATAGACCATGCAATTTACAAAACTTACAATTTTTAATCTAAAAACTCATGCACACTATAAAAGCATTTTTCAATTAAAAACCTCGTCAAATTGCTTTTAAATCTAGAAAATGGTAGCGTTTTTATCGAATTTGGTATTTTATTATACAATTTTATGCACATAATATAGCTGTTTTTACCTGTAAATGTGAGATTAGTCCTCGGTTGAAATAACTTATTAGTATACATAGATCGTGGGGCATAGTAGCTTGTCGCATGCTTGAAAAGTCTCTTATGTTTGAAAGCAAATACACAGGATTCTAATATATACATACATGGTAGAGTCAGTATTTTATATTTCCTAAAGAATGGACGACACGACTCTATTTGCTTCAACCCTCTTAGACACTTTTTTTGCATTACGAATGCTTGATCAATCTCCACACAACGACCCCACAGGATAATACCATATCTTAGAGTGGAGGTTATATAGCCATGGAAAGCCGTTATTATGTTATTAATTAATCTATTTCCCGAAATGTAATGACGCCAGTATAGTTAATAGCAAAGATAATTCTGTATTTCTCTGATTCCCAAGATACAGGCAAACGTCTAGTTTAGGGATCGCCGTCCCATCTGCTGTTGTAAACTGTACTTGCTTATCCGATTTAAATAGGGAAGTATTGATATCCACGTAGGCGAAGCCACGGGCAAGAGCTAGTTAATAATGATGAAAATTTGGAATCACCAGGGAATAGAAATGTTACAAATGAAATGGCAATTCAGGTGATGATAAATTCATGTTACACCCGCATCCTCTAATCTCTGGCTTGAATCTGACAACTTCAATTGGTAGGTCTAATTACAAAGACAAAAAAAAAATGCTACTTTTTTATGTTGATGGAAGAATCCAAGCACACATCAGCTTGCGTTGCCATGGGAACTAGGCCTTAGTCAATAGTACCATCTGCGTCGTTCAGTTTAATAATCTGTCGAGAGCCCCGACACTCGCGACACTCCTGACAGCCCCGAGATTCCTGGCGTGCTCTCCACAGAGCAATACATAAGTGTCAGGGAACGAGCGGTATCACGATGTCCGTGTTTTTGCGACAAGTGCCAGCCCTGACAAATGACAAGCGGCAATGTTAAGGTGTGTTCCTAACAGGGGATATTTGGGGAAGGTTATATTGGAAAAGGATTGAACAGTTTGGTACTCTGTATACATGACATTAAATGTCACAGTGGTGTACGGCAAGCAGACCGCAGTTGTTGCAGGTAAATAAAATATGTCAATAAGACTGTTTTACAAAGCAAAGCTGATCAATAAAACAGATTTTTTTTAATTTGTGATGGGTTTGCTCTTGATTCTAGTCTAGGTCAGAGGTGAAAAAGACAAAGTCGACGATGGACTGAGCTTACCCAGAAGAAGCCTGTTCACTTTCATTTTGAAGAGATTAGGGTTGTATGCGTTCGGAAACACAGACGCAGGTAGTGAGTTCCACTCCTTTGCTGTGCGCATTATAAAAGATATTTGGAAGCGCTTAGTGCAAGTTGGTAGAATAGCAACTAGGTAGGGATGGTAACTGGCAGTGAGTCTAGATGTCCGATGGTAGAAGGGGGCCGGTGGAATAAGGTCGTGGAGTTCTCGGCTTAAATAGCATGAATATACAATGTGTAACTGAATTAATGAAGATTACGAAGTAGTTGGTTCAGAATCGTTTACTCTGTCATTCGCCTAATTGTTTTGGTCACGTAGGATGTGTTATGTATGACTAGCTATTGCCCGTGGCTTCACCCGCGTGAATGTCTGAATACTATACATATAATATAAACCTTCCTCTTGAAGCACTCTATCTATTGATGAAAACCGAATTGAAATCCGTTCAGAAGTTTTTAAGATCACCGCGAACATACTGTCTGTATGTTCAGATAGACAGACGCGGCGGGGAACTTTGTATTATAATATTTAGTGATTATAATATAATATTCTAATTGGTGTGCTTGGCGGTGTGCGTTAATTCCGGGACATGTTATTTATGTAATTCCAAGCATTTTATTATCTAATTCCATAACAGGCCATTTTAAATTAAGTATCAGAGCTTTAAAAACATCAATGTTTAGACTATTTAGAAGAATTTATTAGTCACAGATTAGGCAAAGTTTCAACTATTACTGTATGTTCATGAATAATTAATATTATGGCCTTTAGTCCAGTTTAGCGCTAAACAGGACAAATAAATACTTAATAATGACTCTATTAGACATTCCCAACAAGCTTATTATAGCGTTAACGATGTTATTATAATACAAGTTATATTTAATTCATTACACTTATAGTTACCTATATCTAGCTGTGTTTGGTGTTATTGTATGAGGAGGTTTCAAGTTATAAGACGATACCCTCGAGGATATTATTAAATTGATATCGCAAGTTAAGATCATTCAGTTCAATTCTAACATGATAAAAAGTCTGTGATAAAAACCTATCCTCCTTGTTGCACTATAACCTCTTAGTAGATGTGCACCATAAACTCTTCATTAATTCTTCTTTATGTTAAATGATTTATTTATTTAATTTATGCGGATAAACTTTATATGAATCATTTACATTTTAAATTAACATAATCATAATTAGGCAGTGTTAATTAACTGTACAATAATTATTTACAAACCGCAAAAGAGGGGCTCGTGGCTAAATAATAACAGCAGCACGGATCGTAGGTTAAGCTACGCTTGCTGCGGTCGGTTTGTGGCTGGGTGACCTTCCGTTACATATCGAGACCTCTACGTGCCTCGGAAAGCACGTGGTCCCTGCTGTCATTCGTAGATCTTTGACAGTCATTACTGGTAGTCAGATGCCCAAAAGTCTGACCACCTCTTACCAGCCTGTTACTGGGTTGTGAAGGTCAGAAAGGCAGTCACTCCATGTAAAATACTGGTTTTCAGATGCATCCAGTTAGATTAGAAGCCGACCCCAACAGAGTTGGGAAATGGCTAGGCAGATTGAATTATTTATAAATCGTACATAATGCTACACAAATTCGCAACAAGTGTGCGCGCCCTAACACGTGCTCCGCAGGGCTGCCACCTGATTTATTATCTCGCAGACAGACACATTATCACAACCTTATATATACACTTAACAACAATATGCCACTGGAAAATCCACTTTACGTCACCACAATAAGGCGATTGGTAGTGTTTTATAAAGACGTGGATGGAGATCATGAATCAGCATCGCCATATTGAATTTTAACAGCAATTGCGAATAAAACCGTCAGCCTGTCAAAATATTTAAAGTTATTTGTGTGCGCAAGAGTGTGAGGAAGCCGATAGAGGCGGCCATTGTTTTTAATTTAAATATGGAAGCAAAACGTTCAGCTTTTGTTTTTAAACCTTTAAAAGATAAAGGAATCGTAAATACATTGATGACTTGTTTTATTTATTTTATAGTTTTCATTAAAACTGATTAATTTGCACAAACAAATGCTTTCATGAATCATGTGTTATAACAACATGTTTTATTTAACGATGTTATAAACAATCGACGGTCTATTGACTTTTCATCCACCCTGCGTGGATCTACCTTACGTTTGCCGATTTGCGGTCTCCACTCACGAACACGTGTATCCCAACGGTCATTGACGGCTAATATGGCCGGACCATTGCCACTTCAGCTTGCATATTCGGTGAGCTATGTGGACAACTTTGGTTATCTGTCGGATCAGCTCTTTCCGGATTCCATGCCTCAGAGAGATTCCAAGCATATTCCGTTCATAGCTCATTGAGCGACCACGTTTCGGTTCCATAAGTCATAACAGGCAGGACGCACAAACTGAAGTTTAGTCTTAGGCTCCGTGGAATACGCAACGTAAAGACTCGTCGAAGCTTCCCAAACGCTGCCCAGCCCAGCTGAATTCTTCTGTTAGCCTCCCTCTCAAAGTTGTTCTTACCAAACTGCAGAGTTTGCCCGAATAAACGTATTCTCGAAAAACCTCGAGAGCTCCGCCATCGCCATTGACAGCAATCGGTCCCGGAGTGACGTGTTCGTTGAACATAACCTGGGTTTTGTCCAAGTTCATCCGGAGACCAACGTGTAGAAGTATCAACTAGGCCGTCCAGCATCTGCTGCAAGTCATGCAGCGATACAGCAAGTATGACGATACTGCAAGTCATACAGCGATACAGCAAGTATGACGAAGATGCAAGTCATTCAGCGATACAGCAAGTACGACGATGCTGCAAGTCATGCAGCGATACAGCAAGTATGACGATGCTGCAAGTCAGGCAGCGATACAGCAAGTATGACGAAGATGCAAGTCATTCAGCGATACAGCAAGTACGACGATGCTGCAAGTCATGCAGCGATACAGCAAGTATGACGATGCTGCAAGTCAGGCAGCGATACAGCAAGTATGACGAAGATGCAAGTCATTCAGCGATACAGCAAGTACGACGATGCTGCAATTCATGCAGCGATACAGCAAGTATGACGATGCTGCAAGTCAGGCAGCGATACAGCAAGTATGACGAAGATGCAAGTCATTCAGCGATACAGCAAGTACGACGATGCTGCAATTCATGCAGCGATACAGCAAGTATGACGATGCTGCAAGTCATGCAGCGATACAGCAAGTATGACGATGCTGCAAGTCAGGCAGCGATACAGCAAGTGCGACGATGCTGCAGGTCATGCAGCGATACAGCAAGTACGACGATGCTGCAAGTCAGGCAGCGATACAGCAAGTACGACGATGCTGCAAGTCATGCACCGATACAGAAAGTATCACGATGCTGCAAGTCAGGCAGCGATACAGCAAGTACGACGATGCTGCAAGTCATGCATCGATACAGAAAGTATGACGATGCTGCAAGTCAGGCAGCGATATAGCAAGTACGACGATGCTGCAAGTCATGCATCGATACAGCAAGTATGACGATGACGATTGCTGTTAATGTGCGTCCTTCCCAGTTCAACGTCTTAAACACAAGCATTAGAAAATAATTTCGGGGAAATTACGTCCCCTTGTCTCACCCCTCTACACACTGGGACATGTTTAGTTTGCTGTTCCTGAGTTTGGACGGCCATTGCCACGTTTTCATAAAGAGATCTCAGCATTTGGATGTCTCGCCAGTCGACTTGGCATCGCTGCAGAGACTCCAAAACAGACCAGGTTTCGACCAGCGTCAAAAGCCATCTCATAGTCCACAAACGCAAGACTTTACTTTTAAAATAGGTATAGATAAAATATTTAGAGTCCGTTAGATTTCTTGATGCTACAAATCCATCACTATTCGTACTATTGTTTCGTGGTTTCGACAAGCATTTTCTACTAATCTATGAGACCAAGGTAGCTTGTGTAGCACGTGCACCATGCACGCAGTTCTCTCCCCTTCCTCTCTACTTACCCCACACTAAGCATACTAACATCATACCAAAACATCTAATCTGTATTCGCGTTTCTCCATCGACCCACATTTTCTCACAGAACTGGTTCTAATACCTAATTCACCTCCGGCCACAAATATCGACTAATTAGATATTATTTACTGCCGATAAATTACTATAAATTATACATCGATGTTAACTTGTGTTATTTACGACGTCACAGCCTCGTAACTTAATTATTTAGACGCGCGAGCTGGTAGCTACGCTGAAATGGCAGATTGGGCTTAATTAGGTTTTTCATTATTATTGAATTCTGGTTAAAGAGATTGTGGGTACTTAGTAAGTAAGATGCGACTTGCTTACCTACTACAATTGAAACATGTTTGTTTAGCTCGCTGTAGAAATGTTTTACTCTTCAGTATATCATAAAGTACCAACCTAAGACTGGTAAAACAATAAAAGCACATTCTCTCTTAATAAGAACGCTTGTGTAGTTTGTTTTTTACTCCAATGTGAATTAAGTAATATTTAATAAAATAATAAAACAAATACAAACAAGTTCAGTGTTATCTCCACTTGTATTTGAACAAAACTCATACATAAAAGCCAATCGATGTGTCAGTTCTGAAAATACCCAGTCTACGCTATTTAACATATTGTATAAAAGGCAACAATTCTTAGAAGAACAATCAAGTCGTACATAATATGTAAGTGAGCTGCGCCTGAGCACTGCACTGACATCTTGTTAAAAACGACGCAATAAGGCCCTAGCACACACCGAGGTGCTACTAGTAATATAGTTCAATGCTAGCACACGAGATACTTCAAGATGTTGTGATTCCCGACCAGTAGACCTTGCTGTCGCTGCAAAAATTATGAAGCAATATCTGCAATGTAATTCAATTATTTCAACCTACCTACCTACATATGTAACTTATTTCCAGCCAGTAGTGAGACCATAAAATGAGACCATGAAGTGAGATACAGACTGCATACAGACTGCTAAAATAAAAAATAACACAGAAAATTCCAAATCGTCAGAACCTTTGAAGTGTATTGAGCCCTACTCATAGCGGTATACAGGGTTATTGGTAAAACACCAACAACCTCTTAAGGGGTCATTGTACTCAACATTATGAACAAAAAATCAGCGGTTCAGTATATTTATGTTCGCATAATTCGTCAAAATGTACTGAACAGCTGATTTTTTTTTGCGATTACAGGTTTGGTCCCATAGTAAAAGTTGTTCATAATGATGAGTGCAATGAACCCTTAAGAGGTTGTTGGTGTTTTACCAATAACCCTGTATAGTAAGTAACGTTCAACAAAAACCATTCCTTCCAATTTAGATGAACTGAATATTCTACCATCATTGTGATTGTCTTTCAGAAGCTTGTAATAAACAAGAATGGTAAAAATAATAAGCTTTACATGCACTGATCGTCACAAAATCGCTAATCGCATTTATTTAGATAAAAATATTGCGTCTGTATCGGGTCTTAACTTTACGATATCAATAAAATGAATGTGCCAACATTATACACACACACACACACAGAACTTATCAACATGATTTGTTTGTTTTTTTTTTATCCTCAGTTTTTAGCACTTGAGTTGAGGTCTCCACAAAGGTCACTATAATTAGGAATAAATCAAACAGAATGTTTGTTTTTTTATTATAAACAAAGATAGTTTTTATGTGGAGGTCTAAGTTCATTTGTTTATCTATTCAAAAAAATCGTAAAACATGATCGGTTGAAGACTTGAAGATAATAACATGTTTTATTTAAGCACTCTTCATAAGATAAGAAATAAAGGTTTTTTTTAAATTATGTAAGTACCTACTTTGTTATGAGTTATTTACTAGATTCCCGCAGTGATGAGTGCTAGGTATTTGTTCTCACGAAGATATATTGTGGAATCCAATTCTGAAAAAACCATCCAAGCGTATACGCCTGTCCTCAGTCAAAAGGGTTGACAGAAATATTATTTTTCACATGAATGAGAACCAAAACAAATATAAAACTGTCATAGGTACCTCTTACAAAAAGTCCTACTATCTACAGAATACTGAAAAGTCTTCTTACAAATCTTACCGAGTACCTACACATGTGATCGCCATACGTGGAAACAATGTCCCACGATAAATCCATCGCCACGCGGCGCAATAACGCATGCGCTACAAATTGTAATGCTCGCGCGCATCTAAACGTGTCAGCGATGCGCCGGCGACGCCTCCTGTAATGTCGGACGACAGCGCGATGACTACTGCGGATATGGGAGTCAATAAAATATAGATCTGATAGGTATTTACCAAAAATATCAGCCAAATTCGGCATGAAATATCCTAGCCACACGAGAAATTAAAATAAGAAAGCTCACCATTTTATCTTATGGAAATAAATTGTCATGGATAGCATTGTAACCGTCTAGTGAAGGCGGCTGGATAGCAATATCTGATTTTTGTTGACTAAATTCACATGGTGGACCTTCTCCGCACAGTTAGATCCTATGCTTGCGTTCTGCTGCTGTGTTGCGCATTTGACATGTCCTAAGAATATCAACTGTGTAGGAGCTTGTATCTGTAATACGTAGTACAATGAATAAAACAAGGTTTTTTATAACAGAAATAGGCCGTGATTTAGGCGTACCAGAATCATTACAAAAAAATGCTCGAGCCATGCGATACGAACCGCTCGTGATCCACTAAACGTGTCAACGCTGCGCCTGCGACTGTCGACATAATGACAACGCGATGACTACTTCGGATACGGAAAAAATAAAACATGTAGCATTTCTAATAATATTTTTGTATGGCGGTGAGAAAAGATGGTTCGCAGAAACACTTGTTTTAGCAAGAAATGGGATTAGTTTATGGGACTACTAGCTTCTGCTCGCGACTTCGTCCTGCCTGCGGTTTTCGCTCAGCGTTTTTTCTGACTTTTTTTTTTAAATTTTTGCTCGGCTCTTAAGGGTCATAGCGTGATGTTAATATAGCCTTGATCCTATATCAAATGAAAAAAGAATTTTTCAAATCCGTCTGGGAGTTCCAGAGATTAGCGCATTCAAACACACAAACAACCAAGGAAACAAACTTTTTTATTCCCTTGTTGCGAGTTAACCCGGGTTTCGCCACAGTCTGTGAAGCCTGACCGGCCTTTGACCACGACCTTTTTCGCACGTCCTTGTCATACGTGATCCACTTTTCATCACCAGTTATCAGCTTCTTCAAAAATGGTTCGGTTTCATTACGTCGTAATAAAGAATCATAAATGAGTACACGGCTCATTAGGTTTCTTTCAGTGAGCTCGTGAGGTACCCAAATGTCGAGCTTTTTTGTGTACCCAGTTTTTTTCAAATGCGCCAAAACTGTTTTGTGGTCAATTTCCAGTTCTTCAGCAACGTCGTAACTACTGATATGCCGATCTTGCTCCACTTTTTCAAAAATGGCATCCATTTTATCCGTAATAGGGCGACCAGAGCGACGTGCATCTTTGACATCAAAATTTCCGGATTGAAAACGCTTAAACCAAATTTGTGCTACTCTCACAGACACTACACTAGGTCCATAAACATCGCAAATTTTTTTCGCGGCTTGTGTTGCATTTTTACCTTTTTTGTAATAAAATTTTAAAATGTATCGAATTTCTTCATTAGATTCACTCATCTTGACGGTACGAAAAACAAATGAAAATCACACATTTTCCTAATTTGAATTTGAAATTATGTTCTTTAAAATTTAAACTTTCAATGATACCAAAACCAGCCAGATACAAATAGTATAGCCAAAGAGATTTTATTACAAGTTCATACATACTATAATGCGAAAAGACTTTTTCCCCAACCTAATATGATGAGAATTTCTTTGAAAACTGCCTGTTATGGTTATATGTATGATGCAAAGCTTACATACGTTTAGCTTTAAACGATTACTGCTAATGATGAGGACCCTCATGGGATGACATAGCCTTTCCACGTAATGTTTTCTTTGCATACTGAAAAAAGCAAGCAAATTATGTGTAACTAGACCTTTTATATATTATACCATATTTTATGCAAAATAATGAATTATATTCTTTCTATTCTAAAAGAGTGATTCCTAGATTTAGGCATTTGATAGCGTAGTTTCACTAAACATCTTAATTTCAGTAACAATAAATACCTTCACAATACTAATAAAGAAAAGTGATGTGGTGGCGCCATACTCTCCAGAAACTCTTTCAGCCCTGGAGAGTAAACATCCAGCGCCTGCGGATGGTCTCACCTTCCCCGACCTCCCTCTCCCTCCCGATCCGGATTCAACTCCTTTTAATGTTACTGCCCCCCAGCTGACTGCAGCCGTGAGCTCCTTCCGAAGTGGTTTCGCCGGCGGCCTCGACGGCCTGACTCCTCAGCATTTAAAAGATCTCTTGAGTTCAGGCGCCGGGGAAGCTGGTGAGTCGCTTTTGAAGGAGCTTGCGGCTCTAATTAACCTGATGCTCAACGGCGGTGTGAATGATGCCGTCGTCGATATCTTGTACGGGGCCAACTTATGTGCCCCGCGCAAGAGGGACGGCGGCATTCATCCTATTGCCGTTGGGTGCACCTACAGGCGTACGGCAGCAAAAATATGCTGCAAATTGTACGGCGAAATTCTAACCAACAAGTTCCAGCCCCTACAGCTTGACTTTGGATCCAAAGGGGGCTGCGAGGCTGCCGTACATGCCCTATCCAGTTTATTAAATGCCAGTAAAGGTGAGGTCATCCTCAAGGTTGACGTTAAGAACGCCTTTAACTCCGTTAACAGGGATACTTTGTTGGCTGAAGTAAAAAAAGAGTTACCAGAAATGTATGGTTTCATGTGGCACCCGTCTCAATTATTATATATATAATAATATATATACAACGTTCTGGAATCTGCAGTCGGATGCCAACAAGGTGATCCTCTCGGGCCAGTCATTTTCAGTTTGGCTATCCATCCCATAATACAACAGCTAAATTCAAAATTTTACGTGTGGTATTTAGATGATCGAACACTAGGAGGTGACGTAGCCACTGTACTAAAAGATCTTCAATTCCTTAAGCAGCAGTTCCAATCCATCGGCCTTGACCTCAACAACTCCAAATGCGAAATTTATCTTTGTAACAATACCGACAGACAATCGACTATACAAATATTCAATTCAATAGCCCCAGATATCAAAGTTTTGGGAAAAAGCTCACTGCACCTTCTAGGTTCCCCAATTTTCGAAGACAGTTTTTCACCATTCGTCGACGATAAAATTAAACATTTTAACGATATTTCAGATAGACTTTCAAAAATTAAGTTACATTCGGCATTCACCCTTATCAGATATTGCTGTTTTGGTCCAAATTTTATGTATTTTCTCCGCTTTTCTTCTTTATGGAAGCAGTCACAACTTTTAAACAAAATCGATCGTATTATTCGAAGCACCCTAACACCAATTTTAAATGTGGCATTGGACGATCGCGCGTGGCTGCAAGCTACACTACCCATTCGTTTTGGTGGGCTCGGCGTCCGCAAAATTTCTAGTGTAAGCCTACCGGCGTTCCTGTCCTCGGTCCACAGCACCGAAAAGTTAACCACAAGAATCTTAGCTCCTTCTCAGGTTGACTCTGAAGTGCCGTGTTTGACCGACGCGGTGAATGCCTGGAAAATGGCTTGCCCGGATACGGTTCAGCCTGAGAACCCGTCTTCCCAGAGACAGTGGGATGAGCCGCTCTGCAGGTTGGTACGGAACAAACTTATTAATACGTCCATCAATACTGCTGAGCGTGCCCGCCTGTTGGCTGTGGGTGAATGGGAGTCGGGTCTCTGGCTTCAGGCTCTACCGTCACCCAACATAGGCACTATGCTGAGTGACACCACATTCCGGCTCGCCACATGTTTGCGTGTGGGTGCTCCTTGTGGGGCTCCACATCGCTGTCAATGCGGTGAAGGAGTCGACTGCCTGGGACACCATGGACTATTCTGCAGCAAGAGTGCTGGTCGGATGGCACAGCACGCCAACATTAACGACATCATCCGTCGGGCTCTTATGTCACCGCTGGGGTGCCAGCTGTTTTAGAACCCAATGGCTTGGCACGCGACGATGGGAAGAGGCCAGACGGAATTACCATAATGCCTTGGAAGTTGGGTAGGCCTTTGGTGTGGGATGCAACCTGTGTCGACACCTTCGCGCCATCCCATCTTCTTAGCACGGCGGGTTGTGCTGGGGCGGCTGCTGCAGGAGCTGAAAACCTCAAACGGCGCAAATATAGCAACCTTATTGGGAGCTATATGTTTGAGCCGTTTTGGGTTGAAACTCTAGGGCCTTGGGCTCCGAGTGCTCATCGAGTATTTCGGGACATCGCCAAGTGGTTGGTCAACGCTTCACGGGACCAGAGGGCTGGCCTATTTTTATCCCAAAGAATCAGCATTGCCATCCAACGTGGCAATGCTGCCAGCCTTTTGGGCACTTTTTCCATTGACAGCGATGGGGACGAATTTTTTGATGCCCTATGAGATGCCTTTTTATTTTTAATATTTTTTATATACTTGTACTATATATATATATATATATATATATATATATATATATATTTATTTTTAGTGTTAGCTTGTACATATTCTCCATGTAAGGTAACTACAATATATAATAAATTTGTAAAGAAAAGTAACAGCTTATTAAATCCCTAGTCTAAGTATGTCTAAGTAAGAATACATTTCTTAGGTACAACACAAATTTCAGCCAGTGTTATTAAAATGTAAAAACTTCAGCAAACTTGTAATGAATTCAGCCCATTTGAAATTCTACGAGATCTGTTGAAATATGAACGTCTTAATTTCTTGTTTTCTAACAGCCATTTCAAAGATATTTGATGAGAATTTAAACTATTAGTAAATTCCTTGGAATTAATTCAAGGATTAAAACTTCGATTCTTGTTAAAGAGAATGTCTCTAGATCATGGCCTATTCAAAATATTCAAATTGAGGAACGTTTTGCTATAATATTAGTTATTAGTAACTAGTAATCCATTCGTTTCCCCTTTTCAGGTTATCCCAAGTTAAGGCTCCAGCAGACAGGCTCGAAGCGACTCTGGTGGAGCAATTTCTACGAAAAGTTCAAGAAAATTGTTCTACGGGAGTCGCGTCGCGCCGTCACGTCGCTTTTGTCTGCAGGAGCCTTTACAAGAACACCCGCATGTATTGTCACGCTGATCGAAAAGTCAGAATTTTGTGTGGACAGCTATTGCATAAAGTAGTCGTAGTTGTTTGTTTATGACAATATGTGTATTTATTTGAGCAAGTTGCCTATTATAAGTACTCATCTGATCAGAGGTAAACTAAGAATCTGTAAGTTGACAATTCACTGCATCTTCTATAGCTATACAGGGTTATTGGTAAAACACCAGCAACCTCTTAAGGGGT
Source organism: Dicycla oo (assembly GCA_948252095.1). Classification (NCBI taxonomy): domain Eukaryota; kingdom Metazoa; phylum Arthropoda; class Insecta; order Lepidoptera; family Noctuidae; genus Dicycla; species Dicycla oo. The sequence goes on along the minus strand of OX411720.1, from coordinate 30,879,272 downwards.
CATTGTACTCATCATTATGAACAACTTTTACTATGGGACCATACCCGAAATCGCGAAAAAAATCAGCTGTTCAGTACATTTATGTTCGCATAATTCGTCAAAATGTACTGAACAGCTGATTTTTTTTTCATAATGATGAGTACAATGACCCCTTAAGAGGTTGCTGGTGTTTTACAAATAACCCTGTATAATAAATTACTAGCAGCGCCCCGCGAACGTCTCGAACCCGTAGAAATATCGGGATAAAAAGTATCTTATGTGTTAATCCAAGCTATAAATTATCTGTGTGTCAAATTAAATTAAAATCCGTTCAGTAGTTTTGCGCGAAAGAGTAACATCCATCCAACCTCACAAACTTTCGCGTTCATAATATTAGTATAGTCGGTTTTCGTATCTGTCTGTGTGACCGCGCTGTTCTTATAAACTGTTTTATTGTCAAGACCGTGCGAAGCAAGGACTGGTCACTAGTTTAGTAAATATAAAGCCTTGATCGTACCAAAACTTGAGCCTCGTTCAATCCTACTCGTATCTCTACCACTCACATATAAACGTCCTTGTTCTGTACAGTTACCGAGTTGCAAGCCATAATGGTTGATGTCACAGGTTATCGCGCTCACCCGGCGCCCGCGCACCCACTGATTTCTGCGAACCTTATCAGTCCGTTTCATAGCAAATATTTTAAGACGGATAATATTATATCGTGACTTGACTTCTGCGTACAATTAAATGAAACAGTTTTGCTAGAGTACTTTCTTGGGATTTAGAGGTTAAGGTTATCTTTCACTTTTGCTAATCTAAATAAAATTGTTCTTTGGTATAACAAAGAACGGGGACCTGTAGAGAAAATTCAAAGTTCCTAACTGGATGAGGTGGTTTGGTACATCACATACATAGGTACATATTTGAGACTCGACCCAAATGTTCTGCACTGACTAACGAAGACAACATTCTATGTAAGTACTACGAAAACATCTACATAAATCCGTAAGCTCTCTAAAAATAATGTTAAAACATATTTTATCTAGACCCATGCTCATCCTCTATAAAAGTTTCTGAAACAGTTAGCTTTTTGCCAACATGAAAACAACCAGTGCCATAGTAACCGTAATATCATCTAAACGAGTGTTATAATGTCGTACTTTTCATTATGCAACTCCATTTATTTTCGATCCCTTCCTTATTCATCAAACAGCCACATTCTCCCTACTCAATTCGTGGTATCTTTATGAATTTCAAAAAAGAATATTGTCATGCACGCGCATTTCACTTCTACAGCGCCGTAATTTAAATAAAATCTTATAGGTTATTCGAATTCACGTCGTATCCCGCCATTTTTGTTCGATATTAGTATTGCAAAAGTTTATTACATTGTTGTTTACGAAAATCAGTGATACAAGCTTTGATAACACTACCAGATGCAGCAAAGGATATTTCTAACCAATTATTACCAGAAAAGTCTATACAGTCTATACATAGTTTGTTTGTATTAGATACTCAGCAGTTAAACTTTCCATGAATTTACATAGAGTTCTTACAACACTGTACAACACCTTATGGTTTCAGAACCTTTTAAAGAGGATTCATATCATGGGTGTAGATACAGTCATGTATGCAACATAATTAGGTATTAAAACACTCTTGTAATACTATTATAAACCCACATTCGTGTTTTAATACGCCTTATTATACAACAGTTGCTTAAATAACTATTATGTAGGATAAATAATCAGAATTCCTATTCATCATCTGCCTAGCCTTTTTCCAACATTGTTGAAGTCAGCTTTCAGTCTGACCGGATACAGCTAAATACCAATATTTTACATGGAGTGACTGCCAACCTGACTTTCACAACCCAGTTACTGGATAATACGATACCGCTTGGTAAGACTGGTTGTCAGACTTTTGGGCTTCTGACGAATGACGACCCGTAACGACTGTCAAAGATCCACGTATGACAGCCAGGACTGACGGCTTAACTTGCTTTTCGAGACGGAGGGGCCTCAGTATGTAAAGATGGTCACCCATTCACGGACCAACCTCGGCAAGCGTAGCTTAACCTGATCGATCGACCTGTGACCCGGTTGTTATTACTAAGCCTCGAGCCCCTGTCATAATCAGAACTTCTGTTACTAAATAAAATGAAATGCTGCTTAATCTTCCATTTTTATCATATAAAATATTATCACCTGTCACCATAACACCGAGCTGATGGGTGACAGCTCCACATTTGCATAAGTTTCCACAGAAACATAGCACCAACAGCTATAACAGGGAGGAGCCAGTAAAAACAAAGCAAATATGATAACGAAGTTCTACCTTATCGCCAAGGTACGGACAGCAAACACGTGATGAAATATTTCTGTAGTTTTGTGAATTAATTAGCCAGTCGTAATTGTCTGTTACATGTTTTTTTTTTTTAAACAATCAATATTATAATGAACAATTTTTCATTAATAAAACCTGTCTGCTATCAACAATCATCATTTACTTTCTTGCTGCTAGTATCCACATCGTATTGCTGGCACCCTCGTTACACACTTGCTAAATAATTCATTTGGACTATATTTATTCTGACGCCATATTGAATTATTAGAAATATGCTAGCTATCCGCAATGCCCCGTCTTGGCTCGCCGTCAGCTCGGTTATAATAAACTATTAGCTCGGTAATGTGGGCGTCCCGATGCAGACTGCAAGCCTACTTATGTAAGGAGTCTGCTAAGTACTGCTGGTTCGATTTAATTCGCTTTTTCGTATTTATATTGGTTGTTACCAGATAGCGATCGTTGATGAATGGATAATTCGTTTTTCTGAAGGATTACATGTAATATATGTACTTTAACGGTTTCAAACCCCATTATTTTACGATTTCCACTTGCTTCATCGTAAATTCAGTTCATTAGTCTTCTGTCACTTTAATTTACGCACGGGTCGATAGATCAGATTAAGCTACGCTTGCCGCGGTTGGTCTGTAGATGGGTGACCATCTTTACATACCGAGGCCCGTCCGTGTTTCGAAAAGCACGTTAGGCCTTGATCCCGCTGTCATTCGTGTATCTTTGAAAGTCGTTATAGGCAGCCGCTCAATGTAAAATACTGGTATTCAGCTGCATCCGGTTAGACTGGAAGCTGACCCCGACATAATGGGAAAAGGCTAGGCAGATGCTGAGTCTTTTGTCTCTTTGCAAGTTGGATTTTTCAATCAAATGTAATCTATTTCAAACCGAGTGCAAGTTACATAGTATTTGTACCTATGTCAAGAGCACAGTCAGACTCAGAAGCATCGCCAATCGTTTATCTTAGCATGGTGAGTATGCAATCCCTCACCACTTTCCAACAAGAACATATACCTGTTAAAACAAATGTGTGTGTTAATGAATAAAATATAATAATGTAGCTACTAAGATGTATTCGTTGAACTTACGACGTTTAGATAGCAACCATTTGAGGGACCTCAGGTGTCCCATTCATAGCCAGTATTTAGCAGAAGCAGTGAGTCACAGACGGACGTGCCTCAACAGGAGGGCACGTGGAGGTAACGAGGTGTCGTGTAGTGATGTGTACTAGCGCGGGAACGTGAGACTCAACATGACACGGGTTTTTCTCGAGAAGTCGCGCAGCTTCCACCGAGCACGGGCAAGGGCTGCACACGCAACTTGCTACAGAAGATATTGTTATATTATTAATATCATAGTTTACCACAGTCAGTTCTGAACTTAGCACATTCAATATGATGACGAATGATATGATGAAGGTGGCCAGTTGTAAGTAGGATATCGGTTTATTTGACACTAGCTTTTGCCTGCGACTTCGTCCGCGTGAAGTATCTTGTTTTACCATGAAATATTTTGAGTTTTTTCTTTTTGCTCGGCTCTTAAGGGTCGTAGCGTGATGCCTATAACCTTCCTCAAGAATATATTATATTAATATATATAGAAGTTGGAGGAGTTCGTGGCTAAGTAATAACAGCCGCACGGGTCAATCCATCAGGTGAAGCTACGCTTGCCGGGGTTGGTCCGTAGATGGGTGACCATCTTTACATACCGAGACTCCTCCGTGCCTCGGATAGCACGTTAAGCCGTTGGCCCCGGCTGTCATTCGTGGATCTTTGGCAGTCGTTACGGGTCGTCAGAAGCCCGAAAGTCTGACAACCAGTCTTACTAAGGGGTATCGTATTACCCAGTAACTGGGTTGTGGAGGTCACATAGGCAGTCGCTCAATGTAAACTACTGGTATTCAGCTGCATCCGGTTAGACTGGAAGCCGACCCCAACATAGTTGGGAAAAGGCTAGGCAGATATATAGAAGGTGGAGGGAGAGATCTCCGTTTATAGTGCCTTCCTCGAGCTGATACATCCTTAAAAGAAAAATGTTAACAATGACGAAATCATAAGTAAACATCAAAGCTCCGTGAACTATCGAATTTGCATAATAAATAGGAAATACTAGATACTTAGCTACTCAGCATTTACATACACTGCACCTCCTATCCGGAATAAGGACGTGTAACTCGCATATAAAGTACTAATTACCACTCCTCGTGGATTCCAATTAGTCTATAATAAACTGGCTGACTAATCAATCGCTGGTATTAATTAAGTTTTCTTGCCAGCCCTGTGGGACGCGTGGTCGTCGCCTGCGCAGGTTCCCCGTACGTGGCGAGGCGACACCAGGCATGCGCCGTAGAATTTTAATTACTGTCTGTAGTTATAAGAGCTGGAAGGAGCATCGCGAAATGTTACTGAAGCTTGATGTCCGCGAACGCAAAGGATTCGGGGAAAAATATATGAAATGCTTGAATTAATACATCTGTACTGAGTCTTCCTAGATTTTATGTAAATATTGTGGTCTCCTATAATTGGAAGCGCGCAATAGTATTTGTCGCTGTTATTAATAATAATAATAATAATAAAACATTTATTATCAGGCTACAATGGCCCATAGATACATACCTTACAAACTAACATATATAATATATAAAGTATAAAACAAAACTTGTGTTAATAAATATAGCTTAAAATTATGTTAGTAGCACTTCACTGCACTAGCTTGTCCTTGAGCTGTCCTGTGGCACTTGTCCGCGGAAGCGACGGAACACCACGTCCTGCGGCCAGAAATCTTCTTCCATGACGACGGGCAGGTAACAATTCGGTACTCGCACCACGAACGCCTTGAAATTGACGTTGCGGCGCGACTCCAGTAACTGCACCCTAGGCATGTACCTTGTCTTCTGGCGCACGTACTCCACGATGTCCTCCGCCTTAGTGCTGTAGTGCAGGCGGGAGATGTACACCGGTGTGTTCGGCTTAGCGGCACGCAAGCTCACTTCTGGCTTCGTAGGAGCTTTGCCGCAGCGATTCTTGTTGGTTCGCGACTGGCGCTTCCTCCTTTGCACTGTCACGAAACCCTCTTCATCAGCCCTATTGTAAACGTGCGTAGTTTTGTGTAGCCTCTGATGGAAATCCAATAAATAAATAAACCCCTTGCTGAGTGTTCTAGAATTACATAATACTCAAATCTCAAATATTAATCTTCATTTAAAGCCACACAATTCTAGGTCAGAGCCTTTTTTCTGTTACTGAGCACGGAGGGCCCTGACCTGCAGGACATGACGTAGGAATATTAAGTGCATGGTCCCTGGTGTTGGGTATTTTGAGTTATGTACACATAACATACATAACCAGCCTGGGAAGTTCCCACAGCTGGGACGCAGGCCTCCTCTCTGTGAGAGGGACTGGACCATGATCCACCACGCAGGCAAAGTAAAGCGCCTGCCTGGGTTCAAACCCACGACCTGCAACTCGTAAGTCGCGGCCATTACCACTGGGCCACCACTGCTCCAGTTAAGTGTGAAATCTGGCACTTTTCTTCTTCTCGGAGTAAAACAGCTTCTCAGTTTACCGGTTCATGTAGTATCGCGTGAAAGTTCCTTCCAGTTGCTATTACTCAATGTTCCCACAGCTATCCTGTGCACCATCTCTAGCAAACAGGTATATCGTAATACTTAGTCGCCACACCTAGGTGTTGGTCTGCGATGTAGCTAATACTACAAAACTACTTAATTATCTGTATTATTGCTAAGAACCTGCTGATTCCTACTAGAGCTTTTACGAGTATTTTTAATTAATCGTTTAGATAAGTTTATGCGGTAACTGATGTTAGCATACTACATAGATGTACTGGGAATTGTTAAATGAAATAAGGACACATTAAAAGTTTTACAAGTTTAATAAGAATTTGCACATAGATTGACCTGTAAAGGACCTATAAACTAACCTGTATGCCTACAGGGTGTAAGTGGCAACCTTGTAAGGGGTCATTGTACTCATCATTATGAACAACTTTTACTATGGGAACAAACCTGAAATTGCGAAAAAAAAATCATGTTTGCATAATTCGTCAAAATTTAGGGAACAACTGATTTTTTTTCACGATTTCAGCAGGCTTATTACGTATCTTGCAGAAGCCTTTTTTTTTTTTTTTTTGTGGATGGGAAATCATCAAATAACTTCTCCCGCTCTGGGTGGAGCGGAAGGGCGTGTCAGACTTTTACTGACTAAAACCCACCCGTGTTCCTTCAGTTGCCTATGCCAGGGCCACGGTATCTTTTTCAAACAACCCGCGACCCCAGCGGCATTGGCCCTATTGGACCCCATCTTTTGCTGACATCTCTTTGAGGCGCGCGTGGAACACAACGCGCCGTCGACCCGGGCCTGGTCCTCACCGGACGGCGAGCTACCCACTACTCACCGTCCGCAAGCCCGCGCCTACGGTGGCCGGGAATCGGCTATCAATTCCCGCCGCCCAGGGCGTCTCCTGCGGCGACTGAGGGCGTGAGGCTGCCTCTCCCTCACGCGTTCCGCCTCCTCCTTCGCGAGCATTACCGCTTCGCAGAAGGAGGTGACGGACTCTCGCTCCGCACCATGGCCTGGACCAGGCTCGGACGCGAGAGATCGCCGCCGCCGATCGCCTCCGTGAGAACACGGCGGTGCTCTGCCCAAGCCGGGCAGACCTCCACTGTATGCTCCACCGTGTCCTCTGGGCGATCCACACAATGGTGACACCCGGGCGTTTCCTCCCGCCTTATGCGAAACAGGAACCTCCCGAAACAACCGTGTCCGGTGAGGACCTGCGTCAGGCGGAAGGTGAGGACGCCGTGGCGCCTCTCTAACCACTCCTCAAAGAGGGGACTTATCGCCGCAATTGTGGCGTGCCCAGCGCTGGGCTGCGACAGTCGCACTCTCCATGTCGCCATGAGATCCCGCCGGAGTTCTGTCCGCTGTACCGTGATTTCTCGCGGCAGCGGAGTTACGCCCCGGCGTTTTGCCTCCTCGCGCCACTCCCACACGTGCGCGAGGACTTTCGCCTCCAGATCCCACGGCGGCAATCCGGCAAGGAGGCTCGCCGCCTCACCGGAGACCGTGCGGTAACCCCGGACTAGCCGAATGGCCATGACCCTCTGGGACGCGTTCAACCGGCGGACTGGCCGCAGCCTCAGGGAACGCGCCCACACCGGTGCCCCGTAAAGGGCCATGGACCGCACGACCCCCGCGTAAAGCCTCCGGCAGGAGGCGTTTGGACCACCTAGATTGGGCAGGAGCCGCTTCAAGGCAGCCCCAGCCCGCTCCAGTCTGGGAGCCAAACGTCGGAAATGCTCCACGAAGTTCCACCGGCTGTCGAGGACGAGTCCCAGGTACTTCATCGTCGACTCGACTCCGATGCGAACCCCTCCTACCGTTATTTGGGAACCCGACGGTGGCGCATTCCGAGGACCATGAAAACACATGGCCTCGGACTTGTGCAGGGCCACCTCGAGTCCCAACTGCCGGATCCTCTCAACGACTATCGCAACCCCGCGTGTCGCTAATTCAGCCTCCGCCTGGTGCGACCTCCCCTGCGCCAGGACCAGCGTGTCGTCAGCGTAACATACTACGCTGACGCCGCTAGGGAGGTCGGCGCGCAGCACCCAGTCGTACCCGATGTCCCACAAATGCGGCCCCAGGACCGATCCCTGTGGGACACCGCACGACATCTCTCGCCGGTTCCACTCTCCCTGATGACCGGGGTAGATGACGGCCCTATCCGTCAAATAGGCCTCAACCACTCGACAGAGGTAGGTCGGCATCCGGTGATACCGGAGTGCCTCCCTGATGCAACTCCAGGGCAGGGTATTGAAGGCGTTGGCGATGTCTAGAGACACCGCCAAGACGACCCCACCCCGGGCCACAGCATCCCCCGTCGTGAGGGCTCGCACGCGCATGATGGCGTCCACCGTAGAGCGCCCCCTGCGGAAACCAAACTGGCTCTCCGCCAAATCCGGCCCCTCCTGCACCAGCCACCCGACGAGGCGGTCTGCAATAACTCTTTCAAAGAGCTTGCCCACCTCGTCGAGCAGCACGATGGGTCGGTAAGCGGACGGAGAGTCCGCAGGGCGCCCCGGCTTCTTAATGAGGACCAGTTTCCCCGTCTTCCAACGAAGTGGGAACTGGCCCCTCTCCAAGCATGCGCTTAGGAGCCCCCCTAGTCGAGGCCCGAGAGCCCCAAAGGTCAGAACCCACGCTCTTCCAGGTAAGCCGTCGGGTCCTGGGGCGGCATTTTTGGCACTCAGCCTACGTACCGCCGCTCTCAACTCTACCTCGGTCACTTCCGGAGCATCGTCGTCGTCGTCGGTGATGTGGTCCGCAATGGGCACCGCAGGAAGCGGAGCCATGGGCGGGGGAGTATGTTCCCCTCGCGAAGGGAACAGAGCGCTCACCACGTCCTCCACGAGCTGGGGCCGGAGACTCTGCGTCAGCGGGGGCGCCCATGGGCGGAGTTTATTCCGCACCATTTTATAAGGGCGTCCCCATGGGTCCCTGTTTAGAGTCTCCAGCGACTCCTCGCGAGCCAGATCCCTGGCCCGCAAGATCTCCGCTCGGAGGGCGGTCTTCGCCGCTCTGTACCCCTCGTACAGCTCCGCCTGAATGGCTTCCGTATCCGGAGGGCGGATACGGAGCCTGCGGTGCCTGGTGTACCGGTGCCGCGCAGCAACGCACGCCTCGCGCAGAGCCGCCAGCTCCGGCGACCACCAATACACCTGGCGCCAGGCGCGACCGGGCTGGACCCGGGGCATTGCCACGTCACATATTTCGGACATGGCCTCCCGGAACCACTCCGCCTCGTCGTTGATGTCGGCAGGCCTGTCCGGTGGTGACACCCAGGCCTGCACGATCGAGGCTTCCAGGAGGAGCTCCCGGTCCAGCTTCTTCAGCGCCCACCGCGGACCACTCGGGGCCTGTCGGACCGGCGCGCTCGAGGTCTGGGCGGAGACATCAAACCGGATGTACCGGTGGTCGGAGTAGGTCTCCACCCCCTCTATGACGCGCCAGTCAACAACATGTGGCAACAGAGCGGGGCTGGCGAACGAAATATCCACCACTGATTCGCCCCGCATCCGCACACACGTGGGGACAGAACCCCGGTTTAGGATGACCAGGCCTGTCTCCAGAGCCCAGTCCTCCACCATCCTGCCCCGTGTGTCCGTATACCGGGAACCCCAAGCCACATTCTTGGCGTTGAAGTCCCCGAGGACGAGCACGGGAAGGGAACGAAACCCGACGACGACGTTTTTCAACTCCGCAAGGGAGTTGTGGAACTCGGCGAGAGTTCGGTTCGGGGAGAAGTATACCCCTACCACGACAATCCCCCCGAACCGTGCTGCAACGCAACCCTGTCCCCTCTTGACGGCTTCGAGGGACAGGGTACCGGCGGCGGCCGACGAAATGAGGGTCACTGAGCCGCTCAGGTCCTCCACCCAGTAATCACTGGGCGGGACAAAGTACGGCTCAGCGACCACGGCGATGTTAATCGCCCACTGCGCCATGCTCTGGAGCAACAGATCCTGAGCGGCGACGCAGTGGTTGATGTTCGCCTGGAGGAGGCGTAATGGGGCCATTACTGGCACTCCATATTAGCCCCCCCCTGAGCCTCCTGTGAGGGCTCTGCCGCAGTGAGTACGGCGGCGACGGCAGTGGAGGCGGCAGCGACGGCGGCCGTGGCGGCGGCTGCGGCCGTGACGGCGGTAGCGGAGGCGGAGGGCTTGCCCCTGCCCCGGGCCTTGGTGGGTGGACCACAGCCCTTGCTTCCAGCCCGGTGATCGGCCGGCTTGCCAGCTGCCGCACATAGATAGCAGTGCGGCGTGGCATTGCACGAGCCGGCCTTGTGACCGGGCTGACCACAACGGAAGCAGTGACTGCTGCGATCCACCTCCGAGGTGCATTTTGCCCCCACGTGGTTGCCCACTTGGCAACGGAAGCACCTCAGAGGTCTGGGTTCCAGCAGTTTCACCCGCGTGGAATCCCAGCCCACCTGGAACCTTCGGCCCTCCCCAACTATTTTGTGGGCCGCCGATACGGGGCAGCTCACCGTAACGGCTCGCATCCCCGTGAGGTCAGGACGGATGGTGCCTACCTTCACCTGTTCGAAGGCACACCCCCCAGTCTTGACCACGGCGGCCACCACCTCTCGCTCCGTCACGGAGTCGTCCAGACCCAGGATGCGCAAGTCAACGCACTTGGCGGGTCTGGACACTCGGGCCTCGTCCGCATTTAAGGACGCCCTGAGCCTTTCGGCCAGAGCGTCAGCGGTCGGGCCACTGGCCGCACCGGGGATCTCGAGCATCCGAGCCCCAGTCGCAGTGACCCTTACCCGCAAGCCCTCGGTAACACCGATCTCCTCCAGGTTCACCGCCGCCCTCGCCTTGGCGAGCACGTCGCGGTAGGACACGCCCTTCTTCTCCGCCTCCGGCTGTAGTGTGATCACTACAGCTGCGGACTTTGGGGCACGTAACCTCGCCGCGACGCTTCGCTCTTTGCGCCGCCGCCGCCTCTCCCTTCGCTTGGCCGACCTTGCCGCCTTGCCCTCCTTCCTCTTCTCCCCAGCTACCTGCCATTCGGCGTCAGCCGGAGGAGATTTGGGAGGCGGGGGCAGCCGCTTCGTCACCGCCACAGCTGGGGCCCTCTCAGGCGCCTTCGCGGCCGCCTTCGTGGGCGCCTTCGCAGGCGCCTTCGCAAGCCTCGGCCCCGCCCTTAGCCTGCCCTGCCGACCCTGGTTTGGCCGTGGCAGCCATGGCGGCATACGAAGCCGCCTTTGGCTGGCCCGAGGCCGCCGCTCGGCCTAGCGGGGGCCGCAGGACGATTCTCTCAAGGACCGAGAACCGGTTGCTAAGGGAAGCCAACTCCTTCCGCACCAAGGCCAGAACTCGGTCCTCTGCAGGCCCGAGGCCGCCTTGCCCCTGCTGCACCCCCTCCTGAGCGCCGGCTCCGCGGAGCCTGGCCAGGTCTGCTCGGAGCTCCTCATTCTCCTTTCGGAGAAGCTCCATGGCGGCTGTCAAGCGGGCGACCTCCGCCCGCATTTCGGACATTCCGTCCGACGGAGGCCCTTGAAGTAGAGCCTCCGCTGCCGCCATAATGGAGGCCTTGGCTGCGGGTATGGCCTTGTCTTTAGAAGACTGCTTCTTCTTCAGGGCCACACCCTTGAATGCAGCGGCCACGACCTCCTCAAACCTGGCCCGCTCCGAATTGGAGCCACCAGCGGCGTCCGACTCATCGCCAGACGCCTCCACGGCGCTCCCCTCGGCCGACCCGGCTGAGCCGTCCTCCTGTGCGGCGTTTACCCGGCTCTTGCTCTTCCGGGCTAGGCCCCGGCGAGCATACTTCGGAGCCGATTTAAGTCCGCCGTCCGAGGAAGACTCCTGGGCATCTTCCGGATTTAGGTTCCGCTTCAGGAAAGCATTTTTCCTTTCAGCGGCCCCCACCACTACGCACTCCGGGCTCTTAAAAGTGCCCTTCGCGCCCTTCACTCCCGATGCGGCGTCGGACTCCGACCCCGCATCACTCCTCTCCCTCTCCTCTTCTCGTCTAGTTATTTTTGGTCCCATATTTGTTCCCACGAGTAAAAAACTTTATAACTGGCTCAAAACTGTGGTTCGCACTAGCGATTAATTTAGCTACCCATTAATCAAGCTACCAACCTCCCTCACGGTGCGCCGCCGCTTGAAGGTTTGGGGTAATTTTTTATAGAGGTTTTCTTCCTCGCGGTCCGGGCGGTTAAGCCAAGACCCTCGACCCCCGTCAAAAGTCAGAGACATGACCTTGAACAATCTTCGGGGCTACGATACTAACGGTGGCAGAAGGAAATGACTTCCTCCTGCCTGCCCGGCGGCAGGGTTAGTGCACACCGAGCCCGCTCTTACTCCGCCGCTGTGCGTCTCTGCTTAGAACAGAGGGACACACGTTGGAGCGTACCTCCGACAGGATATTGGCATACCGGCAACAAAACCCCGGATATTGGCATACCGGGAACCATTGCCCGCACCCCAGGGTGCACCGTCCCGGAGACTGGCCTTCCCCCCGGACGTATCCGTAAGGGAACTCCAGCCCCCGGGCACTCGGGGAGGTTTCCTGTCCACGCACCCCATCTTGCAGAAGCCTAGCGATAGCAAAATTTACGCAATAATTGCTTTACATCTATAGCTAGGCTTCTGTAAGATTCGTAAAACGGGTACGGGTTTGGTCCCATAGTAAAAGTTGTTAATAATGATGAGTACAATGACCCCATAAAAGGTTGATACTGTTTACACTTACACTCTGTGTAGATATTAACTTAGAGTAGAAATCCGTCAGTTACGTGTAGGTATTTCATTCAACTTACCACTTCCATTCATTTGTCCTGTCTCAAGTTTCATAAGCTGATAAGATACAATAAAATTGAACAATTTGCTACATAAAGCTTCAATATACGAAGATTTTACTGTAATATATATACCCCATTCCTATGTTCTTTACCTACTTCTGTGACAATATTTCTTGCTATTTCCTCATTTTATTCCAATTCGTTCACTCTATTTACCCGAGAATTCTATTTCCCTCTCATTCCTCACCAATATAAACCTAAAGCTGCTTCAAACATCCGTATATGAACAGTAAACCATCCACAACTCCTTGTAACACCTCATCTTGAGTTTCACGGGGACATCTTAAATCTTAAATCGTCGCCGAATTTCCCATGTTATGACGTCACAATTTACTTACGCTATACTTACTGATCTAACGGAGAAAGAACAGAAGTCCCGTTGCTAGTTTTCATAAAAAGTTTCTTGAGAAAGTGAGAACAACAGCTTTCTGTTACTGTGCGTTTAATCCAACACAATGGTTAAGTTTCATCCAAAATTAGCTTCTTACTGCTATAGTTGGGTAAAAATATGGTTAAAGAGTTGGCGTCATCTGCCTCTCTAAAACTATGGTTAAAGAGTTGGCGTCATCTGCCTCTGTAAAACTATGGTTAAAGAGTTGGCGTCATCTGCCTCTCTAAAACTATGGTTAAAGAGTTGGCGTCATCTGCCTCTGTAAAACTATGGTTAAAGAGTTGGCGTCATCTGCCTCTCTAAAACTATGGTTAAAGAGTTGGCGTCATCTGCCTCTGTAAAACTATGGTTAAAGAGTTGGCGTCATCTGCCTCTGTAAAACTATGGTTAAAGAGTTGGCGTCATCTGCCTCTCTAAAACTATGGTTAAAGAGTTAGCGTCATCTGCCTCTGTAAAACTATGGTTAAAGAGTTGGCGTCATCTGCCTCTGTAAAACTATGGTTAAAGAGTTGGCGTCATCTGCCTTTGTAAAACTATGGTTAAAGAGTTGGCGTCATCTGCCTCTGTAAAACTATGGTTAAAGAGTTAACGTAATCTGCCTCTCTAAAACTATGGTTATAGAGTTAGCGTCATCTGCCTCTCTAAAACTATGGTTAAAGAGTTGGCGTCATCTGCCTCTGTAAAACTATAGTTAAAGAGTTGGCGTCATCTGCCTCTGTAAAACTATGGTTAAAGAGTTGGCGTCATCTGCCTCTCTAAAACTATGGTTAAAGAGTTGGCGTCATCTGCCTCTGTAAAACTATGGTTAAAGAGTTGGCGTCATCTGCCTCTCTAAAACTATGGTTAAAGAGTTGGCGTCATCTGCCTCTGTAAAACTATGGTTAAAGAGTTGGCGTCATCTGCCTCTGTAAAACTATGGTTAAAGAGTTGGCGTCATCTGCCTCTCTAAAACTATGGTTAAAGAGTTGGCGTCATCTGCCTCTGTAAAACTATGGTTAAAGAGTTAGCGTCATCTGCCTCTCTAAAACTATGGTTAAAGAGTTGGCGTCATCTGCCTCTGTAAAACTATGGTTAAAGAGTTGGCGTCATCTGCCTCTGTAAAACTATGGTTAAAGAGTTGGCGTCATCTGCCTCTGTAAAACTATGGTTAAAGAGTTGGCGTCATCTGCCTCTGTAAAACTATGGTTAAAGAGTTAGCGTCATCTGCCTCTGTAAAACTATGGTTAAAGAGTTGGCGTCATCTGCCTTTGTAAAACTATGGTTAAAGAGTTGGCGTCATCTGCCTCTGTAAAACTATGGTTAAAGAGTTGGCGTCATCTGCCTCTCTAAAACTATGGTTAAAGAGTTGGCGTCATCTGCCTCTGTAAAACTATGGTTAAAGAGTTAGCGTCATCTGCCTCTCTAAAACTATGGTTAAAGAGTTGGCGTCATCTGCCTCTCTAAAACTATGGTTAAAGAGTTGGCGTCATCTGCCTCTGTAAAACTATGGTTAAAGAGTTGGCGTCATCTGCCTCTCTAAAACTATGGTTAAAGAGTTGGCGTCATCCGCCTCTGTAAAACTATGGTTAAAGAGTTAGCGTCATCTGCCTCTCTAAAACTATGGTTAAAGAGTTGGCGTCATCTGCCTCTGTAAAACTATGGTTAAAGAGTTGGCGTCATCTGCCTCTCTAAAACCATGGTTAAAGAGTTGGCGTCATCTGCCTCTGTAAAACTATGGTTAAAGAGTTGGCGTCATCTGCCTCTCTAAAACTATGGTTAAAGAGTTGGCGTCATATGCCTCTCTAAAACTATGGTTAAAGAGTTGGCGTCATCTGCCTCTGTAAAACTATGGTTAAAGAGTTGGCGTCATCTGCCTCTGTAAAACTATGGTTAAAGAGTTGGCGTCATCTGCCTCTCTAAAACTATGGTTAAAGAGTTAGCGTCATTTGCCTCTCTAAAACTATGGTTAAAGAGTTGGCGTCATCTGCCTCTCTAAAACTATGGTTAAAGAGTTAGCGTCATCTGCCTCTCTAAAACTATGGTTAAAGAGTTGGCGTCATCTGCCTCTCTAAACTGATGAGTTGATATTGATGAATAATGCTCTCTAGTTCACTGCTATAATATATTAATGATGAAAATTCAGACAGCCAGGCGAGAATCTTACCATAGTTATACGTGGCAAAAGTACTTTTTACATAGATGAAATATCTAACCACTACCGTCGATATGAAAATGTTCCAATCGTCATGCAGGATACCCACTTGATGTTAGCCTTCTCCACTTACCTATCCAGTGTTTGCCACACACAGTCCTCGAACACCGCGCGTGAACAATGCATCGTGATATATTTCCTCATTGTGCGGGACTCAGAGGTTTCCATGGAGCCTGTTATGGGACATTTTCATAGGAATCACTGCCACACACGTACTCACCCGCCGGGATTCGCTTTCTTTCCCTTTTCTTGGTTATTTATTGTTCACTGACAATCTTCGTATAAATATGATGGCAATATTTCTGTGACATTGTGTTTTTAACTTATATGCGTAAAGAGTGAGATGTATTGGCTTTGATGAAAAGATTTTGTTTCGCAGACTTGACTTTCATAAAATTGTGAGGAATCCGTCCGTCAGCAGTCCTCTCCACAGCTACGAATCAAAGTTATTTGTATGTTTTAACATTGCATCAACTTGTAAGTATTGGTGCAACAACAAACAATGGTTCAGACATTTAGTTAGTCACCATTTCAATCATACACAGTAAATAATAAATCAATTAAACATTGACCAATTACAATCGATGACATAGAACAGCGCGGGCGCAGCGTCCGGAGCGATTTACAACCGTTACAATACACACTGCCACACTCACCAACCTTGTCAAAATGTTATTTATATCAATTCTTGTGTAGAGTTGAACATTGTGATAGGTGACAGCGATGTCGATGAGAGTCATCAGATCAAAGAGAAAATAATGATGCGTCATACCGGCAGTAGTTCTTAATATGAACTAAAAGTTGTGTTGATATAAATGTAGGATGATCTTGGAAAAGACCTGGATATGGAATCAACGGATGAAACCTCAGAACGATACATATTGCTCGGAAAACCTGATTCCCAACCAGCTGGACCGAAGACTAGAAGAATAAAAAGTTAGGGTAAATTATGTGATTCGGTGCAGTGCTTGGAATAGCTAGATGTTTCTCTTGGCAGCAAGATTCAATGGAATAAGATCTGTAAACGCTCCTCGCCAGCGCTCGCACCGTAGCCGGAGCCTATCTCAAGCAACATCCAATAAATATGTAATTAATAACAATAACGCTAGACAGACCGCCGCGTTACTCAATCACTGCGGTCACCTCGCACTAACACAATATATTCACCCTGCACGATTACTTAGAGCTCGGCGGAATTAGGATTTATGAAAGGGCCGATAATTAAGTTATTTTGAAAGTATCCCAATCTGCCATCCACCAATTTGTCTGGTAAACTTAATTGTATTTGTGATATCTTCACAACCATTTGTTGTACAATACGACATTTGTTGTACAGTACGGCATTTGTTGTACAGTACGGCATTTGTTGTACAGTACGGCATTTGTTGTACAGTACGGCATTTGTTGTACAGTACGGCATTTGTTGTACAGTACGGCATTTGTTGTACAGTACGGCATTTGTTGTACAGTACGACATTTGTTGTACAGTACGGCATTTGTTGTACAGTACGGCATTTGTTGTACAGTACGGCATTTGTTGTACAGTACGACATTTGTTGTACAGTACGACATTTGTTGTACAGTACGGCATTTGTTGTACAGTACGACATTTGTTGTACAGTACGGCATTTGTTGTACAGTACGGCATTTGTTGTACAGTACGGCATTTGTTGTACAGTACGGCATTTGTTGTACAGTACGACATTTGTTGTACAGTACGGCATTTGTTGTACAGTACGGCATTTGTTGTACAGTACGACATTTGTTGTACAGTACGGCATTTGTTGTACAGTACGGCATTTGTTGTACAGTACGGCATTTGTTGTACAGTACGGCATTTGTTGTACAGTACGACATTTGTTGTACAGTACGGCATTTGTTGTACAGTACGGCATTTGTTGTTGTACAACAAATGCCGTACTGTTTTTATTTTATATGCGTAAAGAGTGAGATGTATTGGCTTTGACGAAAAGATTTTGTTTCGCAGACTTGACTTTCATAAAATTGTGAGGAATCCGTCCGTCAGCAGTCCTCTCCACAGCTACGAATCAAAGTTATTTGTATGTTTTAACATTGCATCAACTTGTAAGTATTGGTGTAACAACAAACAATGGTTCAGACATTTAGTTAGTCACCATTTCAATCATACACAGTAAATAATAAATCAATTAAACATTGACCAATTACAATCGATGACATAGAACAGCGCGGGCGCAGCGTCCGGAGCGATGTACAACCGTTACAATACACACTGCCACACTCACCAACCTTGTCAAAATGTTATTTATATCAATTCTTGTGTAGAGTTGAACATTGTGATAGGTGACAGCGATGTCGATGAGAGTCATCAGATCAAAGACAAAATAATGATGCGTCATACCGGCAGTAGTTCTTAATATGAACTAAAAGTTGTGTTGATATAAATGTAGGATGATCTTGGAAAAGACCTGGATATGAAATCATCGGATGAAACCTCAGAACGATACATATTGCTCGGAAAACCTGATTCCCAACCAGCTGGACCGAAGACTAGAAGAATAAAAAGTTAGGGTAAATTATGTGATTCGGTGCAGTGCTTGGAATAGCTAGATGTTTCTCTTGGCAGCAAGATTCAATGGAATAAGATCTGTAAACGCTCCTCGCCAGCGCTCGCACCGTAGCCGGAGCCTATCTCAAGCAACATCCAATAAATATGTAATTAATAACAATAACGCTAGACAGACCGCCGCGTTACTCAATCACTGCGGTCACCTCGCACTAACACAATATATTCACCCTGCACGATTACTTAGAGCTCGGCGGAATTAGGATTTATGAAAGGGCCGATAATTAAGTTATTTTGAAAGTATCCCAATCTGCCATCCACCAATTTGTCTGGTAAACTTAATTGTATTTGTGATATCTTCACAACCATTTGTTGTACAATACGAAATTTGTTGTACAGTACGACATGTGTTGTACAGTACGGCATTTGTTGTACAGTACGGCATTTGTTGTACAGTACGGCATTTGTTGTACAGTACGGCATTTGTTGTACAGTACGGCATTTGTTGTACAGTACGGCATTTGTTGTACAGTACGGCATTTGTTGTACAGTACGGCCTGACTTTGACTGCTTTGACTGGCCTGTTGGTCTAGTGGTTAGTGGCCCTGACTGCTATGCCGGAGGTTGTGGGTTCGATTCCCACCCAGGACAAATGTTTGTGTGATGAGCATGATCATTTGTTCTGTGTCTGGGTGTAATTTATCTATATATGTATGTATTTAGAAATATATAAGTATGTTTATCAGTTGTCTAGTACTCATAACACAAGCTCTGCTTAGCTTGAGGCTAGACGGCGTTGTGTGATAGTTGTGGAATATTATTATTATTTGTTGTACAGTACGGCATTTGTTGTACAGTACGGCATTTGTTGTACAGTACGGCATTTGTTGTACAGTACGACATTTGTTGTACAGTACGACATTTGTTGTACAGTACGGCATTTGTTGTACAGTACGACATTTGTTGTACAGTACGGCATTTGTTGTACAGTACGGCATTTGTTGTACAGTACGGCATTTGTTGTACAGTACGGCATTTGTTGTACAGTACGACATTTGTTGTACAGTACGGCATTTGTTGTACAGTACGGCATTTGTTGTACAGTACGACATTTGTTGTACAGTACGACAACGTTCAAAAGTTCCATCGTTTATCTTCGGAAAAACTGAAATAATAGAACAATAGAATGTGACTATCGACCAATAAATATGGATTTATGTTCCCACCTAAATTATTATCGATTGACGCACTGATTCCGCCACTCCCTTATTGGAGCAGTCGCATTTAATTCGGCAATGTTCGGTTTTCCGAAAATGAACGAGGGAACGGTTGAACGTTGTCGTACTGCAGCTGGCAAGATAGAAGTTAAGTAATTTGCTATACAATCGGATATGAGTACCTAGTGGATTTTGGATGTTATTGAATTTCAGAAGACTGGTAAGGCCCTCGGGAAAGCCAAGAGCTTTTTTTAATGAGTCCCGCTACGCGACGTTTAGCAGTCTGTTAGAGAGCTACACTCACTTTTATAAAAATAGTTGTTTAGTAAAGCTCTACAGCAACAGGCCTCCTGTCACCCGACACCACGATTTCTCAAACTTTTCCTACATTATCTCCGAAACGTTAAAATTAAGTAAAACAGAGCCGCTTAAGGTAAGCAACACGGTAGCTTCCGCCTGAAGCGTCCCGTTTCAGGCGTTAATTACTGAACATTTACAATGCCACTGAAAAGTGTCGGGTACGCCTCGTTTTTCAGCTTAATTTTGTGTCATTTATCTGCGGTTTTCGGTTGATTTAGGATTTTTAAAACAATGAATGCATTTTTTAACCGACTTCCAAAAGGAGGAGGTTCTCAATTTTTTGTATGTTTGTTACGCGATTACTCAAAGACGGATGGACCGATTTAGAAAATTCTTTTTTTGTTTGATAGGGTATACTTCCGAAGTGGTCCCATATAAATTTTATTACCTTTGCTTGGGGAGTTTTTGAGTTAGCTTCAATAATGTGTATATTTCCCACTTATTTTATGTGGATGATGTGATGGTGTTTTAATAACTTCCTATCACTGTTATTTACATGGCTATATCTACAATTATTATGCTCAATTATGTATTCGAATTATTGGGGTAGGTTCCACAACTAAAAACTGAAAAATAAAAACTTTTTAGCAAAAAATAAAACCGACTTCCAAAACAAAACACTACAAAGTGAAAAATAACTTTAATTTCGGAAGTCGGTGGCAAAAAACGAAAATACAAAACCCAAGACACCGATTACCGAAATTAAAGTTATTTTTCACTTTGTAGTGTTTTGTTTTGGAAGTCGGTTTTATTTTTTGCTAAAAAGTTTTTCAGAGCTTTCGTTTGTCGAGTCCATTTTCGATATTCCTTAATCAATTACCGGTATTCCTGAAAACTTCCCTTCACCGTTCAGGAGATGTCAATTCAGCTAAAGACCATGAATTAAGCGACATCCTAAAAACCTGCTACCTACATTAGGAAACTGCAGCATATCAAAAACATCAGATCAGATTACACACTCGTAATGCTTAAAGTCACTCCTAACATCATCCTCCGGGACAATGACGTGGCCTATTCCTTGTTTGCAGAGAAACTACTCATCCGAATGAAAATCATGACTAATACAATAGATAGAGTAACCCAAATTAGTTTAATATAGAAACACTCGGTGTGCAGAATATTTAGAAACACCTTTTACGTTGTAGTGTTGACTTTCTGACCTAAATATTATTTCCAAGCTACTTGATTTATTTCGGTAATAGTAGATGGGCGAATCTACACTTTAGATACAATAAGTTGAAAGTTTCTTTTGAGAAAGTCTAAGTATTGAATTTGTAGAGGCTCAATTTACTGAGATAAAATATCTTTTGCTTAGAATAACTGTATCGAAGTTCAGGTTCTTAGGTATTCAATGTTGTTTTCTAAAGCACTAAAAGGACTGAAATATCATTTTGTTAAAGACTGGAAAATATAAGTAACAGCTGTTACCTGCGACTTCGTCTGCAATCCAGGATGAATAGTAGCCTATGTCCTTCTCCAGGTCATGGTCTACCTATGTGCCAAATTTCGTCCAAATCCGTCAGCCGTTTTAGCATGAAAGCGTATTCAACAAACAAACACTTTCGCGTTTATAATATTAGTTATCATAGTTAGGAAGATGAAAAACCGGTCTATCGACACTAGGCTCATAAAATAGATTACTTAAGTACTTAAATAAAAAATAAAAAAAACTCTTAACACACTACTAAAGTTTCTATAAATAATATAATTCAATCATGAAATCATTCAATCGTGAAATACACGTGGCGCCATCTATTATCATAAGAACGTTATTGTTGTTTTCCTCGGGAACAGTACTTTTTTCGGGATGAAAGGTATCCTATGTCCATTTCTGTACACGTGACAACGTGTAAGCAAAATTTCAAGATGATTGGTTCAGTGGTTTAGGCGTGAAAAGGTAACAAACAAACTCACTTTCGCATTTATAATATCTATTAGTTAAGATTCAATCCTAACTTAATATTATAAATGCGAAAGTGAGTTTCTTTGTTTGTTTGTTAAGCTTTCACGCTAAAACGGCTGAACGGATTTGTAGTATATGGATAGACCGTGACCTAGGTTAGGATAAAGAATAGTTTTTATCCCGATATTCCCACGGGATCGAGACTTATTCGGGTATCAATATTTGTAAAATCATAAAGTGAAAATAATAATATTCTGTACATACGAAACCATGTTTTCCATTTTGGTGATAGTAAAAAGAGATCATTTGACTTTGGAATACAATCAAAACCATTATAATAATACAATATATTTTTATATACAAACACACAACACACACATTACCACAAGTGTCACATTACCAATGTGTCAGAATCTTCAAATAACGCGTTTAACTTCCATCTTAACTGCATCTGAAAATTCCAAGTTGCAATACTTGTCAAAGTTAGCGGAGGTAACAGATCCCCCAATAATACTGCGATAACTGTGACAAGTGGCACCGTAGGAGTGCCGTGGTGCCGTAGGAGTGCCGTGGTGCCGTAGGAGTGCAGTTAAGCTGTTTACCGTGCTGTCGAAACGTTCAGTTGGTAGTGCTGCACCTCCTAGTTGCTAAGTTGCATAGACAAGTTGGTTGATAGCATGAGTTGTGCGGTTTTTAATGTGTATGTTGTAGCTGTTTGTAGATAGCTATGTGGCGATCTAACCAGGAAAGTTTTGTATCAGTTGTGGAACACTAATCGACATTCAAATTAATATTCCTCTACATAAAAAATTGTGCATAATTTCATACTTTTTTATTTCCAAACAAGATAGTATTTACATATAAATCTGCCTAGCCTTTTCCCAACTATGTTGGGGTCGGCTTCCAGTCTAACCGGATGCAGCTGAATACCAGTATTTTACATGGAGCGACTGCCTATCTGACCCCCACAACCCACTTATTGGGTAATACGATACCCCTTGGTACGACTGGTTGTCACACTTTCGGGTTTCTGACGACCCGTAACGACTGTCAAAGATCCACGAATGACAGCCGGGCTTTCCGAGGCACGGAGGAGTCTCAGTCCAATCCCGGCAAGCATAGCTTAACCTGATGGATCGACCCGTGCGGCTGTTATTATACTTAGCTACGAGCTCTTCCAGTCTTTACATATTTATTCATTAATTCATTAGTAGGTACACTTACATGTTTATACGTATAAGTTGGTGCCAACATAAACTCATTAGAGGTTTACCGTGCACCAAATCATCGACCACATAATTTGGATAATTAAAACAACTTACGTTCTTAATTAAAATGAAACAACAACAAAAGCAAGCAATGTATGTATAAGCTAACAGTCTTAAATTAATAATAATATAACATACTGAAAACAAACCATTCTCTTATAGGTGACATGACAAAGATTTATTTCGAAATGTGGAGTTTGTAGCGCTGCCGATGAGATTATCGTGTGATGTCTACTTGAAAGCCCAACTCTTTAATTGAAAGAACAGGACACATAGGTATATGTATATGCATCACTTGCAAGACTATAATTTAGTCAGCATCACTATTGTGGGTGTTAAAAATTTCCTCGTTGGTATTTTCTATAAATAATTAAAGCAGCCACGTGTACTGACAACTGCAGTGTTGGGTTCCGCGGTAATGTGTGTAACTTGATATACTGATGTGTTACCGACAGGATTGCTGCCCTAAATATACCGGGATACTAAATATATTGGGATTTGTACTGCTTACATTTATTTTCTCTGTGCGATGATAAATGATAAATGATTTTTATTTCTGTAAGTAGGTTTGTACAAACACTTTTACAAGTCAATCATGTTTTTTTTTTTTAAACTAGATGAGGTCGGCGTTTCCTATCTGACTACTCTGAGAAGAAAGGCCGAAACAAACTCAGAGGTCACAGTCTCTTATAAAGTCCAGACATAATCTTGGTCACTTCATGTGAAGACCATGTAGATTGGTGTCTGAAATGGTCTTTTGAGGAAAGAACCACACAGATTGAGAGGACCTATCCAGTCAGTGCACGCATTTGTCAGTAATCGCGCAGCTCAACCCAGAACTTAAGGAGCTCAACGATTCGACGAACAATACCAAAGAAAGGACATTGGGGTAGGCCGCATAAATTACTCAAACTGCCAGACGATGATTAAAAATAAATGAGAGAAAAAATAAAACAAACAAAAAAAGCAATGACCTACATAGTCTTCACATTCACAATAAATTAAAATAATATAATACTATACAAAGTAAATAGTCATGTCAACATTCAGTATGCAAAAATAAAAGAATAAAATAAAATTTGGAGCAGTTCAATCCCAAGCCTTTTTATCCTCAATATAATCTTTAACGGTATAATAAGCTTTCTGACACAACTTGCGTTTAATGAATGATTTGAATTTATTAAGGCTCAGATCTTGAACGTGGCTTGGAAGTTTATTATAAAAGCGTATACATTGACACCTGAATGAGCGACCTATTTTCTTGAGCCTTGTTGGAGGTACAACAAATTTGTGTTTGTTATGCACTGCTAACATGATCACTACCATCCTTTAGTAAGGGACAAACAATCGGTGCAAGCAGTTTTGCCTGTCTGCGGTTATCACAAAACATTTAGGCACCACTCATTCATAAGCCTTCATAAGCCATTATTGTCACGTGCATCAGACCGCTATACAGTAATTTTGCTCTCCATAAATAAATAAGCCTCTCGTATAGTCTCAGACCATTATTATGACGATTGAAATATCTCATGCAGCAATCAGGTGGTGGTGGGGCGGACTGCACTCGGTAGGTACTTAACTAAGTATACATTCGACACAATTCAATCCATTTCCTTAAATCTCGTGGTTACACATTAGTAAATAAGGTTTATTGTACACATTCCGTTCACGTTTTCAAATCATAAATTAAAACATTATCACAAAATGGCGGGCGATATTTATTTTAACGCGCGAAACAGCGCAAAATGGCGTCGCATTTTCGGCCAAAATGAGCCCTGGCCGGACTCCAACAGGACTTGAAAGCTGGTCAGAAATAAGGCCACTCGCTACCTCCTTGAAAACACCCTGGATTTTCTTTATTGCTCATTTTTATGAGGAAGAAATATCCGTATGTTTCATAAACTCGTACACTAGAAAGCTCCGATACTTTGCTGAACACAAAAAATTTTACACAGTACAAAATTTTCTTTGTTTTTGGACCTACCTATTTAACTACTAAAGTCTTAAAAGAAAGTTATTTTTACAATTAAATTCCTAATTAAATAAAAGTGTAAAAAGGAATAAAATCAATAAAGCACTCTTCAAGCTGTTATTAAAGGAATTGAGTGGAAACTGGAAAAGTTAATCAGAATCTAAAAATATATCTGACATAAACAGATTTCTTCAAGTGTAAAGGGAATATTTTTAAAGTTTCTTAATCATACAAGTTTACGGTTTATTAAATCCTTATGTAACATGTCTGTTAAGTTTCGTCAACTCAACAATCGATACATTTCATTGTGAACATTACTTAAGGCTCAAGTCACGACAATGGCGATGGCGACTCGGTACGAATCACATCTCGCTGACAATATCCACTAATCCGATTACGTATCGAGATTAGAATCGAGAGACTCGTATCGTTATTAAATAGATAACGAGGTGAATACATGAGGCGGGGTTGGGTTGTTCTTTAGTCTAGCTGTAGGGTTGCCAAATGTTGGAGATTGTGTTGCAAATGGGTTTGAAAACAGCTGCGGAAAATAATCCTTAGATAAAAGAAACCGTTACCAATATTAAGCAGTGTCGTTTAGTATTTTTAGCGGGATAGATAAATACGTATCTACAGACATAAAATTACTAATGATACTACAAATGGCTATACTGTGAACTTATTTTCATAATTCAATTTCATATTATTCATTTTAATACCTCAACTGTGCTATTCACGTTCCAACCTTTTGCCGCGACATATTCACAAAAAAGACATCGATATCAATAACATGTAGTCAAAAGGTAAAGAAATCCTCTCACGTAAAAATATTCATTCGACTGTGACAAGTCAAAGCGACAATTATATGGAAATTCAAAGAAACGTAATCGGATTACTTTGAGGCTACTGCGACGCAAATGTTGACGAGAGACATTTTGAAAGCAAGGTGAGGCGACATGACTTCATGTGAGTTCGAGATGTATCGGTTGTTGTAGATGCTTCAGTTACGATTACCTTCATCGAAAGAAAACATCTTAAGGGGGAAGCGCCAGGGTAGCCCGCCAAACTCAATTTGTCTTACGTTTTTTTTTTTAATTTGCAAGTCAGTACATAATAGGGTGGTGTCCGTGGTATGTTGATTAAAGCATGATTCGTGACCGTAACAAAAATGTATCTACAGAATCATTAAAAGCAGTAATATAACTCCTTATGTTAGTATGATACTCAAATGTCAAGATTTCATGAAATAGTCATTCAATAGGATTTAAAGAGTTGTGTTGATGACTTTAATGATTATAATTATTTAAATAAATACTTGTTATACACGCGAATCGTATATTGTTCAACATACAACCTAATACTGACTTGCGAATTACAAAAAAAACATAAGAATATTTGAATTTCATGGGCTACCCTGGTGCTTTCACCTTAACCGAGATCGCTCATTATTATTTTTGTTTCGATGTAACTATAGGTATAGGTACTTCGCTGTAACTTTGTTATGTCTATATAATATCTATTCCCAATCTGTGACCGCACAGACTTTTCTCATCTTCTTTTGTTAATTACCCATCAGTGCAATATGTTCTACGCTCAGCATGCTCCATGTTTAACTTTATGCTAGAGGATAGTTCATTCTTCCATAAATCAACATTACGCCTAAACCTACATATACAGGACATTTTTTTTAAACAGTGCGCAAATTTTCACAGGGTGTTGACCCCTGAATATGAACAATTTACACTACGGGACCAACTCTGAAATCAAGAAAAAAAAATCTGCTCTTCATATAAAAGTTCAATGCCCACTCGACCAATATGTATGAAACAGCTGTTTTTTTTCGTTATTTCAGGGTTGGTCCCGTAGTGAAAGTTGTTCATATTCATGGGAAGAACACCCTTTGCGCAATGTTTAAAAACTTGTCCTGTATAAGGAAAATATTATTCCAATCGGCGACGTATTCTCTATCTAAACTGCCTATATAAGATCAACACACGATTCCTTTTCCCTACAGTTTCTGTACTCAGCAACAATGAAGCGCGTCCCTACACTTGGTCGACCCATCGGACCCGTAGCCGATAACATCGACGTATAAAAAGTAATTATCATGACCATTACATTGTCGCAATGAGAGCTCTCTTCTGCAGCCAATGATAAAGTTATTGCCGCGTTCGGTTGCAAGATATCTTTAATCTTTTACTTTGTCGTGTAATGTTCTTAGACTGCAGTCTGCAGTGTCTCCAGGTGTGATATGTTCTAAGATTCTCATCTGATCTGGTTGGATAGTTTATGTCGCTTTCTTGTTAATGATGGGTGAAAAAGTTTAAGTAAGAGATGCATAAATTATATAATCTTAAAGGGCAATGTCAGAAAGTATTTGTCATCGTAACAGCAAATGGACAATGAAGGATAAAAACGAATTAATCTTTATTTCGCTATTCACTAAATTGAGTTCATGAAAATTAAAATACTCGGATAATATACGTACCTGTAAAAAATCTCGATTAAGATTAAAACTTTCGTTCCTAATGATTATGCCTTGAGATTGGATAATAACAAGCAACCAACATTTAATCATCGAGAATATTCTACAGACTTTCAACACAACAGCAGAAGCACCAAACAAACAATTATTTCGTCCAAGGGCGGCCATTACGGCAATATGGCCGACTTCCGCCGTGATTGCGCAGGCGCCGTGATCCCGCTGAACGACTGAACACTGGTGTTCAGTCGGTCAGCGGCTGTTATCTCCATCTTAATGCTGCGCCCCAGGACTTGTGACCTCATGCTGTCAGTCTGATAACTTGAGAGAACAAAGATGACAGAAACCAACGGACAAGTCTTCTGTGAAAAAATAAAAGAAAATCAGTGGTTTGGTCTCTTCTTCTACAGCTACGTTAAAAAGTGGATTGGTAAAATTTATTATTACCTTCGTCTTCCTTCTCCCATCCTACTCCCACAGAAGTAGGCACAGTGCCCGTGCTCGTTGGTAGCTAGCTACCTACTGAAGGTATCGCCGCCGCCGCGTCCAACTCACGCTACAGCAGATTTATATACAATCGCGCCGATTTCCGTGTTCACAAACTAAACTAAATTTAAGTTCAGTGCATCTTTTTCTTTCTATTTCATAAAGAAAAGGACAAACGGTAAATATTAGTTTAGTCCTGTCAAATTAGTCAGCGCCTGACATAAATCGACGTATTTTTAGTAGGCAATTTTTTAATCACGTCTAAACTTTTCTATGGAGTATCTTAATTTGACAGGACTAAACTAATATTTATCAGCTGTCCTTTTCTTAATGAAATAGAAAGAAAAAGATTCATTGAACTTAAATTAAGTTTCGTTTGTGAACAAGGGAATTGGCGCCAATGTTGATAATTGAATAAGAACCATTTAACCATTAACCACTTGCATAATTCGTAAAAAGTACAGAGAAATGTTTTATTCAATTTCATTGCGACATTGTACATCAAATTAATAACCTTGAAATAACGACATCTTTATCAGACGATCTTTTGGTATAAGCAAACATGAAGAATCGAAAAGAAATTAATAAAGTATTACGTCAACCAAGAAAGATGTTTCCATTCATAAATTCCATTGGCATTCTAATAAATAATGGCTATAAATAACACCGTTATCCACACAAATTGCTTAATTTCATCAATTCAATCAGCATTCGGCACTAAAATAAACTAAAAGTAAACAAGCAACAAATGTGATTAGCTAAAACATTCCTACAATAAACTGGATTAGCTAAACAAACTTGTTTCACTAATTATTTGAAACGCGTGGCGTCAATCTGAGACAATCGTATCAATTAGCTATGTAAATGAACACATTTAAATATAATTTACAGAAAATGTATTCCGTAGAATGCCCACTAAGGCCGGCTTGCACCACAAAGCACTAAACATGTTTAGCGCCAAAATAATTTGTCATCTTCAAACAATTGACAGAAATAGAAAGATGTTTTAAATTCGTTAGTAAGGAGTAAGGTTAGTTTAACAATACTTACCAAGGCAAAGACAAGTCCAGTCTTCCCTGCCCGCTGATTTTTACAAATCGTGACATTCGTCCTGTTTGCTCCTTCGACTCTTCAAGGAGTGATTAGGACGACTAAATCCAGAAGGAAACATATCACGCTGATATCTTTTAGAGACAACCGGTGGATTAGATTGTAGATGGAGAGACAATACTGTAGGCAGTCTGAGGTCGACAATTTACATAAGTAGAAGATAGAAGATTTATCACTTACCTCCGTACCATGTCATTATATTGACTCAAACCAAAGTGTTAGCACAGTGATCGAGGGTGATAAATCCGTGATAATGGAGTAAGTAAGTATTTAAGTTTAATTACGTGTATCCGTGTGGGACTACGGAGATCCGAGCCGAGTCGAGTTGGTAACGAGTGCGTGCCACCGACTAGATTAATGTGGACAGATAGAGCTTTGTTAAGTACGAGGTGATAATTGTACTGAAGTCCAGTGGCGTTTGTTTATTAAACTAGTTAGTAAGTAGTTTAATAAAGTAATAGTTTACTTGCACCTTCACAATCCCGGGATGTAATTAACACAAAGATTATACATACAATTTAAGAATTTCTCGAGAGCGTTATTTTATGCTTTAGAATAATTAGAATTTATTTGTAAGAATGTAGTTTTACATAGTATGGTGTGAATGTCCCAAACATTCCACCATAACTTATGCACAAATATTCAAAATAAGTACCATTCATTTTATGATTTGTGATTTACAATAGCTCCAACATGAATTAACTATTATTATAAATAGGTAGCTAATCGTTACTTTATAATCAATGTCGAAATTAAGTAGGTACATGTCACCTTGGATTTTTACAATATTCCATATATTCGCCAATGTCATTAAAGCAAAATTACCATTAACCAACTTGTCAGCTTTGTCTTGAACTTGGAGATGGGAAGTTCCTTAAATGAGTTAGGGAACTTGTTATACCCCTGAATGGCATTAACATACGATGTGGAACTCGCATATCTATGTATAAATAAAAGTCAACTGCCGAATGTATGTACGCGCATCACTTCAGAAAGGTTGCACCTATTTGGCTATTTTTTTTTTGTTATGTTTGTCAGGACAAAGTTTGTATGAAAGAAGATGTTTGAAAAGTGGCTGGATAAATTGGGAAACTGAAAGGGAATTTTCTATGGGAATTTTATATTACGTATGTAAGTATTAAACTTTAAATTTTGACAGAACAACGTTTGTCTGGTCAGCTAGTATGCAATAAATTAAACCACATACTTGTTATCGCATTTGCTGACGAAATACAAAAAGCGGCCAAATGCGAGTCGGACTCGCGCAGTAAGGGTTCCGTACAATCTATAAAAATGTAAAAAAAATCACGTTTGTTGTATGGGAGCCTACTTAAATATTTATTTTATTCTGTTTTTAAGATTCCGTACCTCAAAAGGAAAAAACGGAACCCTTATAGGATCACTCGTGTATCTGTCTGTCTGTCCGTCTATCACAGCCAATTTGCTCCGAATCTGATGGACCGATTAAGTTGAAATTTGGTACACGAATGTATTTCTGTGACCCAAACGCGGACGTGTAACGTACCTAAATAAATTAATTTTGAATATGGGGGTCAATTTTGGGGGGCAAATAAGAAAAAAGTTTTGCAAACCGTACTCAAGCCAAAAGACGACGAGCGCCGTTTTTTCACGTGCGAACAACTATTCCAAAGGCAAAATCGGAAGGGGGTTTTGCATCGAATAGTGACGGGGGACGAAAAGTGGATCCGATACGATAATCCAAAGCGCCGGAAATCGTGGGGTAAGCACGGCCATGCATCAACTTCAACGGCCAAACCGAATATTCATAGCAAGAAGCAAGCAGAAGAATTCTGTGCATTTGGTGAAATCAGCTCGGAGTGATCTACTATGAGCTACTCCAGCCTAACGAAACCATCACTGGGGAACGTTACCCACAACAATTGATACAATTAAGCCGAGCATTGAAGCTTAAACGCCCCCAATATGCGAAAAGACATGACAAAGTGATCTTTCAACACGACAACGCTCGACCCAGTGGCGTGCGTTTCATAAAGACAGAAAGACAGTGCCTACCCTACCTAATTCAGTATAATCTTGTTCTGATATCTATTATTATTTTATCTACGAGTCCGACGAGTACCTACTTACTAACAATAAACAAAAAAAAATCAACAAACAGTCGCTCCAAGCAAGCTCGTTCAGTATTGTATTGCGCGGCACTAGCGCCGCGACGACCTGAGTACCAGAAGTGCCTCGGGAAAGACACAAACTATTCGAGTCTAAATGTTTATATGTGTGCTCTCGTGGCCATGCGAATTGAATGGGTGTGCGTTCCTATAAATACGTAGCACACAATGTCACAATAACGCACACAACCGTACAGAATAGGCAGTGTCTTTTTCAGAACACGACAAATTACGAAATTGTCCGATGTTTTCCGAACCGAAATTAGCTATACAACTATTTTAAAAAGTTGCATTGTTTCATTTATATTGCACCCTAGCTTACACTATTTCCTTTTGTCGTATTATTTTTTGCACTAGCTCCGAGTTTGTGACTAGTTTCGTGGCCATTGTTTGTTTGATTCGTTTTGGTTTGTGATGTGAGCCATAATAATTGGTATTTAAAGAGTTTAACGTCGATAATAGTGTGAAAAATGGATAATATTCACTGTGAAAGTTGTTCAGGTGGTGTGTGTATAGAGAAAATAAAAAATGATGCGTTTTCAAAACTATCATTCGGTGATAAAAAACAAGTGATTGTAAAAGGTCGTTGTACACCGGATTTGCAATTAGTACAAACTAAAGGTAAAGTCAATCGTAAATTCAATACAAAACAATATGATTCATATTATTGGCTCACAGGTTGCATACATAGCAATAGGTTGTTCTGCTTCCCTTGTCTACTATTTTCAAACAATAAAGCGGTCTGGAACGATACCGGTTACATCGATATTCATAACTTTCCTACTGCAGCTAAAAAACATGACCAATCTGAGAAACACCTAGAAGCTTCCCTTAAATATCACACCTTTGGAAAAAATCGTATTGAGACGCGTTTAAATTCACAGATACAAATCGACATTGATAGACATAACGCGAAAGTCGATCGGAACCGAAATATTTTACAGCGACTTATTGACATTGTTTGCTATTTGGGGAAACAAGAGCTCGCTTTTCGTGGACATGACGAATCTGCTTCGTCAGAGAATAGGGGACATTATTTAGAGCTGGTCGACGTGCTCGCGAAATACGACGGAGTTTTGGAAAACCATTTGCAAAATTGCACTAGCTCATTTACGGGTTTATCAAATCGAATTCAAAATGACCTAATCTCCAGTGTAGCGTCTGTAATGATTCAAACAATAAAACAAGAAATTGCTTCCACTGATTTTGTTGCTGTGATGGTCGATGAAACACCAGACGTAAGTGGAAAAGAGCAACTAGTACTGGTTTTAAGGTATTTTCGTGAGTCAGAAGTGTTTGATCGATTTATAAAATATATTGACGTAAGTTCCGACCGTACCGCGAAAACTTTAAGTGCCATCATACTGCAGATTTTATCAGAATTTAACTGTTTGGCGAAATTAATAGCTCAGACATACGATGGTGCTGCTGTGTTATCATCTGAACGGAACGGCGTTCAGACGATGATTCGCCAGCAGTGTCCTCTTGCTGAGTACGTTTGGTGTTCCGCCCATGTCCTTAATTTGATACTTTCCAAGTCGTGCGAACGTATTCATGAAACTAAAAGTTTTTTCAGTCGCATAAAAACATTAGCCAATTTCTTTAATAATAGTACCAAAAAGCAAAACCACTACAATAAAATGGCTGATATGAAAAAATTGCCTCGCGTTGCTGACACTCGATGGACTTACAATTCGCGTACTGTAAATGTCATTTTCAATTCTTCTTCACATTTAATTGATTTATTTGAGGATATGGCTGAACACATAGAGTCCTGGGATGGCGAGACGTTAGATCAAGTTTCCTCTTTATTATACAATTTAAAAGACTTTGAATTCCAGTTTTTACTCCATGTATTTAACGAAATATTCGCAGAAACTGATGTGCTTTACGAAATTATGCAAAAAAAGACGTCGGATGTGATTTATTGCGTCAAAAAAATTTATGAGTTTGAATCTTTTTTAGAATCATTTAGATCTAGGTTTGAATTCATTTTTGAAAGCGTAAAAAAAATAACCGGACCGCCAAAACGGAAACGTAATGTTGTGGACGCCAAAATAAATTATAAGCGGATTTTTATTGAAATTATAGACAATATATCGAACGAATGTCGCGACCGTTATAAAAATCTGAAAGAGTTAAAATTTTTTGGACTACTATCATGCGAAAATTTCAATAATTATAATGACAATTTTCCGGTTGAATTAGTAACGCAATTCGTAAATGTTTATAAATCACACAACTTTAACTTAGACCGCCTAATCAATGAGCTCAAATGTGTTTATAAATCTGCGGAATTCAAAAACCTTAGTATTTACAAAATCATAGAACATTTTTACGAAAATAACATAAATACAGTTTTCCCCGAAGTACTGCGGTTGGCAAAATTAATTGTTACAGTTCCGGCGAGCAGTGCTTCTACTGAAAGGTCATTCTCGTCACTAAAACGTATACACACCTACTTAAGAAATACACAAGGCCAGAAACGTCTTACAGATCTTTCCATGGTTTCAATAGAAAAAAAACTTCTTACGGAAATGAAACGCCTTCCCAACTTTTACGATTCCATATTGCAGATATTCTTACAGAAAGATAGACGTGTAGATTTAATTTACAAATAAAAAAATCTTAAAATAACTTTAAAGCTCTTGCAAACAGACGTGACACGCGATGCAAGTCGCTCCTGTTTGAAGGTGCCTTTATAGATTCGTCCGTACCTATACTCACACCACCATCGTTTCACTGCTATTACATAATTTTACAAATACTGAACATCAAACAAACGCGCCGAAAGGCCACTTTGAATATCCGTAAATTGATATGTCTATAAAATCAGTCAATGTATGGATATTTGAGGTGGCTATTACCTACGTCATTATTTAATCGACAAGACGACGAACCAAAACCAACATGCAGTAAGTATTTTGGCTTTTAAAATTTTCTGTCTACCCTGTCTAAAAACTCTGTGCACGCCACTGGCTCGACCACATGTTGCTAAAGTCGTCAAGGAAACTTTGGAAGCACTATCCTACCCCACCCGCCGTATTTACCAGACATTGCTCCTTCCGACTACCACTTATTCCGGTTGATGGCTCATGACCTGGCCGAGCAGCACTTCACTTCTTACGAA
Organism: Dicycla oo; assembly: GCA_948252095.1. Taxonomy (NCBI): domain Eukaryota; kingdom Metazoa; phylum Arthropoda; class Insecta; order Lepidoptera; family Noctuidae; genus Dicycla; species Dicycla oo. Next base: position 30,845,341 of record OX411720.1, on the reverse strand, counting down.
GAAGCCAAAAATTGGGTCGATTCATGGATCACCTCAAAGGATGAGGAATTTTTTAAACGCGGTATACATAATGCTGTCTGAAAAATGGTCAAAGGTAGTAGAAAGCGATGGACAATACTTTGAATAACATACAGTGTACCAATTTTTGTGAATAAAGCTTCAAAATTACGAAAAACACCTTTATACTTATTTGTACGCCTAATATTTACACAAGTACACACCATTTCACAACTTCACTTACACATATAACTATACAAATTAATTCAAACGATGACAATCAACTAATAAGATTACAATCAATCCATCTCCACTTAATGGGTTCCATTCTTCTCTAAAATCTATGCACTATTCACGAATTCTTCACAATGCGCACCACTATTATAAGCCCGGGGACACACAGTACTATCTATATCTGAACAAAGGAATGTCAAAACTATTCATTTGACAATACAAATGTCACCGATTGTCAGGGGATAGACACACAAACGGCTAGAAATGTCAAAATATTTGACACGTTTGGCCTTACCTGAGATAAAGCGATATGAAATAAAATAAATGTTGAATGGATTTTGCTTAAATGTTTATTGAGTATTTCATGAGCTTAGAGAATGGTTGGTGCGTTGTGTGCCAATTTCACACAGCTTACTTGGCAGATAATTGGAACGAACTTAACTCGAAATGTGTGGAATATACAGTGTGAGTCTTTATAATGTGCACTAATCGAAATGAGGGAAACCATGCTTTATTTTATTGCCTTAAAGAATATTTTAAAAAATCTAAAAAAAAAACTTTTACCGCTTTTTTTTTAATAAAACTGTGTAAACAAAACGGTATAACTTTTAAACTAAACGATCTATCAGGATTAAACAAACTCAGTTATAATTGCAAATAACAGGGCGTCCTTGTAAAATAAAAATTAAAGAAAAAAACGCCCTCAATTGAGAATTAAGCTGTTTTTTTTTTACAAAAATCATTCTCAATAACCAATTAAATTGCCAAATGTAGTTAACATTTACCTACATTTTTTTATTACTTTAAATTATTCTACATCGTATTAGCTTTCTGAAATAAAAATACCACGTTTATAACTCAATCACAACATTTCCAAGACCGTGCACAGTGCTACATATAAAAAAACTTCAGCAGGCAGAAACAATTATTTATGTTTTTAGATTTTGTAAATTATTTGTTCCGTCGATAAAATTAAACATAGTTTCCCTCATTTCGATATGTGCACATTATAAAGACACACACTGTATAAATATGTTGTCGACTGAACTTGTCGCTGAGGTCATAATTTGCTGGTATTCTGCTCGATCAGATTTGCCGATTATGGTGTATGCGGGTCTATACTCTCTACATTTGAATTTTCGCCAATTCACTGGTTCGACAAGAGCAAGAACATGCTCTGATGATATTACAAGGTTAATTTAAACTACCAACACCTGACGAATTACAAGGTTCATGGAAAACCATAAATAAGCACGGATTACTTACCCAAGTTCTCACTAAAAAGTTCTTAAAAATGAGTAATTTTTTACTATTCTTTGAAAATCTTAAGTTTTTACTATTGCTTCTTTTATTTACCTTCTAATATAATAATCCGTACAATATCATCCTTTCTCGAACAGATCATGGGCCCCTTATCGCCTGTCACAGTTTTTGGTCGTTTTTTTGTGACCAGAGATTATCAGCCGAGGTCTATTCGAGTTGACTTGTGACTGCTGTGACCACATTGCTCTTTTGCCCTTTTTGTCACATCCGGATTATAGTTTTTGCGATAAAAGTCGTGACTGATAAAGTTTTTAGACAAAACTTTGTATTTGTGTTGGTTAAAAGGATGTTTAAATAAGAAAAGGTGCTGTGCAAACTGCAATAAACTTAAATAAATACAATGTGTGCAAGCTAAAAGCTACGCGCAAGTTAAGCAAACGACTTTCTATAGTTAATTTTTCTTTGAAATCCACTTACAAGAAAAAGTCAGTACGAATTTTGAATTCCGTTCAAGTTCGCTATTTATTTACAGCAAGTTTTCATTTTAATAAAACATCTTAATGGATTCCGTAAACTACTTCAGTATTCTTTTTACATTACAGATTCAGTCTCAAGACGAATCCCAAGAAAACAATTCGTGCCAATAACCTAGTCTCATGTTTTTAATTAGCCTCCTTTTTTTCCGATACTGAAATGAAAATGACGCCTTTTACAGAAACTCTGAAGGAGGAACTAAATGAAAAAAAACCGACCAAGTGCTTATCGTACCACGCACAATGAAGAGTTCCGTAGTTGGGATAAAATTTTCCCAAAACAAACTTAATATTGCAGTTGAAAAACATGTAAGTTTGTAATCATAATTTTTTTATATGTGATAAAACTACAAATTAACAATTTTAGGACTTTTTTCCTTACTTGTGTTGTGAGACTTTACTTCGGGTAGTATTTAAACGCAAATCAAAAACATTACTTTTTGTATCCAAAAATAATCCAAATTCCAATCAAAATTACTAATTGCACAGCAAAACAGTTAACTCAAAAATATAACTAAATAAACAACAATTTATATTCGTAGCGCACCGCTATTTATCTTAAAGTTTTATTTTTATTAATGCATAGCTAATAATATCTAGCACACATTAAAGCCTTTTACCATTCTTGAGAAAAACTAATTATTGTAACTTACCCTTCGTGCCCTTCGCTCGCTCTTGCATCCTATGTCGACGGAGCTCCGCTTCGCGGTGCTCCTATTTCTGTATAAAGGTTTTAAAGTAACCTAACCAAACCTAACCTCGGGGTTAATATTAGTCGACATGTTATTTTGCTATGAGTGTGAGTATTATGTATACGTACGCTCTGGTTGATTTGCTGTGCAGTCAGTATTTTTGATGTAAAAAAGTATATAATTGATGAAAATAAATTGGTATGTGATTATTTATTCGATGTGCAATTAATAATCCCCTTTACTTCTTGCCAAATTTCATGATTCTAGGTGAACGGGAAGTAAGTACCCTATAGGTTTTGATTTACTTGCGAGTATCAAAATAATAATAATATGTGTTTATTTCTCACCACAAGCCAAAAAATACAAACAATATTGTACACACGAGAAACAGTTAACAATTTTTTGGTTGTGGATCACTGGTGCCTGTGGTAGGTAGTGACACCTGTAATAAATGTAAAAATGACTTAGAAGCTTGATTTTTTTAGAACTGCAAGGGACCGTAGACTTACGTATTTGATATTAATTTCAACATGTCCACGCATTCCTGAGAAAAAGGGTCTTGACAGACAGACGGACAACAAAGTGATCCTGTATAGGTTCCGTTTTTTTTCCTTTTGAGATACGGAACCCTAAAAACAACAGGAGACAAGAATTATATTGTATGTAATAAAAAGAGGTAGATAGGTTATACACGCTCCGCAAGTGGCGCCTCAAAATGTGGCTGGTTAGCCACATTTTCGTCGTCACGTCTCTTTTTCGCTCCCGATAATTACGACATGGCGTCCTACTTCCACGTGCCATCTAATATGCGACATTGTGTCGTTTTTGAAAATCGAATGTTGGGTAGGTAACGTATCTACGTCTTTTTACTTATAACATCATTGATTTGAGGAAACATTCTTGAAATACAATTTGGTCGCTATTTGGGCAGTTCACTGTTCGAGGTAGAAATAAAAAGAACTTGACAGGTCAAAAGGAAGTCATCCAATATAAGACTAGACAATTTCCGAACACCTGAAGGTAAATAAACTTTCTAAAATAGAATCAATATATACAGTAGTCTAATCCGATTCTTTTGTCCGGAATTCTTGCAACAAACCCCCTGCAGTCGAAGGCGTCATTCGCGAAGATGTACGGCGCTATACATTGGCGTCTAGACACCGACCTATGTGCTAATATACACACTAATGCATCACGGGAACTCCCTGAGAAAAACTGTAGTGAAAAGACGGCTGGAATATTTGTAGGCATCTAATATCGGTGATGGAAGATGTTTGCACAGTACATTTGCGTTTATATTGATCCTCCTGTCCACATCGCTGTTTGGGTAAATCTCTATCAGCTATCATCTCAGTGTTCAATTCTTTCCTTCCCATCACGAAAACGGTACTTGTAGAGCTTGAACTGATTCTTATCATTTTCATTTATTTAGGGCTAACCCGGTTTAGTATGTTCCTTATAAAACAACCAAAACTTGCCTCCACGAATTAGGGTTTACTTGAAGTAAAATGCTTATGAGATTCTCTAGATACTGGAATACATTTTCGACACAACAAAAAGAAAAGAGCAACATTTTTATATCAAACCTCACCTACACAACCTCATTTCGAATCCTCGAGAGGAAAATTGCGAATTTGCCCACGAATTTAGATCATAACCGGTACCTACAAAAAGTCCACAGTCACCGAAACATTTTAGGGAACATATAGATATAGTATATCTTATTGAAGGTATCGCCAAATGTTCAGTGTGCCACGGAGACTAAGTTGTGAAGGTAGTCGAGGAGACGCCACCGTCCGGCTTCAGAGTACGAGATCAGGTTATATAGCGCTTACGCAGGCGTTCAGTAAGGATAAGAATAGGTGGTAACTATTATCTTTATAGTAGTTATCTAGAGAGCGAAAGCGATTCGACAAGCCCTAATTTTTTAGGCAATTTTAGCCCTAATTTAAGCTTTTGATTGTTTTGCTATAAAATCTAAAGATACAATCATTTTTATTAAGTTCTAGTTGTCTGTAGGTGAGTTGTGTACAGACACGACTCAAACTCGACAGATAGGTATGACTCAGATCACAAATATTTTCCCAGTAGTAGGAAAGTACTAGGAAAATGTTTGTGAAAGTCTGTTTACGAAAAAGGTTGTCACCTTTTGCTTCGTCACATTTGTATCTCTTTCTTGACCAAAAATGCATCCATTCAATTAACTATATTCATCTACATAGCTCGCTTTATTCATACCCTAAGTGAGTCCTAAGCTTCCAACCGACTTGCTAAACAAAAAAGGAAATGTAGGAATCTTGTATACTCAGTGAATATAAATCAGCTTGCCGCGGGGGAAATGTTATCGATCTCTAGATGAATCGATGCTACTTTTCGGAAGGGAACACTATATTTTAGCTGCTGACAGGTTGGTTCGCATTATTAATGGGGAACTATATATTCGCAGGTAGTTGTCGCGATTTAATTGAATATATCGATTTCAAATACCACTTCGTTTTGAAAAATCGATTGTGTTATTGGATTTCCTTATTTCCAAAAGATTTATCAATTTACTGTTACAGACTTAGCTAATTTTACATACTTAATTTGCTTTCATTGATCAGAAACAGGGAATTAAAATATTTAAAAAAGAATTTAATTAGCAACGCATCCGGAGATGATAATCAATTAAGTTAATGATTGCGAAACGGATTCCAATAGACATTCTAACACAAGGTACAAAAATAAAACCGGTCAAGAGCGAATCGGACTCACACACCGATGGACTACAGACTTCGTTTTATTTTTCCTGTAATCGTTACATAAACTTGTATCACATAGAATAATTTCAGATTTTTCTCTATGCAAGCTTCGGAGATAACGGTATTTTTTTATATTTTTCATGAAAAGTCGAAAACTATGCGGCCTAAAAAAAAGAAAAATGTTTGAGAATGTGCAAATAGCGCCCATTCATATGATAGCATATATATATATATATATAAATATATATATTACTTCTTTCTTATTTGCAAAATACTTGGGCAAATATTCCAAATTTCAAGTTGATAGCATTAATGCTTCTTAAAATATGCAGCTGTGACAGACAGACAGACTGAGTCGAACCATAAGGGTTCCTTTTTACCATTTTGGTACGGAACCCTAAAAAGAAAGACAGGTAAGTACCTATGTACACGTCAAGATAATACCATCTGAACAATAAAATAATTAATTATTGGTGGTTTCCTAATCTAGTCCAACTAACAAAACTTATGAATACCCTGTTCCCATTTCCAGATGAATCATGATCGTGTAGGAAGTATCCACTTTCCACACGAGCTCCTAAAAATAACTCCACTTAATAAATATACTTAAGCACATCATAATGTAAGGCATGTTCCCACAATGTGCGCCAGGCGACAGTTGAGCAACCGTTGCGCAACTGTCGCCCGACTGCATGCTCACTTAAACGGATATCTATTTAAGTTCATATTGTTTGTTTGTTATTGAATTGTTTTGTGGATTGTGGAGTTGGTTGCTTGATAATCGATTGGTGAGTCAGATAGTTAGTGAAGGTAGAGCAGTGAAGAATTGGATACAGTCAACTCTCGATAATTTGAAACCCAAGGGACCAGAGAAAAATTTCCAATTACCTAGAGTTGAAAGTAACAGGAGTTTTAATAACCAAGAGGGAGGAAGATAAAACAACTAAACAAGCTGACTCACTTTAACGTTCAAGGTAAACTCACTCATATCTTATTTAGGTAAACAATCGACAGGTCTGGCCATGTACATAAACAAACGATAGGTGCATGATAAACGCTTCAAATTATAGAGAGTAAGGAAGCCCGGACTTCAAATGATGGCATGTGGATGGGCAAGATACTATTCCAACAACTTCAAATTACCGAGGGGACCAATTAACATTGATTTTATTCAATTTGTCGAGTATTTTTCAAGGGACCAGAAAAAAAATTCAAACTATCGAGAGATTCAAATTATCGAATGTCAAATTATTGAGAGTCGAGTCGAGTATAGAGGCGCAGGAATCTTAGAGCAATAGTGGCTCCTATGCTAGAGGGTTGATTCGGAAAAGTTTGATTTGTTATCCAACAGAGGCTTGGCTTTTTAGACATAGCTAGACCCTGTATATTTTATTACCAAATTTTAACATAATTGTGTCTCTTTCTATTGGGTAGTAATAAGAATTGTTGATATTACGAGTAAGTATTGTGTTGCGCGTGCAATCAGTTAGCGACTGTTTCCTGTCCATACTTTCCCGGTAAGGTTCCGTAGTTTGGCCACATTGTGTTTTGCATACCAAAAGTCTGATACTGTGGTTGCACAGACCACCAGGGTGGATGCTATAGTCGTTAACGGTAGTTAGTCGTATGTGAGATTGTTTACATCCAATATCTGCGTTAAATGGTGGCAACTGGCAGTTCGTGTTTTCACTCAATAAGAGCAATACCATGATTCCTTAATAATCACTTCTAATATTTTTTATGAAACAGCTAGTCAATCTACCTAGCCTTTTCTCAACTATAGGTATTAGGGTTGGCTTCCAGTCTAACCGGATGCAGCTGAATACCAGTATTTTACATAGAGCGACTACCTATCTGACCTCCACAACACAGTTACTGGGTAATACGATACCCCTTGGTAAGACTGGCTGTCTCACTTTCGGGCTTCTGACGACCCGTAACGACTGTCATAGATCTATGAATGACAGCCGGAACCATCGGCTTAACGTGCTTTCGGAGGCACGGAGGAGTCTCAGTATGTAAAATGGTCACCCATCCACGGACCAACCTTGGCAAACGTAGCTTAACCTGATGGATCGACCCGTGCGGCTGTTATTACTTAGCCACGAGCTAAAGGAGGAGCCTTTAGCCGTTTTTATGAAACATTTGATTGTATTTAAAATTACTTTTCCTTGTAGCCAAAAACTTCTAATTTCCTCAAAACAACTATGAAAGAAGCATATTTTGTTTGCAAAAACAACAAGCAACAAGTAACAATACAGCACCATTGTGCAACACAGTGTTGCAACAAAACGCCCGCCCTTCACCACTTCGCCTCAGCTAAAGCAAGCACTAGGAAGTGGTGAAGGGCGGGCGAGCGGGGGGACTGTCTTATGTAATTTTGACGTTCGAAAAGTGCTGATTCTCAGCCTAGTTTAATTAAATGATTTTTGATTTTGATAGTGTCAAGAGTCGCACAATATAGTCGTAGATACCACAAAGTGCCTGGTACCTCTTATTTCTCTGGTGGTCGTGGACTGTCTCCAACGAAACCTTATGATAACATAGGTAGTACACACTACGTGTTGGAATGTTTTGTTCAATCAAGGTAATATCGGGTTGGCTAATAAGTAATGAGCATTTTAGTTTATAATTTCTAGAATTTTCGGAAAGGTTCGAGAACGTTCTGTAGCAGAGGGAGTAAAGTAATAAAGAGCGAGTCGTGCTCATGCGCGTTATTGATAGTTTGGCTGTTAGTGCGTTAAAGTTCACAAAGAAATGAGTGATATTAAAACCCACGTACGACATTGTTTATTATATGAGTTTCAATCTGGGCATCCTGCTGCAGAAGCTACACGTAATATATGTTAAAGGATAGCTCACGATGCAGTCTCCGAAGCAACAGCAAAGCGCTGGGTACAAAGGTTTCGCAATAACGATTTTCCCTTAACCGATCAACCAAGGTCTGGGCGCCCCGTGGAAATAGATATCGATAAATTAAAACTATTAATCGAAAAAGATCCTCGAAGAACTACACGTGATTTGGCTGTTCAGCTCGAGTGCTCTCATGGCACCATAGAAAATCATTTACATGGTTCGGGAAAGACTTACAAATATAGTGTTTGGGTACCCCATCAATTAAGTAAAGATTAGCTGACCTACCGAGCTGAGATTTGTGTACAACTTTTATCTTTCTGCCGCACATTTAATTGATTAGATCATCTTGTCACTGGAGATGAAAAGTGGGTTCTCTATGTTAATCACACACGCAAGCGCCAGTGGCTGGGATGTAAAGAACAGGGAAAGCCAACGTCAAAAGGTGATCTTCATTCTCGCAAGGTGCTTATGCTTTCTGTCTGGTGGGATACCTATACATGGAGTAATAAGCTGGGAATTCCTTCCTACTAATACTACGATTACAGCAACAGTATATTGTGATCAACTCGAAAAACTGAAGCTTGACATCCATCGCAAACGTCCACAACACGACAAAATATTTTTCCTGCACGACAATGCCCGGCCGCATATTGCTAAGAACACCAGGCTAAAACTATTGGAGCTTAATTGGAAAATAATACCCTACCCTCCATATTCGCCGGACTTAGTACCAACTGATTTCAGCTTGTTCCGGTCACTTAGTAATAATTTACGGGAAAAAAGCTTTGACGATGAACCACACTTGAAACAATACAAAGATGACTTCTTCAATTCAAAACCAACGAAGTTCTATGCGTCCGCCATTCACTCTTTGCCAGATCGATGGCGAATGGTAGTAGAAAACGACGGTGAATATATTATTAATGATTAACAATTATTCATTTAATTAATAAATACAAATAAAATATTTGTATGTCGCTCATTACTTATTAGCCAACCCAATACTTAATCTACGGCTTACTCTTGAACCATCAAGTTACGACGGTAACGCTCCAAATACCTAAACACTAAGCAAATATCCTGAAGGCGACACAACATCTCAATCAAATTCAAATACGAATCTGAATGCAAACTCTCGATAATACACAAACAATTTACGTCACAAACAACAGCCGGTAGCAGCGCGATACTGCGCATGAGTCACTGCCGTAACGAGAACTCCGGAGTTTCCTCAACAAGACAACAATGCCATTTTATAGCGTTCTGTTATCACAATGATACCGCATTGTTTGTGGTCCTTGCCAGAAGTTAGAACAGTTGGCGCACCTGGGGACAAAATATATGATCGGCAGGCTGTGGCCAAGGAAGTACCTAACTGCAAGGTTGTTTCATGTTTAAAGTTAGGGAATAAAACCTTCAAAAAAAACAAGAAAGTGAAAATTAACTTTTTCCACCGACTTCCGAAATTAAAGTTAATTTTCACTTTATTGTGTTTTTTTTTTTTGTTAAAAAGTTTTTATTTTTCACTTTTAAGTGCGTCAGTTTATAATTTATCAAAGTAACAATAGCCTAATGTCAACTGCAGCCTCATAACCTTTTACAAAATATTTAATTGTTGAGGAGTTGTCCTAGTAAGTACCAGGACAACTGGAGCTTATGGTGAAGTCACCATTAGCTCGACTTCACCATATGTATTGTGACGACCATAAATTGCTTAACAACCATTATTAAAGTAGGTACCTAATCGAATCACAACCCGTGAAATACTTATTACTGAGTAGTTCCGATGGCCATCTGTGATCTTCATCATCAGTTCCACTTCACCAAATGGTGCTTTCCGAGAACAAATGCACGAGTTACTATACAAAAAAAACCCAAATCGCTATAGATGTGCCTATAATATTTGAAGGGCTCCTTCAATTTCTCCAGGATCCCATCATCAGATCCTGACCTGATGACAATGGGATCAACTAGAAAGTATACCCTTTCAAACAAAGAAAGAATTTTCCAAATCGGTCGAGCCGTCTTCGAGTAATCGGGAAACATACATTTAAAAAAATTCTTTCTTTGTTTGAAAGGGGAATTTTATCATGCTAGGTTTTACATTTTGTAATTCCCAATCAGTAAACCAATCACACTCTTCCTGAGGATTTCACAAGATACAACTTATTAGAATTCAACTTCCAATTTGCTATACGTATAGAGACCCCATTCTAAGTACAGACAGACCTCCTGATAAGACACGCTATGAAAAGCCTGAAAAGTCGCGTTACTTTAATAAACCTTTTAACTTTTAATCTAATTCACTCTCTGCGGAACGAGGCGATGTAATCCCTCTTTTAAAAATGATTAATTAAGGATTAAGAAATGTACTTCAGCAGAGCTCCGCTAGCTCTGTGTAAAAATAAATTCACCACCTCTTGGGATCTAAACACGCTACGTAGGGTTGCCTGATCACTTTCTTTACGACGTACGAGATTTCGAAACAAAATGTTTCTTTTTGTAATGGATTTGGAAATAATAGACATGAAAAATCTTATAGAAATTCATTAATAGATCATTAATTAAACGTACTGTAGCGAAATAAAAACTTTTATTTTTCACTTTTAGGGGGTCAGTTTGTAATTTATCTAAGTTACAATAGTCTAATGTCAACTACTCATCACTTTTTACAAAATATTGCTTTTCCCGATGCAAGGACGTTAATTGTTGAGGAGTTCTCGGGGTATGTACCAGAAGAACTGGAGCTTATGGTGAAGTCGCCATCAGCTCCATTTCCCATATGCATTGTGACGAGCATAAACTGCTTAGCAACCATTATTAATATACCCAATCGAATCGCAAATCGTGAAATACCTACTTATTATTGAGAAGGAACTACTCATCTGTGTGGCTATCTTCATCATCAGTTCCACTTCAATAAATGCACCAGTCACTATTAATAATACCCAAATCGCCATAGATGTGCCGAGTTCCATCGATTTCTCCAGGATCCCAACATCACATCCTGGCTTGATAACAATGGGACCAACTAGAAAGTATAGCCTTTCAACCAAAAAAATAATTTTCCAAATCGGTTCAGCCGTCTTCGAGTAATCGAGGAACATACATAAAAAAAATTAAACATTCCGACGAACTGAGAACCTCCACCTTTTTTGAAGTCGGTTAAAAATGAAAAATTTACCACTAACACCTATAATCATTTATTTGTATTTAAAAAAGAATCGCTCCAAAAATATAAAAAGCTTAAAATGAAATATATTAAAAGCAGTTGCGGAACAGGTAATTTGGCCTCAATGAAAAGATATTACAAGAAAACTTATCGAATGGTAGTTCTTTGTTACGCATTTGTTTTAAGACCTAAGGAATCGATTGCAATAGGTTTTTAGATTCGTGACCACTAAGTTTCGTAAACTATCAAATGAATATAATCATATCGAGGGTTCACGGGCTATTTGTATTAAGCGACATCCTGGCCGATATTGAGTTATAATCATATCTACCTACATTAAAAATAGAAAAACGTAAAAAAACGGAGATAGACACTATATTGATTCTTAACCGTCGATATGTATAATATATCAATACTTTTTCGTAAAAAATATTGATACATTGTACATGTTATTTTTTCCGAATAATGAAACTTGGAATTAAAAATAAATAGCCCGTGAACCCTCAATATACATAATTCTTCTGTACGTGTGTTTGTCACCTAACTCCTCCAAAACGGCTGAACCGATTTGGATGAAATTTTGTGTGAATATGTCAATGGGTTCGATGTTTTGAAAACACAATTGGACCTGGTAGGTGGCGCAATTTCATTTTCCAATAAAAAATTGACAACCTTATTAACGTCAAAATCTGATGTTGAAAATTAAAAAACCGGCCAAGTGCGTGTCGGGCAACGCACAATGAAGGGTTCCGTAGTTGAAAAGAATTTATACCAAAAACAAACTTAAAATTGTAGTTGCAAAACATGTTCTCCCATACATTGATATACGTCACAGTCAATTCTCCCACTGCTCTAAGTTTGCAAAAAAAAAACATATGGGATAAAATTACAAATTAACGATTTTTTTTACTTTTTCCTTTACTTGTGCTGTGAGACCTTGCTTCTTGCCGAATTTCATGGTTCTAGGTCAACGGGAAGTATAAGTGTATATGCGAGATAAACGGTCATATCTTTTGATAGCGTTGACTTATTAGTTTGATTTTTTCACAGCTGAAAGAAACCTGAGTATTTTATATACATTTCAATTTGGTACCTCTAGGCGTTCCTGAGAAAAAAGGTCTTGACGGACAGACAGACGGACAACAAAGTCATCCTATAAGGGTTCCTTTTTCCTTTTGAGGTACAGAACCCTAATAATTATTAATAAAATGTTGATGACCAGTTATACGAACTAGAAAATATAGGTTGAATAGGTAACAACCGCAGAGGTCACGCAGTACCCTACAAAAGGATTTGTTATGCAAGCTTTCATCTCTTTTCGAGTAATGAAGCCACAGATAGCACTGAAATTCTATTATTATAAAATTGTATGGCCTCTAAGGAGGACTATTATCAAAAAGTCGAATTCAGAAACCACAATTCATTACTATCCAATGTGAAGTTACCAGACAGTCCTAATACCTAATAAGTAATGTGCAATAACTTTGTAGTATACTAAGGCTAGAAGTAAATTCTCACGATGAAGCCTTGAACCATATCTTTGTACACCAAGTCACCAAGGAAATTTCTATGAATGCTCAGCTACACCACTGAAATTCTTGGGCAGCCCTACAGTAAGGCTTTCATAAAGGGCCGTATGAAAGGGTCAGTTTAATAACTAGAAGCTCATTAGTTAGAGAGGCTCTAACGATAGGCAGGGCCGAATGTTGCGCCTAATTACCGCCATTCATACGTGCCGGAGATAGAACGTGTGCCTCTGTGCGATAAACTGTCCAGACTTAGTTTTTAGAAATTAAATCTTTTTGGGCCCAGATTTTTATAGTTTTAATAATTTTATTAATTAATTATTTTGGTGTTAGAATTAATAAATACCAACCCCATGAATTATGGTGTGATTGTTAGGTATCTAAGGGCCAGTTTTTTTTCATCCGTAGTTAACTCAACCAATGATAAACATAATAACTGATGGTTGAATGTGTTTGCAAAATGCCATTGTTACTATTTTTTAATGTGACTGAGTTAATATGAATACATTCATGTTAAAAAAATACATGTTTAGCCTTTCACATTTAGCTAAAATTCAACAATTAGTTACTATGTTTAACTATTGGTTGGGTTAACCGCGGATCAAAAAACCGGACCTAAGCTTTAAACAAAAATATTAGTTTCAACCATCGAGATATAAGTACTAAGGTTAGTACCTACTTATATCTCGATGGTTTCAACTTTCACATAACATCTTTTTCTACGGAGGCCACGTCCATTTCCAATCGTAGTAGATCGAGGCATTATTTCATGCCTTGAGAGATACCGAGGTGAGTAGATAGGTTAGTACTACTCGAGTTTTGCAACTTTTCACTTGCATAACTTTAACTTGATTTATTTGCAAAAAGGTGAAAGTGAATCTTAAAAGTTTTATTAAAATCATTTCAATATTTACATTAAAATTTTTATTACTCTTCCACTGCATTTAATTTAAATAAATACAATAAAAATAATGTCATTAAATCGTTCTACAATATGTAAAGTTTTATTAAGGCCAATGTTTCTCAGCAATTTTCTTTTATGAACAGAGATTCTACTAAAATAAGCATAATTTTATATAATTTACCTGCAAAGTAAAGAGACATCTTGTTAACAAAATTAATTGAGACAACGCAAACGGAAAAACATGAACAATGTATCAACCCACAGAGAAACGTCACTTAACTAATATAAAAATATTAATATTAAAAAATGCACGAACAAACGTACCGATGGTATCGCGTGATATATAGCGACAACTCGCTGACTAATGTCTACTCTACACACTACAAAACATTACAACCTCACCAGGAAACCACTGAACAAATCGCTTAAAAGCATAGTGCGATAACCATCTCAGTTTTTGTACCAGACAATTTGAATAAAGACAATAGTGATGCAGCAATGGACTAGACAATTATCGATAGTATGTTCATGTATCTCGTATATGCTTGACGTAATGTGACACCCAGTGATGTCCAGTAGTATGAGCATCGATCTCACGATAATATCGACATACGGTCGCCTGCGCCGGAGTTTTTATAGCTCATCATTTTGTTTTTAAGCCCGTACCGTTATTTTGACAGTGTCGTTAAATGTTTATGCGTTTTATTACACATGTAGGTACCGATGCAGTTAAAGTATCGATATCTGCCTTTCGATTAAAAATTATTCGGTTTCGAAATCTCGGTAGCTAGTTTAAGCTGCTATAAAAGACAGCATTTAACTGTATAGGCCGTTACATAAACAATAAACATAAGTTAGATATGAACTAGCGGTTTGTCAGGAATATTTCTAAACAAATGGTTAAAGTTATAGAGACAACTGTTCCTAAATCCTTTTCGTGGCTTACCGACAGAACTGCAATTCCTTTATCCTTGCAGCACATAGACAGTCAGGATCAAGAACTTTGTATTGGTGCTGTTGTTCACTTTGTGGTTTAGCTTTCCATAGCTTTATTTCAACCTAGAGTTCTATAGAATCTGCTGCATCCCGTCCTTCAGTAGTCACAACATCACGTGCTTCTTCCAAGTAACATTGTTAATCCCAGCTTCCGCCAATAACATCTAATGAATGCAATACTTCTTCTCTTAATAAACCTTTGTCTTTAAAAACAATTAAATCTCCTTCGTTTTTTCTCAATACATATACGTCTTAATTAAGCTATATACATAATTAAAGTTCGACAACGGTGTGGAGACATTAATTAGAAATAGTAGGAAAGCGGAGCTCAATTACTGGAATATTAATGAGCAATGAGACCCTTGAGGTACACCTCTAATTATGCGCTGAGCCCAGAACCACTGAGCCGCCGAGCCCACTCCCGAATGACTTCAGCTAACTTACAAATACGAGCATTTCTAGTCTGCAATTTTTATTTGTGGAGATCAAGGCAATAGGGAAACGAGAATTTAGAGAGATGTTGACCATAGCTAGTCCTACCCAAACTTTTTTAACCACCTTAGAACCAATTAACGTGATCATTATACGACATATTAATAATATTTCAATAGTACTTATCTAGTAAAGAATTGAAAACTAAACTAACTAACTTAGATGCCAGTTTAATTGTTAGTTTAAAACAAATCATTAGCATGACACAAAAGCCAATGCTGATTCAAGAATGTTAATTCAATAAAACATTAATTATTCTTTTATAGAGTGTTAATCACCACAGTAACACGCCTTGGTGACTGTCAACGATCCGTTTAGCCTTGATTCATAAACGAGCCAATTATATCATTTAACATAATCCTTGCAGCTCGTTCTAACTCTATTATATCAACATGAATCACATTAACTACCTATTCATCTAACTCTTGTGTCATACATATCCTAGGTTTCAACACTAGATTTCCCTACATCTTATATCCTGCCAATACAAATTCAACTTTAAACCCCTTGTTATAAATATTAACATCAATTGACACCAAACTGCATTTGAAAACTAGAAATCCAAATGCTTATATAAATACAGCTTTAGCTGCAAATAAATAAAGTTCAGATTTAAATGCTGTTAAGTCTTGTGATTATTAAGTATAAGACGAGGCTAGTAATCCAGAGGTCGGTGACAGAATTAGTTCCTAATCAGTTGATTTAATCTCAGGCGAGTGGCGGCTCGTTAGCGCGTCGGTTATTATGAAGGTAATGCGACTGCGGCTAATTGCATAGCAGTCTCTCTGCTGTCAGAACTACAATTTAGACTGTCTAAATGTTTGTAAACAGTAGTAGTTTAGAGTTTGTAGTTTGTTTAACAGGTGATTTTTAAAGCCGTTACTTTCATTGAGATGTGGGTAGATAAAGACAGGAATTAATTAGACCTGCGTGATGTTCTCTTAATCAACGCTAATTTATTAATGACGTTATAATCTTTCTACATCATCTTTAACATTATACAAATCGATTGCCCAAGTTATATTCATCATTCTATATTTAGTATCTCGCTACTCAACTCTACCATTTTGCTCGTTTAGATCCTTTGATAAATGTACCCTTCTCCAACATACTACTCTTCTCCTCTCATCTTTCTTCGTCCTACCATCGTGTAAGGAGACAAATTCCTTGTCAATCAGTTCGACCCGTTTCCCTCAACCTCCTGGTCCGGAATGTTAAACAGCAAATACTCACGTTTTCTCCAACTCTAAATCAAGCCAGAAATACCTTTAGTCAGAGTAATAAATCTAGAAACATTTGCTGTTAGAGCGAGGTATTTGAATACGCTATCATAAGTGGTGGAGGCGCCGTCTGACCTGAGATACGGAGTGTACGTCACATGTCCTATGTAGGATACCTAGTACACAGACCTATTGGAGATAATATTACAAGTGTATCAGCAGGTCAGAGTACTGATAAGCGGAATATTTTTGACGCAGCGCAAGAGTTGAAAAATATACAAAGTTATGATAAATTGGTCGAGCGAATCCAAGACAATAAAAATATATATGATACGTTTACGTATGATAAACGCTTTCTACTAATCTGTTATCAAACAGGTATTGCTATTGGTACCACTTACATTCAAGATTTATTTATCATATTGTATACTATTCTCGTTTTGATGATCTAAGTATCTATCAATTGTATGATTTAAAAATTCAGATACAAAAGGTTCCACCAAAATTAGGTAAGTAATAAATAAAAAGTTTTGATTACATTGTTGTTATTGAGTAACTAAACTAGTACGCAGTAGATTGTCAAAGTTAGAACACAAAAACACTTTAAACTCGTGATAACAGAAATCTAAAGATATACCTACAGAAAGTCAGATGAGCAATTTGATTTGTTACAATAAAAAAAAAACAATAAAGATAGAGGAAAGAGTTAATGTTTCAAAACATTAAAGTAATTACAAAAACATTACAGTAATTAGATGACTTGAACTTTGGTGAATTTGATGCGTAGATGGCGGCGGGACGAACTTAACGCTTATAGGAGGGATTGGTTCATATTGGCTCTGGATCGAGTTGAGTGAAACAACTTTTTTATTTGGTCTGAGAGTGGAACAAGGAAAGGGAGGCGTTTGCCCAGCACTGGGACAATACAGGCTGATTATTATTATTGTTATTTACTAACGATGGTACTGATCTTCACAAGCAAGACTTTCAAGAACGCAGACGCGGGACTGGTATTCAAAACATATTAATTTATGTTATCAACATATTCAACATACTATAATATCGTCACCCTGGAAGCTCAATTAAACGCGGTATTCTTAAAGATAAGATATTGATACTATGAAATTAAAATATCCCTCAATAAACGAGCCGGCCGCGTTATTGGCTTTTGGCATAACATTATAATCATTATGAAAGCTACTGGCCCATCGAAGAGTAAAAGTTAATGAGATGAGATGATGCTCTCTTTATCACGCATTATCATTAGAAGTCATAAACCCTCCTACAAACATAAACAAATAACCCGAATGACATCAATAAGATAACTAAAGTCATACGAATTAAGTTTATAAAGTTAAAATCACTAAAGACCATTCCGAACCCATCCAATAGATTTAAAGCTAATTGTGTTGGCACAGCTAAGTGTTCGGAATCGCTCCGATAGCCGGCTTTACTCGACCAATTACCTACCACTCCAAGCATTTCAACTCGTCTGGCCGACACTTAAACTTTAACTATTAAGTCATTCATATTATGTAGGTAGTACTTCCGAACGGCCACAGTTCCATGGTCCCAGTTATTACGCTCAAACAATAAAATCGTATTTTTAAACCTTGCTAAGATTGCACGTTTTATCGCCAACTATTTTACTTTAAACATTCAAAACTTGTTTAGCTTTCTTTATAGTGTTTGTGTGTATTAAACTTCGCAGTAAGTACTGAATAAAATGATCCAACATTTTACGACTGCATTCTTTTTCTTCATTTAAATGCGCGCGTGCATTTCAGTTGGCAACACTAAAATTATTTGACTTTTAAATCCAAACAATAAATAAAGTAACATTACGAGTTAAATACATTATAAATCACACCTTTACGACTCATTCACCAACATAATAGATTATTTGCAAAAGGAAAAGGAAGTGGTCCCAAATGCGTGCCCTGCGACTGCGAGACACCACGACTTGTGATTGTGACGCCTAAATAAATACGAATGCGTTTTGTTGGATTGTGAGAATTGATATTTATGGTCGAAAAAATGGCGTCCCGCAGCGGGACAGCTGCTCGAGCCAGGGGGATAATGGAGGGCCTTTAGAAATTATGTTTTCGACGTCGAACGACGCACTCGGAATCAAAACGATAAAGTATACGTTTAGGAATTTATACAGTAATAATTATTTCGTATTTACGATAATTTAATCGCTTGAGGATAATGTTTCAATGTTTGAGATTGGAGTTACGAGAACGAGATCGTTGTTTTCGCAATTCGCTGAAATTACGATAAACATAGATCTTGCTTTAAAATGTTTAGTTACCATTATATATAAATCAGACTGTTTATGTTACAATCAATAGATGTTTGTGAATGTTGACTGTTTTACTGCTTTGCCATTAACATGTCAGATCACAGACGAAACTGAAAACATCTGTATTTTCAAGTTATAAAATGATCGTGCTTCATACTCATATTATTATGTTAATCATATTCACCCATTTGATACGTGGTGCGATGGAATTTTACTTACTGACTACATATAATATATCTACGTGCAGTGGTATTAATTGTCTACATAAAGTACCGTAGCATCCATGATAGTTAATGCTTCCCCGATAAGTATTAAAACATTATAATCATATGATAAATCCGAAACAAACTCGATCGCATTATTTTATTCAATTCCCCGCTGCCTCCCGCGGAGAGCCTGCACAATTTGAAAGCGCCAAATATTTAATAAAATAATATGAAAGTGTGTCGCTTACAAACTTTATTGAAATATTTTGTATTTGTTCACAGATCGAAAGCTGCTCTTGTTTCTGACCGTGATTCATATTAATGTAAGTCCAACATACCTAGTTTAAGTGCTCTGTAAATACTATTATGGTTTCAACTCCAGAACACGCACATGAATCAACTTTATTATTGATTTATAATAATACTAACTCAAACACATTTGCAATGTAACATAGCTACCGTGTACGAGTATTTATTAGAAATAAAACAATGGAAGTAGGTATTGAGACCAGCTTGTTATGTTTTGTTGCACATAAATCTAGTTCTCACTCCCACATTACGTAAACTCTATTATTTTTTAATTGTTTTATAAACATCGTATCGACCATAAAACTAATTAACGCTAAGTATCATTCACACTTCTAGTAATAACAGCGTATGCAATTATCAGAAAAGCTGGAATCTCGTTAGTGACTCTGCGACCTTTGGTCTGGACTCGCAGCTGATTAATAAAATCACCTCGTTACTACATCTATACCTGGCTGAAATACTTTAATCTGCATGCAAATGAATACCGCCAATACTAATAGACCCAAACTATGAAAGCTGGGCTTCGTTCAATTTTATGCCGGCACAGGCTTCGATATTACCATAGATATAATATATTTCTGTGGATATTACCATCAATTTATAACAGAATTTTGCACGTGTTTCGTACTGTGGTCTGTGTATCATCGATAATATCAGCGTTTTTATTTTCTAGAATTTGTCTTGGATATTCAATGTGTGCTTGTGTGTCTTGATATTACATGTTTATTTAAATATTGTTTTCCATTTTTTTCCAATTTAAATACGGTTCGTCTTCTTTTATGATACGTAAAATTCATAAATAATAATAATAATTTATTTATTTGCAAATATAGGTACAAAATAAAAGGTCTTATACAAACAATAATAGTGTCCATAAGCCATATGGTACGCTAATTTACAAATACATAGGTATCTACGAAACTAGAATTTAACAATAAAAAGCCATTATTTTAAATATCGTATGGACTAACATTATATAAGTTTATCCTGTAAATATTCAGTGACAGAGTAATATGCTTGTTCTAGTAACAATGTTTTTATATTGTTTTTAAATATATTTATATCACATATCTCCAGAAGTGAATTCGGTAAATGGTTATTTATATATGCGTGGAGCCATACATAATATACTTTTATTTAATAACGCTGTTTTATTGCTTGGTAAACATATATTGAATTTTTATCTTTTATTAAAGTAATATAGTATGGTACGAAGAATATTTAATTTTAAAAAAGATGGTCCGCACCTGTCAGTTACTTTTATACTCGTTATGGCTCCTATACATTTCTTCTGGGCTTTAAATACCGCTTCCTTTGAGCTCCTAGGCATGGAGTTGACATCTGGTCTCAACTTTGGCCCCACCATCGAGTACAAATCCCAAACTGCGGCCAAGAAACTGGGCATCCTAAATAGGGTGAAGCGATACTTTACACCTGGATAACTTTTAACTCTTTACAAAGCGCAAGTCCGATCCTGCATGGAGTATTGCAGTCACCTTTGGGATGGATCAGCTAATTACCAACTAGCCGCGCTTGACTCGGTGGAACGCAGAGCTAAGAGACTCATTGGTGACGTAGAACTGGTGGATGCCAAGCTTCATAGCTTGGCTTATCGCCGCAAGGTCTTCTACAGATTTACTTCGGTGAGTGTGCCCGAGAACTTGACAACCTCATTCCACCGGCCCTCTTCTATTCTATATATCTAGACGCACTGCCAGTTACCATCCCTACCTAGTCGCTATTCCACCGATTCGCACAAAGCGCTTCCAAATGACTTTTATAATGCGCACAACAAAAAAGTGGAACTCACTACCTGAGTCTGTGTTTCCGAGCGCATACAACCCATCGATCACTAATAAACAACATACAACCCTAATCTCTTCAAAGTGAGAGTGAACAGGCTTCTTCTGGGTATGCTCGCTTCATCGTCGACTCTGTCTCTGTCGCGTCCGACCTAGACTGGAGTCAAGAGCAAACCCATCATAAATAAAAATAAAATTGTAGAATTACCCCAACAAATAACACAATACTTTAGAATAGGTGCGACATAGCCATTGTAGGCTGTAAGGACTGTAGAAGTACTGACC
The DNA here is from genome assembly GCA_948252095.1 of Dicycla oo. Classification (NCBI taxonomy): domain Eukaryota; kingdom Metazoa; phylum Arthropoda; class Insecta; order Lepidoptera; family Noctuidae; genus Dicycla; species Dicycla oo. Next base: position 30,823,808 of record OX411720.1, on the reverse strand, counting down.
GTTTGTCAATGCATAAGAGAAGGTACTCAATTTAGTACATAATGTATGGATATGTTCTTTAAAATTCAAATTATTATATACTATCTTAATAACTGCGTGTTTGATGAAACGATCCCAGTTAGAGTCATGTTAGCATGTATGTAGGTAAGTAGCACAAAGAGAAGATTATACAAAGATTATATAGTTATTAACTCATTACCGATCGATTCTCTCAACAACTAGCCCGAGGTTGGTGCATAGGCTTGCATATACTTGTATAATCAGTACCACACGACCTTCCTCCAAGGTCGTAGTACAGGATGTATGAAGCTCTGTATGAGTCAGTGGTAGCTTCGCCCTCTGCTGTCGGGTATTAATGATTCTATTAAACTTAGCCTCAGAGGCTCCGAGCCAGCCGAAATTTATAACGTCCCACAGTGTGTTTTTCACCCTAAAAATCGGACATGCCCTTTTTATTCCAATAATAGATGCTCTAACATGTTTGGAATGCGAGAGTAGAACACCCAGAGTTCAATTATATTTAAAACCAAAGTTAAAGTCGTTTTTATTATTTTTCTATGGAAACCAGAAAAACCACAAAAATATTAATATAAAAAAAACTATTGAATAATTCTAATATATTTATGTACAGTATTATAAAACACCATTTCGTCTTTATTTTAAGATAATACTTGTAATTTTAACTGCATTCAAATGGGTGTTATGGATTTTTTAGCTTCATTTCGTAATTTATTTTTATTTTTTTTATCTTAGCGAATATGGATTTTATTTCCTAATGTTGTTATTAATTATATCTTTATCCATTTAAATTCAAAATATCTAATCCATATCTAGTAGGATCTCGAAGATATCGGATTTTGAAAATGACGACCTAGGGTTGACACAAATCCAAAATGACAAAATATTTTCTAAAAAAATACCTAATTGTGAAGAGATGATCGTCATACGTAATAATAACGTTTTGCGCTTTTAGTGTAAGTTAATTAAAATAGAAGTAATTTTTCAAAATATTGTTTTTTTTTTTGAGGTAGTAGTAACCAATACCAAATAACCTATTCTTGTAATAGGTAGGTACTACGTGCAATATGGGTGGGATTAACTTGAACTTTTTCTCTGCATCATCCAAAGTTTGACTAGTAGAAAATTACTTTTATGCCTATAAAATTAAGTCCACCTTAAGCAATTCATTTACATTAACCGCTCAGGTACCGCGCGCGTGTTAATCATTATGCGCGCGGGGCCTGACCGATTAAAGTTTTAAATAAATGAATAAGAAAGACTTAGAAATTCAACAATACCATGAACGTTCTTTTTATTTTGCAATAATTGTAAGTATTTAAGCATAGGTTCCTTCTTCTTAATATATCGGAATATAAATATTGACATTAAAAGTGATTTTAATCTGATGAAGGAGATTATTTGGTAAAGGGAAGGGGTCCGCCCTCGTTAGGTTTCAACTAAAACCCTTTACTGTTAAATAATCTCTGGAGGAACGGGGGTGAGGCACCATGGAGCCGTTAAAGACCCATGGTACCACTTCGCCTCAACAGGAGTTGACCCAACCTGTTGAGGGATGTCTGTCCGGGCTCCGACCGGCTGACTTAATGCAAGGAGAGCAAGAGGGCGCCAACCCTCTTGTTGGTCAGCGAGTGGCAAATGAAGCTGTGGATACCGCCACAGCCGGTGCTCTTCAGTCTCCGAGAGTATCCGCAAATGCGCAAGGAGAACCTTTAACAACTAATTTTACCAAATTAAAAGCGTACCAAATACTTGTCGGCGCTGCTAAAAAACTTGGAAAAAATGTCCGACCCACTGATTTAGATATAAGCGATCGCATTTCAATTATTTTAGAAGCTCTGTCATTACCCTTAACTTACCAAACCAATAAAGACTTGCATAATTTAATCATTAAATTTACATCTAAATGTGAAACATTATACAAAAAATGTAATTATAATTATAATATTTTTATAAGAAAACACAAAAAGTGGCTAAACGAAGATTTTTGTAAACAGTGGTCTTGTGTGATAGCCGAACCTCTTCTTAGTAATTCTATTCTTGAACCTAGTCCCAGTTCTGTCCCAGATTACATTCCAAGCTTTGATTTATGTCCTGATTCTGAACCTGGTCCCAGTCACGTCCTTGATTCATATCCTGTCTCCGCTTCCATCCCCTCTACTGATTCATCTTTGATTCCCGGTTCTGTACCGATGAGTAGATATGATGATCCTATTCTTGAACCTAGTCCCAGTTCTATCCCAGATTACATTTCAAGCATTGATTTATGTCCTGTTTCTGAACCTAGTCCCTTCCATGTCCTTGACTTAGACCTTCCATCTCAATCAATTCCCAATTCGAACTATCCTATCCCTGAACCTGGTCCCAGTCACGTCCTTGATTCATATCCTGTCTCCGTTTCCATCCCCTCTACTGATTCATCATTGATTCCTGGTTCTGTACCGATGAGTAGATATGATGATCTTTCCTTAAGACAGAAACACAGAGCTCGAAAACGCTTGCAGGATTATTTAGAAAATGAGTCCCCTAATAAAGTAATATCAGTCTTTGCGAGCACTGTTGAAGTAGGAGGTAGAAAATTAAAAAAGAGCGTTTCCAAAGACCTAGAATTTATTTTTGATTCATGTGTACAGACTCCAACAAGACCGACAAAAATTGCTTCAAAAATTAGAACGCAACCGACACCTTATTCAGCAGATGAAACACTAGCTATTTATATTGACAGACAGTTTTCAGTAGAGACATACAAATTTTTACAACAAGATTTAAAAGCTCGTGGATTTAACGCCTTCCCTCTATACAGCCAAGTGCTCCAAGCCAAAAAACAATGCTACCCGTTACATCCAGTCCATGTATCTGATACAGAAGCTATTATACCAGTTTCCAGCCTAGTTTCTCATTCTTTCGAAAGACTAGTTCAATCGTATGACGCAACTTTCACTGACTACTGTAATCGAAAAGATACCAATAAATTAAATTGTATTTTTGAAGCATCTTGGGGGTTTGACGGTAGTACAGGCCAATCACTATATAAACAGAACTTTTCCCAAAATGAACATGACGAAAGTTGCCTTTTTGCAACTACTTTTATACCGTTGCAGATCAAAACAACTTGTGGACAAGTTCTGTGGCGTAACCCTACTCCACAATCGTATAGATATTGTCGCCCAATTCACATTCAATATAAAAAAGAAACGACTGATTTAATAATGGCTGAAAAACTATTAATACAAAATCAAATTGACCAATTAGACAGATTTGATACTAAAACTTTAAGTGGTCAAACTATATCTACAGAGTTTAAACTATATTTGACAATAATAGATGGTAAAGTCTTAAATATTATTACTAATACAATGTCTCAACTTCGGTGCCCTTTTTGTAAAGCGACTTCTAAAGAATTTAATAATTTAGAGTCTGTGTATTTAAAACCTGTCGATCAAAACCTTTTAAGATATGGCATAAGTCCGTTGCACGCCTGGATTCGTGTTTTGGAATTTTTATTACATTTAGGTTATAAAATTATTGTAAAGAAATGGAGAGTACCTAAAAGTTCCCCGGAAGGTGTTCTTGTCAATGAGAATAAAAAAAAAATTCAGGACGAAATCCGCAGTAAATTAGGGCTGCTCGTAGATGTGGTTAAGCCTAATACGGGTACGACTAATGACGGAAATACTGCAAGGATGGCCCTGTCTAATAAGTGTCGTACAGTATTTGCTGAAATTTTAGGACTACAACAATGGCTTTTGGATGACTTACATGTCATACTAGTAGTTTTATCAAGTGGATTACCTGTTAATGCAGATAAATTTGATGAATTTTGTAAATTATTGGCCAAAAAATACGTAGAAGAGTATTCGTGGTATCCAATGACCGTAACTCTACATAAAATACTTGTGCACGGCAAAGCTATCATAAAAAACTCTGCACTACCCATAGGATTGTTATCTGAGCAAGCTGGGGAAGCACGTAATAAATTTTGGAGGCACGACCGCGAGCACCACACAAGAAAATCAGATAGAGAAAAAACAATTTTAGACCTTTTCCATCGAGCACTTGAATCCTCTGACCCCTTTATATCGAATATAAGGCTTAATAAAAGATTAAATAAGCTTAAGCGTCAACCTCTTCCACCCCAAGCCCTCATATTGTTAGAGCCTTTTGAAGTTCCAACGGACGAAGAAGAAGCTGATCCTGAGGAAAATACAACCACTATGGAGAATGACCTCCCAGATAATTTTGAAATGTTATCTGAAGATGTGGATTTTGATGATTCGTAGTCTTCTGGGTTGTCCGATACTGTACAAGAATCAGATATTTGCACTTATTTTTTTACACCTTTCTGTATCTCAGACAATATCTATTGCATTGATCTAGAAATATAATTCTTAAAATACAAATAATAATTATTTACTTTTAACAAAAAGTAAAACCGCCTTCAAAACCCATAAAATAAACTTATAATAGATACGGTTTAGGAAGTCGGTGGCAGTTTTTCCTCAATTAAACTATAATAGTTTATTTTATGGGTTTTTGAAGACGGTTTTACTTTTTTGATAAAAGTTTTATTATTTCTTAATTTTTAGTACCGAAAAAAAAGTAATCTTCGATTTACAACAATCATAATAATTGATTTACACTCACAACTAAAATTAAATAAAATGCAGATGTAACAATAATACAGCACCTACACCCTTTACTGTATTATTGTTACATCTGCTTAAACATTTACAGTGTACAGGCGTTATGTTATTTTATGGAAGGGTGTAAACAAGGCATAGTCGTACGATTAAAGGAATCGCGGGCAATTTGCTGTAAGTTATTGAAGAGTTCCGTTGTCTGTCTCCGAAACTCTTCATCAGATCTTTACTAAATTTGTGTGGTACCATTTCAAAGTGAACTTCTTTCAAACAAAAAAAGAATTTTGCAAATCCGTTTACAAATGACGGAGTTATGCCCGAACATAAAAACATAATGTAAACATCCGAATTCAAAACCTCCTCCTTTTTTGAAGTCGGTAAATAATAAATAGGTAGCATAGCAAAAAGCGTAACAATCAATAAATTAGGGTAATCGCTACCTATGCAATCCGAATTTCTCAAAATATTTCTACAAAGTTTATTTTCCAAGAGAGGCAACCCTAAAATCATAGAAATTCTATGAGAACTTTAGAAGCATGTTTCTCCGAGATCCTACTGGATATGGACACGATTATTTTTTTGGGGTTTAATTGTATCTTAGTCAATGTAATGAGTTTAAAATAAAATCCATATTCGTTTGGATTTATCATAAAAAAAATAAAATCTTAAATTAAAAAAAAAGCTGATACTGGGTTTCCTTGCGGAGTTAAAGTCTTGTAAGTATAGTCAAAAAATGCCTAAAATATACCGTTAGTTGTGTATTGTAACAGAAATAAGAGAAACTTTTCCTGAGACGAGATATTTTCAGATTTATCAAAATACCTAAAAATATCAAAATGGCTCTAACTTTGGTTCTAAGTATATTTGACCTCCGGGTGTTCTACTCTCGCATTTCAAACAGTTTTCAGCATCTATTAATGAAATAAAAAGGGCATGTCCGATTTTTAGGGCAAAAAACACACTGTGCGTCCGTAAGTTTTACTAATAACTCGTCTACCTGACCGTAAACCCGCCGTTTGATTTACTGATTTGTTTGTTTTAAGCCGTGCTTTTTAATAAAACATATTTTTTGTTTTTATTACAGAGGAAATTCTAAAGATGTGACTGTTGCCTCGTTATGTGGTTGCCTACTCAAGTTATTTAGTCACGTCACCTGATCACCTCGTGTATTTGGAAGTTGTGACAAGGGTCGTCAATTAATTTAACATACAATAACTGAAATGTTTATACATTAGGAACCTGTCCTAAAACAAATACACTCTCAGGTTTCCTAGAATATGTAAGTGTTCCATAATTGATTTTAAAAACCAAATATATTATACTTTTACTATCAATGAATTTAGTAGATTCCCGAATGAATTCATAAACTACAATTCAAGTACTATAATTGAACAACAAACGAAATATAACAATCTTAATATTTTAAGATTCCAACTAGAAAACTCTCTTTGACATCGACAAAATACCCACATGTAATATCCGATTTCGTTCGATTATCCGAAATCTTGAGCAGAGTCGGACAATGAGTAAACACGTCAGGAAAGGGTGGTGTACTGGTGTCACTCGGAGCCGTGACGAATGCGTTTACGAACAAAACAAACAAACACGACTACATTTTGTTTTGTAACTACGACGAGGATGCGGGCGGTGGACATTATATTTTAAAACGTTTAAATGTTACAAATGTGTGTGGGATACTGTGTGACGTTATCTCATAATCTTTTCATCTCTCATAATCGAATGGAGCTTTTGTCATAGCGAGTTTTGTTCCCGCTGTGATAATTAATTACCCTAATGAATTGAACATGTTGTTGTTTTCTGTATTTCGGTAGTCTTTGATGAAGAAAATGTTTAAATTAAAACGATATGATATCCTTATGCGTGAATCTATATTTGGGTACCTACTTAATAAAGTATCTATATATTCTATTTGTACAAATTCTTTTAAAGTTGAGTAAATTGATGAAACAATAGTAGAGCTTTGAGCAGCGACAATGACAATCAATATCTAAAGGGGACGATGTTTGGGTTGTAGAAATAGTTGGGATTGCGCCACCCACTGGCCCCACGGCCGACTGCCAACCAGATGTATACTTTATTATGGTAAAACATTCTCCCAATGACTTGCTTACTGACATAAATGACAGCAGTAAGGAAACTGTTTTTATAAAGAATGATATAATACGTTCGCTTTTTACTTAACTATGATGATGGAAAAAGTATGAGATACGATGTAGCAGTCAATGTGTGTCAGATAAACATAGACTTTAGAAATAATGAAGATCGTGGGATAGCTCAAGCTGTAGGTGAAGAGGTTATGATGATGTTGTGTGGACTAACCTCACTCTTTATCAATTGATAGGTATAAACTAGGAGTCTTGAGCTTGATGATATTGAATTATAACTTACCATCAGCTTTAAGCTGGTCTTTATCGAAGTTAGTGGATCATTACTTATTCCTAAGATAAAGCAGTACAATTTTATTTATCGTCTTTATTTTATGTCTCACGGGGTGACAGGAGACTAACCCACACTAACACGGAGCGGCGACCACAAAGAGCAGCATCAGCGGGTTCTGATGTCGCTATAATGGTCAGTATATTGGCTACGCCTACATTTGGATAAACTGTTTCCTTGATTCGCTCTTCACTTTAGTGTCGAACCTCTACTTTACTGGAAACAGTTAAAATCTGTAGTTTACAACATTATTTCCTCATTCTACACAAAAATGTGTGGAGAATGCATTTTCGGAACTATCCAAGTATTCAATTTCACTGGAAACGTGTAAAATAAAAGCCTCTTCCCAGAGGTTGCCCAATAAATATTTATAATATGCTCGTTATTGATAAAATATCACATGTCAACCGTTTAATTTAAAAAACACACAAGCCGTCCATCATGCGGCACTAATCACCGCCGAGGCGTTGTTACGATCGTTTCGACTATTTATAATTTTTAATCTATAATGAAATCTGCATGCATAATGTACGTCATAAAAACAGTGAGGTGAGACTCGAGGCTGCGAGCGCACCCGTGTGCCCACGCGCACCTATTGTAACCACCCACACCACGTCCAAACACACCAACTTAGCATTTACCGTCGCAGCACACGATCTCCCTTATACACTTTACTTTTCCAACAAAAAGCGACCGCAAACCTAATTTTGTTAACTTGGAAAGAACAAACTTACACATGCCGGACAAATTAGCCAGTTTCAACCCTATTGCGTAGGAACATGGTGATGTGGATTACATTAATGAAGTGAACAAGTAATGTAAACTAAAAGGAACAGACACGATGCACGTCCTGTCGCGGTCGTACATAAATATCGCGTTAAATAAATCATCGGTGACATGTTTTGTGACGTTTGTATTTTTAGCTTTCGATTGTAAATTGTCAGTGCTGTGTTTATTTTATGGGAGGTAAAAAATGATAGATTCTTCTGTTGAGGCGCTTTGTCATGCGGACACTCGTATGAACTCGTATTTACTGTATTAACTGGTCGTGTTGTTCGGATTAATTAAGCAGACAATGGCGCCGATTCTCTTGTTCCCAAACTAAACTTGAGTTCTGTGCATCTTTTTCTTTCTATTTCATTACCTAGGACCGAAGGTAAATACTAGTTTAGTCCTGTCAAATTACAAATTAGTCAGCGCCTGACGTAAATTGACGTACTTATTTTTAGTAAACAATTCTTTAATCACGTCTATGGAGTACCATCTTAATTTGACAGGACTAAATCTCTCCTTTTCTTAATGAAATAGAAAGAAAAAGATGCGCTGAACTTAAATTTAGTTAAGTTTGTGAACAAGGGAATCGGCGCCAATGTTGTATGTAAATGAGCACATCTCTTTTATCTGTTCTGTGTAAATGAGGCTGGGATACATGAACGAGAAACTAGATTTTAAACTAGTAAGTATACGGTCTACGACTTCATCCTAACCGCGTTTAGTTAACAATCTCTACATAAACGTCATAATCAGCCTAGCCATTTCCCAAGTATGTATACTATGTTGGGGTCGGCTTCCAGTCTAACCGGATGCAGCTGAATACCAGTATTTTACATGGAGCGACTGCCTATCTGACCTCCACAACCCAGTTACTGGGTAATACGATACATCTTGGTAAAACTGGTTATCAGACTTTCGGGCTTCTGACGACCCGTAATGACTGTCAAAGATATACGAATGACAGCCGGGACCAACGGCTTAACGTGCCTTCCGAAACACGGAGGGGTCTTGGTATGTAAAGATGGTCACCCATCCACGGAACAACCGCGGCAAGCGTAGCTTAACCTGATCGATCGACCCGTGCGGCTGTTATTACTTAACCACAAGCCCCCCTATCTCTACGTAAAGATACAAGAATAAAAGGTAATTTATAGGCAATAGCTACATATTCGTTGAAACAAACAATCCAGCACTCGACACCGCTTAAACAGCTATTATTATCAGCTAATCGCTCAATAAACTTCTGCTAATTAGCTAATTTAACGGCCGCAATCAACTCCCGACACGCTACTTAGCTAAATCTACCAGCACCTACATAAAACGGCTGCCTACGACCAATCGTAAAACAGATTTAAACAAACGGACCACAGTGAGTGACCGCTCACCATACGGCACCATTTTTTGCCCAGACAACCCTCGTCTTGTAGTTTTTTTTCGTATAGCTACACTGTCTTTTTCTCTCGTGATTTAATATTCTTCCTTTTGTCTTATTTATATTGGACTGGCCAACTGGCTGCAGAGAAATTGAATTTAAAGCGGATTATCTGCCCGTATAAGTCAAAATATTGAAAAGATGTGGTCACAGAGGATTAGTTGACATCCTTTGTATGAATAATGCGTTATTGTTTTCTATCAGAAGGGATTGTTCATAATAAATCTTCTGTCTTAGTCTGTCATATTTTATGGCCAATACAATAAGTTCCTTCGTCCTCAGGCAGCATTAAAGATATCACGAAGGGATAATTTCAATGCTGGTGCGATCGTAACCACAGATTACTACCACAGCTTATTATGACTCTAGGTGACTACCAATAGGCTGAAAAAGTAAGCAACAACAAAGCTATTCTCCCCAGCATAAAGTGTTGCCTGCCTAGTTGCCTACGTAAAACCTTCGCGACATACCGTCCAACAGAGATACAGTCATGTTGGCGCGCGGGCCACAAAATGGCGACGAGATGGAGACGAGAGATAGTGGATGCAAAACCGGATTGATAGTGCTAGGTAGTGCGTCCCGTGACGTTTATTGCCATCCGGGGGCAAGAGTTATGGCCTGCCCGCACTCACGGAAAGTTCGCTCCAAACTATTTATTGGCAACACTCCAGCGAAGGAAGCGACGACTACCCGCCGATATTAATTCATTCGTTGCTCAGCTAAAAAACATCATATTTTTCCTATAATGGCATATGTTGGTGCCAGCCGTAATGTTCGTATGCAAAACAGATAACAACACGCTCTTGGTATTCCTTAAAGCTGCGTCTTTCACACGATGCTAAAAATGAATGCAGTTATATTTTATTGCGATATTATTTCACTTTATTTATTCTATCAGCTCTATCTCTGCCTATGCGTTGATTTATTGATTGACTATGTTTAGAAATATACCGTTTTCTCTGCGTTGCCTCCGGCTTCGTGATCTCTGAACCAGTGGCAGGATTATCTAAATCTGTTGACTGGCAACTAACGAATCGCCTTTCGATTAATATAAAGTTAACTTACTAAAACTAAAAGGTATATGTTACTAATTTAGATGTTGTTTGTTTCAGTATTTTCGCAAAATATTTGGAGTCTTAAACTCCAAATATTTTGCGAAAATACTGAAACATTTCGGCAATTGTATTACACATACACAATGCAATTATAAACAAAAGAATTCCTAAAGCGCGCGAATCGCTCCAACCATAAAGCATTTCTGAAGTGATACGCAAAAAAAAACGTTGATGGTGAGCTGGCTTGTTGTGTAAACATCCGCTGGTGAATCCGAACGCATTCCTAGGATGCCATCTTTTTTCTCCCAGTTTGGCGGGAAGATTTATGGGCAGTGACAAAGTCAATTTCATGGCACGACGCGGCGGCGATACGGCACGCCTCGGATGCCTTTATGATGGAATTTGGCATGGGCTTTTAACTGTAATTGTCCGTAAGTAAACATTTTACCTGCCAATTTGATGAATCGCCTCTGTCGTTGTGAGGAGATGCTTTGTGCCCCTTAACAATTCAATTTCTAGAGGCTTTCGCGGAAGTAAGCTTAAATGAGAGAAATCGTCGCGTTGCTCAGTAGGAGCCTGTGCAAATGATCTGTAGTTAAATCAGAGATACTGTCGAGTTGCTCAGTAGAAACCTGTGCAAATGATCTGTCGTTAAATGAGAGATACTGTCACGTTGCTCATTAGGAGCTTGTGCAAAAGATCTGTAGTTAAATGAGAGATACTGTCGCGTTGCTCAGTAGGAGCCTGTGCAAATTATCTGTAGTTAAATGAGAGATACTGTTGCGTTGCTCAGTAGGAGCCTGTGCAAATGATCTGTAGTTAAATGAGAGATGCGGTCGCATTGCTCAGTAGGAGCCTGTGCAAATGATCTGTAGTTAAATGAGAGATACTGCCGCGTTGCTCAGTAGGAGCCTGTGCAAATTATCTGTAGTTAAATGAGAGATACGGTCGCGTTGCTCAGTAGGAGCCTGTGCAAATTATCTGTAGTTAAATGAGAGATACTGTCGCGTTGCTCAGTAGGAGCCTGTGCAAATGATCTGTAGTTAAATGAGAGATACTGCCGCGTTGCTCAGTAGGAGCCTGTGCAAATTATCTGTAGTTAAATGAGAGATACGGTCGCGTTGCTCAGTAGGAGCCTGTGCAAATTATCTGTAGTTAAATGAGAGATACGGTCGCGTTGCTCAGTAGGAGCCTGTGCAAAAGAGAGATACTGTCGCGTTGCTCAGTAGGAGCCTGTGCAAAAGAGAGATACTGTCGCGTTGCTCAGTAGGAGCCTGTGCTAATGATCTGTAGTTAAATGAGAGATACGGTCGCGTTGCTCAGTAGGAGCCTGTGCAAATGATCTGTAGTTAAATGAGAGATACTGCCGCGTTGCTCAGTAGGAGCCTGTGCAAATTATCTGTAGTTAAATGAGAGATACGGTCGCGTTGCTCAGTAGGAGCCTGTGCAAATTATCTGTAGTTAAATGAGAGATACTGTCGCGTTGCTCAGTAGGAGCCTGTGCAAATTATCTGTAGTTAAATGAGAGATACGGTCGCGTTGCTCAGTAGGAGCCTGTGCAAAAGAGAGATACTGTCGCGTTGCTCAGTAGGAGCCTGTGCAAAAGAGAGATACTGTCGCGTTGCTCAGTAGGAGCCTGTGCTAATGATCTGTAGTTAAATGAGAGATACGGTCGCGTTGCTCAGTAGGAGCCTGTGCAAAAGAGAGATACTGTCGCGTTGCTCAGTAGGAGCCTGTGCAAATTATCTGTAGTTAAATGAGAGATACGGTCGCGTTGCTCAGTAGGAGCCTGTGCAAAAGAGAGATACTGTCGCGTTGCTCAGTAGGAGCCTGTGCAAAAGAGAGATACTGTCGCGTTGCTCAGTAGGAGCCTGTGCAAAAGAGAGATACTGTCGCGTTGCTCAGTAGGAGCCTGTGCTAATGATCTGTAGTTAAATGAGAGATACGGTCGCGTTGCTCAGTAGGAGCCTGTGCAAATGAGAAATACTGTCGCGTTGCTCAGTAGGAGCCTGTGCAAATGAGAGATACGGTCGCGTTGCTCAGTAGGAGCCTGTGCAAATAAAAGATACGGTCGCGTTGCTCAGTAAGAGCCTGTGCAAATGAGAGATACTGTCGCGTTGCTCAGTAGGAGCCTGTGCAAATGAGAGATACGGTCGCGTTGCTCAGTAGGAGCCTGTGCAAATAAAAGATACGGTCGCGTTGCTCAGTAAGAGCCTGTGCAAATGAGAGATACTGTCGCGTTGCTCAGTAGGAGCCTGTGCAAATGATCTGTAGTTAAATGGCAGTCGCATATGACAATCTTTGGGCGTGAGTCCATTTCAATTCAGAGAACCACAGTTACCTTTCAGAAGTAGATATCTACGTTTTTAAAGTCTATTAAGCTTGAATAAAAGCTTTTGGCTGCGTTCACATACCTCAATCAGTATTTGAAAATTAAAATAACACTTTAAAATTGTCAGTAACTAGGTTGTGGAGGTCAGATAGGCAGTCGCTCCATGTAAAATACTGGTATTCAGCTGCATCCGGTTAGACTGGAAACCGACCCCAACATAGTTGGGAAAAGGCTAGCTAGGCAGATGATGAACACTTTAAAATTGTCAATCAACTAAACCCTGGTAATCATTATTTATTTCAAGTTATTTTTCACGGAATACTGCTTCTAATCTTATACAGGTACTGTATATTTGAAATATACCACGAGAAATCTGCTACATACGAGTAGTCCATTCCATTGCAAATTGAGCTATATTTTAGTAAAGTAAATAGTTAATTATTTCAAGGAAATAGAGCCTTATTTATGTAAATTGAATCGCTAAATGCTAAAAGGACATGTCAATTGGCAAGCTAAGGCTTGCCTATTGACATGGGGATTGGGAATGGTATCCAATAATCAAGTCAAATTGGCGCTGTTTTCTGAATCAACACTTTATTTTGAAATGGAAACTTTACAGATTTATAAACTATCTTGCACCTTTTTACACTTATAATATCATTGCTATCTATCATTCATGAAAGTCATGCCTCTTGCAGACACACACATACCTTTCAAGAATTAAAATTCGGCGCCCACAAATATCTAAATTATTTTATTTATATCTTTTATTTATATCTAATTTATTATACCGGTTTTATACACAAGTTCCATGACATCTATAATAAATATTCAACGTGTTTTGATAATAAAGTTCGACTAAACGGATTCTCAACTGTCGCCATATTGATTGCTTCGACAATTTTATCGTTTGTTACGCAAAGCTGTCAAATGGAATGGGATTTTTTGAATTCGAATTCCGAACACGCGATCGACGCTGGGTATTTTTTTTCGAATGAAGAACTCACTTTACTCTGTGCGTGCGAAAAAATTTAACATAAAATAGGTAGAAATACCGAAAGTGGGATTATTGTTCGACTTAGATAAAATTATTATTATTAAGGAAAATTTTATTACCTAAATATCTTTTATTTAAAAATCTGTTGATTATTAACAGAAAGTATGTAAGTTTTAACCATGCCCCTTTCTTAACCGGATCTAGATACCTACTTAGCGATGAATCCAATTTGGGGATGTGGCTAGAAAAAATCCCCTTTCAAGCGAAAGACTAATCACGTAGTTCTGAAAGTTGTACCTATAGTACTGACTTGTCCTAAGGTACAAATACTAAGCTAAGCGGGTGGAAAATGGATAGTGGGTTCAATTAAACACAACAACATTGTTATTCGGTTTGCGTGCAACGTTGAGTTTATTCAGCAGTTCAGCACGTCCCTGATACTAATAGGATATCAGTAGCTGAGCTCAGCTCACACGTCTCGCTCTATTAGTAATTAATATGTTACCAACAAACCCTCCCAGAAACGCCACGGTTCATGGAAACGCACCGCAGAACTAATATTATCACTACAAATATCTCTCGTCTCCGCTACCGATTCCCAGAAAAATACACTTTTTTTTCGTCACCAGCTATCCTGTCATTTTTATCCGTTCGAGCATTTTTCATTCGCCCCACTTATTACGTGTCTAAATATCAAGTTACACGCCACACCTGTTGGCGACGATGTGCTTCACTTTATAACCGATAACAGCGCGTATGTCATATTATTTTTGGCGCAAACTTAAGCGCTTGCATGCATCGCTCGCGGTGTTCCCCATCAATTTCAGTGGTAATGAGAAGATGCGCTGATAGTGACAGGTCTGGACGCACGGCGCCTGACAGCAGGCGTGGCCTGCTAACGAGCCATGTCCCTCCACTCAAAAAAAAAAATAACAGCGTCTTATTCAAGATATTTGTCGACGCTGGCAGTGTTTTCTTTCCAATTAATGTATCGAGAGCGCACGAACCCAGCGTAATCGATTTTGAATCTGTCACGAACTCGACTACACGTTCGCTACGACAAGAAATCGATTATAGATTAACTGAATCGACTGGTTTTTGGAGTTCAATTATTTACATTTAGTTGCATTTGTCTTTTATCTTTTGTTTTACAGATGATCGCAGTCAGACGATCGGGAGAACGTGTTCATTTGTCCCCTGCGTCACATTTTATTTGGACGTGACAAATCTCTCTCGGATTAATCAACGCTTTATTTATGACCAGTAAAGAGTGTGAGAAGCCTGCGCACAGCAGTAGGTGGTCACGCACGTGTGTGGATGTACGCGCAGCTTCTCAACATTAATAAAGTCCGCTATTTTTCGTAATGTCTGCTTTACATGACGGGTATTAATTTCGAATGATTTGTGTCAACCATAAAACCAACGTTAGTCGCCATTAAATATGTTGTAGCATGTCGTATAGAATAACACGTCGTTCGATCATAAACGTGCCTCGCTCATCGGTCCACTCGATCTTGTCGATGCGATCTCGCTCGTTACCCGCGGACGATACGACAAACGCCATTATTTCCTTCGTTGTGACAGCGAAGCAGTTTATACAAGTCGCCAAGCGTAGGTGGTCCATATCTCGGACGCTCCCGGACTCGACTTCCTAAGTCAACAGTTCTCGCTGTGCTTTTGTTGTCACTCACTATTGTCCCTATGAAACAGAGACGGGAGCAGACCTCCAACGCTCGCCACACAGACATTCCAATAAAATCTCTATGGCTCCTTTAAAATAAATTAAAAGCGATCGTTAAATGTTTCGATAAACATCTGTTTTCGCAAACATTAGGAAAACATATTTCGTTGGAAGCTTTTTACGACTCCATTATCATATAGATGAGTGTGTGGGGGGCGTTATTAAAAAAATATTGGTGTGTGTGGCTGGTGCCGACCACTCGCTACAAAACGCCATTTGCACAATTTCCCGGTTAAAAGTAATATTGTTTGCATTATGAAAGCTTTTTCGCGCCATATTTGAATTTATATTATGCGTTTTGTGTCTGCATTGGAAATGTGCTGCCTACGCGTTGTTTCCTTGTAGTGTTTATATCTCACAGATTTATGATGCAATAAACTAGCATACTTATTACTGACGCAGCGTTTTAGGATAGCTTTGAATATTAAGATTTCGTGAGCGAAAAGGAACTGAAACTGTTGGAATCAAATGAGTCACACTACAAGCAACGAGTGAATGTTAACACAAAAGGATCAACATTTTAATTGATCAATTATCAAGATGAAGAAAGATTAGTGCCATTACAAAAGCTTTTGAATACAACAGTTATATTGAACAGTTTAGACGCGAACCAGTAATCAAATTACGGGTCAATCATGCTAAATTCTCGGGGCAAAATATATAAAACCATTTTCGTCTGTCATTCTTCAAGCGATTTGAAAGCACAATGGGAGTGTAACATAAGTTATCAATATCCGGATGTATTAAGCCAATACCCTCTTAATAGTCCTCACGAAGTTCGCATATAGCCACGCAACGGCTTACAAGTTACAATGATTTACCATAAAAAACACATTATTGAGTGAGGGTACGCTATAGATTGTCGCGAACATCATGCTTGCACACCACGTCACGGTCTCCTTCACCTATCGAATACTAATTACCATTACAAAAGTGAATAATTCATTTGTCGTGTGCATAATCAACCACCAATCTTCCCTGAGCCCTACGAACCAAGTTCCTTCAAAAAAGGGGTGTCTACTTACGCTGGTCGGTTAGACTGGAAGCCAAGATCGTACGCATCTGTATTGTACTACAAAACTCGTTATAAACGCGAAAGTGAATGAAGTATACGTGTCGAATGCTGGCGTAATGATTGACGATAATGTTTCCCGTTTCAGTGAAGTTGACGTTTTAGTGGCATATTAATTCTACTAGTTTTTATTGATTCTAATTCAACAGACAGATAAAAGAACTGGATGTATTAAGTCTTTCTATGATTTTACTTTGAAACTTGCACTGCATTACTTACAAAATCCGTTGTTTCATCATTGTCTACAATAACTGCAGTAATATCAATAGATCTATATAAATTGCCTTCTGATCCGATCACTTGAAAAGTCAACATCTCAATCTCTCTTCTTTATCTTAAGATCGTTTAATATTTATTAACCCTTCTTCACTTAGTTACTTTTAACGTAAGGTAATAAACCACAATAATATCTTATTCATTAAAAAAAATATCAATATTTGGTTATTAATTTTTATCGTTCAGCAGTTTCCACATTGGCATCAGTGTATGTAAACAGCACACAGGTTCTCCCACATCCTTATTATTTTATTTATATTCGTCAGTTTCGTTCGTCGTTCGTTCAATTTTGTTAATTGAGGCAGCAACGCAGCCATTGTCTGACTGAATATAAAATGAAATCTCCATGTTGTGCCGACAATATATTTGCTTACCTTGATTAAAAGGATTTTATCTTTCAATGATGGAGTTAAGACTTCAAGTGCCTAACACCTCCATCTTAGTAAAATGAAGCTCAAATACTTATTGTCATAGATACTCGTATTCCTATGCCCTACTGCTAGACTGCTACTCAAACTCATTCAAAATCAACTATCTAGCCAGTTCGCCATTACAAATAGGAATGAGTTGGTCCATATTATCACAGCTATGTCCAAATGGAAAAAAAATATCGCGGGCAAAACGTGGATGAGGCTGGCACAGGAGCGTGGGGATTGGCACAAGAAAAGAGAAGCGTGTACCCAGCTGTGGAGGAAGGCTGTGGATGTTGTCCAACTGCGGAGCTCGGTACTCCTCATTCACAATTCATCTAGCTTACTCAACACCTCATAAAAATATTAAAATACTCCATCCATGGGAATGAAATGTGGTGTGAAAAGAGAGATTTACAACTAGTTTAAATATAAATTGTTGCCAATCCGACGCTGTCTGTAATAAATAATGCATAAGGCAATTTAAAGTTGTATTTATTTGTTATAAATAAACGGTTTATTGAGCCGATGATGAACGTTTAGAAACGCTTATAGTTTTATTGTATTATAACTTTTAACCGTTGCGAAGTTCGATCTTCGTAAAAAATATCTGATTTCAATATAATTTTATAGCTCAGTCGTATAAATATCGCAGATATGAGGTCTAAAACGGAGGAGAAAGAAAAGGAGCGTATTGAAGATATTGTAAAAGTGCCAAAGTGAACACCGACGGTGATGGAGACTGAACGAAACGGAAACGACGAAAGAATGAACATCTCCTTTGTGATAAAAAGTTTTGGGTTGAGGTTGCCTGCTGTCAAAAAAAAAATCAAGCTTTTATTAGTCTGGACATCATCTAGGACCAGAGTCCTTGTCAAGACTAATCAAACGAGCCCAAACTCGATAGGCTTGCGGCGTTTAATTTCTGAGTTCAGATGGCCACCTTCCGACTCCATCATCAGATCAGCTCCCTGTCAAAATAATATTGCATTGTCATCCGATTTACAGATGCATGTCAAATTTTAGCTATATTGGAAACCGGGAAGTGGGTCAAATTTAACTTGCAAGATTAGATTCCAGACAAACAGACTTGTAACCAAGGGTCTGGTCAAACAAGCTTGTAACCAAGCTGTTGCCAAAGTTTCTTAGCAACTAATAACCCTAAAAAGCAAAGACTATATATTAAAAAGCGATAAATGTTACCAACAACTCTTACCTAATGCCCTAATGTTTCAAGATTAACATAGATTCAAAACATATCTTTGATTTGAACCAAATCTTTATAGTGTTTACTAAGGTATGGTTATCTTAAAACAATTGTGTCCACTATAAACCTCTATGTCCCATTCTAAATGTGACCAGTATAGAACAAGAAGCAATGCACACAAGACGCGCGGCATGCGGCATCTCGAACAGCACCCAATCAGAGCTATGCGCTGTACAAACGCACGGCCAGTCAGTGTGTTTGTCTGTTTGCGCAGGCGTGTGCTGTCAACTGATTAAACAAATATGTACTCTTACGAGCGAGTATGTGCCAAGTACATACCAACATACGATACATTTTAAGGAAAAATAGGATGTTAAAAACAAACTTTTGGTAAATAATTTAGCTTTTTGAAGCTTAATTCCACTTATGTTAGCAGTTTATTAGAGCTTTATATAGAATATGTTTCTGCCTTTCATAATTATAACCTTTTTTCGTGGTATTGAGTAGGCAATAGGTAGTCTCTAATGTTGTCATGGTATTGAGTAGGCAATAGGTAGTCTCTAATGTTGTCGTGGTATTGAGTAGGCAAAAGGTTGTCTCTAATGTTGTCGTGGTATTGAGTAGGCAAAAGGTTGTCTCTAATGTTGTCGTGGTATTGAGTAGGCAATAGGTAGTCTCTAATGTTGTCGTGGTATTGAGTAGGCAATAGGTAGTCTCTAATGTTGTCGTGGTATTGAGTAGGCAATAGGTTGTCTCTAATGTTGTCGTGGTATTGAGTAGGCAAAAGGTTGTCTCTAATGTTGTCGTGGTATTGAGTAGGCAATAGGTAGTCTCTAATGTTGTCGTGGTATTGAGTAGGCAATAGGTAGTCTCTAATGTTGTCATGGTATTGAGTAGGCAATAGGTAGTCTCTAATGTTGTCGTGGTATTGAGTAGGCAAAAGGTTGTCTCTAATGTTGTCGTGGTATTGAGTAGGCAAAAGGTTGTCTCTAATGTTGTCGTGGTATTGAGTAGGCAATAGGTAGTCTCTAATGTTGTCATGGTATTGAGTAGGCAAAAGGTTGTCTCTAATGTTGTCGTGGTATTGAGTAGGCAAAAGGTTGTCTCTAATGTTGTCGTGGTATTGAGTAGGCAAAAGGTTGTCTCTAATGTTGTCGTGGTATTGAGTAGGCAATAGGTAGTCTCTAATGTTGTCGTGGTATTGAGTAGGCAATAGGTAGTCTCTAATGTTGTCATGGTATTGAGTAGGCAATAGGTAGTCTCTAATGTTGTCGTGGTATTGAGTAGGCAAAAGGTTGTCTCTAATGTTGTCGTGGTATTGAGTAGGCAAAAGGTTGTCTCTAATGTTGTCGTGGTATTGAGTAGGCAATAGGTAGTCTCTAATGTTGTCATGGTATTGAGTAGGCAATAGGTAGTCTCTAATGTTGTCGTGGTATTGAGTAGGCAAAAGGTTGTCTCTAATGTTGTCGTGGTATTGAGTAGGCAATAGGTAGTCTCTAATGTTGTCGTGGTATTGAGTAGGCAATAGGTTGTCTCTAATGTTGTCGTGGTATTGAGTAGGCAAAAGGTTGTCTCTAATGTTGTCGTGGTATTGAGTAGGCAATAGGTTGTCTCTAATGTTGTCGTGGTATTGAGTAGGCAATAGGTTGTCTCTAATGTTGTCGTGGTATTGAGTAGGCAATAGGTAGTCTCTAATGTTGTCGTGGTATTGAGTAGGCAATAGGTTGTCTCTAATGTTGTCGTGGTATTGAGTAGGCAATAGTTTGTCTCTAATGTTGTCGTGGTATTGAGTAGGCAATAGGTAGTCTCTAATGTTGTCGTGGTATTGAGTAGGCAATAGGTAGTCTCTAATGTTGTCGTGGTATTGAGTAGGCAAAAGGTTGTCTGTAATGTTGTCGTGGTATTGAGTAGGCAATAGGTAGTCTCTAATGTTGTCGTGGTATTGAGTAGGCAAAAGGTTGTCTGTAATGTTGTCGTGGTATTGAGTAGGCAATAGGTAGTCTCTAATGTTGTCGTGGTATTGAGTAGGCAATAGGTAGTCTCTAATGTTGTCGTGGTATTGAGTAGGCAATAGGTTGTCTCTAATGTTGTCGTGGTATTGAGTAGGCAATAGGTAGTCTCTAATGTTGTCGTGGTATTGAGTAGGCAAAAGGTTGTCTGTAATGTTGTCGTGGTATTGAGTAGGCAATAGGTAGTCTCTAATGTTGTCGTGGTATTGAGTAGGCAATAGGTAGTCTCTAATGTTGTCGTGGTATTGAGTAGGCAAAAGGTAGTCTCTAATGTTGTCGTGGTATTGAGTAGGCAATAGGTTGTCTCTAATGTTGTCGTGGTATTGAGTAGGCAATAGGTAGTCTCTAATGTTGTCGTGGTATTGAGTAGGCAAAAGGTTGTCTGTAATGTTGTCGTGGTATTGAGTAGGCAATAGGTAGTCTCTAATGTTGTCGTGGTATTGAGTAGGCAATAGGTAGTCTCTAATGTTGTCGTGGTATTGAGTAGGCAATAGGTAGTCTCTAATGTTGTCGTGGTATTGAGTAGGCAATAGGTAGTCTCTAATGTTGTCGTGGTATTGAGTAGGCAAAAGGTAGTCTCTAATGTTGTCGTGGTATTGAGTAGGCAAAAGGTAGTCTCTAATGTTGTCGTGGTATTGAGTAGGCAATAGGTTGTCTCTAATGTTGTCGTGGTATTGAGTAGGCAATAGGTAGTCTCTAATGTTGTCGTGGTATTGAGTAGGCAAAAGGTTGTCTGTAATGTTGTCGTGGTATTGAGTAGGCAATAGGTAGTCTCTAATGTTGTCGTGGTATTGAGTAGGCAATAGGTAGTCTCTAATGTTGTCGTGGTATTGAGTAGGCAATAGGTAGTCTCTAATGTTGTCGTGGTATTGAGTAGGCAATAGGTAGTCTCTAATGTTGTCGTGGTATTGAGTAGGCAATAGGTAGTCTCTAATGTTGTCGTGGTATTGAGTAGGCAATAGGTAGTCTCTAATGTTGTCGTGGTATTGAGTAGGCAAAAGGTAGTCTCTAATGTTGTCGTGGTATTGAGTAGGCAATAGGTAGTCTCTAATGTTGTCGTGGTATTGAGTAGGCAATAGGTAGTCTCTAATGTTGTCGTGGTATTGAGTAGGCAATAGGTAGTCTCTAATGTTGTCGTGGTATTGAGTAGGCAATAGGTAGTCTCTAATGTTGTCGTGGTATTGAGTAGGCAATAGGTAGTCTCTAATGTTGTCGTGGTATTGAGTAGGCAATAGGTAGTCTCTAATGTTGTCGTGGTATTGAGTAGGCAATAGGTAGTCTCTAATGTTGTCGTGGTATTGAGTAGGCAATAGGTAGTCTCTAATGTTGTCGTGGTATTGAGTAGGCAATAGGTAGTCTCTAATGTTGTCGTGGTATTGAGTAGGCAAAAGGTAGTCTCTAATGTTGTCGTGGTATTGAGTAGGCAAAAGGTAGTCTCTAATGTTGTCGTGGTATTGAGTAGGCAAAAGGTAGTCTCTAATGTTGTCGTGGTATTGAGTAGGCAATAGGTAGTCTCTAATTTTGATGTAATTTATCCCAGGGACGTTTGTATTCCATGTACATAATATGTTCCTTTTCTATTAGTGATAAAACGTTTTGTTATTTTCAGGTCAAAAAGTATATTCTCAATAAATATCGTATCTTCTCGTCTCACATAACGCAGTGTCAAGACGAAAGTCTTTGACAAGTGCGTGTTGCCAGTGATGACCTACGGCACTGAAACGTGGTCACTCACAATGGGCCTTATTAGAAGGCTAAAAGTCACCCAAAGGGCAATGGAGAGGGCTATGCTTGGAGTTTCCTTACGTGGTCGAATCAGAAATGAAGAGATCCGCAGGAGAACCAAGGTAACCGACATAGCCCGAACAATTGCCAAACTTAAGTGGTAGTGGGCAGGGCACATTGCTCGCAGAACAGATGGCTGATGAGGCCGAAAGGTTCTGGAGTGGCGACCGCGTACCTGAAGACGAAGCGTTGGAAGGCCTCCCACAGGATGGACCGATGACCTGTTGAAGGCCGCACGAATCCGCTGGATGCGGGAAGCATAGAACCGGTCGAAGTGGCGGTGCTTGGGGAGCCCAAGTCCAGCAGCGGACGTCTTTCGGCTGATGATGATGATGAAGATAATGATCCGTGTAATGTAAACTGACCACACTCGCAGTATGAACTGACGTGTTGAGTTGACAAGCTCGATGATAATTCACAATGATTTAATTTAGCCCCGAATCAAGTGCGCTTGATGTTGGTTGGCATGCCAATCAAACTGACAGTCACTCCAGTTTCGAAATGCACGCAATTAAGTATCAAGTTAATTCAGAAATTAAGTTTCATTTGTGAAGCTCACGTTAAATAGTAACAATGTAAGCTGTAATTATCTACGTAGATGAGTGCAGTAACTTATTGCACCTGACATTGTATATGTAGTCAGGACGTTCTCTTCTATCTTAGAACACTTGCATGCGAGTGTATGGAATTGATATTGAAGTAGGTAATTTAAATCTGAAAGTATAGGCACCTACTGATATTCCTATCTGTTTACACAAGAACCCAGTCGCAAATATTGCAAAATGTATTAAGACTAGGGGCTTGTGGCTAAGTAACATCTGCCGCATGGGTCGATCGACCAGGTTAAGCTACGTTTGCCGCGGTTGGTCCGTGATTGGGTGACCATCTTTACGTATCAAGACCGCTCCGTCCCGGCTGTCATTCGTGGATCAAGCCCAAAAGTCTGACAACCAGGCTTACCCAGTAACTGGGTTGTGGAGGTCAGATAGGCAGTCGTTCCATGTAAAATACTGGGATTCAGCTGCATCTGGTAAGACTGGAAGCCGACCCCAAAATGGTTGGGAAAAGGCTTGGCAGATGATGTACTAAGACTATTTACGACGTTAAGTCCCTGAATACTACTTAACTGAAAAACTTACTGAAACTGCAATACCGTTCTGAACTCCAAACGAAAATATATCGGCCGTGCGGTGCCGTGCATGCGGCGCAATGCTCTCGGTGCGGCAATAACCGGTTTAATTACGGCATAAATTATAGCCGGACGGCGTTGCCGGCTACCGGGTGCACCCTTCCGGCGAGCGCTACACTTTGTTACAGAATAAGCCAGCCTCCACTTAATGGACCATGATTTATTCTTATTATGGACTGCAGTGATGAGTCGAGGTTTAAGTTTCGCGAGCTGGACTTCTGGTTGTAAAATGTGATTTTAATTGAAGAGCTTTTACGAGAAAACCTCAGTAAAAGCTCATCAATCACAGCAAGTCATCGTAATCTTTGTCGGTGACGGCGTCAACTTGTGCTATCGTTGAAAGCTTATATTCAGCCGTGGTTACTTCATCATCAGAGCCTACAATCTATAGAACCAGACACACTCATAAAATTCCTCATAACAATGAACAAATGAAACGAGAACAAAATCCAATTTTTCCATCCGATTTTCGAATTAGGAACACGAGTCATAGCCACTAGAAACAAGTGAACATTTTTCACTAAAAAACATTTGGCAATTTTGAAACTAATCTCTGCACAAAGGTCGTTTGCGAGCGATCACGCGGAAACTAAGCGGTCGGTATGTGCCGCGACTAACGACGCGTCGCGGCACAAATCGCGCGACTAAAACGACGCACGCGCGACTGATCGCGTTCATCCATTACAACACCCATTACCCAGCGGATGCTCTTATTGATTTTTTAAAACAGATGTTTTTACTTCATTGTCCAACTTTTTCCTTTTTAAAAGCCAGTGAATATGGTTTTTCTGTTTACTGTAACCTAGTGGGAAAAGAAGCTAAGAAAAGCTCAGAGTGATACGGAAGGAAAATGATGATAAAAAATACCAATGTGTTTGCATGTAAATTTAAAATGCACCATTGATTCGTGTTCAATCATACATACATGAACCAGAGAGTTGCACCTACTCGACATTTTTCAAGCCAAGTATTATGGCCGGTTAGCAGAGGAATTTAGAAAAAGAAATCCACTGCTATTTATTTCCCACAAATTCCACTGCCAGTCGAACATGGAAATACGTAATTTATTGAAATTTGAAAGACGAAAAACTTTATCTAACAACTCCCAACTAAAACTATAAATCAACATGACACATGTCAGTTTCCCGTTCCCATGCCGGCGCGGATAATCGGCAAAAATATCGAATAGATTCGGAATACGTTTCAATATATCGACAAATAAATACGAGTAGGCAGTCGTACAAACGGCCAGTGCGTACGCGGCCTACATAATTCATGAGGTGGTCAGCTGTGACTGCGTACAAGCCGATATTGCAAGAGTTTTGGGTCTCGACGGATTAAAAAATGTAGTACCTACTTCGCTACTTTTGGATTGGAGGACCGACATTAAAACAGGGAGGGATTGGAAAGTTGTTCTCTGTCTATTTGTTTGTCTATGGTAATCATTGGTTTCGTTGATCACTCCAATGCTTTTGACTAAACTATAGGCAACAGCTTTATGCAGATTAGGGTGAAAAGCGATGGAGTATAGTTGCATAATTTTGGTTTGAACCGCTTTGATTTAAGGCTTCATGAAGCTCGTAGTTTTATCACATTATTTGAAAACGTGATTCTGAAACACTCTCATGTAGAGGTCGTAATTTCATGGACTGAAATAGCAGGAAAGTAATACTGCCTTCGTAAGAAAAAAGGGCACAACTAACATTTAAAAAAAAATTGAGTTACATACATATTTAGAATCAGAAAAAAAGGCTAATCTGCTCAATTTTTTGTAGATTTTTTTTTAAATGTTAGTTGTGCCCTTTTTTCTTACGACGGCAGAATATACGTTTGGAGTAAATTTCATATCATATGGCGTTAAACACAAACCCCTAAAAAAAATTTTTTTTTAATTAATTCGACTTTAAAAAGAAATTAACTCAAAGTTATGAAATAATGTTAATTTCGGAAGTCGGTGTCTTGGGATCTGTATTTTAGTTTTTTGTCACCGACTTCCGAAATTGAAGTTATTTCATAATTTTGAGCTAATTTCTTTTTGAAGTCGATTTAATTTTTTTTAATAATTTATTGTTTCGTAATTTTTAGTTTTTAGTAAAAACTACAATATTTGTTAGTATCTAATAAGTAGTTAATAGTTTTGTTATAAATTTTTGACCAAGGTTTTGAGACGTTTTCCCTTTGACACCACACCCGTAGCTCGGTTCAATAAGCACTTACACTATCCTGAAAACTACTGAACCGATTTTGATGTAACTTACACTGTGCTCTAAGTTGAAGAAAATGTAAGCCAAAAAAAAAAATTGTCACGATCTGATTAATAGACTCGGAGAAATGTGTGGACAAACATACATACATACAAACTTACATACATCTATGAAATTTTGTATATTTGTTGGAAGCCCTAATAGATTATCAATGTGAATATTTTGGAGTTCCAATAATATTACATACATACGTGTCGAATCGATAACCAAGTCGGTTAACCTCACATACCACAGACCTCACATACAACATCTCAGCCCCCAATAAACTACCACTTGGAGCTTCCTCCAATAAAAACATCTCCATATTACGAAGGCAGCAGTACTCCTTCAAATCGCACACATCAACATATAACTGCTATATTACAAGGAACGCCAGCTAATTGGTAATTAGCAGTAAGGTAGTAAAACGCCTCATTACTAATTCTGCCGACGCCGAGCTTGGGAGACGTGTCAATTCGACTAATTTGCAAATATATCGGCAACGGATGCTTTAGATGACATTTAACTATCATAGAATATCAATTGATATATTTTATTTCTTATAACTGATTTACATAAGTAATAGAATCTTTAAGAATAGTAAAAAGAAGACGGCGGCTGATAATAAAATATATAATGATATGGTACCAGTACAAAGAACCTCGTCGCCGCTGAATGGTGACATTATTAACTAAGAGTCAAGGTAAAATTTTGTATTTATGGACTTGTCAAGCTTGTTGATTATATTAAGTCTTCTTAGATTATTTTGTTATGATTAGATAAACAACAAAGTAAATGAGAATAGCTGTTGTCGTGGTATTTTTAGTAGAAGCCTAACCCAGGATCCACCGGGTACGCCGATACCAAAGGACCCCATGTTTAGTAGCAACCTAACCCAGGATCCACCGGGTACGCCGATACCAAAAGACCCCATGTTTAGTAGCAACCTAACCCAGGATCCACCGGGTACGCCGATACCAAAAGACCCCATGTTTAGTAGCAACCTAACCCAGGATCCACCGGGTACGCCGATACCAAAAGACCCCATGTTTAGTAGCAACCTAACCCAGGATCCACCGGGTACGCCGATACCAAAAGACCCCATGTTTAGTAGCAACCTAACCCAGGATCCACCGGGTACGCCGATACCAAAGGACCCCATGTTTAGTAGCAACCTAACCCAGGAACCACCGGGTACGCCGATACCAAAGGACCCCATGTTTAGTAGCAACCTAACCCAGGATCCACCGGGTACGCCGATACCAAAGGACCCCATGTTTAGTAGCAACCTAACCCAGGATCCACCGGGTACGCCGATACCAAAGGACCCCATGTTTAGTAGCAACCTAACCCAGGAACCACCGGGTACGCCGATACCAAAGGACCCCATGTTTAGTAGCAACCTAACCCAGGATCCACCGGGTACGCCGATACCAAAGGACCCCATGTTTAGTAGCAACCTAACCCAGGAACCACCGGGTACGCCGATACCAAAGGACTCCATGTTTAGTAGCACCCTAACCCAGGATCCACCGGGTACGCCGATACCAAAAGACCCCATGTTTAGTAGCAACCTAACCCAGGATCCACCGGGTACGCCGATACCAAAAGACCCCATGTTTAGTAGCAACCTAACCCAGGAACCACCGGGAACGCCGATACCAAAGGACCCCATGTTTAGTAGCAACCTAACCCAGGAACCACCGGGTACGCCGATACCAAAGGACCCCATGTTTAGTAGCAACCTAACCCAGGAACCACCGGGTACGCCGATACCAAAGGACCCCATGTTTAGTAGCAACCTAACCCAGGATCCACCGGGTACGCCGATACCAAAGGACCCCATGTTTAGTAGCAACCTAACCCAGGATCCACCGGGTACGCCGATACCAAAGGACCCCATGTTTAGTAGCAACCTAACCCAGGATCCACCGGGTACGCCGATACCAAAGGACCCCATGTTTAGTAGCAACCTAACCCAGGATCCACCGGGTACGCCGATACCAAAGGACCCCATGTTTAGTAGAAACCTAACCCAGGATCCACCGGGTACGCCGATACCAAAGGATGTTTAGGCTGCATTCTAGCAAATAGTTATAGGATCCTTTAAGCTTAATTGTTATAACAATGCTAACATTACAACGAGGTCTTAATTAGGAAGGCAGAAATCAGGCTCATAAAACTTAAATCCTCAACGCTCAGTGATATTCAGCTAGAGCTGATTAACTCGAAGACTATGGTTAGGATTACAACTGCTTCGAAGCATTCCTTGGGCGATAATGTTTAAAATTAGCTAGTTTTAGGAATTAGAACCGGGGTGAAACCCGAGCCGCCATTAAGGTCGTCGCGAAGTTACCAGCAAATTGCTTAGCTGCTTAATTAACTGAAAGTAATCCGACCAGGCTCCGGTGACGTCACTACCGGGTTCTTCCCCGGACGCTTACACTATATTTATAGATTTTATTAAAAAGAAAAGAAGACAATGCCATGAAAGAAATATTGAACTTGTGCACCGGGTTAAGAATAACCGGGTCAACAATCCGTTCTATCACTAAAATAAATCATGTCACTCGGAAAGCTGCCACGCTTAAATGGAATTGGGCTGGACACGTCTGCCGCATATCAGACGATCAATGGACCAAACTTACGACCCAGGGCCAGGGGTTCCCGCTTAATGGCAAACGACGTTGCGGCAGGCCCAGACGGAGATGGCGAGATGAGCTATACTCCTTTAATAAAGGTTGGTCTTTGGCAACTCTGAACAGAGAGAGGTGGAAAGAGAGTAGGGAGGCCTTTACGAAAGTAAGTTTGTATGTTACCTTTTCATGCCTAAACCACTGAACCGATCATTCTGAAATTTTGCATATAAGTTGTCAGGTGTACAGAAACGGACATAGGGTACGTTTCATCCCGAAAAAAAGTACTGTTTCCGAGAAAAACCACAATAATGTTCTTATGATAATAAATGGTGCCTCGTGTCTTTCGAATCATGATTGAATTAATACGCTTTCACGCTAAAACTGTTGAACGTATTTGGATGAAATTTGCCACATGGGTAGACCACATGGGTAGCTCCTGGATTAGGACATAGGATACTTTTGATCCCGGTAGTACGTTCCCGTGGGATAATTTCCGACAACAACGCGGGCGAAGCCGCGAGCAAAAGCTAGTGGCTAATAAAATTAAAAAAAAAAAAGAATGTGCCAAGTACCAACCGTTGCATTAACGGCGTCTGCATACACGATTATTATTGATTACAATCTTAATCACACCCTTATTTGTATTGTCAGCTATAAAATACCAATTACATAAATACACATTAATTAAACTGTTATAAACAATTGATAAAGTTATTAAAATCTCCTAATTCAAATGGGCGAGGCGCAAAAGAAACCGTTTAATCAAAATGATCACAATTCGATCAACATTTTATTTATTTTTATATAAATTCCGAACGTTGATATAAGTGTGGTGCGATACTATCTGGATATGTCGTAAACATAGAAGTGTTAATGTTGCCAGTATTTGCATATTAATATGAAGCATCTCGTTCATTGGTTCGTTCACCCTGATCCCCTATCGGCTGCGTAACTATTACTTTATTGGTTGTTTGTATATTTTAGCATGCTATTAGTTGGCTAGACATTTCCATTTCAAGTGATTTGTTTGTGAATGTCTTTTACTTTGACTATTCTCAATGGCGTAGGTGATTCAGTTCACACATTAAATCTACGCGGTTCTACGTTGTTTCAAGATTTAACCATCGCAGCAGTTATAATGTTTTTGAATTCTTTGGTCATTTACTAGCTTTTTTTTTTTTGAGATGTATTTGCTCTTGACTTTAGTCTAGGTCAGAGGTGACAGAGACAAAGTCGTCGATGGAGTGAGCTTACCCAGAAGAAGCCTGTTCACTCTCACTTTGAAGAGATTGAAAGAAAATGAAAAAGAAGCATAAATCCTTTTCGTTGCAGCGTTGTTGTCGTTTGTGGCACTAGTATCCAAAAATCCATGCACAAGAGACTTCTCTAGTTAGTTGATAGCTGGCCACTTATTGGCAAAACTTGACTTTTGTTTTGTTTTCTTTGGTTTTTTGACTTAACTTTTGTTTTGGCGGCGGTTACCACTGACTTTGGTTTTGGCGGCGGTCACCACTGCCTTTTGTTTTGGCGGCGGTTACCACTGCCTTTTGTTTTGGCGGCAGTTACCACTGACTTTTGTTTTGGCGGCGGTTACCACTGACTTTGGTTTTGGCGGCGGTTACCACTGACTTTTGTTTTGGCGGCAGTTACCACTGACTTTTGTTTTGGCGGCGGTCACCACTGACTTTTGTTTTGGCGGCGGTTACCACTGACTTTTGTTTTGGCGGCGGTTACCACTGACTTTGGTTTTGGCGGCGGTCACCACTGACTTTTGTTTTGGCGGCGGTTACCACTGCCTTTTGTTTTGGCGGCAGTTAACACTGACTTTTGTTTTGGCGGCGGTTACCACTAACTTTTGGACCTCTCTCTATTTACCTATCTATAACATAAGAAAAACCCCTTAGCTCAGGACTGAATGTCTTTAAATCAGCTCATAGCATCCCACGCCTTCCTTTGTATAAGGCTCATCTTGCTATTTGTAAACTCTCCGATCAATTCGCCTAGCAAACATTGCAATATTAATCCTCCTTACAGGCTCCGTCAATAAATCAAAGCACGATCATACTCTTAACTTTCATATCGTGTGCGTAGGAGCGCAAATAAAAGACGATTCGTGGTCGACTAGTCGCGTGTCGTAAATAATATAAGGTATCGATTACTATCCGTTAGTACAACGCCTTACTCTGCCTCCAGCTGCGTCCTGCGCGCCTGGTATCTAAGACGTTTAGATCGAACGATATGACGGAACGACTGCTTTTGTGGGTAGAATGTAACAATCGTGGTATTTGGAAATCTATATAGGATTTCTTGAATTGACTAAAATTTTCTGTATGTACATAGATGTTATAGGATGTACGCTATGCTCATGCAGCAATAAATAGAACGTGCAAGTCTCTAAACAGTCCTTTCAGATTCTTCAGCGGTAAAAAAATATATTTCCATAAACCAATGTTACAACCACCCCATATTCCTTCCTTAATAAATCCTCATAATCATATAACGCACATTCACAGTCGTTCCATGTAAAGCTCTCCCATAACTTACACAAAATTGTTAAAATAAATAAATTAAATTATCTCCGTCCACCGCGCGGTCCGGTCGTTGGATCGTTAAATAATTCAATTCTACATCATTTCTACATAATGTCACTGTATCGATATAAAAATGTTGAAAACTTCACCTGTGCCCGTGTGAACGATCGCAAAGTGAGATAGCTTAGGAATGGCCACACAGGCGCGGGCGCAGCTCTTGAATGGCGGATGACATTACATTCATGTTTTCGGATCTTCATTAAAATGTTTCTGGGTATTGTGAAATGAAGGTGGATATTGCCAAGCTCGTGTTATGGGAGGCATTTGATACAATACGACATTTGTGGTTTAGTGTTAGCAGGTACTTACATGTTATGAATGCTTAGTATCTCTGTACATTCTTGGTTCGTAGCAGTTAATTTTGGTTCCAACATCGTTTGGCTACTGAGTTCATTTTCATTTCCAGTAAGTCTTCTCAGTAAAGTGCAGCACTAATATTAAGCTGCTATAGTTACCCCACTGGTCCACTCAAATACGCAAGTTAAGCAAGTTAAGCAGTCCGAACACGCAACACAATAATTTACAACTCCCATAAAACATGATAGGTATATTTTTTACTTCAGTTAAACTTGCAAATCGCATTCATAGGCTGAAGATTTATCTATCATATCAAGTAATAATTTACATGTAAAATGCGCGGGGGGCAGACTCGTGCGCCCGCGCAGTTAGTCACACGCCCACCTAGTGCACATTATTGTTTATAATTATCCAGACACGCGACGTAGGTGCATTCCCAGAGATACTAACTACGAGTACCTTGGATGTGTCACGGATTAGAGTAATCAGTAAATAGATAGACGTGTTGTGTCCTGCAGTAAAAAATAAAGAAAGCTTGGTAATTGGGAGACCTCTGGATTAACATTTAAGGAGCTCGTTGGTGGCGTGGCTAATATTTATTTATTAAAACTTTATGCACAGGTAAAAAAAAAAGAAATACCGTACAAAGGTGGATTTAATGCCTGAGGCATTTTCTACCAGTCAACCTTGCAGAGAGAAAACATGGCAGGTGTAATATAAAGGATAGATAACACGAAAATAACTATAAAATACAAAAATAAATACATCAATATATACATAGATACATACAAACATACGTACATACATATAAACAGAATAAATATTGTCAGGAGAAATAACAATCAGTAGAGGAAAAAATGAATGCAACAAATCAGCGCAGGGATATGCATGCTATTTAGTTTATTTATTTACTTATTTAGTTTTATTTATTTAGCGAAATAGACGATGATTTAAAACGAAAATGAGCGAATAAAATTTCATGAACAGACCTTTGGGCTTATAGATATTATGAAAAAAAAAACTGCTAGATGTATTTATTCAAAATAAAGATATTTGAATTCTTGAATAAATTATCTGTGCCTGTACAGTAACAATTTTGCCAGTTTCATACTCCGGGAGTTATTTATTTTTGCCCAAAAATGCGTTAAAATTAGTGTAGAAATATGGAAGTTTCGACGCTCATAACTTACAAACCATTACTTTTTTAGGGTTCCATACCTCAAAAGGAAAAACGGAATCCTTATAGGATCACTCGTGTGTCTATCTGTATGTCTGTCCATCTGTCACAGCCAATTTGCACCGAATTGAATGGACCGATTAAGTTGAAATTTGGTTCACGTATGTATTTCTGTGTACCCAAACGCGGATGTTTGAATTTTGAATATGGGGGCAAATAGGAAAATTAAAAAAAAGTTTTGCAAACTGTACCGTGTGATATATCAAATGAAAGGGCTTACTGTGAGGGTTTCAAATATATTTAATTGGTACTTTTAAAATAAACTATTTTAAAGTTATTTAAAAAATAGAAGAAAATTGACCATTGCCGCCCCCCGCCCCCTTTTTTTCGAAACTACTGAGCCTTAAGTTTAGAAAAAAATACAGGAAATAGTTCTATGCCTATAGATTACAGGAAAACCTATAAGAAGTCTATGGTCTTAAAATAACATGATAAATCTCTCAATATTGTGTGTACAAAATTACATTTGCATTTGCAATGTATGGGAAAACATGTTTTTCAACTACAATGTTAAGTTTGTTCTTGGGATAAATTCATCCCAACTACGGAACCCTTCATTGTGGGTAGTCCGACACGTACTTAGCCGGTACTTTTTTTTTCAAATTCTGCTTCTATACAGCCCTGTATATAGATAATGCCGGGACAAATTGACATAACTTTTAGTTTTTAACCTACTCCGTCAAACAGACGAGTAATCACCTTAATATGTTTGTATGGGTGAATGAACGACTAGCGTAACCTTAAGGATGCTACAGTGTGTTCAACCACTCTTGCTCATGTTTCTTGGAATAAGTCTGCAATCATGATCAAAATATATTTTATTATTTTTGCAGATGTTTTAGTATGATCGTCTTTTGTTGTTTCAAACAGCAAACTTGATGAGAAGAGCAGATTAACTATTAAACACAATTTTTTACTTGAAGTGTCGTTGGTCACTGTTCCAAAAATTCTATATACCCACAGTCCACTAATAGCCTCGATGATGATGCCAATACCAACCTGATAAAAAAGATGTTGTTAAAACAAACTTAATTTAAGTAACTCAATGAGAGTCCTTGACAGAAAGTTGTAAGAGATCGTCTGTCGGCCCACTCAATATCTTTGATCCATAAAGAAGTGTTAGCGAATGCTAATGTTTTTCAATATTGTGCCATTAGCCTTATATTCACTAGTTTAATAGTTATACTGGCTCTTTGTGAAAGAAGATAAAAATCGTGTGTTTAACAGATAGATTATTATCTAATCTGATCCTGATATAGAATCCCTGTGGTATCGAGATTGTAAACTATAATGAGATGTTCTTATCATAATCATTCTTTTTGCGAGAGGGTCATTTCCATACCTACCTACTTTGTGAGCAAAATTCGCTAATAAGGTATCCGTTCTCATGGACGAATACCTTATTAGCGAATTTAATAAAAAATGTTAATGATAATATTTTTAACTAAGCTCTTTATGAATTTAGAGCGATAGGACTACCCCCTGTTAGACTATTTTTTACCAAACTACTTACTTCAATATCCGCATTGTTGGTACTCAGTTCCCATACAACTATATTTTCAGAATGTTTAGTGAATAGGTAGAAGAAGTGAAGTCTACATTGACCTTTTCCGGAAAGCACTGCAGTATTTAAATATCTAGAGGTTAACTTATAAACGTTGATTTAATTTAAGTAAAGATTAATGTCTGCTCAAAAAATGCAAGGTTGGTTAACCTTGCATTTTTTGACGTTGAAACGTCTCTTGACTGTATGCAACGTTTATTAATAAACCCGTACATACATAGGTAAACCTGATCACTGCTGACAGTAATACCTATAAACTATGAGGTTATAATTCTGATACCATAATTGGCCAAATTGACTTAGTGCCAGGTCAGAGGGGCGGAGTTGCGAAATGCTCGCGTAGGGCACTCTTGCGCACGTCGAATGTGATTAGGCCCATATTGCTCCACCGCCAGGGCTGGCATGTAGCTTTGTGAAAGATATATAGGGAGACTGGTAATTAGTGACCGATACTTAAACACATGATTGTACTCATGATAACAAACAACTTTTACTATGGGACCAAACCTGAAATCGCGAAAAAAATCAGCTGTTCCCTACATTTTGATGAGTTATGCGAACAATAAGTAGTATTTTTATAATATTTTTAATGTTATATGTATGTGATGTGGCAGTGCTCTCTATAAATAAATAAATAAACATGAATGTATGGGACAACTCACTTATTTTCGCGAATTCAGGTTTGGTCTCATAGGAAAAGTAGTTTATTATCATGAGTACAATTATGTGTTTAAGTATCCGTCACTAATTACCAGTCACCCTATACAAGACAATTTTTTAAGCAGTGCGCTATTTTTCACAGGTTATTCTACTCATGAATATGAACAACTTTCACTATGGGACAAACCCTGAAATCACGAAATAAAAAACGTCTGTTTCATATAAAAGTTCAATACCTACTCGACCAAAATGTATGAAACCGCTGATATTTTTTTCGTGATTTCAGCGCTGGTCCCAATTGTCATGTATAAGGTTTACGTAACCCTGAGTAGTAGTAAGTAAGGATGGGTCATTGACGGTTTTTTGGTTAATGTAATTTAACTGTTAATCATCAATGGTTAACAGTCTAAAAAAGCTGTTAATTAATTAACAGATTTTGATTGTTCAATCGGTATCGTTCGCAAGTATTTGTTTTGCATACTAGTTGATTCTCAGAAATGAATAAAATTATAGTGAAATAATTTGTTAAGCCGTTGATGTAAATTAACAGTTTATATTTTCAACTGGTTTTTTTGGAACTGAGTAAAATAATGACTATTGAAGTAATGCGTCTTGTGAGTTGACGTAAATTAACAGCTAATATTTTCAACCTGTTTTTTCATTGATGATTAACAGTTACCTCGTTGACGAATGAAAAGTCGTTAAAAAAAACGGTTTATTGATTCTACGATCACCTCTAGTAGTAAGGATGTTTTGGCACGCGGCCAGAATCCGAACTAACGTTGCCGCCATCTTGTTTTTACACAAATGCTTACCACCAGTCAATATCATTCAGGCGCCAAAAGATTCTTGTATTAGTAGCATATAATCTTTCCAACCATTTATTATACCTTAGCGTCCATGAAGTGTTGCATTTTTTTGGTCTGTGTTTGCCTGTCAATAAATAAGGAACTTCATAGGCGTACTTATGTCAAAAGTGAAATAAATGGCTGGAAAGCTGGAAAGAGTGTAATTGAATTATGGAATCCCATTTTTTCAGCGTGAAATCGACTTCGTACCCTAGTCGGCCGCAGCAAAGACAATTTCCACAAGTGGGGGTTCATGAACGGCTCAGATCTCCGGCTCCGGTGCGTATGCAGTGTCTCCGCACAGACAACGGCTCACCTCCCATCATGCGCATATATTTTGTGAGTTAATTTGCCATCGACAGGCTAAAAAGAAGCGTGTAATGGAACAGATATACATTTCCACATAAAACATGAAACAATACCATTCCAATAATTTATAGAAACATAAATATCATTGTTTCACAGATGATTTCAATACAGTATCCGATTAATTATTGACGCCATTAAAAGGTACAACAAAACTAATATATGGGAGCTTTCGTTCGTGACAAATGAGTGCAGTGTTGCCATAACAATAATGTGGTGTGTTACATGGCAATACAATTACGATTGATAGCCTTTACTATGCCTACGGGTATGATAATGATTTATTTTTCGATTGTGTATGTACATAAATGGTCACAATTAATTATTCCTGCAGTGGTTAATAAATTCAGGAGAATTCATTGCATGGAAATTAAATATCTATTCGATTTGATTATTTCACCACGTCATGTTTTTCGAAGACGTGGTGAAATAATTAAAAATAAAATCTTCAACTGAAATCACTATTTCAAACATTTAAATGTTTATTATAAGCCCAGAAACAACTATCGCCGTACGCACCTCAAAAAACACACTAACAAGCAACACTGTAACACTATCAAGCATCTCCTGATGATACGTAGCCAATTCGCTAATCGCTTAATCAAAACCCTGTCACAACATTAATCACCTCACCACTTTCTCGTACCCTGCGGCCTCAGGGCAGCCCTACTGTCGGTATGCGCCCGCGCAACTGGTTCAAGGTTGTCCGTAAGAATGCGGCCCGTATGCCTCACTCGCTAATTTGGTCAGGCACTCTATTGCCATATACGGTGACGCTACGACGATTGTGCGCCTATAGATTAGAACTTGCTATGATTTATAGCAGTTTGAGTGTAGGTACGTTGCTTTAATTGTCTGAATATTTTGGTTACTACATAGAGTTGCCCACGACTTTGTTTGCTTATAAACTTCAAAGCCCGATAAGCAGGGGATGATATTCAAATTCTTCAACTTGGACCTATACCTACCATCAGTTTTCGATCTCAAATCTTGCAATCAGTCACTGAACTGTTTTAATCGTAAAATATCTGGTCAGAATCCAGGGTGTCTAACTAAAAATCTAAAGTAGGATATTGCAGTTGTCTTCACTGTTTACTTCGCAGAAGTCAAAGGGCGCGCTTTGTGTGCTCCTACCACGGAGCACAAATGCTCCGTGGCTCCAACACACTAAATTTGCTTCCTGTATTAACTGGAAGCAAAAGGAACTAAAACCACGACTTATGACGAAAGAACTATGTTAGTTTCAAGCAATTCGCATACTATTAAAGCAAGATTTATGATCCAAATACAAACTAGTCTGTTAGTTAATAGCACGACAATACATAACAAGTGTTCAATTAAATTGTTATGTAAATGGTACAGCAGTAACAATTGGGCAAGAGCACAGCCTGTACACCAGTGGAGAATGTCCCAGTGCTGGCAAGAAGTGATCCAGTTCTGTATAAGGGCGTGTAATTGAAATATGCTTCGCCTGCTCGTGGATAGGCCGTAGTCTCGAATTAGGGAAATGCGTCATTACCGTGTTAGCAAACGGTGGTAATTTGTGCCTGACTGCTAATAGGCTTCCTGTACCAGTTAGACACAATTGCAATCTTTGTAATAAACGGTTGTACTGATGAGAGGATTGGCAACTGTGTCTTCCTGTTACTGAATAAGTACGGAGATCGTTATCTGTTTGACAACGTTCAAGATCAACGTTTTCAAGTCAATCATTTTCTAATTGTATCTAAAAACGACATGCTGTTGATGGTTTTGTGAGTTAGTTAGTTCGTAATTTTGTAAAATAAAATAAATGACTGTTAGCTGTGCAGGTTCATAAATATACCGTGTAAAAAATAAATCCCCCACTTTCAGATGGACAGAAAATATACTGAAAGTCGACCCTAAAGCAAAAGATGATTAAAGAGAAAACACCCTTATAGCTTGACAGCTATAAAGGTATTTTCTCTTTTCGTATAGTAGATCAAAATCAATCTAAAATTAAACTTACAAAAACAATCAAAGATATGGAGTATCATATCAGTATCAACCATGACAGTCACAAGTTGACAATGAAACAAAGTGTACGTTGCGGTCGTGTCCGGGTAACAGGGCGCGCTCACGGCTATACGTTACAGTAACGTGATATGTTTCTGTTAGCGCTTGTTACTGACGCGACTCGCGTCTTCATGTTTGTTGGGGTGGTCAATTCTCAATTCTCAATTCTTTATTGCGTACCATAATGTATATACATAGTTGGTTAGGAAATTATTATATAAGTCACAATTATGGACCCTGTCGGGCACAGCATAGAGCAAGTAGGAGTACTAAACTAAAAACGTAAGCAGAAGCTTACGTTTTTAGTTTTGTATTTTTATTTCTGCTTGAGTATAGTTTACGATTTTTTTTTTTTTTTTTTTGTATATTGGCGTGGGCTAGCTTACTTATAGCAAATAATTTAATTTAATGTTTTGTGTTGCGTAATGTACCTAAATTATTATACCGCAGTGTTGATTTTCAATTTTTTTAACTGAACAGACAGCTGTGCTACTGGGGAGTTTGTTGCGCCACTTCTTCTCCCCAGCTAAAGCACTAGGAAGTGGTGAAGGGCGGGCGTGCTGGGGAACTGTCTTATGTAATTTTGACGTTTGAAAAGAGCCTAGTTTGAATAAATGACTTTTGATTTAG
Source organism: Dicycla oo (assembly GCA_948252095.1). Taxonomy (NCBI): domain Eukaryota; kingdom Metazoa; phylum Arthropoda; class Insecta; order Lepidoptera; family Noctuidae; genus Dicycla; species Dicycla oo. The sequence goes on along the minus strand of OX411720.1, from coordinate 30,785,302 downwards.
AAATTAGTCCATAGATTTAAATAATCTTTCGAGTTTGTTTTTCAATAATTTATACGCGAGTTTTGTTCTAAGACTGCTTTTCCTGATCACTACCGTAGATCATGCCTTACAAGAGCTATACAGGATCAAATTAAATTAGCTAGCCAAACTCCGTAGACGTGATGGGTATATAATATCTAAACACGACAAAATAAAAATAAACTTGATGATTTTTTGGGGTCAACGACCGCTGGTAGTGTTGTTACTTGAAGTGCCAGTTGATAAAATCTATTTTATCGTGTTGAAATATCGATACCGATCACGTCGTAACGTTAACTGATATTTTATGTCACTACACTATACACAACGGTTGATGACCCCAAAAAAACATCAAATTGATTTCTTTTCTGTTTTAACATGTTTACATATCGATACCCATCACGTTTGCGGAGTTTCGCTAGCTAGTTTAATTTGACCCTGTAGTATTAGAAATGAGTGTCAGTTAGGTACTGTTGACCGATGACAATATTAAAGAGAACATTTGGAAATGATAGCCACGTAGGAATTACAGGACTCCGGAGGTAAGGTGATTATCACCGGTGTCCACAATACCAAAATACACATAGCAATAACTGAGTAAGTACTTCAAGAATGCAGTCATAATGACATGTTACTTATCTCGTTCAGCATCACATTAGTGAGCGTAGTTAACGATTTGGTGTTAACTAACTACTAACTGCAGGTTATGACATTAGAACCTCGTTTGTCTGGCGGCCTGGTACACTCCTCGTCTATTCCTACTATTTGTTATTTGTGAACACACGCCATGGAATCGATACTTTTAGATATTTGTAGATTTGGATCATTTTCATAAACAGTTCTTTTATTTTTAGATATCATGTACATTGTCACCAGTCTCACCGTGTTATCGTGCTACCCAGTTACTGGGGTTGTATGGAGGTCAGATAGGCAGGCCATGTTAAATACTGGTATTCAGCTGCATCCTGATATACTGGAAACTGACCCTAATATAATTGGGAAAAGGCTCAGATGATGTGATTACATGGAACTTCTTGTTTCTCTAGACTAGGACAATAGACCCTGGCCGGCCTATTGTTTGCTGTTTAATAAGAATACATTTATTTCGCTAAGTTTACATTCAAGTGGATTGAATTCGTAGAGCTGTGTTGTGCGATCCAAGCTCCTTCGTTGCGTCAACAATTTATTTAAAAACTACTACTGAATGATGTATCTGCGTTGTGACAGCGGGACCGCACGCTTTAACTCAAGGCTGGGTAGTTACGCATAGTGGCACAGTGTTAGATATTTGGGAGTGCCCACGAACCTAAATAATTATTAGGTAAATTGTAAGTCCGAGTGTCGAAGGACAATGATTAGTTTTTATACTTCATGTTCAAATTTGATCTCATATAAGTGAAATGTAAATTTCTTTATAAGAATTCAGGAAAAAGGTACATTTTTAAAACTTAAAATATTAAATCAGCAAAAGATAAACAGAATTAGAAATGATTCACATTTGTTCACCTAAAAGTTAAATCTAAGAACGAACAGTTCTTAAAATCGTTTCCTAAAAACTACTTCCCAGTTAAAAGCTTTTAAACAAATAGAAGTGAAACTGTCGTCCAAAAATACCTGAAACTGTCAGACCCTAAGGGTGGCGGATTAAACCATCAGCCACGCGTTCAGTCTGGCGTGCCATCATAACTAGGAATAAAGAAGATCTACTTTACGTTGTCTGATACGGAACTCATACAAAATTACAAGTACATATTTTTTTTTTATTTATTTCTAAAATACTTAGCTTAATACATAATTGGTTTCAGCCACACAGCCACACAACGCAAATCTGTGTGCTGGCGAGCCGTTCATTTTTTTTTTTTACAATGTCATATTAGAATGGTGATAATAATTCATACATAATAAACAATACATAATTTAGGACAAATTTTGTGTAAAGAAACGTTTTGATTTGTACTTATAACTTTTCGAACTCGTTTTGTATAACGTTTGCAAGTCTTCTGGAAGTTTATTAAGAAAAAAAGGTACTAAATATTCTGCAACCCTCATCCCGTACACATTATTGAATTGTGGTAGGATGTATTTATTTTTAAGTGGTATCGTTCTCAGAAAATCAGGTCTTGTTTTTTCGGTTAGCAGTTCAGGTCTATTGACTTCCGCAAGAGTAGAAAATTCAACATTATTGAACACATTCATAACTTTGCAATATTTAAAGATGTCGTCGTCACTGTTTTTGAATTTTTTGTTTATATGTTTTGGTGTAATTACTTTTAATATTCTTAGTTGTAATTTATAAATATCTGCCAGGTATGTATGATATAGTCAAGTCAATCAGCACATCCCTACAAGCACATCAGTGGTAACACATGTACTCCCGAAACTTGCACTAAAAATATCGCCCTTACTGCTACGACATAAAGACGCTGTCAATGTCAAAATGTTACCACTGATGTGCTGTACCTACTTAGCCACTTTAGTGAGCCACTTTCCTTCAAGCGGACCGTAGACCTGTTTGTCTGGCAATGGTGCCGATTCTCTTGTTCAATAACTAAAATATATTTAGAGAATTGCTATATTTTACTGACAGGCAGCGCGAGAAAAAGACGGCTATAGCTATGAACTAAGTTAGAGATGTCAAACTAGTTTACGCCTTGCGCTTCACTGTGACTTTAGTCGACATGTAACGTGTTGTCTGAATTTGTATAGAAATATTAGTTCCAACTAAAGACAGCTCTAATTTACGTCCATCTCTTTCTTGTTTTATTAGAGAGAAAATGTTAGCAATAGCCTAAATTAAGTTTAATTTGTGTAGGTATGTACAACAGAATCGGGACCAATATCATAAAAAAAAGAAAATAGTTGCTACGCGCTACACCGGCGCCACTGCACCACAGAACAGATAAAAGAGATCTGTTCTGTGCGCCGCACCGCGTCGCCGTCGCTACGAATTTAGCCGTTTGGGTAATTCGCAAAGTGCTGTCGCAGTTGACTTAAGTAAATATGTACTTACCTACATGTAAGATCTTAGAAACACCCATTCCCATCACGTTTAAAATATACATATTGCTGTATATGAAAACCAAAGAACCTATTAAAAAAAAAAAAAAAAAAAAACTACCACTATCAAAGTAAAAATTTCAAGTACGGACGTTAATGGGGACCATAATAAAGGTTATTTTATTATAGTATATTCATTCACTAGCTGCACACTGTTTAGAAGAATAAATAAAAATCAAAATAAAATACTTGGGCCTTCTGTTTCTGCGTATTCTGTGGTGTTATCGCGCTCTCCTATCTGTCGCTAAGCGGATTACGCAGGTACGCTTAAAATGAATGGATATTAAAATATGGTAAATATAATTTTCATAGAATTGTTGATAGTTTAACCGCTTGAGATCGGATTGTGATAAGACAAGAGCACATGGTAAGTCACAGATTACGCTTAAAGTTGGAAGATCTTATCTTTAACATGAGAATTTTAATGTTAATTTCATTTTTCACCTTAGTGTGCCGACACAATACTAAAAGAAAATATTGTTACGAAGATCCTTACGTAGCTCAATAACACAAATACCTATCGGATTTACGAATATATTATATCTTGAATCCTAACTAATATTATAAATGCAAAAGTGAGTTTGTTTGTTTGTTACGTTTTCATTTTCACGCCTAAACCACTGAACCGATCATCCTGGAATTTTGCATATACGTTGTCACGTCTACAGTAAGGGACACAAGGTACCTTTCATCCCTAAGAAAAAGTACTGTTCCTGAGGAAAACAACAATAACGTTGTTATGGTAATAGATGGCGCCACGTGTCTTTCGAATCATGATTGAATTATAATATTATTATACAAACTTTAGTAGTGAGTTAAGAGTATTTTTTTTTATTTAAACACTTAATACATTTTGTGAGTCTAAAATGTCGACAGACCTGTTTTTCATATATAGACATATATTTAATACCATTGATGTTAATTGCGAAAGTGAGTTTGGTTGTTTGTTATGTTTTCACGCTAAAACCGCTGAACGGATTTGGATGAAATTTGGCACATGTGTAGACTATGACCTGGATTATTCGATACTTTTGACCCCGGTATTGCGTTCCCTGAGATAATTTCCGACAACCACGCGGGCGAAGCCGCGGGGAAAAGCTAGTATTTTAATAACATTTAAATATAAGACATAAATTAGGGCTGCGAATACTTCAATCTTTAAATCTACCACAGTATGAAAATAGTCAGTTAATCGATGCGGCCAACAGTTACAAGGCCTTCATTATTCACCTTGATTGCACATTCCGTAGTAGATTTACTGCATTAATTGTTTAGCTACCTACTATTGTCTCTAGTACCTAAGTAAAGCTATCTAGGACTTCTGAGATTACTGCATGGGAGTTCTCTAAGCAACCACTGAAATAATGTAGTTACCTACTATCCTAACTAATAATAGGTTGGGGAAAAAGTTTCTTCGCATTTTTTAAGAAAATTCAAAACATTTTTTAACATAGTTTATTTACATTTAACTAAAGTATGTAGGTACCATTTTGTTCGATAACTTTTTGCCATCTTGTAGGTAGGGACATGATCCCATTGCTATAGAAATTTTGGGACTTCTGGTCAAAATACCGCGACAAGTGGTTTTGGCAGTCCTCTCGTGATGTTAACCTGACACTGCCTAAAGAATTCTGAAGAGACCGAAACAGGTGGAAATCTGAAGGTACAAGGTCAGGACTATACGGCGGATGCATTAACACCTCCCAGCCAAACTCTCTTAATTTTTGCTGAGTGGCTAAAGATGTGTGAGGTCTAGCGTTATCATGATGAAAAACCACACCCCTTCTGTTGAATAATTCCGGCCGCTTTCTCTCAACTTCTTGCTTTAATCTCATCAGTTGTTCGCAGTAGAGTTCAGAATCGATGGTCCTGCCTGGTGGTAACAGCTCATAATGAATAATGCCCTTCCAATCCCACCACACACACAGCATCACCTTGTTGCGAGTTAACCCGGGTTTCGCCACAGTCTGTGAAGCCTGACTGGCCTTTGACCACGACCATTTTCGCACGTTCTTGTTATACGTGATCCACTTTTCATCACCAGTTATCAGCTTCTTCAAAAATGGTTCGGTTTCATTACGTCGTAATAAAGAAACACAAATGAGTACACGGTTCATTAGGTTTCTTTCAGTGAGCTCGTGAGGTACCCAAATGTCGGGCTTTTTTGTGTACCCATGCAGTTTTTTTCAAATGCGCCAAAACTGTTTTGTGGTCAATTTCCAGTTCTTCAGCTACGTCGTAACTACTGATATGCCGATCTTGCTCCACTTTTTCAAAAATGGCATCCATTTTATCCGTATTAGGGCGACCACCGCGACGTGCATCTTTGACAACAAAATTTCCGGATTGAAAACGCTTAAACCAAATTTGTGCTACTCTCACAGACACTACACTAGGTCCATAAACATCGCAAATTTTTTTCGCGGCTTGCGTTGCATTTTTACCTTTTTTGTAGTAAAATTTTAAAATGTATCGAATTTCTTCATTAGATTCACTTATCTTGACGGTACGAAAAACAAATGAAAATCACACATTTTCCTAATTTGAATTTGGAATTATGTTCTTTAAAATTTAAACTTTCAATGATACCAAAACCAGCCAGATACAAATAGTATAGCCAAAGAGATTTTATTACAAGTTCATACATACTATAATGCGAAAAGACTTTTTCCCCAACCTAATATTATACATAAATCCGAAAGTGAGTTTGTTTGTTACGCTTTCACGCTAAAACGGCTGAACGGATTTGGATGCAATTTGGCACATGGGTAGACTATGACCTAGGCTAAGACGTAGGACACGTTTTGTTCCGATATTCCCATGGGAATGAGACTTTTGCGTGTGAAACCGCGGGGTGCAGCTAGTAATAAAATACAATACAAAAGCTCAAACAACGTAAAAGTGACATAATTATATTATTTCACAGGAACGTTGTATTTAACGATGCCTACCTGTATGCAATATGCATATTTATAAGACCTGCAAAACGAAAACACTGTAAGAAGATGAATAAGAAAGGTGTTTGTAGTATAGTTCATTGACTCCACAACTAATGCTCGCTAAGGTCAAACTTAGCTAGAGCTTTCATATAGGTATGATACTTATCATGCTCGTCCTAATACACTAAAACAATGGAATGTCGCCAAACTAAAACTATACACAAATAAATAAATAAACTATCCCATACACAATTGGTACTAGCTATAGAACGTATTTGAATAACGGTGCAAAGATTAACTCCTGTCTCGCCGCGACTGTCCGCCAAATTTATAGTCTGTGGTCCCGCATGCTACTGTCTCTTTTTATGTCGTATTGTTTTAGGCAGAATGATGAATGCCTTTATTGGTTTTTTAGGATTAAATAGTTATTTATGCTACAAGTGCGGATAGTAGGTGATTACCGACGAGTGTATAAGTCGACACGAGTCGAATCGGAAATCATCTTACACACGTGTATCATACAACATTTTACTATGCATTGTGCAGGGAAATACAAAAATATATATTGAAAAACCGGCTAAATCAAAAGGAAAATACTTTTCCTTTTGACTTAGCCGGTGGTTTTTTGTGCTTCTTGAATAACATTTTCCGGGGTTAAATTAATTGATTCGTCACTTGAATTCGACATTTTTAACAGATTTGCACAGATCGGCTTCGAACTAACCAAGAAATTAGTAAAATGGTGGGCTTATTTTAAACATATTTTAAGAATATTTAAAATATTTTTTAGACTTGTTCTACTCATTTATTGGTCAGATGAGTGTTCAATAGGGTCCTGCGGAATTATTTACTTTTGAGTTCGGACGTCAATTGGGAAAGCTCTATCATGCCCAACAGTGAGTATGGTAGACTACTTTTTTGTGATTAATCCGATGATTGATTTATCCAATTTTATTATTTGAAAAAATTTGCATGCTATTTATTTTAAAAGTCCAACTTATCTGTACCAACAATATAAGCAAATAAGTAATTTCTATATAATATATATTGCCAAAGCACACGTAGGCGTACCAAATTAAACTGACAATAGAGATATAGTTTGCTAATGAATCCCTTTCATAACGCCTCGCAAATATACGACATTTTATTTATAAAAATAGCTGGAAAAAGCCTTATGATAAAATTGTTTTTTTTTTTTCTAAACCAACCAAGATTTTTTTCAAGATTGTTTAATATGCTATATATATAAAGATGCAACAAAAAAAATCTGTAAAATACACACTACAAAAATAGATACGAATTTTTGAAGCTCCACCAACTCTACATAATTACAAAACAAAAATAGCTCGAAAACTACAAAAAGTCGCGGGATGGTCGCATGGGGTATTTTATAATACCATTGGGTATGAGGAATTCAGATTTTTCTTTTTGACGTCTCTATTTGAACCAACCTGTATGAAGAAGCCACAGACTGATTGGTCCAAAATTAGAACTTGATCTAAAATAACAGAGTTACAATAAAAATAGAAGTAACCCTAACAATTACTAGCTATTAAAATTGTTACAAATCATATCTAACTAGCTTACGCCGCGGCGTTGGCTGCAATAACTCTCGCTAGGAACACAGGGCTAATGGCTTATTGAAACCATATTGTTCATGAGTAACGAGCTAGCTCAGCGGACCCCGATCTACCAGGATTTAACATCTGTTCACATAATCCCCTGGCTTCTGATAAATATCGAAGTGAGCACGGATTGTGACTTTCACGATACTGATTATGAAAACAATATCGTTTAGTATATTATTATTTGGAATCGAACTTCGAGGAATCGATGGTTTTATGTAAAGTGTATTGATTTGTGCTATGATAGCCGTATAGGCCGACTGATAATGACATAGAGATAGACAATGTAAAAAGATAGAAAGAAAAGAAAGAAAGAAAAGAAAGAAAGAAAATACGTTTATTTGCGGCAAACATGTAACTTTTCTCCACACCACACTAAACCCACACCCAATAGTTAAGTGTTTTTAGATATTTGTGTCTCTTGTACTGAGTGAAATGTCGGGGAAAATGCATTCTTTCAAAGAAAGCTTTCACTTTTAGGTTAGATTTTTTCAAAAATTTATTTATGGCTTACCACCAAAACACTCAGGAACACTGAGGATACGTGGGAGAATTTAGGGGAGGCTTCGCCGAACGGGACAGTGTGCGATAACTAAAAAAAATGGCTCACCAACTAAATATTTTTTTTTTATTATTTATTTGAAAGGTACACCAACGACCTATTCACTAGGAATATTGACATAATAATAAATAACATATGCATTAAGTTATGGTGAATTAGTCACTTACAGGCGTACACAGCACTTACATGAAAAATAGCCTCTTAAATATATGTTTTAACAAGATTTTTTACTCGTAGTGAGAATAGAAAAATTAATTAGAAACAAAAAACAAAACAAAATCATAATCGATATTAGAATCAATAATTAAAATCAAAATTATCACTAGATTTAAAATTAAAGCATTAAGATTAAAGTAAAAAGAAAAAACAGTAAAATTCATAGGTATTCGATATTCAAAACAGTAGACGCGATAATATCTATACACAGCATTAAGCCGCTATCACTTTATTCCTAACATAGAGGACCTTCCTTCGTTTCCACTATGAAAACTGTTGCACCTATTAAATATTGAACATCTGCTTTCATTATAATAAAAACTTATACTTGAGTCGTTCTTCTTGTCTACCGACTACACCTCCTAACAGTGGACGATATTTTCTACCGACAAAATCTCCGCCATTCTTTATTTTGTAAAAAAACAGTAGGTAATAATAAAAATGGAAGTGTGTAAGATTATTTTTTAATGGTAGTATTGTCAAAAGATTTTTTTTGTGAAATAAAAATATTTTGCAATTGAATATTTAGGAAGAAAAACGAATTTTTTTCGGAGGGGACATGTCATTGTCAATGAAAAAGAAGAACGACCCACTTAACTTATAGGTGTATGTATAACCCTGTCCCTGGTAGGTATGAAAGACTGCCATATTCATATCTGCATAGGCTATCAGTGCCAGGCGGTCATCATTCGCACTAATTCGCAATTTTGCAGTACCATTGCATCCTCTGACGATTATCACGGAAGTGGCACATTAATATGAACTTCGTTCGGTAACTTCGGTCACTAATCCGGACTTAGAATTGTTTGGGCATGAATAGTCTGAGACTAATATGCATTAACTAGTACGAAGGAGGATTCAGCACACTTTAAAACTTAGGCATAGTCTGAACTTACAACAAGTATGGTTAGGTTAGATCATTGCAAAGCTATTCTAAGCTCAGATTATATATGGTAAGCCAATAAGTAGTACAAAAATGTTGTACCATTAAAATATTATACCCATAACACTTGTTCGCACGGTCTGACAAATCGCTCGCTGGTTTCCAACTACAAGGTCTACAAGTTAGACTAAGTTCCCCAGAACCATTAAGGCGATTACAAAAATCCACTTCTTATAAACCACTCTAATCAAATAGCGTGTATCGTATTTCGCCGGGCAGTACAGTGCGGTGCAGTGAGCTGAGTGAGCCCACCTTCCCATTGTGTCGCGGCATGCCACATGCACGTATGTGTACATAATGGCCGTTTGTTTGCCATCGAGTGTACGCTCTGTTCCACGGTAAGCAACGCGACCTACTACTAGATATCATGTCCTGGTACTCCCGCGGAAAGTTTTTGTTGTAAGTACTGGTTTTTTTGAATAGTTTCTTTTGCCAAAAAAGGGACGTTGTTTTGACAGATAAATGGATACCTTTTTTGGTAGCATATCTATTTTTTTTGGGTCGCACAACTTTAGGATGTTCAAGGTACTGTTATTTATTCATCGAAATTACCTTTAGTATCATATCAAGGGCGATATGTAAAAAGCTAACTGAGCGGTAATAAGAAAGTGACAGAGTCAATTACATCCACATGCGAAAAAAAGAGAGCGCAACAATGCGCTGGAACCACGGATATCTATGGCTGGAACCGCTGGAACCAAAATAAAAGCGCCAAACCAAATAAAAATTGTTTAAAAATAAATTAAGCTATCTATCAAAAATATCTTCAGCCAGAGTTTTCAATTACCTAATACGCACATTTTAAATGCAATTTTGCAATGAAATTACTTAGGATTTTAGAATTACAGAAAAAAATGTAAAAAAGTAGAGGTGTTTTCGGAATTAAATTCTATCGAGGAAATTTAACCCAATCGTGTTTTCCTTCAGTAGAGTATTAATCAAATAGTCAATAAACATGTACCCAAAAATTAAATCCATACATTCTATAATAGTGAAATAAATGGTTACGAAAAAGCCCCCAACTTATTTTGGTATCGCCACAGATATTATAATAATCGCCTAGCTACATAGAACATTTCAACGTTTAGAGCTGAAATAATCTATTCAGCCTATCTAAATTGTTTCAAATTCACAATTTATGTTCTCTGATAAGATTTAGCAACAGAATGGCTGGTCTATAACTATATAAGTAATGTAGTAATAACAAAACAATTTCTAACTTATCTCATATCCAGTGCCAGCCAAGCTCGATACATATTATCTAGCAGGTACAGAGACAATGAAATTATGTATGAACCATTTAACTGTTGCACCACGAATCATGATCAATTCATATTTAGAATTAGAAACATGGCACACAATCCTATCGAGCCGCCTGTAATCGCCGTACAAGCGGTACTTAATTCGTTACAATATAAATTGTTGCCTTATATAAAATACTAGAGGTAAATGCGCCAATTATGGACTGGTTCTGTAATATGGACTACCCGCGTTTCTCAATGAACGTTATTAGTATAGAGCCGTTGGTCAGCGCACGCTAAACTTCACCCCTCCCGCTGCCCGCTAGTCGCTTTTAGGCCGGCAGAGAGCGCGAACGTATTCACGGGAGCAATTTTTCGTTATTATCAACGCGCGATGTAATTTCTTAGCTAACTTCGTAAGCTCATAATTTCAACAAATATTACACTTTGTGAAAGTGGATTAAACCAGGGGAAAGATAAGTTATTTTACAATAATCCTATTAAGTTGCAATATTCAATAGTTTTTATAATTTTCTGAATATTTTAAACCATGTGTAACCATATTTGAAACCATATGGTCCATATTTTGTACACTTTTTGCAAATTCACAATAATGACATATTTTAGAAAAAGTTTATTATTTCTAAGATGTTGATGTTTCTTAAGAATTTTATTAATCGTTTTTGATACCAAATAATTATCGAACTGTTCAAAATATATAAGGCTGATTATACTTTAAAATTCTGAGTTTTATTTGACCAAATCCTTATGGTGGTCCATAATTGGCGCACTTACTCTACAATTTATTATTATAAAAACAAAGCACAGATAACACATAATGAGTTCGTTGGTGCTCGATACAGGGCAGACTATACGCGTTATCGGACAAATAGTTTGATTTAATTGACGTTTTTAATGTTTTTGTTGAACTTTTTATAGACCTAATGTGTCCTAGTAATCGGCACCTTCTGACACATGTACGAGCATTAATTATTATGACTGTAGATCGACTATTATGTGACCATAAATGAACATTGTTCCATTAGGGTCGTTGGATAAAATCCTGTTCACGTTATTAACATAAACCATATAAAACCATATATTTATACTTTTCTTATTTAAATAAATTCTCAGATTTAGTCTAGACTGAGACCGGGCTTAGCATTCTAATGAAACTCCGTCGAAGGTCATTTTCATTTATGCTGAAAAAAGTAGAGTGAGTGAACTTATACATTTTTGCGCTTTTTATAGTTTTTAGGGTTCCGCACCTCAAATGAAAAAAAAAACGGAACCCTTATAGGATCACTCGTGTGTCCGTCTGTCTGTCCGTCTGTCACAGCACAGCCAATTTGCTCCGAATTGTAATGGGCTGTTTAAGTTTAAATTTGGTAGGTATGCATATGAATTTCTGTGACCCAACGGACGTGTAACATTAATAAAGTAATTTTGAATATGGGGTCACTTTTGGGGTGCAAATAAGAAAAGAGGAAAAAAAAGTTTAGCAAACTGTACCGTGTGACATATCAAATAAAAGTCTTATTGTGAGGGTCTCAAATAGATTATTTTCATACCTATAAGAAGTCCTATAAGAAGTCTATGGTCTTAAAATAACATGGTAAATCTCTCAATATTGTGCGTAAAAACTTACATTTGCAGTTGGAATGTATGGGAGAACACGTTTTTCGTGTATACAATGTTAAGTTGGTTCTTAGGATAAATTCATCTCAACTACGGAACCCTTCATTGTGCGTGGTCCGACACGCACTTAGCCGTTTTTTTTTTTTGTTTCAAAGCGCTTTATTAAGGCGACGATTATCGACTTTTAATGATTTTATACTGAAGATCACGTCTAAACTTCTCTTGGCTGAGAACTACTCGTTTGATCAGATCACAAACAATTGAATACAACAATGGTTCTGTCTTAAGGCCAGTGTAGCATTAACATCAGCAGTTATGTATAGCATTCCATGCATTATTAGCAATAGAGCACAGACAAAGAATAGTACATGCATTTATTATGGATGCAGCACTTGCATCTTATAGTACCTACCTACTCTGGTGAGATAGATGCTGACCAAAGAGAATTAAAGCGATATAGTCATAGATGCTGACATGGGACACTGGCCCGTGTCAGCATCTATCTAGCATCTATACTCACTATGAAATAAGATTAGACATTAATTAAATGTTTTTATAGTCCGTTCAATCGATTTTGATTTCAATTCCGTAGGTATAAGGATGGCATTAAAAGCAAAAACGTGGTTACAATACCAACTGCTTACTGCAGCTGCCATTTATCATGCCACCAACGCAATAGAAGTTAAAATCGTTTGAACGGACTGTAAAAACGTTAATTAAATGTCTAATCTTATTTCAAATGGAATATAGTAACTGTTATCTGTAATGAATATTTTCCTGTTGTTCAAAATACCTAATTACTTATAGCGAGAAATATAATTTACAACGCATGTGCTCGAAAAGAGCGTTTCCAAGCAGCCAAACTGTGCGGAAACTGCGGAAAGTGCCACTTTTTCACACTAATGCTTTTTACTTATCAGTTTGTTTTTTTTTTTAATTTTTAACTCCGTCGTCAACCCGACGCAAAGTTGAGAAAAGTTTAACAAAGTTAGTCAAGTACAGATTATCATTCATATAAAAGGTAACAATAAAACTTACTCTAGATTTGACTTTGATCAATAAATTATTTTTAAATATTCATTAAGTATGTTTGGCTGAACGTATATTTTGCTCGTGCCTTTTTGTGATATGACGCGACGTGGCAGCTATTTGGACATGCGCAGTAGGTAATAGTAGTAGATATGCTGAGCGTGCATGTATTTAAAAAAAGCCCGCCATTTTACTAATTTCTTGCTTAGTTCGAAGCCGATCTGTGTAAATCTGCTAAAAATATCGAGTTCAAGTGACGAATCAATTAAGTTAACCCCGAAAAATGTTATTCAAGAAGCACGAACTGCCAACACAGGGTAGCGGTAGTTTACACAGCCATTAAAAATAACTCAGAATTTTTTCTAGGTAGGCTGCACTCTATCACCCAATATTTCTATATCGGCCGTCACTATAATTGATTTAAGGCGCTCGCCACACTATAAATCAGTTTTTATCTGCCCTTATCGCGCCCACTCCATTGTTTATGGTCGTGCCTATCATCTGTCATATACCATGGACCAAACTTGTTTATGCCACTAACGCCATCACCATTTATTAATTAAGACGCTTTGATAAATTATTTGATTGTTTAAAATGGCTTCTTGTTTTGATTTTGTGTTAACTGAGATTAGTAAATAGTACGTCCACGTAGGACGTACGTACGATATTATGTAATAAATGCAGGCTGATAATAAAATTAATAATGGTGAGCTTACACAAGATGACTGACATTCGATTAATTTGGTCTGCTTGGTGCGGTAATTAATGATGTGGCCGTTATTTAACCGAGTCATGTTCACTTCATACTACTTTTAATACAGGGTGTTTGGAAGCTGGGTGCAAAGCCTTAATGGGGTGATAGTTGACACCGTTTACAATATTTTGAGCCATACATGTCAAAGGCAAAGTATATACGGTTCAAAATCATTTTCTTTTGCTCTCTTCTTTTGTTTATATCTCGAAAACGGCGTGTCCTATCGCAAAAATAATAAAAATTTCGACCCCTTTACAAAACTCTTAAACCCCTACAACTCTACATGTAGGTAATAATTTTTCATATTTTCCATACAAAAAGTGAAAAATTCCATATATTCCATATAAAACACGTTGAGAATCTCATCTTCTCCGGTGCTACGGGCTCGCTTCCGCAGCTGTATATTTATATGCGTGACTTAATATTTGTAAAAATTGAGAATTAAACAGAAAAAAGAAATCCTATAAAAAAAACAAAGAATTCTGAGTCGAATTATGTAAAAAAATGAATATCGTAAAAGTGCAGTTGATTCTTTCTACTTTGTTGCCGTCGTACTGTCTACACGGTAACGTCATTTTTGTCTACTCTTCCGTCGACAACACGCTTCTCTACGGTTCTCGTGCTAAGCCTGCAGGTTGCCACAAAAGTAATGAGACACTTGGTATACATTTTATGTTTTTTATTATTATTACAATACAAGAAACTTAGTCAATGATGTAATCACCATCCGGCAAAGTTTGGATGCCTTTCGCCCAGAACTATGATGGCTGTGCCTCGAAAAAGTTGTTCAACTCCGCCTCTACATCAGAGAAATCATTAAATGGTTTACCCCGCAAATGTTGTTTCAGGGCTCTAAACAAACGATAGTCTGATGGGGAGAGGTCTGGGGAATAAGGTGGGTGGGGTATCGTCTCCCAGCCCAAGTTCTCCAACTGTTGGCGAACGGTAGATGCGACATGAGGTCGAGCGTTATCGTGTAGTAAAACTACATTGACTCGTCTACGTCGTTTTTTCGCGATAACAGCAGACAGTTTGGTGAGCTGGCTTGAATATTTGTCAGCGTTTATAGTTTAATTGTGTAATAGTTCATAAAACAGCATACCTTGCGCGTCCCGGAAACAGCGAAGCAGAACTTTTAAGCGGTTCTTTTGACTCAGCTTCGGTTGAGTTGGTGGCGTTTCTTCTGGAGGCAGCCAAAAAGCACGACGTGTATCGTTCTCGTAATGAATCCATGATTCGTCTCCAGTAACTAGATCAGACAAAAACTCTTTACGTCGGGGTCCCAGCAAAAGTGATTGACAGATTGCACGACTGGCGTCTGTAAGGATGTGCGGTACCACAGAACAGATTTACCTGTTCTGTGTGCGGTACCCACCGAGCCAAAACTTTTCAATAGCCAAGCTCATGCAGATGGTTTTCCACGGCGTTGTGACTGCAGCTAAGTGCTTCAGCTAATTCACGCGTGGTAGCATCCGGATTTGACTGCAGTTCGCGGCGTAAAACGTCATCATTCACTGCGGGTGGTCTTCCAGAGCGTGGCTGACTTTCAAAGCTCCTGTCTCCTGATTTCAAACGGTCAAACCATCGGGACACCGTCGCATGGCTTTTACTTCTAGCGCCCAATGCAGTGTTGATGGCAGCCGCAGCCCGCGCACTGTGGCTTAACAAGTACTCGTATAAGTATAGTGTTCGAACTTGTCGCTCATCCATTTTTCTTCAAACTGACTAAATCGATTTTTTTTTTTCTATAATGAATGGCATCTCGTAGTTGGCCTAGAGAGGCCGTGACTAAATCGATCGCGATGGCGGCTTTATATACCCCCACATCACAAGAGTACCTAGAATGTTCTACAACATTCTAGAATATTATCGAAAACAATTAACTTGAAAAAGGAAATGTATAGAGTTTGTAGTGTCTCGTTAGTTTTGTGCCACCCCAATATATAAAAATATCATTGATCTGTCAGTACCCGATAAAAAATACTACCTACTTAAACAAAAACTAATGCAAACAAAAACCTGCATTTTGGCCAAAGATGAATCAAGTCCCTTCAAAGAATTACTTATTATAATATTAATGTCAAGTAAAGTAACCAAAAGACTGCTTTCTTTCTTGGTTATTTGGGCCACACGTCAAGAACTCGAGATGCTTTGTTTTACTCCAACAAGGAGATTTGGCACTGGGCCTGATTTTAATGACGAATTGTTGGCGCTCTTTCACAGATTTCAGATAAGTGTGCGACGTTCCTAATACGGTCCAATAGGAAAAATGGCGGTAGGTAAGTAAGTAGCCATTCTCAAAAAAATCTATTCTAAGTAATGTTAACTTTTCCCACTAAAGTAAATTGACAGATAAAATCTCCGTCCTATAATTCCCTTTTAAACGCGTTTATGTCTATAGGCACCCGAACATTTTCCTTTATTCTCGTCCGGAGCAATGAGGAATCGAGAATGAGTTCATCTACTCTGATCGACCCTCTGATAGAATCCATCCCGAGTGCCTCCGCAAACTTTAATCGATTTCCAGCCCAATCCGTGATTTAATAGAATTTTTACATTTACATAGCTCTCCACGCTTCGTTTCAGAAAACGAGCAAATTTTTCCATGTCGTTAAAGAACGCAATGCACACATTAATTTCCGTCACGTTGGAAACGGCAAACAGGAGGTGGGAAAATTTAAAATGCCTAAAGTGGCAAGCGTAAATTGATTCCGGACATCGAAGGAATACGACGAATTGGAGAAGTAAATGTTTGACGGGAAATAATTTGAAAACGTTTTCCTAATTTATAAGGAGGCGGGCGGACGTTTAACGTAGCCCGCCCGGCCCTCAGTCCTCACCCGCGTAATTATTTTATTTTTGTTAAAAAGAACTCGTTTGAGAAAACCTTGCAGCACCATCTAGTGGTGAAACTCGCCGCTTTCCGTCCTTCGGTCCTTCCCCGCGCGCACACCGCCCGCTACGAAGAGAAGCGAACTCCGCTCCGTTCATTCACTCATTACTTCAGTCAGTCTCGCTCCGCGCGCCGTGGTGTTGATACGCGTGTACCCCGCGTTCGATTTACGTAAACTCGATACAGTTTCAAACATACGCTCAGCTGATCTGTGACAATATGTTTGTATACCGGCTACAACAGTAAAACGAATAAGCAATGTTGTGAACTAGTGTGTGTGACTAAAAACCGGACTGCTATCGAAAATATCTCAACGTTGAATGTAAAAATATACGGCGTCGCCTGAGACCCTTCGAACCGCGTGTGACTGATCGATATTTTAAATGATAACATGGATTCAATTAGGTGTTGTTTAAGACGACGGTGAAGTAAATAGTGTGTACAGTGAGTGTAGTGGCGTGTCAACGACTGCCGCCTGCCGCCTGGCGCCCGAGCCGAGCTCAGCGGTAGGTAACCTATCTAATATTGATTCAATGTCGATGTATTTACGTATGCAGGTATTTGAGATAACGCATTTGGGATTTGTTTTGAGGCGATAAGTGTCCCTTTACGAGATATAAACCATGTTCACTATGTACTGCTAACTGCAGTTCCGATGCATGATTTATCTAAATATAGACTGTGGAACGGCTTGTTAAAATCTGGTCTACATAACCTGCATTATCCGTGTGGACGGCATTATATCTCGCTAAAACTTTATTTCTTACGGTTACTTAAAATCAAGTTATAGGAATCGGTTACGTGGCTCAAGGAGTACGTAAGGATCGCAGCAGGTGGCGTTCTGTAGTTTCTGAGTACCCTCATGGGAAGAAAGCGTGAGTTAATGTTTATAAACAATCAAGAACTCGGAAGTAGCCCCTATGAAAATTTACTCATTCAGTTTCCTAATTCAAAACAACTGGTACCTACAGTCACGCATAAAAATAAATATATCATGTGATAAACACATTATTTCCCATGATGTATTGTTATGGCTTAATCCTTGCTAATTTATCATAATTTGTATTAATGGACTCCTTAGAGCCGACCATTTTAAGTGGTAGATGTCTATTCTAATAAAACCAACTTTATTACACAGCATTCTTTAAGATCAAATAAAAAACTTGTCAAGGTATCAGGTGTAAAACGGCAATGGTAATAATAATTACATAATTATTCGTTTACAAAAATAATTTTATTTGCATGCACGTAGAGAGATAATACTTGAATGCATTTGTGGACGCGACAGTGCAACGCACTCGCCACCTGGAGCGCAAAGGAATTACACCATACTGCCTACTTATTTATGCAGAAGTCAATAAGTAGCAGTCTATGCATCTATATTGGAACACTTAAACCGACCTATAGGGCTCCACTGTCGATGCACTTTCTCATTTGCAAGTCGAAAATAGCTCGAAGCAACGCCACCGGCCGACTGAGTCACGCCTTTATTTACGAGCAGCTACCTACCACTTTCCTCGCCCATCTTCCTGCCGAAGGGAGTACTAACAGCTCGCGTGTCCGCGAATCTATTCGGACAACTGTAGGTACCTACAACACAACACGTGTCCATTCTTGTATTTATCGTTATTGCCAGTAGATTGACGAAAATGTTTTACAGCCTGTTAAAATGTTTAGACTAGATGAACTTTATTGTGTTCCATTTTTAAAACTTCCACGCTTGTTTATATTCATAAAATAAAAATGAAACGTGAACAGAATATGTTCCGTACTAATAATAGTGATTAATTTTCCAAGTCAACTGTTAATGTGTAGGCAACACTACGCCGCACGAAAGTGGATAAAACAGTGAGTAATGTTTACAATAATCATTAGATTGGGCATCGTTGTTTGTATTCGCGATGGAGCGTGGCGTGGGCCGTGGCCGCGATGGTAAAAGCACCTCATAAAGAAGTCTAATCGTATACGTAAGCGTGTAAACAATCCCCAAAACTGTTTCGAAACCGTTAAACACTGTTTCACATTTTCTAACACCTCCTAATTACAGGTAAAACGCATTAAATATAATTAGTGCTTATTTGAATGGATATAAAGGTTCTGTGGGGTTCGATGGCCGGCCACAGCAAACACGGCGGGATCACACGCACGAATCACGCGTCCAACAATGCCGTGTTTGTTTCCCGGCTTTACAAATTTGAGCTCGCATAACTTACCGTCGCATTACACGGCGCCATATTTGATTAGCTCGTTTTGTATGTACTTACATCCTCTACTAAACTCGACGAGTAATTATAATTACGTGTCAACAAGACTTCTAAACGATAAAACGAATTTTTATATCCAACAATCGATGTTCAAATGTTATGCTGTTTGAATCCGGTGGCAGTAAACCAGAATCGCCGATAACAGTGAATCTATTTTCGGAGCTATCTTATCTCTTAATTAAACTTGCATCTCAGATAAACAAGGTCGGCGGAAATAGTTTACCGATTATATTTTTCTTTTTTTTTTCATAACGTTTCAATATCAGAAAAAGAAACCTACTAGGCACGTATCACGCGATAGGAATTACCTAATCAAAATCAATCTGCCTAGCCTTTTCCTAACTATGTTGGGGTCGGCTTCCAGTCTAACCGGATTCAGCTGAATACCAGTATTTTACATGGAGCGACTGCCTATCTGACCTCCACAACCCAATTTACTGCCTAATACGATACCCCTTGGTAAGACTGGTTGTCAGACTTTCGGCCTTCTGACGACCCGTAACGACTGTCAAAGATCCTCAAATGACAGCCGGGACCAACGGCTTAACGTGCTTTCCGAGGCACGGAGGAGTCTCGGAATGAAAAGATAGTCACCCATCCACAGACCAACCCCGGCAAGCGTAGCTTAACCTGAAATTACCAAATCTAAATCCACACTCCTAAAGGAACCGTGCGAGTTTTTCTCGGAATGCAGTCCGTCTCACTCATTCGTCTTTGGTCTAGACTTAATTGTGGCACCCTGTCGTCCTTATAGTCATGTTTCAAAGAAAAACCATCTCATACGCGTTAATCTCTTCTCCCAGACGCGTCTAGTCCACATAGGTACTGTATGTCTAGCTAGCCGGAGTCGGGGGACGAACAACTATTAACTATATTAACGAGCGATGCACGCCCGCTGGGCTACCGTCCTGCCCGCCATTTATCAAATTATTTATAATATACATATATCGTATACCTACGTAACCCCAGCCCACCCATAGCTTTACAAGGTCCACCAAAAAACGGACGCTTTCGACTTTTTTTTGACCGTTAGTGTTTCGCTGATAACGCCTGTTCAGGTTTTTGGTTTTATTCATTTTCCTGGTGGACGGATATTCGTTAGGGTATGAAATCCTTTTCACGAGTGTTTTCGTCGGAAGTTTTTGTTTTTAGGGCTGTTCTGAGGTTTAGCAACGGTTCTTCATGTAATTAACTAAAGTCTTCTTCCGCTGAAAACGCGAAATAGATTTTATTTACACTCGACTACTTATCATATTAAATCAACTTCGAAGACCTTTCAATTGATTGGACCGTGCAGATTCATCTACAAGTCACAGATTCAAGACAAGTCTAGACAGACGCGGTCAGGAAACGTCTCACAGAATGGTGATAGTGATAATGTTCGTAGACGCGACGCGACGCTCCAGCAAACAGCTTGTAAAGCCAACACTTGGAGTGCTGTGTAGTCCCGATACCGCCCGTCTCAACTTATGTTCATACCACTTGGAATTCTGCCCGCACTCCCTCCAAGGCGCAGAGACAACCATATTTATATTAAAGTCTAGACCTAAACCAAATAGACCTCAAACGACCAAACCTCTGCATCAAAAAACAAAACCATCATTATAAAGAGTTGTGTGTGTCTAATCTCTGGTTTATTTAAAAAAGGAAATGGAAACACCGTTTGAAATATAATCCGTTAGGATTGGAACGTAGTTGTGGCCAGTATCAGGCACACGGTAGCGCAGTGTATCAACAGGGCCATTCATTACGATAACACTGGCTGTTGAAGACAAGTGCCCGTTAAGCATCACAACACGTGCTCATACAATGAGTGTTTAGAAAATATTTGATCTGTACGTTTGTAGTGTATATTCACTTGCGTTGCGGACGTTACAGGAATCACTTCAAACTTGTGTAAAGAGTTTTGATGAACTTGGATAGTTTCTAAACAAGCTGTCAGTCGTCAGTGCTCGCTGAAAGTTTCCAACATAAATCTATGAGAGAGATATTATTTAATTTCGGGATAAGCTAATCTCAACTAGGTACTACCACGTACTACGAATATTCTGTCTGAAGCTGAAACTAGAAAACACTGACATTTTAAATCGGAAAAGTATTTTCAAAACAAGTCTTGTGAGACAGAAAAGTTAAATCTCTTCTATTTGCTTCGCGTAACACAATATGTCCATCAATTATAAAATCACATGTAAAATAAATGACAGACAAATTACATAATTTTATTATAGGTATTTGACGCTGCTAATTCTGATTTTGACGCGTCAAATTCACATTTCTAATTCGTATCAAAAGGTTTGGTGATAAAATGTTCAATGAACACATTTTTTTTATTATCTAGAGTAATCTAGACAAATAATGATGCATGTTTGTGTGAAACTAAGTGGATTATTAGCAATTAATCTCCAACAAATAAACCAAGGCTAACTTGATAAAGATATATTATTATGATAAAGATATATTATTCATGAGTTTGCTTCTCTCTGCTGTTACCACTTGCTTTCTTTTTGCTTTTTATGTTACTTTTTGTCGTCTTAGCCAGTTCGCCATTAATATTGATGCTAACTTTGTCAGTGGAAGATATCTGGTTTGAAAATGTTCTTTCTTAAACCTACCTCCTTAGATCCAAATTGCACCAAAACGAACGTTTCTCGCCTTCCGTGTTATTTTTTTTTTTCATTATTATAAACGATAGTCCACGTTAAACCACTTTTTGTCAGTTATTATTGATTCATAAGCTCTGCTCTTTATGACTAACAAATTCTCGTGGTTTTTATTGACTGCTTATAATGGGAGGTTCTCATTTTTTATAGCCTTTGAATGTATAATTTTAGTAATCATTATTTGTTTATGTAACAAGAATAAATAATATTATGTATGACAGTAAAAACTGGGAGTAAAAAACCTTTTCTATTAAAATATTTAGCCAACATCTACTGACTCAGTTCAATCGGATAGCCTAAATCATTTACAGTAGGCATAACACCATTTAAAGCTATTAGTTTTACAACACTAGGTTCATAAAACAATCCATAACAAGAAGCCCAAGTTACAATCAAACTTACTTCTGTGTCACACTATCGCGATACGGAGCCAATATCAATAAATCATGCGCGTCGATAACTAGCCGTAATTAAACAGCACTAGTGATCGATCATTGATAGCGACGTGTCGACCACTATCGGCAGAGGCTCGTACATGTGTTCCAGACTTTGATAAACTACCAACAGGCACCGGACTCTCACTTTGCCGTTGCTTGAAAAGAAAAGAAAACTTCATCTAATGTATATGGCCGTAATAACGACAGTTATCTTTGTGTTGCATTATAAATTTAAATACCTAACTCCGTTCCAATATCAAAAACAAACTCCATGAAAATATTTGCTGTGTTCCGTTTTCAAAATCAAAGTTCGGTTGCGTAACGATGTTTTACTGACTTGTACAACATGGAAGACATGTTCCACTCCACGCTACCGATAAAAAAACTTATTTTTTCATACGATTTGATATTGTACGTTATCAGTGCCTTATCTCGCAATCTGGGTACACACTATACCTTGTAACGATGCTCTATTACAACCGCACTACATGTTTATTTGACAAAATATCAATAACCCAGACCAGCGAATATTATCGCGAACTCCTTCCCTATCTTCAAATGATAATTTCATATCTGGAGCGTCTAAATTACTGGGAATTTTTTGGATTAACAAAACTGCAAGTACCTAACTATGTACAAAATGTTGTAAAGTCGTAGTAATTAAGAAGGCATGTCAACAGAATCAGCGCACTGAATATACATGATTTAAAGACTGGGATGTGCTGTGCTAATACAAATTCAATAAGAATGTAGAAATCGATACCGTCGGCGCCGTCGTTACTATCGAGGATGTAGGCAAGGCGTCTCGCTGACAGCCTAGTAATAAGCTTCATCGATGAAACTTTTATCGGATGTCAAGCGAGATATACGAGCGTAATGTACGACTGTTTACGTTAGCGCAACGAAAATGATATCTGTTTAATTATAAACAATATTGCTGACGGCGCGATGACTCCCCGATTTAGTGCTGCAATAATTTCGCATGGAAACTTTGCAAGCCCACTCGGTATACAAATATTACGGCAAACCAACACTGCACGCACGGTATTTTCGTTTAGAGCCATTAAATCGAGATGCGTTCGATCCACCTCATTCAAAAAGTAAACGTGGGACGGTTATTTTATGGACGTATTTCGTGTGACGCTGTGGATTTTGCCAGGGCATCGATTATTTGAACAAACAAGCCGGGTAATAAATCATCCGCTCCCGGTTACCTGCAAGGGATCGATACGAAAAAAGCCCCTTTTTGAAACAAAAGGGAGTGACATTTCTAACGATGCTCCACCACAACCGTACTCGGGTTATACTCGACTTGATCAAAGATGAAATGGAATTGAGTTGTGCGTTAATTCAGACGTTGATGAATGTAAAAGTAACTGCTAAGTGCATACGAAGTACGCATGTTAGAAGTTTCTGAATAGTTCTACACATCATTGATAGAAATGCACTTGATCATTATTTATATTATAATATTATGATCATACAAAAGAAACTCGGGAAGAAAGTATTTGAAATAAAGAAATCGTCCATTGAAGTTCTTACAATTTGCTTGAATCACAACCTCCAGTTCGTCACGTTAATATTTCACCAAAAACGCAGAAACATTGACATAAACAAAAGGACACGAGAAGAATAATTGTCTCCGAGCTCATAAAATTCGCAAACAACAAATTCATTTGGTGACGCCGATACTCTATTGTTTCCCGCTGCTTCGAGCACCGTTACACTGCCATTGTTAGGAATACGCAAAATATTATAAAAATTACTAGGTGTAACTGTTGCCCGCGTGGATGTCGGAAATATCCCGCGGGAACGTATAACCGGAATTAAAAGTGCCCTATGTGTGAAACCTGGTAAACAATGTATTAATTCCGCAATATATTGTTTTCATATAATTCTATTGATTTACGCTTACGCGGCACACGCCAGAAAGCCGTCGGCGTGATTTTTTCCGACATCTTCAACAATCGCCATAATATTTCAGCCAAATTACTCAAAACTTTAATGAGTTATACACCTAAACCTTCCTCATGAATCACGCCGTCCATTTTGTGAAATCCGTATGAAAATCTGTTCAGTAGTTTTTGAGTTTATCGCGTTCAGACAGACAGACGCGGCGGGGTAGGCTTTGTTTAGTTAAAAATACACCGGTCACACAACAAATAACTTTTCACCGAGTGGACCCATTTTAATGAAATAAAGACACCCATATTCTAAGAGGTTTCCTCGTAACTTCCTCGACTCCACTCAACCTCATTCAAGGAAATCGGTATTCACAGTTGCAGAAAATCTCCTCCACTTGGCGTCACTCGACATTTTCCCTCACTCGATGTAAGGAAACAACTGTCAAACTCAAGGTACGTCTGGAACACTCAAGGAAGATTTACGCCATTATTAGCGTTTACTACTCTACTTTTTCACCCACGCTTGTTAAACAGAGCTGATTCTTCTATTTTAATAACTTTTCCCATAGTTCAATGGATCTCCAAAGGTTTCTAAATTATCAACGATACAACAATATCATTTTTTCTCCCGTCGACCTGACGATTTTATTGACCCGAATTGCTCTGGCTATTCGGAGAGACGTAAATGACGAAGTGAGAGCTTATTAGCTGTTCCCGAATGTATCGGCTTATTGTTCTTACTTTTATGGGTCCTAGTTTCCTTTGAGTAATGTCAGCATTATTTATTAGTTAACACAAAGACGTACTTAATTACTTTACAAATGTTCTAAAATCATTTTACTTACGCTTTCAACGAACTTTAGAAATAATCGACAATTTGGAGGCTGACCATTCAAGTTTTACGATTTAGAACGCGTTTGCTAAATTGTTGTTGCGAAAATCTAAAAACATCTAAATTCATGACGGACAAGCAATTGAGGCGAAGGCGTCCTCAATATCTGGCTGTCAACGAATCCAAAACCTAAAATTGCTACCTTTCTGAAGGGTGCGGTAAAGATACGGGCATTCCGGGCACAGGCATCTGACTAGCAGTTGTATCCACACGGTCGCTTGTATCTCGAGCCGGATATCCGTAAATCTTCGCGGCCATTCTCGGGAATATCGGACGCAAACGACGAACATCTGCTGAGTGCGACCAGATGAAATCGTACCTGCGAACGTACACGATTTGCTTGCCAAGTTTCTTTTTTGTAAACAAGAAAACTACTCATCGGGTAGTTTGCCAAGAGATTAAAAAATACTTGATGAATGTCATGGCCACGGTTTCAACAAATATTAGATAGTTTCTCGTGATAAATTGTCTCATAAATTCTAATGTTCAGCATTTAAAATTATAATTTAATATTAAAATGTTATTCATAACCTGGCAGCCGGCAGGTCGGGGTACTCTCGGCACAAAAAGTTTGTCATTCATTTCACAATAAAAGTGGTAATGGAACTAGTCGCGTTTGATACGATCGCATCGCAAAAATGTGGAGTCGCCACACGACGGACCAACATTTACATTAAAATGTCATAAAGCCGGTTGTGGGATACTTTTTTTCAATAAAATTATAAAACGGACGCACGCCATCTGTCGGAGGAATTTGGTGTCACCTAGTTGAAAGTCAAATCAATTTGGGCTAATGTGACACGTATGAGTACCAGAGGGCTTAGCATTACCACTTGTCTATCTCTACGAAGGGTAGACAGCCTTTTCTATACAAAGTAATAATATCTTAATATCTTATCTTAAGACATTGTTCACACACGGTCATCTGATCCCAAACTAAGCAGAGCTTGTACTATGGAAACCAGATAAACTGATAAACTACATAGACTACTTTTTTTTTTGTAAATACGTACTTATGATAATTACACACAGACTCAAGACAAACAGACATGTTCATGCACACAAATGTTTGTCCTGCATGGGAATCGAACCCACGACCAGCGGCGTGACAGGTGGTGTCTTAACCAACCACGCCATCTGGCCTGTCAAAGTGATATTTTGTTTCTCTGTTTTTGACATCGTCGCACCGCACAAAATCATTCTACAATTTGTCATTTTGTATTTCGTTACTAGCGATCTCTGTCTATGTCCTTTTTTATGTAGACTATTTCGGAAGAAGTGAAATCTAGGGTAGTGAAGACAATTTGATTTTGTAATCGCCATGCTAAAGACAGTAGAAAACTTTCTACTCCACGGCCGCAAAGTACGTATATACTTACGGTTATCTATAAAATCATTTTTTTTTCTCTTTTGCTTATATCTCGAATACGGTGTGTCCATTCGCAAAAATAATGAAAAATTTGAACCCCCACCCCACCCCATACAAAACCCATAACCCCGTAAAACTCTACATGTAGGTAATCATTTTTCATATTTTCCATACAAAAAGTGAAAAGTTCCATACATTCCATATAAAACACGTTGAGAATCGCATCTTGGGCTCGCCTCCGCAGTTGTATTTATATGCGTCACTTCATATTTGTAAAAAATGAGAATTACACAGAAAAAATATTAGTACTCAGGCGCAGTTCGCGTCCACGCCGTTTGTTTTCGTGAAAACTGATTGAAATTTTACTATGGTTTCCGATACTGCCGTAGCCATTGTATTTGCTCGACACTAGACTTCGTAGGCTCATCGCATTCCTTATAAAGTAAGCTTTCACTGATTATAATATTTTTTAGTTCTGAGCAGATTTACGGCCGATATGAGACGACATCTCAAACTTTTTCGCTATTTGCAAAAGATTATCTTAAGGTTTCTGACACTGCCGTAGCTATTGTATTTGCTCAGCACTAGATTTTTTAGGCTCGTTGCATTCCTTTTGATGCAAACTTTCTTCGATAGGGATTTTTTTCATTTCTGAACAGATTTACGGCCGATATCGGACGACATCTGACATTATTTTGCTATTGGCAACTTAATATTAATTTTTAACCCTATTTTGGCCAATATTTCTGTTGTTTCTTTTTAGGTCCTGGTATTGCTTTGTTAACTCTTGACAAACACAGTAGCATAACTGATCTAGCTGAACAAGTTTTTGCGTTATACGAATTGATATTTCGACACAAAGTGAAAAGTAGAGGGTCGCGCGCATGCGCCTGCGCTCGCAGTGTGACGTCATAGGCAAATTATATCCGGTCATAAAATTGTTATAAATATCACCTATCTTATGAATGCTCAAGCGGTTGGAATCTTACATGTTTTTGTCGGTCAGAAATATTGAACTTACGTATACCTCCAGTACACCGAGCGAATAGATGTTTTCACGTAAAAAAAAAAATAATAATAAATAACCCTATGAAAAAACAAATAATTTTGAGTCGAATTATGTAAAAAAAACTTTTTTTTACATAATTCGACTCAAAATTATTTGTTTTTTCTCAAACTTATTATATATAAAGAAAAAACAAATTATTTGTTTTTTCTTTTTTTCTCAAAGTTTTTTTAAAAAAGTAATTAAAAAAACTAAAAAACCCGGCTGCGGTAAAACTGAAAAGCTAAAAACAAGCCCATTTTATATTAAATAAAAGTTGGAAGCAGGCGGAACCCCATTGCAGTTTGAAAATATAGAAATTGAATGGGTCCCGCCTGCTTCCAACTTTTATTTAATTTAAAATGGGCTTGTTTTTAGCTTTTCAGTTTTACCGCAGCCGGGTTTTTTAGTTTTTTCATTACTTTTTTTTCCAGATTTTTAGTTTACAAATGTGAAAGATTTCGCAGATGATTTAGTTCTTGCAAGGAGTTTTGGTCGTGCGAGTTATTTAAAAGCTTTTTACGATTTGTCAGTTCGAATTACATTTAACCATATAAGTTTTATATATTTTTGTAATCACCTTTTAAAACCCTTAATTTTGATATCCCACTCGATGGTATTAGAAGAGAAATTCGAACTCCAAAATATGGCACCCCATATCCGCCATTTTAGTTTGTTTTTATTTTAAAGTAGCCAGTAACACTCGCGCTACCAAAACAAATCTAGAGACTTATAATTTATCCAAATCAGTTCATTCATTTAGGAGTTACGAGGGAACAAAGAAACGGACATACATACTTACATACAGGTCAAACACATAACCCTCCTTTTGGGCTTCGCCGCAGTCGGGTAAAAAGTGAATTTCGTAATAGTGCAGTTGATTCTTTCTACTTTGTTGCCGTCGTACTGTCTACACGGGAACGTCATTTTTGTCTACTCTTCCGTCGACAACACGCTTCTCTACGGTTCTCGTGCTAAGCCTGCTGGAATAGCGATTACGTAACTACAGGTGGATAACAAAATATTTAAATCAAACAAGGTAAGTACATAGGTTTTTATCGTCTTAATATCCTGTGAAACTAAGAAAAGTAAAACAGTTTTATTAAGGCATAATTCAATTTCATCCACCAAAACGAAAATAGTTTTCCCCAAATAGGTAGGCCTCTCAAATTTTCGGTAATAAGTCATTTAAAAAGTTTAAATTGGCAATAATAATATCAAGTGTCTCCTGTGGCCCAGGTTGGAAGCGACGGCGGCTGGGTAGCTGAGTTTAACCTTGTTAACGATGACCGCCCATATTGTACGAAACTTTAACTCCTGGGGCGGAAACTACGCTGTGGCGCGGCTAACAAAATTCACGGATTTGAATTTCGGATTCCGTTTTAGAACTTTGGACAAAGAATGGCACTAAATGTCAGATGAGAAGAAGATAAGGCTGAAAATGATACATTTTTAATACTTACATTAGATTATGATCCCTATATTACCTAGGTACCTATTTTCATCTACAGTCTTCGCCACGCAAGTTGGCAAAAAAGTTTTTTAGCCGCGTCCCTGATCTACTGGGCATCCCCAATTTTTAACCGACTTCAAAAAAAAGGAGGTTATCAATTCGACACGTATGTATGTAACTGCAATATTATGTATTTTTGTCCACGCATTTCTCCGAAACTATTTATCGGATCGTGACCTTTTTATTTTTATTGGCTTACATTTACTTCAAGTTGGGGAACAGTGCAAATTTCATCAAAATGGGTTCAGTAGATTTCAAGATAATGGACTAATACGTGTAAGTGTGACAGCCTGGCTTATTTATATAGTAGCCGGCACGAATTTAGAATGCTGACCTTGAATTACTTTAAGCGATTTTAGACCTTACTCCTGATACAATACGTATGCACAAACAACCCCCACCACTCCACCGAGCGCTCAAAGTTCGTGCCGGCAGGTATACGAGCTACGGGTGTGGTGACAAAGGGAAAACATCTCAAAACCTTTGTCAAATTCTAGTGCAATATTTAACAAAACTATTAACTACTTATTACTAACAAATATTCCAGTTTTTACTAAAAACTAAAAATTACGAAATAAAAAAAATATTAAATCGATTTCAAAAAGAAATTAACTCAAAATTATCAAATAACTTTAATTTCAGAAGTCGGTGGCTAAAAACTAAAATACAGATCTCAAGATCGGTGTTGGGATCTGTATTTTAGTTTTTAGCCACCGACTCGGCGGCGCCAATGTCGAAAAAATGGCGTCTAAAGATGTCATACCAATTTTATTCATCTTCCCATTTGTTTTATGATTTAGATGATTTTTTCCGTACTTATTTAAGTGACTTGAAAGGGAAACAGTTTTGCATAATATTACATACGGGACGCATTGGTGCCGATTCCCTTGTTCACAAACTGAACTAAATTTAAGTTCAGTGCGTCTTTCTCTTTCTATTACATTAAGAAAAGGACAGAAGATAAATATTAGTTTAGTCCTATCAAATTAAGATACAAGTTCAAACGTGATTAAAAAAATTGTCTATTAAAAATACGTAAATTTTCGTCGGACGCTGACTAATTTGATAGGAATAAACTAATATTTATCTTCTGTCTTTTTCTTAATGAAATAGAAAGAAAAAGATGCACTGAACTTAAATTAGTTTAGTTTGTGAACAAGGAAATCGGCGCCAATATCAGACTACACCAATATCTCAGAAATTGACTTTTTGTGGGTTGACACATTATTGCTTATTAATATCGTGATAAAAAAAAAACAAGAAAATATATTTTATATTTTTACTGGTCATTCGTGTTGTCCACTGCATCTGGAGGACTTCCCCTTTCATGCCTGTCTGACTGGTAAACACTTTGCTATACAATTTTTATAACAACATGTTATATATTATATACCGCTGCGTCGCTGTCGCTCCTCAGTCAGTCCATACCCGTAGCATAAGTTTGATTTGTCAAGCGGAAAATTGCGAGGAACGAGAAAACGTTGACCCTTGTTGATTGCGGTACGTCAACCAGCCGACAGCAGTACCACGCGCAGCACGCGAATATCTCATTCCATTGAGTTATAGCTATGTACACAATTACCCAAACTGTTGAAAACTCCGTGGGATGTAAAAGCTTTAGTTCATTTCATTACGTCAACATTGCCTATCGGAGTACAGACTCATCATATTCTTAATTGTATTACATTAGTTACTATTACTATGTTTGCAAACTTGCAATTTAAAGTTGTAATATTTTATCTACACAGCTTTCCTATCGCAGGTATGCTGGAAGAGATTTCTTTAGAAATAATCATCACCTTTGTACGTATTTTTCTGTTCCATTCTTTTTGTCTGCTTATATGTGTGATACATGCATGTTAAATAAATAAATCAATAAAATAAAACTAGGTAGGTACCTAGACAAGCATTTTACGGCGGATAACTGACAGTTCACTACTTATATCTGTATCATTATAAACACTGACCAAACCTCTACAGAAAACTTCAAAGGAGAGGAAAGTAATGTAGAGTTCAGTTTCGAATTGTCAGGTTTTACAAATGAGTGTTTGTTTTCACCAGTGTGTGCGCCAACTCAGCGGAAATGGTGATTATGAGTGTTACGCATCATTCTAATTAATTTGGCATTAGCTTTTGTGCGCCGCTATATTGCAGTGCGTGTCCTGTAAACTAATACGAATTTATCGAAGATCAACTGGCTAGCGGAGTTGACTTTAATAGCTCATATTAAAGTATTACAGAATAACTATAAAATCAAAGAATCTAGATCAAGTCAGTTATTCAAACTAGGCTGAAAATCAGCACTTTTCGAACGTCAAAATTACATTAGACAGTCCCCCAAAACGCCCGCCCTTCATCACTTCCTAGTGCTTTAGCTGAGAATTGGCGCAACCAACTCCCCAGCAGCACAGCTGTCGGTTCAGTTAAAAAAACTGATTCTATACAATAGTGCACAACATAATTTAGATACATTGTAATATACAAAACATTAAATTATATTATTTGCCATAAGTCAGCTAGCACTCGCCAATATACCAAAAAAAAAATGAAAACTATACTCAGCAGTTAATAAAAATACAAAACTAAAAACGTAAACAGAACGTCAAAGATGTTTGCGGAAAGGCATATAGATATAGAAACAAATATACATATATCCCAGCCAACTACATGAATGTAAAAAAAAACTAACAGACTGGATAAAGCCATTTACATACACAGATACTGAGTCACTCCTACAACACATGAACTAACACACACACACACACACACACACACGTCACAGACCACCACACCACATCAATCCCATCACATCATATCACATCACATCACATCACACCACTCTCACACTTACACCGCCACATCCCTCCTACTCCACAAGCGAACACACATACTATCTTTTGTAAAATGTAGTTTTGTTACCACATTTCATCCTACATAAGAGAGAGCGGCGTCTTCTAGACACAGGCATTATCTGCTTAAAAGGAGGCGCCATTCACCAACAAAATGTAAACAACTATGGTTAAGAAATAAACATTTTTGTATTTGATAAATGATAAATGATAAATGATTTTTATTTCTGTAAGTAGGTTTGTACAAACACTTTTACAAGTCAATATTTTTTTTTTTAAACTAGATGAGGTTGGCGTTTCCTATCTGACTACTCTGAGAAGAAAGGCCGAAACAAACTCAGAGGTCACAGTCTCTTATAAAGTCCAGACATAATCTTGGTCACTTCATGTGAAGACCATGTAGATTGGTGTCTGAAATGGTCTTTTGAGGAAAGAACCACACAGATTGAGAGGACCTGTCCAGTCAGTGCACGCATTTGTCAGTAATCGCGCAGCTCAACTCAGAACTTAAGGAGCTCAACGATTCGACGAACAATACCAAAGAAAGGACATTGGGATAGGCCGCATAGATTACTCAAACTGCCAGACCATGATTAAAAATAACTGAGAGAAAAAATAAAACAAACAAAAAAAAAAGCAATGACCTACATAGTCTTCACATTCACAATAAAGTAAAATAATATAATACTTACAAAGTAAATATTAATGTCAACATTCAGTATGCAAAAATAAAAATAATATAAAATAAATAATATAAAATATTTGTATTTTGTATATAGATGGTTTTGCGGTAAGTGCTCTCTGCACGAAGACGAGCTTCGTGTCGGTACCAACACTACCACTCGCAGATATGGGAGTCTCCAATGGTGCGACATTGGATGAAACTCCACACCGAATGAAAACTTGTATGTCTACTAACACTAGCATTGCTGTTACTAACACTATGATCGAAGTCCGAATTAAAAAAATACCTAAATAAAAGCCTCCAGGCATAAAGGGCGCGCTCACTTACATAATTATAGCATATAAGTAGCCGTAACTATAAATAAATCAGTAATTATAAACTTCACATAACTACTAATTATTTGCAAATTATTCATTTTCGAAACCCTGTCTATTTATCATCCAATCAATTCATAAGGACACAGAAAATAACCTTTTCAATGTTCAATTCCGTTGCACAAATATCCGAATGCCAATCACGAAAGATTTAGCTGAAACGCTCCTCAATCCATCAAAAATCCAGTTGCTACATTACAGTCGAAACCCACAACTATGGGCTTCCGTGCATCGAGTACGGGACCCTCTTTTATTTTTTTCGTGGAGAAATGCTCATGCATACTGCACTACCACGGGGAGATGTGCAGTTATGTGGGACTCCGACCCACTAACACTCCACGGTGTCCTCCTCTGCCGCTTGTGGCGGGAACACGGGCACGCGTTAGCATTCACCGCGGCTATCCGTGACCGGGCCCTCCTCTGGGGAGCATCCCCCATCACCGGCGCACAAGAACACATTACGCGTCGTGACCACCCCATGGACCAAACCAGCACATGGGCGCTAGACGACCCCGTGTCTAGGCACCCTTGGGCCCCGTGGTCAGGTCAGTGGCCCGGCCGCCTACCACTTTTCGGCCGCTAAGGATAGGGAGAGCAGCCAACGAAATACCGACACTCCTCCTCCCCTGCGGCTCCACCCCGTCCGCCATCAGACGGTGGCGATCCCGTCAAGGCCGCGGAAGGTAGGGAGAGCGGCGCACCGCAATACTCCTCTCCCGCTGCGGCCTCCAAGCTACGACATCGCGGCCCGCCTCAGTTGCGATGTCGCCCAAGCGGCACCTCAACTTACCTGTTGGTCGTTACGTCGTCGACTTCCTGGGAAAGGCCCTGACGAGCAGCTCCTCCTCGGGTTCCTCTTCGCTTCACCTTGGGTGACCAAACCAAGGCTACTGAGCCCCCCTGCCTCGACAATGTGGGAACCTACCGGGGGGTGAGTACGGGACCCTGAAACTGAAAACAAGTGTAAATACTAAATAATGACATGAAACACGCGAGCTACCCATTGTTAGTAATACTCACCTGCTGTGTAAAGAAACGCTACAGAAGAGCATTGTTTATAAAATAACACCAGAATGGCACTTCGTTGATATCAGCGAGTACGTCATCGTCAGCACGATGGAACTTCTAAATAATGACTTTTCTAATCTTCTCAAATAGTCGATCAGTCTGCCTAGCCCTTTCCCAATCTATGTTGGGGTCGGTTTCCAGTCTTAACTGGATGCAGCTGAATACCAGTATTTTACATGGAGCGACTGCCTATCTGACCTCCACAACCCAGTTACTAGTAACCCCAGGTATGACTGGTTTGTCAGACTTTCGGGCTTCTGACGACCCGTGACGACTGTCGAAAAATCTACGAATGACAGCCGGACCAAGGTGTTAACGTGCTCTCTGAGGCACAGAGGGGGTCTTGATTATAGGTAATAAATAAATAAAGTGTAATGGTTGATCACCCATCCACGACCCGACCGCGGCAAACGTAGCTTAATCTTCTATCGACCCGTGCGGCTGTTATTTAGTCACGAGCCATTTATAAACATAGGTCAAATTATAACAGTGTGCGAGATGTTTCAGATTGGTAGATCCTCTATGTTTTGCTCAGAGGCTTACAAATATATTTATATTTAATTAAGTAACATTGTCCAATTTTACTTTTTTAACACAAAAACTTTTAAGATAATAATAATAATAACCCCACCGCTGTATCTCTACGTTGACGTCGTGGTGGGGCTTGCGCGCTCCGAACTTTAGGTCTGTGCCGGTAGAATTTACTTTGCCGGAACGGGTCTAGGATGAGGAGCCAGACCAAGAGAGTTACAGAAACCCGCAGGGCAGCATGTGGCGAGCTGTTGGGCAGTAGCGACCCCACGGACCCTATTTCCCGGGAGAAATCTTGTCCTCATCTCTGGCTTGCCTTAATTGGCCGGCTGGAGTGAACACTGACGAGGAACAGAGCTCCCACCTCTTCCTTGCCTTTATTGGCCGGCTTGAGTGGAGATTCGCAAAAGCAAACGTGCTCGGAGGAAGGAAGTATTCCAGTAAGGTGCTGGTAGGGATCTTGACCGTACTTCCGGGATTGTCCTGATAGCCGTGGAATACCTCTCCACTCCTCAAGCACCTCAGGAAGTTTTGCCCCCTTGTCGCTACGTCACTATGTGCTAGCGGCCGTTTCCGGGGGCCCATTATTGAGTGTGCAAGTCACCCCCTGCCATTTTATCCGTGTATAATATAACATTGGTCAGGCAGGGGACATAGTTCTTCCATAGTTCAAGTTACCCAGTCCACATTAGCCACCCAGACCCATAGCCCAATATGTTTCGTTTCCACGAACAACAATAGTCCTGCACCAACATAGCACTGCATAGAGCATACAGGGATAATCGTCGGTTGGTGCCTCCTTATCATTTAAAATTATTTAAGGGGCCTCTGCGAGTTGGCTTCGGCTCCTCGTACGCCTTCCAAAGGTCCGGGACCCCAGGGTCCCGAGAAATGTAAAAAAATAAAAAATAATAATAATAATTTTATTCACCAAAATAAGAACACATTACAAAATTGAATAATGACACATAATAATGTCTTATTTATTTATTTATTTATTTATTTATTTATAGTTAATTAAAGCGGCACAGGTCCAATTACATTAATTAACATAGAATTATAAAAATTAAAAATAAAATAAGCATTCAAATAACATACACTACAAAAATTAAATTCATTGATATACAACTAGTGGATAACATAATTAATAATAATTTGAGTAAATGGTTAAAAAAAATTAAATACATGACAAACTAACATGTAACAGTGGACACCCTCGCATATTGTCTCTCACAGAACACCAGACAAGCACGTATTATTGTCTTCCATTCATCAGCAAACACATCACATTCAGGGTCGGCAGCCAGGAGGGCGTTTAGCATCCTTAGGGTTCGACATACTGGGGATTCGGCTCTAGCAACAGATCTAGATATCGGTGGTGCGAACAGATTATGACGGCGGCTTTGACGGTGCCCAATGTATTTGTCGGGCACAAATAGGCGGCAGAAAAGTCCGTGTCAGAAAAGTCTTAGTTTGTAATATACTTTTGGGACTATCTGCATCCGAACTAGATGGTTAACCTGTATCTCGGATTAGATATCTTAACGTTGTAGAATTATGTAAACATTGGTATCTAATAAAGTCAATATTTATAGGTGCAAATAGTGTAGGCATTATTCCACTGAGTTCAAGAGCATGGTCCAAGTACCCAGAAATGGGTACAAAAAAACAGGATATCGTTGCATGAAAACTTCTATATTTGATTTCTTTTATGACGTCGTTTACGATTTGTTATATTTGCATCGGCCCTAAAACTGTCCGTCCTTTAGCCGAAAAATTTACGTCAATTCTCAACATACAAAGAAGCTGAAAGACAGAAAACCATAAATCATTCGCTAACATACTTTCCTGACACAAGACAATATTTCTTTAGTCCTGTAAAAAGATAACGTCAGCAACAGTACACAGAGTTCCTTCATGCTGACTCAACGGCTCTTGATACAGCCGCTTAGAATTTTCTCCGCTAAGAAAATAAGCGTAAAGATAAGGCGTTCCATTTCGCATATCTTCAACTTTTCGCACATACCTACCCCACAGGTCATTGCACCCAGCGGCCATGTTCGCGCGCCTTCCTTTACGGGGTGAGCAGACCTCCTAGTGATTGGCGTACGGCCCATTAATCACGTAGCTGTGTACGCATTTAGCATGCAAGAAGCCAGGGTGACTCATTAGTGATAATGTTACAATGGGCCTTTCTTGCGTTTGCGCATCGAGCAACGCCTTGTCACGCCATATTATTTGTAGTTAGGTTCTTACTTGCTGTTAAGATAAAATATTTTTATTAATTATTACTTACAATGGGGTATTGATCGATATCTATGCTCGATGTGAACTGAAAGTAAATAAGCCCTTCATTGTACTTACATTAATGTATAATTATCATGTTTCATAATTACATTCATGATGCATCCATCTCTTATTCGCTATAGAACAAGATGAGCGTCTCAGCCGTCACAAATATCCGGTGCAGCACAGGGGCGTGTCTTATCTGAATTGCTGAAGAGTTTGTTCTAATACTAACTTGTTGTCAACGTGGATCACTCCCCAACAACTAAACAGAAAATTCTTACAGTTACTTACAGTTTAGATACAAGTATACAATACAACGTTATAATTACGGTAACTGACTTCTGTCTAGTTAAGTTAAACAAAAACCAGCTCAAAGTATTGTTGCTTGTTGACACCCGTGTCCAATTTAAAAAACTTTCCTCATTTATCTCTTCCACAATCAGCATTCATTCGGAATGAACCTCGTTAAATGCAACAATACTCACGATTCGCCCCACGATGCTAATATAAGGCAGCACAATAATGGTGACAACTTTTCACTTTCAAACTTTGACAATTACGAAGTGACCAGTATTTCCTGACACCACATGCCAAGGAAACTGTCAACAGTTACGTCAAATTCAGTACATTTTATGTTTTAGTTCCTTGTTGCCGCATGTCAAGAAATGGTGGGCTCATTTACACAGTCCACTATCGCTGAATTATCGTCAACCGCTACTTGCTACTACTTTTTATTGTTATTCGACCTGGTTTTAAATGGTGAGACTTGGAGATAGCTTGAAAAAACTGTAGAATTCGTGTCATGGACTCGTCTTGGCATTGGTTGTTTCCGCTTAAGATTTATGAGAATGTAGGTACCTACTAAAATAATTTAATGTAATAAGGTACTAACTGAAATATTAACAAAGCAAACTGAAGATGGTGGCTAGATAAAACCACAGGAGATAGCGATGTCCAGCGGTGGACTGTGTGATTGATGCATCACTACAATTAAATAAAAAAATAAATTTAAATTAAATCCTAAAACTATTTTTGCACCCACTCACTTCACAAGTTGGATGTTATTCTGATACGTCAATCAAAGTCTATCTATTTATCAAATTATTAGAGGCGGCAAATCTACACGTCAGACAAACGCAAAACATTTCTGACGCGGGTCCGTTAATCTTCTAACCTTACGAGATGTCCATCAAACAATATTCTCGTTAACCCACAAAAAAACAGCTTAAACATTGCCAAAATATAACTTCATATACTTTAACACGTAACATGACCATCAATCATGCAAATAAGTTAAAAGAACAAAGATAAAAAACAAAAACGACTAGCAGTATTAGCGATGCGTAGCTTGTATAATACGCGGGTTAATCTCCTGCATCAGTAGGTTTTTGTTCAGACTCGTGTAATAATTAACTGTTACGTGTTCCCATGTAGTGTGTGATCGGCGGGAGGTACCTCACGAATACAATACATACGCAGATAGTTGATCAATGCATCTTGAAGGGAAATATTCTAATCACAAATGACTAGCGGATTACATCATCACGATCCCGCGTCTGTAATGAGATTGAGATAGTATCACTTACAGATATAGATAGACCCTGTAGAGTCACCAAAGATTTCACTTCTCCCACCATCATAGCACCATCCTTCCAAGAACATTCGCGATCATTGCATCAGAGTTTTAACAGGTTTCAACCATTCCACCGTTGGAAAACTATCACTTCTACCGCCCATACTGTTTTATTACCTCATCAGGAAGACGTAGAACATAGTCTGGAATATCTCAAGCTTTTACCACCATACAGCTACACATAGTCAGAACTCCTTGTTATGGGGTTCAAGTGTCACGCGTTGGCATGCCGAGCCTGGTTTATAGGTGGTAAACACGGAACTGCTCGAGTCCTGCGGCCTCCGCGATCCCGGGTTTACGGCCCAACACAGTCGTAAATTATTTTGATGTCACTGCATATTATTGCGTAGTCTGTGGTATGGTGGTTGTAATGTGGACTTGGCTGTACAGGTTATAAATTTAGGGTAAGCTTCGTGGGATTACTTCGGCTTTGATCCACTCAGTGCTGGTCTTATTTTGTAAAAAAAGTCTAGCAAACTTAAAGAAATAGTTTTAAAAACCCTCAGTATCCCAATTAACTGATGCATCACCACGTTTTAAAATTGAAACCAAGCAGTGACCCTTCGCTAGTGTCTTGGGCTTTGTCGCCATTAGTATAAAAGCGTCAGTGTCTCCTAATTTCAGGCCATAACTCGCCCTCAGGTGGGCCGGATGCCCATTACTCATGTTAGCTCAAAACGGCCGAAGTTGAAAACTTAGCGCTACTTTAGAGTAGCTTGCGTATCCCTCGCATGTACTGTACCTACGCCATACACATACAAGCAATATTCTCCAGCGTTCACAGGAAGCGATCGGTCGTAAAATAGCGTTCGACGACGCAACGCGACGAACAAGTCGCGCGCTTTTTTACGACGGCGAGACCGCGGCGACCGCGGCCGCGTGGTCGCGAGATGTGGGCCCGGCCATTGTGCAGCCTCGTAAATAAGAATAACTATAAAATTAAAGCAATAATAGTTTTATTGTACGGACGGAGGCTTTTATGGTAAGCGCGTTGTGTGAAACGGAAACATCTATGGCATTTGTATATGCACTAAAACGTAAATAATAATTGATGCTGTAATATGTTAAGAATATGTTCTAACATCCACACATGATTTTCCAACAATTGACAGGACTGGCTCACCATAACGTAGGAATGTAATGGGATACACGCGCGCCATAATTACGCGGCGATCAGAGCCGCCAATCGCGGGGGTTTAAAGACTATCAGTTTATTCACGTAACGCGCTACAAACTATGTGAGATATGTTAATTGGAGTCATAGACGCGATGCTGTAATTGATTCGATGAGCTTGAGACTTCATATTGTTCACATTTTATAAGGATGTCAGTATCCTCCACTATCCAATAAGCATAAACCTAATTCTATTTCTGAGCTGGATAATTCCAAACCACTGCCTACCTGATATCTGGCGACATTGCCGTAATCTCCTGGGCTCGTCAAAATGATTAAATTGCTGACAACATAGACGAGATATTGCTGCACCCTCTCGATAATTATCACCTTTTTTCACAACAGCTGATCCCACTAAACAAAAATTTATGTTAGATTGTGAAAGCCGACCATTTCACTAATGGAACGCCATGATTATCATCATATTCCTACCCTTGTCCCATGTTACTTGGGAACTAGGGTCGGCGCAAAATGTTTTCTTTTTCCATTCTCCCCTATCAACCATCACGCTGTACTCTCTTTTCTTTCATATAAACAATCCATCTATCTTTTCTTTGGCCATCCTCTCCCTCTCCATCCATCAATATGTATAATTGTCACTCTTTTAGTCACATGCGTTTCCTTCCTCCTCATCACATGCCCATACCAAGCCAAACGATTTCCTTTCAACTTTTCTGTCACTGGCGCCACATTCTAACTTCCCCTTACACATAATATACTAATTTCTTGTTATATCCATTTTCGTCACTCCACACATGACATCCATCTCAACATTCATTATCACAACTACAAAAAATAGTCAACAACAAAATGCTAATTTTATTCATAATCCTGCTTCATGGTCTGGCCGCGGGTCGCACCATATATTCGTCTCTGGCGATGAGCTGAGCGCTCATAAAGTGCGTGTATCGATTGCGAACATTTGACCACGTGCACACGTCGTTTGTACGCATTTTCATTAGCAACAAACGTAGAAATGTATGGCCTAAGTTGTGAGAGACAGCGGGGATAAGATTGAGCCGAAGAATAGGAAGTAAAAAAGGTAAGAGAGCGTCGATGACATTAGGAGGAAGGTATGTTAGACAATCCGGATAATTGATCCCTGAAAGTTATGTATCGAATCCTGAATTCTTGGCAGTCGTTTCCTCCATTCCTTTTCGCTGTAGGAATGCTTCCTTGGTCATTGCATTCCTTTCCTTTGAACGGTTTCAAATAGTCTTTTTGCCAAGACCAAGCGAAGCGAAAAATAAATCTATTCGAATATTACAGTCGAGAAGCGTTACGAAAACATGGTTGTCTATTAATTTGATACCTCTCACAATAATAAATTGATATTATGACAAGATGATTGTCAAGTCATCGCTTGGAACGTTGATTTTGCATCACTTGACATATTACATCATCAATCATGTCCGTCAAAAAACCGCATATTGAAATTCAAATAGTCGCTCATGTGTAAATGTTGGGCATAGGTGCTGTAAGTTTATAAATAGCGCCGTGTTCAAGACCCGCCCACGTCAGTAACTTGTTCCAAAACAGAAGTCTATAAGCTTTTAAACAGTTTGGCTGGCCGCCAGGCGGCCGGGCATCAACCTCGGAGCACCACCAATATATGCCAATTTCGAACCTAATCGAGCACCCAGATGACAAACATTCAGTGAAATGACACCTAAGAAGTGTTTCTTTATGACTAGTTTTTGTGGCCACACGCCAGCCGCAGACAGGATGCAGCTCATTTATTTGAAGTCAAACACTTTTCTAATGCCAAAATAATCTATGAAAACTGTCAAATATTTGTGATAAATGTCGCTTTTTATGTGAGATTTACATGTTACGATAACGAGGAAAGGAACGGCTCACTTTCCTGGCGAGTGGCGACTAACTCGCAGTACGGTCACGCGGATACATTCACAGACTCAATTCCGAACAGTCGTCGAGTTAACGCAACGCCAGGACGCGGAACTAATACAAATAGCCCAGTTCTGTATAACTCAATAAAATTAGGTTTAAAGCAAACACGGCAAGTCGTGCCGTGCGGCGCGCTG
Organism: Dicycla oo; assembly: GCA_948252095.1. NCBI lineage: Eukaryota > Metazoa > Arthropoda > Insecta > Lepidoptera > Noctuidae > Dicycla > Dicycla oo. The sequence continues at coordinate 30,743,655 of OX411720.1, read as the reverse complement.
CGACGCGGGCGCGGCGTACTGCGCGCGAGTCGCCGCCGCTGAACACGTTCGGACTATAAGGTGTCGTTGCTAACTCGCGACGCCAACTATTACTATTTCCAGTGAAGCGGAATAACCGTGCGACTGTAATAAACTAATAAAGGGTAGGGCACGCCGCATTGACAGCGGAGCGTATTGTAAGCAAAAAATACGACGCTCTATTTCACCGAGCGCAATTTTTAAATGGAATTGTATTTGCTTAGCTAGTCATAGCCTAGACTAGCCTACCATTGTTCGTTCTTAAAAATACTTTCTTTTGAAGTCGTAGTTATTTAGACCATAACGATTAACTACTGAATGTATGTTAACTGTGTTAAGTAACACTGACTCATCGCATCGCTTAACTTGTTAAACTAGGTTCAAGGGCTAGGTATGTATCAAGTTAAAATTAATAAGTATTTAAATATTAACATTAGACAAACATCAATCAATCTGCCTAGCCTTTACTCAACTATGTTGGGGTCGGCTTACATTCTAACCGGATGCAGCTGAGTACCAGTATTTTACATGAAGCGACTGCCTATCTGACCTCCACAACCCAGTTACTGGGTAATACGATACCCCTTGGTACGGTACGGTACTGGTTGTCAGACTTTCGGGCTTCTGACGTCCCGTAACGACTGTCAAAGATCCACGAATGCCAGCTGGGACCAACGGCTTAACGTGCTTTCCGAGACACGGACGAGTCTCGGAATGCAAAGACGGTCATCCATCTACAGACCAACCCCGGCAGGCGTAGCTTAACCTGATGGATCGACCCGTGCGGCTGTTATTACTTAGCCACGAGCTCCTGCATAACATTAGACAAACGTATTTGCCTTAATTTTATTACATTGCTTTCGTAATTATGTATTTGCCCTTATCATGTCTCTCAATCAATAACTCGCTATGCTTAATTGATTACCCAATCAAGACACAATGCACTCAACTGGCAGAGAGAAAGTGCGATGAAACTTGCCACGCTCGATACAACGTGACAGTTCATATGAATGGAACGAAGTACACTCATACAATGAGGCACACCCACAGAATATTATATGTTAATTAATATACGAAATAGAAAGATTGCTTCTTTATCTTCGTAGCCCGTGGCTGTTACTGACGGTTTACCAGGGAGCGCCGGACCTTTTCAACGCACATCTATCTATTACGGACATCTCGCGCCGAACTTCGCCCCGCTAACACTACGACCTAACCCTACGTCTGTATACGCGTATCGTACCATTCGTACTACCGGGAACCAGCTCAGTTTTACGAGCGGTTTGTTTATCCAACTACGATACGTTTCGATTCCATTCAATTCAAATCGCTGCCTTGTTAAACGTATAATGCGCGTTTTTACGCTTCATTAGCACGCTGACCGTTATGCGCTGCGGACGTCTAGTCTAGACTATTTGTTAGAAAAAATAAAAATGTTGGCTATCTTTTCTGTACCTAGGCTTTTATGGGTTCTGGGAATGTAAGGCAGGCTGTCGTTTTAGACGGCTATGCATGTATTACCTAATGTATTTTTATGCTGTGCTGTGCTAATCCGTCGAGCATTGATGAATACCGAGCCAGTCTTGCGCTGAAAACCTTAGAAAGCACAACTATAGCACAAAACGTAGACTAGGTAAAAAGCTAAGCACCCCTTACTACATAATCTCGCCTCGTTCTTGATCAATGATCAAACAAATGTTACATCCGCGCCTGCACATAACTATTACAACTTTATGAGATTTCATTACACGCTGTTTAAAATAGAACCAATAATAAATAAACTCGTCGACAGTAACCATTCACTGCGCAGTTTATATAGTTGTTAATCGCGTCTGAGTTATTGCGTGTCGCACAATAAACTCATTATTATATTGGACCAGATAACTGACGATACAAAGGGTCTTTAGCAACAAACTGATATATTATTATCAGGATATAAACGCCGTGGTTAATGTTGACTGACCCATCCTATGATAATAATCCCTTCCCCGCCGCGAAAGGGATGGGCCGACCGATAAAAAAACGACTCGACTTTGGGTGCTAACTTGAATACAAAAGATCTAAACTAACATTTGATTAGTATAAACAGCCCCTATTACACGGCGCGCGCTACAATGAAGTCGGTGTAACCACAGAATGTTAAATACCTCACGGCTAATTTAATTTAACGGTGGAATCAGTGTTGTCTGTTTGTAGCCATGTGTCGATATGGCGTGTCGTTAAAAGCGCATTAACCGACGATTCGGACGACGAGCGCGACGAGAAAACACAGAGCAACTAAGTTGTAGACTGGCTGAAAATGTCTGCCTACTTACTGAAGTTGAAAACGTGAAATGCTGTTCCTGATTAGTAAACAACAATCAAGTCAAAGAAGATTATAGGAATAACAGTTTAGTCCATCAAAATCAAAGTAAAACAACTCTTCATGAAATTCTACTAACTTCTGCTCGCGACGTTATCACTTAACGTTCTTTCCGTTCTTTCTTTTTGCTCGGTTCCTAAGGGTCATAGCGTGATGATAAATGACCTATAGCCTTCCTCAAGAATTAGGCTATCAAACGCAATAATAATTTTTCAAATCCGACGGTAGTACCAGAGATTAGCGCATTGAAACAAACAAACAAAAACTCTGTTTTAGGCTCGGTGCAAACGGGCCACCGAGCACAAACACCGGTGGCGGTCGTGCGCTCCCGCCACATTTGTAACAGTGGCAGAAGGGCGCGACACCTACAGGTGTTCGGAACCCGCCACATTTTATAACCCGTGACCGGGTGGAGCAGCGCGACAGTGGCGGGTGTGTGGCCCGCAGCGACCACAAGCGGCGAGTCGCGGACACTGCTGTAGGGAGTGGCCGCCACCACCGGCTACACGTGTGCGATGCCTCTATACAAAATATATGAAAAAGTGTCGCTGGCCACCGGTGGCTGTGTATGCTATGTGTGTGGTGTCATTAGTAATTAACTCTTATTTTATTTATTTTACTTCGATGGTCCTAGTTTATCATTTGTGACTTCGAGTTACTGATATATGTAAGTAGGCAAGCCCTTTATGCCTGGAGGCTTTTATTTAGTTGTTCTGTTTACGTTTTTAGTTTTGTGTTTTTATTTCTGCTTGAGTACCTATAGTTTTCGATTTTTTTTTCTTTTTTTTTTTTTGGTATATTGGCGTGTGCTAGCTGACTTATGGCAATGAATTTAATTTAATTTCATGTTTGTTGCGTAATAATTAAATTATTTCGCGCGGTGCTGTATATAATCAAATTTTTTTAACTGAACAGACAGCTGTGCTGCTGGGGAGTTTGTTGCGCCACTTCTTCTCCCCAGCTAAAGCACTAGGAAGTGGTGAAGGGCGGGCGTTTTGGGGGACTGTCTTAAGTAATTTTGACGTTCGAAAAGTGCTGATTCTCAACCTAGTTTGAATAAATGACTTTTGATTTTGGTTTTGTGGTCGGTGGCCCGTTTGCGCCGAGCCTTATAAGCTTTATTTATTAGTATAGATTTTAAGTAAACTTATTTTTTTGCGAATTCTGTTCTCAAAGCGGATTCCCGTTTGAGCACCTATGCATTTGGCAACAAAGGTTCCCATTTGAGAATACTTTTTGTTTACGTGGTTCTCGAAATGACTAGCCTTACGCCCTTTACAAATGCAGGACCTGTAACAAGGACACATAACTGGATTCGTAACATACTATTGATCGGAAATTCGGAATCGACTTCGTTTGGACAGTTCAACAACATTCATTGCGTTATTTACGTTGTTGAGCAGATAAATTTTTCGAACATATGAAGCAATGGATTTGCAATTCGCTTCAAAATGATTCAGACTCCGATTGATAGTGCGTTACGCAATTAGGGTGCTGGTTCATTGGTAACATGATTGAAATCACTATTTGACCTTGCAAGTTGCATCAGTGAGATTCACCACGGTAGGCAGAATACTACCAACGACCGCAGACTCCTTTCTCCGCCAGCGCATAGCTATCTCATCTCAGCGCCATGTACCGTGGCAGTGGCACATGTTGGTCTTAGTCCAGAAATAAATAAAACTATTTAACTCCAGTAATTCGAACGCCTCCAACCTGCGTCGTCATTATGCCGAATGTTTGGGACGATTTTTAAATTCTTTTCGTTTGTTCTTTATTGCTGTCTATTTTTATGACCAGCTTAGTAGTATTGAGTGTCGAATTTATAACAGTAGGTATTTTAAAACGTTCTCTAAAGCCTAAAGTTATTTTTTTTCACAAGAATTTTCTCCGTATCGTTTTACAAGCACAGCCAGTAGGGATATTTTGAAATGAGAACAATAAAACTAAACAACTTTATAATAATTACTTATTCATTTGTTTTCGGCAATTGTTTTATGATGCTAATGTATGTAACCTAATTAACAGCAACGTTGACCTCGTAAACGATAATTACTTACAAATTAGAAGGAATTATCAACTCGTGGAAGCTATTGCGATATAAGAACAAGAACATGCCTTCAGTGGCAATACTTGCCTAATATTATGACAGTAAACCGTCTTTCTAAAATTCATCTTTACCATTGTGTACTAACAATAAGACAGAGCAGAGAACAGTCGAATAGACTTTAAACTATGACGTATGAGCACTAAATTCGCAATATAGAGGATTCCCCAAACAATCCAGCACAATTATCAGCAAGTTATCGACGTCGTATGACAATAAACGAACAGTAGTCGAGGCACATTGCGATGCCAGATATTGTGTAATCGGCGAGTACCGATAGCGAGCGATAAGCCGCGATATCGGCCGGATTGCCCCGACAGCTCCGCCTAGAGTATTCACTTGGATCAACAATAACAACCATGTATTACGCTGACAGTTTCGTTTTACATGTTTCATCGTTGTTCGAGTGTCTGAAAATTGGTGTCGTTTTGTGCATAGCTTTTGTGTTAGTGTGGACCGTATCCCGTGAGCCATGAGAAATTATACTAGGTTTTTGGTTTGAATTAAAAACGAGATAAGAAAATGTAGACTGTCGCTTGCAGTAAGTTTTGTGTCATTTGCTTCTGATTTATAAATCATGATTAGTATCTTCATTAAGATGCTAAAAGGCCTGTTGGAACAGCAGTTTTGTTACCATAATGTTACAGTTGCAGTAATTCAAGAAAGAATGTGTTATCTTGTATTTCGATATTGTGTACGTGAAAACACATCGATCTTGAACCTGCAGTCTCAGTGGTCTCGAACTGCATTCAGTTTGCAAGACTAAACTTAAGCTTACTTTGTCTTCTTCATTGTAAAGCCCATGTTCTAAAACTCTTGTTTCCATGTTTTCCAGATGTGGTTGTGGTAGCACCATGACGATGTTGGTGTGGTGGATGGTGGCAGGCGCGCTGGTGGCGCGGGGCGGCGCGCTGCAGCCGCGCTGTCAGGAGATCACCATCCCCATGTGCCGCGGCATCGGGTACAACCTCACCTCCTTCCCCAACGCGCTGGACCATGACACACAGGAGGAGGCCGGCCTTGAGGTGTGTATCATTCATTTATCAACATTATCAACGCACACTAGATGTTTACGTATTTCCCAGAAATTGATGTTATGTTATACAAATTAAAAAATCATGTATTTCAATCCGTTTAAGATCATAATGTTGTACACTTAAAAAAAAATTAAAATAAAAAAATATATATGACCCATTTAGTTGCTGATCCTTTCATTTCCAAGTCATCTTGGAAATGAAAATGAGCTGCAGCATCAGCGAGACAACGAAGGAATAACGATCCTTCGTTGTCTCTCATTCGTGTCGTCTCGTGAGAGCCTCGTTTGTAATCAGCAAAGACACGCAATATAAGAATGCGTTTATGGAGTTTCTTGTTCGCTCTTGCTCTTGTTGTTCTTCCATAGGAACCTACTACGCATTGGAATGGGCAACTAGATTCATGTTGCTGACTGACCGAGCCCATAAGTGCCTGTAAATGGTTAATTGAAATAAATAAATGTGTTATTTTTAGGGTTCCGTACTTCAAAAGGAAAAAACGGAACCCTTATAGGAACACTCGTGTCTGTCTGTCTGTCTATCCGTCTGTCACAGCCAATTTGCTCCGAATGTAATGGACCGATTAAGTTGAAATTTGGTACATTTATGTATTTATGTGACCAAAACATGGATGTATAACGTAACGTAACGTGAATATAGAGGTCAATTTTGGGAAGCAAACAAGAAAATTAAAAAACGTTTTGCATACTGTACCGTGTGACATATCAATTGAAAGGGCTTACTGTGAGGGTCTCAAATATATATAAATATATTTATAATTTTAAAATAATTGTTTTAAAGTTATTTAAGAAAATAGACGAAAATTGACCATACGGGGAATGGTCAATTTTATCTTATCTCCGAAACTACTGAGCCTAAAATTTTGGAAAAAATACAGGAAATAGTTCTATATCTATACTTATAGATTACAGGAAAACCTATACCTAAGAAATCTATGGTCTTAAAATAACATGGTAAATCTCTAAATATTGTGCGTTGTTCTTGGGATAAATTCATCCCAACCACGGGACCCTTCATTGTGCGTAGTCCGCAACGCACTTGGCCGGTTTTTTTTTTCATATCCAATAAATGCTTAATAACAATTGATATATACACAACTATGTATTTACACCATGTACAGTCACGAACCGGGATTGTTGAGCCACCAGCTGTCGCATTTTGTCACCTCTCTCGCTCACACGGGACCAAATTTATAAGATTATTAAATGAAAGGATGCCTTTTCGAAAAATGTAATCATTTAGCGAACTAGTAAATAATATTAATTTAATAGATAATTATTAAAAATACATTTTTATTGTGTCATTTATTTCAAAAGCATCAATAACAGATCATAATACTTTTTGAGCTGATTTCATTAGATAACACAATAGAAATGTGTTTTTAATAATTACAGCCCTCGGTAACTTGGTTGTATTACACGAATGCCGCCCGTGAAATTTGACATGTGACATTTCAATAACGAAAAACAGGCGGCATTCGTGTAACACAACCAAGTTAAGATGATAAGCTAGTGGCTCAACAATCCCGGTTCGTGACTGTACAAAATTAAATCACTAACTAACTATACTGGATGATTTTTTTTACCGTCTTGAAAAAAATAGGGTACAATAGGTGAACGGAGTAGAAATCTATGGCCTAAATACGAGTAGGTACCTAATTGTTATTTTTTTTTTTAATAGCTTTCACAGAAATTGCTCTATCAATAAACACACACATTTAAAGTAAACTAGAAAGATTTTTTTTTCTCTAGTAAGTAAGAATTTTGAAATATTTTATAGATCGTTAAAAATTATCGAAATTCAAATCATACGCACTACGCAGGGTGCGTAGGTAGTGCGTATGATTTGAATAATTTTTTTTTTAAACTAGGTACGCATTAGGCTTCTACTCCGTTCACCTATTATATCCTATTTTTTTCAATACGGTAAAAATGTCATCCAGTATATACAAATAAATACAAAAACTAGGAAATTTAGGCGTCGAAGTACTCGTCCGCATCGCTGTCGTCCAGGAACGTGCCCAGAAGACTGGCAGCATTGCCACATTGAATGGCAATGCTAATTCTTTGACCAAAGAAGGAGCCAGCCCTCTGGTCATGTGTAGTGTCGACCAGTCGCGAGAAATTTCCTTAAAAAGAAGACGCGCACTCGGGCCCCATGACCCGAGTATTTCGACCTCAAACGGCTCAAAACTGTAGTTACCCATAAGGTCGCCATTTGAGGGTCTCGGCAAAATTGTGTTGAGTTTAGAAGTAATGTTAGGTTCAGAACCCGGATGTCGGATACGTTGAAGCTAATGATATTTCGTTTGTATTTCCAGGTCCACCAATACTGGCCGCTCGTCGAGATCAAATGTTCCGCGGACCTGAAGTTCTTCCTGTGCTCCGTGTACACGCCCATCTGCATCGAGGACTACGCCAAACCGCTGCCGGCGTGTCGCAGCGTGTGCGAGCGCGCGCGTGACGGCTGCGCGCCGCTCATGCAGAAGTACGGCTTCCAGTGGCCCGAGCGCATGGCGTGCGAGCGCCTGCCGCGCGCCGGTGACCCCGAGCAGCTGTGCATGGAGGAGCCGGAGCGTGCGCGCGAACCACCAGCACCGCCCGCGCGCCGTCCGCCACGGCCCGCCTGCTCGGACCCAAAAAACTGCCAGGTGGGCGCCGCGGCTGCGGGCGCGGCCGGCGCGTGCGCGTGCGCGTGCCGGGCGCCGCTGGTGGGCGTGCGCGCGCTGCACAACGCCAGCGCGGCCGCCGGCGTGGCCGCGTGCGCGCTGCCGTGCCGCGGCGCCTTCTTCACGCGCGAAGAGAAGGAGTTCGCGGCCGTGTGGGTCGCCATGTGGGGCGGCCTGTGCGCCGCCAGCACGCTCATGACGCTCACCACCTTCCTCATCGACTCGCAGCGCTTTAAGTATCCCGAGCGGCCCATCGTGTACCTGTCTGCGTGCTACTTCATGGTGTCGCTCGGCTACCTGGCGCGCCTGGCGCTCGGCCACGACGAGGTCGTATGCGAGGGCGCGCTACTGCGCACGTCTGCCAACGGCCCGGGCGCTTGCACGCTCGTCTTTGTGCTAGTGTACTTCTTCGGCATGGCATCCTCGATATGGTGGGTGGTGCTGTCGTTCGCGTGGTTCCTCGCCGCGGGACTCAAGTGGGGCAACGAAGCCATCGCGGGACACGCACAGTACTACCACCTGGCTGCGTGGCTCATTCCTGCCGCGAAGACCGTCGCCGTGCTGCTAGCTGGCGCAGTGGACGGCGACCCGGTCGCCGGCATCTGCTACGTCGGCAACTCGTCACCAGAAAATCTGAAACGTTACGTGCTCGCACCGCTGATCGTGTACTTCGCGCTCGGCGCCACCTTCCTGCTGGCCGGCTTCGTGTCGCTGTTCCGCATCCGCTCGGTGATCAAGCGGCAGGGTGGCGTGGGCGCCGGCTCCAAGGCCGACAAACTGGAGAAGCTGATGATCCGCATCGGCGTGTTCAGCGTGTTGTATGCGGTACCGGCGGGCGTGGTGATCGGCTGCCTGGCCTACGAGGCGGGCGGGCACGAGCAGTGGCTGCGGCGCGTGGCGTGCGGCGCCAACTGCGGCCCGCGCCCGCTCTATTCCGCGCTCATGCTTAAGTACTTCATGGCGCTGGCCGTGGGCATCACGTCGGGCGTGTGGATCTGGTCGGGCAAGACGCTGGACTCGTGGCGCCGCGTGTGGCGGGGCGGGCGCGAGCCTGCGCCGGCGCAGCGCGCGCTCGTGAAGGGCGTGTGACGCGCGCCCGCGGCGCCCGCCGCCGCGCCTTTGCCGCCGCCCGCCGCCTGCCTGGCACCCTCGGCCCCGCTCGTGCAGCACACGCCGGCGCCCGTGGCGCCCTCTGCCCGCTCGGGACAGCCGCTCTCCGACTACGGACCTGTTTAGTCGATTCGGCTTATCTACTAAGACGTCCTCGTGTCCCGACTAGATGCTTCTAAGTTGGGACAGATGTACATCTTCGTCTCGGCGGCCGGCGTGGCCAAGTTTCGAGCTTGCTCCGCTCGACCTCGTCCCATACCGCGCTCCGTCGAGCCCGCAGTTCTCTCAGCGGCTCTGCTGAGCCGGCGCTCGGCCAGTCGAGCTGACGCGATGACGTTCTCGTGATAGTGACGCGCCAAGACGTTAGTGCTAACATTGTGGAGTGAGACGTCGCGCGTTGTCTAGTCCTAGTGTATCTCCGCGACGCACAACATATACGTAACTAGTGTTAAGACGAGGTGCGGCCGTGGCGTCCGGTCACTCCTCGCTAGGATGCCGCGCACTGACGAAGGACACTCGTTTAAGAACTTCGCAGCGCCACTGTAACAATAGCAATTATAATGTGTAACTTAGACAAATGCGCCGCAAGTCACTTAAGTTGAAAGTATCCTTCCCCACGTCCGGTTTTAGTCAAAACAACCGGACGTTTAACGTAAGAGACAGTAAAATACTCCACCGTTTAGTTACATTACCTCAATGATCACTACACTGCCAATTTCTTATATTTTTATTGTTAACAGTGAAGTAGTTTACTGCTCTGTACTGGAACTATTATAATGATACCTTGACCATTCGTAAGCCAAACAACAGTCTCATCACTCAACTAACTGTATATGCTATTATTGAAACTTAAAACGGGATATTTACCATGTATATTAATTATTTCGAGTTTCCGATATTTCGGCACTGTTGCAAGTGCCATGATACCGGTTAAACGTGTTAAATTCCAATAATAGTGTTAGTGACCATATCGGTTTAAAAACTTATAACTATGTATGTATAATAAGTTCATGTATCTCATACACGTTGTTAATGTTGATGAGTCCTTGCCGTTTGTGCTGATTTTGTACTGTGACGTTAGACTCCTAGTGTGTACCGAACGCATTTTGTATCTATTGTAATGATCTCTGATGTCATATTGTAAATAGTGATCCTATATCATTTTCATCCCTATAGTAAGTAGTAAGAAGCTATTCATAATCTTACTTATATATTTGTTTAAGTTCGGTTATGTTACTAAAACTTGTAGAAAAGACAATCCGAGTGAAAATACCAATCTAATATTGTATTTTATTAGTTTCGTATAGCTCGATACTAGATGGCATTGGACGACCCGACTGACTTGTTAGATTTCACGCTACTGACGTCGTACAACGCCATCTATTGTCGAGTAGTAACACTTTTGTAAATATTATTTTGACAGAAGCCGAAATAAACTAGAACTGACTACGTTGTGACGAATGTTAAAATTGTATTTTGTGCAATGGTATAATAGATTCTTACTTTGTGAAGTGAATAAGATAAGATGTATGAAAAAAAAATGTATATTATAGCCACGGACGCCGCAGCCGAAACCATGAAAATCAATATGTAATTTATTTTATATCTAACTGTAGATAACAAATAAAGCGACTTTTTTATGTACAGACCATCGTTTTATTTACAATCAAAACGACAAGCATGAATTGAACAATAAACCTCCAGTTAGGCCCACTCACAGAAATCTACTATTTAGATTTGTATGGGCCCACTACATTCTTGCTTGTCACATTGACACTACACATTTATGTAACCTCGGAAAATTAAACCACGAAATGAAATCGTTGAGGTTATTGGAGCAAAACAGATTGCTATTTCACAGTTGTTACGGGTGGTCGGAAGCATAAAATGTCTGACCACCAACTGGGTTGTTGAGGTCAGATAGGCAGTGTTTCCATGTAAAATACTGGTATAAAGCCCAGCAGATAGTCTAGAAGCCGATCCGTAATTAGACACTACAAAACTCTATACATTTCCTTTTTCAAGTTAATTGTTTTCGATAATATTCTAGAATGTTGTAGAACATTCTAGGTACTTGTGATGTGGGGGTATATAAAGCCGCCCTCGCTATCGGTTTAGTCTCGGCAAAATCTATGAGAGGCTTATTTATAAGCGACTCAGAGACTATGCCGAGACAAAGGGTCTCATCCCTAACGAGCAGTTTGGTTTCCGAACGCAGCATTCCTGCGTTCATCAGGTCCACCGCATCATCGAACACATAAGCGTTGGCTTCCAACTTGGTTTGATGACGGGCGCTGTCTTCTTTGATATAGCGAAAGCGTTCGACAAAGTCTGGCACAACGGCTTATTATATAAGCTCTACCAACTTGGCGTGCCGGATCGTCTCGTACTCATCTTACGAGACTTTTTGTCGAATCGCACCTTTCGCTATCGCATAGAAGGAGCGCTTTCCTCCTCCCATCCCATCCGTGCAGGAGTCCCACAGGGCTCAGTGCTCGCTCCCCTCATCTTCACGCTGTTCACCAGCGATATCCCGAAAAGTAAAAAGGCGCAGTTAGCTCTGTTCGCAGACGACACGGCCATTTACTATTCGGGCAGGGACCAACACCCGATATCTCGCACCCTCCAAACCGCAGTCGATAATCTCGGCGCCTGGTTTAGGAAGTGGAGAATCGAGGTCAATCCCGACAAGAGTCAAGCGGTTCTCTTTCTGAGACCGCGTCGCACTCGACTCCCCCCCCGACCGATCACCATGTTCGGCAAGCCGATCCCTTGGGAGACGCGAGCCAAATACCTCGGTGTGACCCTCGACCACCACCTCTCCTTCGCTGAGCACATAAAGCAGGTGCGTTCGCGCGCCGCTTTCGCTCTCGGTAGACTCCACTCCGTTCTGAATGCACGTAGCAAATTGTCACTTAGGTGCAAATTGCGCATTTATACAGCGTGCATTCGCCCCATCATGACCTATGCGGGTTCAGTGTTTGCGCACGCAAAACCTCACCTCATTCATAGGATGCAGGCCCTCCAAAACCGTTTCCTCCGAAAGGCAACGGGAGCCCCTTGGTTCGTTCGGAACGAAATCCTCCATATCGATCTCGACATTCCCACCATCTCCCAGTTCTTGAAACGCAATTCCAAGCGTTTCTTCGACTCAGCCACCAACCATCGCAACCCTCTGGTTGTCGAGGCGGCTAGCTATGTCCCCTCTCGTATTAGTAAGGTCCGCCGCCCCAGGCTTGTCCTCTCAGATCCCGACGACCCCATAACTCTTCTCCAGGAGAGCAGTAGGGACCGTAGGAACAAAAACAAATCGACATTCCGACCTCGCCGCCGAGGTCCCTCGCGACGACCCCGTAATAATGGTCCTCCCCCCCGTCCCTTGCTCGGGTATGATGTGCCAGCTGGTGGCGTAGCTGAGCCTGTAGCTTTAAACTCCCCTGATAATAATAATTCAAATCTGATCCAGCCTGCCCCATCTTGCTGTCCTCCCCCCAGCGACGCCCTAAGCCGAGGCCCGTTCCCCACAGGGGGAGCCCTTAGCGTGTAGTCGCTTAGTCTGTAAGTTTTTTGCCCCTGGCTGGAGGCTTTGAGTTTTTCTTAAGGCAGCCACAGGATAGTCCGGTTAAGTAGTCTCGACCTCTCTAGGTCAACTACGAGATGCCATTCACAAAAAAAAAAAAAAAAAAATCGGTTTAGTCAGTTTGAAGAAAAATGGACGAGCGACAAGTTCGAACACTATACTTATACGAGTCTCTTTGCAAGAAATTCACGTCTGGACGCTGGCTTCAAGCAACCACCTACTGTACCTCATTGTGACTCCTCGATGCCGGAGATCGCAGTTCACATTAAAGAGTTCCGAAGAATATTGTGCAGTCTAGACGTGAACAAGGCCAGCGGGCCTGACGGCATTCCAGCGAGAGTGTTGAGGCAGTGTGCGCCTGAACCGTCTCCTGTATTGACACGTTTGTTCCGCCTCTCTCTTGAAAAAAGAACGGTGTCGAAATCCTGGAAGCTTGCAAATGTACAACCAGTGCCCAAAAATGGCGACCGTGCAGACCCTGCCCATTACCGTCCGATCGCCATTACCTCCATTCTGTGCAAGGTTATGGAAAGGGTACTGAAAAATAAGTTGCTGATCTACCTAGAAGACAATGATCTCCTCAGTGACAGTCAATAAGACTTTCGCCGGGGACGACCAACTGGCGATCTTCTTGTGTATGTCACGCACTGCTGTGGCGAAGCCATCGAGAAACACAGCGAAGCACTGGCTGTATCGCTTGACATCTCGAAGGCCTTTGACAGGGTCTGGCACGCTGCTCTGCTCAGCAAGCTTCCTGCTTATGGCATCCCAGCTGATTTTTGTAGCTGAATATCAGATTTCCTTAGTGAACGGTCGATCAGAGTAGTTGTTGACGGCTGCTCTTCTGACCTTATGGCTATTGATACCGGAGTTCCTCAGGGGTCTGTTCTCTCTGCGACTCTTTTCCTGCTGCACATCAATGACCTGCTTCGGCCTGTTATTGTTGGGTACGTAGATGACAGTACAGTTTCAGAGAGATACTTGTCCAGCGCAAAAACCAGCGGGGCCGAAGTTCGTACCTTGAGAGAGGCCATGGTAGAGCGGACAGATTTGACCTTAAGCTTTGTCTCCCAGTGGGGTGATGATAATCTGGTCTCTTTTAACGCCACCACACACACACAGGCGTGTCTTTTTAGCGCTAAAAAGAGTCGTTTCGCCCAAACTCCTACTTTTCGGGGTATATCTGTTCCTGTAACTGATCGACTTGAACTCCTAGGCATGGAGTTGACATCTGGTCTCAACTTCGGCGCCACCATCGAATACAAGGCCCAAACTGCGGCCAAGAAACTGGGCATCCTAAATAGGGTAAAGCGATACTTTACGCCTGGACAGCTTTTAACCCTTTACAAAGCGCAAGTCCGATCCTGCATGGTGTATTGCAGTCCCCTTTGGGATGGATCAGCCAAGTACCAACTAGCCGCGCTTGACTCGGTGGAACGCAGGCCTAAAAGACTCATTGGCGACGTAAAACTGGTGGATGCCAAGCTTCATAGCTTGGCTCATCGCCGCAAGGTTGCCTGCTTGTCGGTCTTCTACAGATTGTACTTCGGAGAGTGTGCCCGAGAACTCCACGACCTCATTCCACCGGCCCCCTTCTACCATCGGACATCTAGACGTACTGCCAGTTAGCATCCCTACCTGGTTGCTATTCCATCAAATCGCACTAAGCGCTTCCAAATGTATTTTATAATGCGCACAGCAAAGGAGTGGAACTCACTACCTGCGTCTGTGTTTCCGAATGCAGACAACCCTAATCTTTTCAAAGTGAGAGTGAACAGGCTTCTTCTGGGTAAGCTCACTCCATCGTCGACTTTGTCTCTGTCAACTCTGACCTAGACTAAAGTCAAGAGCACAAAAGAGTAAATACTTGTTAGGCCACAGTGCGCGGGCTGCGGCTGACAATATCAACACTGCATTGGGCGCTGGAAGTACAAGCCATGCGACGGTGTCCCGATGGTTTGACCAGAGCCTTGAAAGTCAGCCACGCTCTGGACGACCACCCGCAGTGAATGATTACGATTTACGCCGCGAACTGTAGTCGAATCCGGATGCTACCACTCGTGAATTAGCGGAAGCACTTAACTGCAGTCACCACGCCGTGGAAAACCATCTGCATGAGCTTGAGTATTGAAAAGTTTTGGCTCGGTGGGTACCGCACATCCTTACAGACGGCAGTCGTGCTTTTTGGCTGCTTCCAGAAGAAACGCCACCAACTCAACCGAAGCCGAGTCAAAAGAACCGCTTAAAAGTTCTGCTTCGCTGTTTCCGGGACGCGCAAGGTATGCTGTTTTATGAACTATTACACAATGAAACTATAAACGCTGACAAATATTCAAGCCAGCTCACCAATCTGTCTGCTGTTACCTACACGATAACGCTCGACCTCATGTTGCATCTGCCGTTCGCCAACAGTTGGAGAACTTGGGCTGGGAGATGATACCCCACCCACCTTATTCCCCAGACCTCGCCCCATCAGACTCTCATTTGTTTAGAGCCCTGAAATAGCATTTGCGGGGTAAACAATTTAATGATTTCTCTGATGTAGCGGCGGAGTTGAACAACTTGCGAGGCACAGCGGCCACAGCCATCTGGGCGAAAGGCATCCAAACTTTGCGGGAGAAGTTTTAGATGCTAATGGTGATCGTCGTTGACTAAGCTTTTTGTATTGTAATAATAATAAAAAATATAAAACGTAAACCAAGTATCTCATTACCACACCTCGTTATCTTCGGGGCATAAAGAACTCATAGACTAATTAAACCGAAGTGTCAATCAAACAAAAACAGACTTTCCGATATGACTAGTTTTTACCTACATGATCATTGCCTACATAATGAAAATAATGAAACAATTCCCATGTTGTTTTATTAAGTAAGTACATAAGTGTACCTATCTACTTCGGACATGTCTTCCAATGAGCTGTCTCTACCGTAGGAATCCTTTTGTGGTCTTCTGACTATATGATAGTGTACATATGACAA
Organism: Dicycla oo; assembly: GCA_948252095.1. Taxonomy (NCBI): domain Eukaryota; kingdom Metazoa; phylum Arthropoda; class Insecta; order Lepidoptera; family Noctuidae; genus Dicycla; species Dicycla oo. The sequence goes on along the minus strand of OX411720.1, from coordinate 30,727,774 downwards.
TTTCGTAGTGTTCCAATTCAAAACAGGCAACTGTCACATGTTTATATGTCCAAAATGTGAATAAAGTATTTATTTCTTTTGTTCATAAAGCATTTTTGACTTGTAAAAGTGTTTGTACAAACCTACTTACAGAAATAAAAATCATTTATCATGTCTCTGGGAGTGTATAATTTGATAGGCACTAAACTTGAAAGTAGCTGTATGTGTCACGTATTCTTTGTTTTGCCCCGACGATAACGAGGTCTGCTCATTACTTTTGTGATAACCTGATAGTATAGGAAACGGCTCAGTCAGGCTAGGTAGATAATATATATTATTATCATCTACCTAGTCTAGGTATAGGTATATCAATTTATCTACATGGAGCAACAGCAATCCGCCCACAATATCCCGATTGTTAGGCAATACCTACCGATATTTGGTCTCCGGTCTGAGACGCAGGAATCAGGAACACTAACAACAGCTGCCACATCCTAAAAATGTAAGGGGTTAATGAAACAAGCACTCAGTCTATCAAGTTTATATGGGTCTAAGTACTATACGGTGGGAGTTATCGCACATTTTAAGGCGCTCGAGCCTGAACTGAAGTAGGCTCACACATTTGGTAGGAATTTAAACATACTTAGTAATTATCTTAATCATTTTATCAAGACAAATTCAGCGAATTGTGCTAAACAATCTGACTATCTTTCATTGATAAAAAAAGTATGTTTTGTAGCTATGGGATTGATTAAATATTACCACAGATTAATACAGACAGATAGGACCCTCCGCAGTTTAGGTATGAAGATACAAGTACAAGTATAAAATGAAGGCAAAACTATATTGCATAGCATTTGGCTGCTTAAATAATAATAAGGATCTGAACCTTACGTTTTTTTTTCATTTCCAAAGGACACCGAAAGGTCAAGAAATGCACGTCTACCTATTAGTAATTGGGTAGGTACCTACACCTACTTACTAAAGGTTTACATTAAAATTTGGTATAGACAACAGGGTATTCGTACATACTTATATATTTGCCCAATTACGTAGGTTATAGGTACATATATTATTAATAAATAATGGAGACTAAACAAATTAAAGTACCGCCCGCAGGCGGCAGCAGAAGGCGACGTGACGCCGGTTTCTATTGTATTTCTAAGAAATCTAATCGAATTTCTATAAAGTCGCCTGCGATCGGTTACGGAACATTTAAAAATGGGTGTTGGCTCCTGGACTATCTTGTTCGCGTGGTATTTGCTTCCAGATTTGATACGCATGTACCTACCGTACCTATGCCTGTGTTCTTAGGTTAAAGTACATATGCAGACATTGGTAGAGTAAAAATAAAATAGATTTTTTGATCTACATACCTACTAGGTACTAAGTAAGTACCGAGCCTAGGTGTAATGAGGAGCCACACTCGAAGCTGTGTGTAGATGTCGCTGTAGTCGACTGTACCTTGTTTACCTTTCTTGACAGTAGTGTGACTGCTATTTATAAGATTTTAAAGAGTAATTCGACTATAATATGTACGTGTTTATGACTGTGCCTCAACTAAAAGTTGAGCTGCCGACAAAAAGGCCGATTTTATTGAAAGGAAAACACTTAAAATATTTAAGGTCATGATTGTTTGTGAGCCTTTTTTATATAAGCCACGGACTAACATTCCTATTTTTTTATATATAAATTACATTCATATGATCTAAACCAAAACTTTGGTGCTGACTGCGATATCCAGAGCGAAACCGCATACCTTTGTCCACCTTCTGATACATTCAGAGACATAAATGCCTTTTACCTATGAAAACTCTTTTACCAATCATTAACAGACAGGCGATACAGGAATATTTTGAAAACTAAGTACCTATATTGATTGATTATATCTTTAGGAGACTACTTTACTACATAGACTAGCTAATATAGTATATTTTATGACACATTTATTTTGATGACAATATTTTTAATTTCATTAGATAATAATCTTGATTCTTGTGTTTTATAGATATAGTACCCAGCCTAAAGGACAGCTTCTTTACTAATCTAATCTTTTTCTGTGAAATGCGCAGCAGACAATCGTGCCTTAAAGTTTTTAATACGTAAACGCCAATTTCCATTGTTTACTGCCCCTACTTTCTTTAGGAGACAAATGTACTCCTCTGTTCTTACAAGTTAACGCACTACATTGAAGTATTTTGAACAAAATTACGGAAAATGGGAAAGCTAAACTTAGTAGATTGCAAAAATCCATACGATTTGACAGCTAATATATCAAAACAAGGTACAGTCGATTGTGCGCCATCTATCGTGATAAAAAGTTAGTTTTCCTCCCAATTGAAACGTCATTTGTTCACAAAAGTAGAGTAATAGGCAATTGGTAATTAAATATACAAATTAATTATATTATTATTTAAAAGATGACAACCCTTACGTGGTCAGAAGGTGTAAGAGTTACACGATAGAAAGAGAGGCAACTTGTAGGTGAAATAATTGTAGGTAATAAGCGTTGTGCGACCTGAATTGCACTTTATTGTGTCGTAGCAAGAGTCGCTTTTTATTTAAATGATTTTGCGGAGTGTCCCATCTGTATTAACCTGTGACATTACGAAAAGGGGTAACTGGGATTTTTCCATCCAGCAAAGTTAATAGGTACCTATATAAAAAAAGCGATTCCATGTCCGCATGTCTTTTTTTCAGAATTTTTTAACAATGTTTTTTATGTTTCCCATGGATTAAAAAATGGTCATAGCGCCTTAAAATTAAGTTATGATTATTGCTAATTTGAACATTGACTACAATCTGCAAAGTTCCAAACAATATTATAATTAAAAACGACGCCATCTATTGATGAATATATAAACAGAGAAACGCTACCTAGCGGCTACTGGACGACTAAACATTTTGAAAAATCATTGAAATAACAAAAGCTTTCAATAATAATTACATTAATATTAACAAAGCAATGAACAATGTTCTAAACTTATATAACTATAAACTATCACATTAAAATTACGTATTTCGTCTGGACAGAATGTTAATACAATCTTATTAATAATTCTTTCGTATATTTCCTTGAATTTATCAAGAAATTGCCACTTTACCGTTACATTACTACATATCTATTAAATACTTTGTTCCTAAATAAAGGCATACATTAGACCTTATCGTAAATACTACGTCTTGTCTTGTCATATTATTGCTGATCTTCATCACATAAACATTACATTGAAAATACCCCGAAAAAGTACTACAAAAGGTACCGTTTTCACTTTACAATAGGAAGGACGAAAATGTTTTCTGGATCCTAAATAGCAGATTTCCTACATCTCTATCATTCTACTATAGAAAAAACCATCTAAGTACTGCTTTTGCTTCCTTTCATCTAAAACGATCGTAGAGTTTTTATCCGTTTGTCTGGCTGTATGTTCCGGATTGGCGCAAAAGCGGCTGAACGGATTTGGATGAAATTTGGCACACAGATAGTTTATAATTATTATATAATAACGCAGGGTAATTGCGTACCTACAATCTATTTGGACTAAGGGCCAGTTTTTTGATCCGTAGTTAACTCAACCAATGGTTAAACATAGTAACTATAGGTTGAATTTTAGATAAATGTGAAAGGCTAAACATGAACGAAATAACACTAATGTATTCATGTCACCTCATTCATGTTAAAAATAGTAACTAATGGCATTTTGGCAAATACATTTAGCCAAAGTTCAACCATTAATTACTATGTTTAACCGGGATCAAACAACCGGTCCTAATACCTATATTATTTTAGCAGATTTTAGCGCCAGCCGTTTGTCAGTGTTGTACCTATTGGTAGTACTAGTGCGCCATATGATCACTGTTGTCTCAGCTTTGAGTAAGATTCCCAATTCCCATTGTGGAAATAAGAAAAATGGTACAGTTCTCCTTCCAACTAATTTTAGAGATAGAAATTTATTCATTATCAGTATCATAGGCAGCCTTGTTCCACGCACTACCGAGTACCTACAGGCCTCCTGCCTTTTGTGCCATGTGCCCTGGTCTGTGCGAGTCTCGTGCAGGTCTTTCCCGCAATCTTCTCTAGTAGGTCGTCCACCTACCCGGCCATTGGTCTGCCAACGCTCCTTCTACCGTTTCTCAGCAACCATTCCGTTAGAGCTCTGCTCCACCTGCCATCAGCACATCTAGCCAAGTGTCCTGCCTCCTCCATTTCAGAGCCGCTACCCGTAGTCCTACGTCTTGAACCTTAGTCCTAAGCCGGATCTCTGAGTGGCCTCTCTCGGCCTAACATGGCGGTCTCCATAGCCCATGAACACTTTGTAAGCAGTCTCTTTAGTGAGCGTCCACGTTTCGTTCCAATAAGTCATGTTAGGCAAGACACTTTGTTCGCACAATTTGGTTTTCAGGCATTGTGGTATCTCCGAATCCGATCCCTAAAAACATCATTCAGCTTGCCAAATGCCGCTCAGCCCAGTTGTATGCGTCTCGAGATTTCCTGTTTGGTAGTCTGTTCCAAAAGATAAACTATATAATATTATAGCAATATTAGGGTTGTAAAAACTGTATATTTAAATATGGACTTATTCGCTAATTACGTATTTATGGCAGTTTTCTCTAGTGTTATCTAGCAGTTTCCTACCTTACGCTAACAGATGTCGCAACTCGTACTCAAATACTGATAAAGTGTGTTACACACGATCACTGGAAAATAATAAATTTCTAATAAATACATAATTTTACTGATTATATCAGAAAAGCAATCACATAATTAATGAATAATATATTCACTAACCATTTTAATTAATGTGTTCAAGATTGCTATGAATACGAACTGTAGGTACGGTACCTATTTCATTCAATTTATTTTATGATATATACTAAATACAACAAACTGAAAATGTCATAACAACTAATTACCTACTATTTGTAACTAGACTCCTAATTAAAATAATTTATTATAGCAAGCAAATTGAAGTACCTAGGTCTTTGTAGACGATGACAAGATTGAAGACAAGGTAAGTACTGAGACGACATTTTTGTTTACATAAATACTCAACCAGATCATGTATGTTCCTACCACAGCGAGCGAACTAAAAAACGTTCGTGAATTTAATATATTTTAGATTTATTTGTTTATAAAAATACAAACTATAGAGACTACCTGAGACCATGATGCAGCCATTGCTTTAAAATAGAACTGAAAATCGATTATTTATTTCAAATTCAAACAACTATAATTTAAGTACCTATGTAAATTCAGCTTTGGACAGAGAGAGAGAGGGGGAAAGAGAGTAGGGAGGGCTTTCCCCAGCAGTGGGACAATAAAGGCTAATAATAATAATGTAAATTGAGAATTACTGAAGCCACACACACACCTGTAGACATTGTCTTAGAATTAAGTTAAAAAATTAAGATAGCGACATCTAAGAATTAAATATTGAATTGGACATCATTACGTTCAAAATGTTTCATTCACGCTCTCAATAAAGGCGGACTGTTTGACAAAAAAATATTCACAAAATAAAGGCAGATCCACATGAATGACACGTGACGCCACTTTTATTCAACGTGAATGAACACCAGTTGGCATCGGGTTTCATTAATATGTTTTCGCCTTATTATGGACACTGTCAAAGCCCCTCATTACCAGAGGTGTGCTCATACCATCAGCTAGTCGCAATACTGTTAAAACCCTGGTAGTACTGTGCGTACTGCTCTTGGTGAGTATATTCGTGCATGCGGGCGTATGTGTGCGGGTCCGGTTCCTGGTGGGATGGTACCTGCTGGCAGTACTGTTGCACCTCGTGCGGTTGGTGCTCTTGCTCCATTTTGTGGGGATCTAGATGTGGTTGCTGCTGATTTTGTGGGACACCCTGGAACAGCATTAGTGAGCATTATTTTAAATGTTCATAAATTACTGGTTAGGTTAACATTTCCACTTTTATGCATTAAGTACCTACTTTATCACGATTGCCGTAGAGATGAATTATATTTTACTTTCTTGTAATCGTGTCAGTCTAGTTACAGTTATCTATTCCCAGCCTGGTAGACGTGATGCCCACACTGGTAACCACTATAACGTAAAATAAAACATTGATGAATATTTACCTGCATCTGATACTTGCACCTCTTGAATCTCCCGTAGAGCGAGGAGTACGGCAGGTTGTAGTGGATCGCTGCCTGGTTGATGGACATCTGGCCCACCCTGTCAACAATTAACGACAAATTACGATAGCACCTAATGGTGATTTTAAAATAATTAGGTACTGTCTACTGATTGGGGTACTAGGGTAAAATCATAAATTCTAATGTAAATCGGTAGGTACCTGACAGCTTCAAGTGCTTCACCCATGGCGTCTTCAGACCATGGCGTGGGATTGGAGCGAGACAGCTCGATGCCCTCTCGCTTGCACCGTCCATATAGCGTTCCTGCAAAATATTGTTGATACCATTCTGGACTTGAGAGTTTGTGCATCGAAGAGAAGCATATATCTATGTAGAACTTAGTTATTGGTGCGTAACGGAACAACCCTCTAACATTTGGAAAGATTCTCCATTGATGGCGAAATAGCCTGTAACTTTAAATTAATTGACTTTTCGATTTAATTGATAGCGAGAAAGAGAGAGAGAGGAAAATCTGGCACGTTGTAGACAACGATGTGGATGTTAAAATCCACTTTGTTCAGGGTCAACCTCAACAGAAGACCACCACACCAGGATAAAGATTCCCATAAAACATGTCTACAAAGGTGGAACTGTAGTTTAGCTACCTGTAGGTATCCCATACTGCGTGGCAGCACGTTGTACAGAGCTGGCGCCGCAGCGGATGGAAGCTAGCGCCAGCTGCAGGTCGGCCCGGCGCCATGCGGTGGGCGCCGCGTTGAATGGCGCCGACAGGCGGATGCCCTCCCGACGAGCTATCTTGTATAGTGTACTGCTGGGAATGCCTGGCAGAAATTAAGGTAAAGGTAAGAAAGTTAGGGTTTTACGTTAATGGGGTAGGGGGTTGGGGGGGGGGGGGGGGGGGTTCTTAGTCCGTTTGGCAAAAACATACAACTACTGAGACACAGTCCAACTTTTCTTTCAGAGTGCAGTTTTGCAATTTAAACTTCTCCTGAGCTTCTCTCATGGGCGGCGGAAGTGGAAGCAAATGACTCAAGCAACTTCAGAGATCAAGCAAATAGTTATGTAGAACATCTTACCATAAGCTTTGCTGGCCTTATTAGCGGAGATAGCACCTGCCCTCAAGGCATGCAGTGCCCCTCGCAGATCAGCCTCACTCCAGGACTTGGCCGCTCCTTCCTTCTTTGGCGTGTCGATGCCCAGGCGGTGGGCTCGCTGCCAGAGCGTGGTGGACGGAATGCCGTAGGTTGCTGATGCCTTTAAATTGGGAAATAGTAAATGTTTTAACAGTCATGTGATGATGTGATTTCAGCTTATGTTAACTTAACCACAAGGTTATCATGTGTCCGGAAATTCGGCCCATACCTTGAAAAGGGTTATACTACAGGTAATTTCCAACAAAAAATGTGTCGAATATAATTGCACCTGTTTTAAGTTTTTTACAGAACATAGCCAATTTCCTAATTTGTTAAACTTGACCATAATTAAACCACTGCATAAGAAAGGCGATAAAATTGCTACTTATTTAAAATTACAGTCCAATAGCTCTGATACCGGTAATGTCCAAAATTTTTGAAAACGTCATTTATAAATCTATACACTCATTCTTTGAAGTAAACAGTATACTGACTTAAGAACAATATGGTTTTCGGAAAAACAGAAACATTAATAAAGCGGTCTATGAATTATTTACAGAAATTATTAGTAATGTTGACAAAAAAAATCCAATTGCGGCAGTACTTATGGACCTGTCTAAAGCATTCGATCACGTAAATAACGAAAAATATTACTGGGTAAGTTAGAACGATATGGCCTCAGGGGAAATATCTAGTCAAAACGTATGTATATCTCACCTGACGTAAGCAAGCATAGAATTTGTTCAAAATCCAAGATAGAAGTTACTCATAATTATGTCATCAATATTAGAGATACAATATTGTGATGTACCCCAAGGAACTGTCCTTGGGCCCTTGCTTGGTTCTCATATATTTTAACGATTTGCCAAAATGCACTGAGCATCAAACTGTTGTGTTTGCCGATGACAGTGCACTTATTGTTCCATATAAAAATATAGAAACTTACAAAAATGACATAAACGAGTCCATCCTTTGCATCATAAGTTGGTTACGTATATATAAATTAAAAATAAACGTAATAAAAAAAGCTTATGAAATTTTATTCAAGAACAAAAAAACAACTTAAACTTAGCTTATGCAGATCAAATAATAGCTAAACAAGCAGTGCTAGATTTGTGGGACTTCACTTGAATGTTCATTTAAACTGGAAATCATATAGAAACTGTTTGTAAAAACTAAACCAGTACCCATAAGCGCTCTACAGTCTAGCAAAAATAGTAAATGAGTCCGTTGTTCTAATTTCTTACAAGGCCTCTTTCTCACACATCTACATTAAGTTTTGGAATAATAATATTAAGTATATATATTGGGGAAATTCCACTGACAAAGAAATTACGTTTAAGGCACAAACAAATGTGTGCGTGCTTTGTTTAAACTGAAACCATCTTAAAGCTGTATTCCATATTTCAAAAATTTCATGCCCTGTATGTATTTTTGAGACAGCAGTATTTGTCAAATCCAACTTCCATCTGTTTGAAACATTGAGATCTAAACGACGCATTAGAGAGATATGCGCTGAGCCACATACCACTGCTCTTTATACAAAAAGTTTTCTAGGAATGGCACCTAGGATCTATCAGGTTGGCACAAAAGTAATAAGACACTTGGTTTACGTTTTATCTATTTTTTTTTATTATTATTACAATATAAAAGCTTAGTCAATGACGTAATCACAATTAGCATCTAAAACTTCTTGCCAACGATCCGGCAAAGTTTGGATGCCTTTCGCCCAGAACTCTGATGGCTGTGCCTCGAAAAAGTTGTTCAACTCCGCCTCTACGTCAGAGAAATCATTAAATTGTTTACCCCGCAAATGTTGTTTCAGGGCTCTAAACAAATGATAATAATAATAATAACCCCACCGCTGTATCTCTACGTTGACGTCGTGGTGGGGCTTGCGTGCTCCAAACTTTAGGTCTGTGCCGGTAGAGTTTGCCGGAACGGGTCTAGGAAGAGGAGCCAGACCAAGAGAGATACAAAAACCCGCAGGGCAGCATGTGGCGAGCTGATGGGCAGTAGCGACCCCATGGACCTTATCTCCCGGGAGAAATCTTGTCCTCATCTCTGGCTTGCCTTTATTGGCCGGCTGGAGTGAACACTGACGAGGAACAGAGCTCCCACCTCTTTCTTGCCTTTATTGGCCGGCTTGAGTGGAGATTCGCAAGAGCAAACGTGCTCGGAGGAAGGAAGTATTCCAGTAAGGTGCTGGTAGGGATCTTGACCGTACTTCCGGGATTGTCCTGATAGCCGTGGAATACCTCTCCACTCCTCAAGCACGTCCACTAGACCGCACCGGAGGTGGGTGGGGTATCGTCTCCCAGCTCAAGTGCTCAAGGACTCAGCTTCGGTTAAGTTGGTGGCGTTTCTTCTGGAAGCAGCCAAAAAACACGAAGTGTATCAATCTCGTAATGAATCCATGATTCATCTCCAGTAACCAGATCAGACAAAAACTCTTTAAGTCGGGGTCGCAGCAAAAGTGATTGACAGATAGCGATACGGACTGCACGACTGGCATCTGTATGGATGTGCGGTACCCACCGAGCTAAAACTTTTCGATACCCAAGCTCATGCAGATGGTTTTCCACGGCGTGGTGACTGCAGTTAAGTTCTTCCGCTAATTCACGAGTGGTAGCATCCGGATTTGACTGCAGTTCACGGCGTAAATCGTCATCATTCACTGCGAGTGGTCGTCCAGAGCGTGGCTGACTTTCAAGGCTCCTGTCTCCTGATTTCAAACGGTGAAACCATCGGGACACTCTCGCATAGCTAGTACTTCCAGCGCCCAATGCAGTGTTGATATTGCCAGCCGCAGCCCGCGCACTGTGGCCTAACAAGTACTCGTATAAGTATAGTGTTGAACTTGTCGCTCGTCCATTTTTCTTCAAACTGACTAAACCGATCGCGAGGGCGGCTCTAGTCTACAACATTCTAGAATATTATCGAAAACAATTAATTTGAAAAAGGAAATGTATATAGTTTTGTAGAGTGTCTCATTACTTTTGTACCAACCCAATAGAATAAGATCGCGAATTAAAGAAATAAACAACACGCAATTTTAAAAAGGCTTTACTGAATTTTTTTTATGAAAAAGCATATTATACGTTGAATAAATACCTAACTGGCACTTTATAATTACCTTTTTTTATTTATCTTTTATTATAATTATTTATTTTATTTTGTAGACAATTAGAATTAGAATTATTTAATAATGTGTGATAATTGTTTGATATTTTATTATAATCAGCATGTTTGTACCAAGCTAATATTTGTACGCCGATGACGGCTAGACATAGCATTCTTTTATAATTACAACATCTATAGGTGTTCCTATGTTCCCCTACCTACCTATGTTCAGCAAAAAATAATAATAATAATAATTGTATTTCTAACAAATTAAGCACTACCAACTAAGGATTGATTGGTTTCCGAGTTACGGAGGTTTTTATATACATATATAATTTAAAAATACTAAGTACTTCCTTTCTTTCGAGACATATTTGTGGTTTTTCTGACTGATGATAAATTAGTGAACTCTTGCCCTAAATTCCCATAATTTAAGAAACAAAAGGTCCTTTTTAACCTTGTTTACTTTCACATTTTATTTTAATTTTAATTCTGTGACCTTTTTACTTTGTCATACATTTTTTGGTTGTTAGTGTTATTCAGAGGAGCTCGTGGCTAAATAATAACAGCCGCAAGGGTCGATCCATCAGGTTAAGCTACGCTTGCCGGGGTTGGTCCGTAGATGGGTGACCATCTGTACATACCGAGACTCCTCCGTGCCTCGGAAAGCACGTTAAGCTGTTGGTCCCGGCTGTCATTCGTGGTTCTTTGGCAGTCGTTACGGGTCGTCAGAAGCCCGAGAGTCTGACAACCAGTCTTACCAAGGGGTATCGTATTACCCAATAACTGGGTTGTGGATGTCAGATAGGCAGTCGCTCCATGTAAAATACTGGTATTCAGCTGCATCCGGTTAGACTGGAAGCCGACCCCAACATAGTTGGGAAAAGGCTAGGCAGATTGATTGAGTGTTATTCAGTTATTTTCATTTGTATTCTGATCTAATCTGAGGCAGTATTGTGAAATTTATAGGTAATTATGGGTTTTGCCCGAATTAAAATAACTTTATTTAATTTTATTTATTTAACCGACTTCAAAAAAAGAGGAGGATCTGAGTTTGTTGGAATCTTTTTTTTTAATGATGTTCCCCGATTACTCGAAGACGGCTGGACCGATTTGGAAAATTCTTTTTTGTTTGAAAGGGTATTCTTTCTAGTTGGTCCCATTGTCATCAGGTCAGAGTTTGATGATAGGATCCTGGAGACATCGATGGAACTCTTCAAATATAGGTACATCCATAGCGATTTGGGTATTTTTATAGTAACTCGTGCATTTGCTCTCGAAAAGCACCATTTAGTGAAGTGGAACTGACGATGAAGATCACAGACAGCCACCGAGACTACTCAATAATAAGTATTTCATGGGTTGTGATTGGATTAGGTACTTTAATAATGGTTGCTAAGCAATTTATGCTCGTCACAATACATATGGTGAGTCAGTTCTCCTGGTACTTTTTTTTTGTGATAAGTATGCTCTTGACTCTAGTCTAGGTCAGAGGTGACAGAGACAAAGTCGACGATGGAGTGAGCTTACCCAGAAGAAGCCTGTTCACTCTCACTTTGAAGAGATTAGGGTTGTATGCGCTTGGACACATACACATACACACACTTACCAGGAGAACTCCTCAACAATTAACGTCTCTGCATGTGGAAAAACAATGTTTTGCAAAAGGTGATGAGCAGTTGACATTAGGCTATTGTAACTTAGATAAATTACAGGCTGGCCCAATAAAAAGTGAAAAATAAAAACTTTTTCCAAAAATACTAATTTCGGATGTCGGTGGAAACAAAACTTAAATACAGATCCCGATACACCGGCTTCCGAAATTAAAGTTATTTTTCAGTTTGTAGTGTTTTTGGAAGTCGGTTGTATTTTCGGAAAAAGTTTTTTATTTTATACTTTTTGAAATTTAGACGTTTTACTTAAATTAAAATTTTCGACTCCTAGTTGTTTGAGCTCAATTTGTTGGAAATTACCTCTTGTATAACCCCTTTCAAGGAATATGTTGAATTTCCGGGCATCCTGTATATAAAAATCAATTGCCGTGCATTAGTCTCGCAAAAACTCGAAAATTGTTTTGTTCGCCTCAACACTAGGGTGGTTTAAGGAAAATGAAATTAGAAAAAACTCAAAGGAACAGCCGAAAAATCCAAATTTAAATTTTGACAACGTCTGACTGGTCAGCTAGTGGGCAATAAACAAGACAAAATAAGTAGAATTATTATTATTATTATTGTTGAACAAAAAGGCAGAAGGAAATACTAAATGATCCCATCCTTCAACTTAATTGCCTTATTTCACTTCATTACAAGTCTCACAGAAACTAAGTAAGTAGGTAATACAGTCATCATCAAATAAATTATAAGTGTACTGCTTGCTACGTTGCTGAAGGTTACCGACACCCGTCACGCATGTAATCTGTAGGATTCCAACCGTGACGGATGTTGCTGTTACCTGCTATAACAAAATTAGTAAATCTTTAAACCAGCACCACATATCCAAAGGGATTGTAAGCGTTACTTCACGTCTGGTAAGGATATAGGCGAAGGAGTAGATATGCATCAGACAGAGATGAGGAAGTCATCAGTAAGTTTTCAGAAGACTTACTTATTGGGAATTTCTTTGCTAATTCCGGATTACACGTAAGTATGACTAAGGTTGCTTTTAAATCAATAGCATATAGCAAAAAAAAATCACTAGCATTTAGCAAAAAAAAAATTACTAGCATTGAACAAAAAAAATCACTAGCATTTAGCAAAAAATAAAAATCACTAGCATTTAGCAAAAAAAAATCACTTGCATTTAGCAAAAAAAAATCACTTGCATTTAGCAAAAAAAAATCACTTGCATTTAGCAAAAAAAATCACTAGCATTTAGCAAAAAAACAAAAATCTGAAATTTTATCATTGTTTATCGGGCAAAGAAGGTTGTGCTAACTTGATGCTTGAATTAAGTTCGTATACAGCTACTTACGTACCTTCGTAAGGCTCATTTGATGGTTTCTGAGAGCATCCAAAGCTCGTTCCATGTCGTGCTGGGTCCAGCTCTTGGGGCTGTGTCGTGGTGCGGGCGAACCTTGCCGGCCGCAGGAGTCACTCGTGTCTTCACCGCTGAGATGTGGTTGTTCTGTGTGTAATGTTATGGCTATTTTATAGCTATACTAGCTTTTGCCCACGGCTTCGCTCGCGCGTTATTCTGAAATTAGCCCAGGGGAACGTTGTACTACCGGAATAAAAACCGGTCAATTGCGTATCGGACCACGCCCAATGAAGGGTTCCGTAGTTGGGATGAATTTATCCCAAGAACAAACTTAACATTGTAGTTGAAAAACATGTTCTCCCTCCTCCCCATTCTAACTGCAAATGTAAGTTTGTACGCACAACAACAATTGAGAGATTTACTATGTTATTTTAAAACCACAGACTTCTTATAGGTTTTCTTGTAATCATAATCATGTAAGGTTTAGAACTATTTTCTGTATTTTTTCAAAATTTTAGGCTCAGTAGTTTCGGAGATAGGTGGGGGGGGGGGGGTGGTCAATTTACGTCTATTTTCTTAAATTTTTAATTTTCTTATTTGCCCTCAAAAATGACCTCTATATTCATAATTCTAGCTACGCAGACGACATGGTGCTGCTGAGCGCGTCAATCTGCGGGCTTAGGACACTCGTAGCCACTTGCGAGCAATATGCCAGACTACATGGTTTGGCATATAATGTTAAGAAGAGTGTGGTCATGGTCTTTGGGGCCAGGGGTAAATACCCGGAAGCAGTACCTTCAGTTAAGATAAACGGTATACCCCTTGTGAGGGTAGACCGATTTAAATATCTGGGTCACTTATTGACCACTGGCCTCAAGGACGATGAGGATATTGACAGGGAGCGGAGGGCGCTGTGTGTGAGAGCTAACATGATTGCCCGCAGATTCAGGCGTGCCTCTAAAGAGGTCAAGTGCACTATATTTAGTGCTTACTGTACGTCCTTTTATACTTGCAGTCTGTGGGTTCATTATACTCAAAAATCATACGGCGCCCTTCGCATACAGTACAATAATGCATTCAGGGTGTTGATGGGGTTGCCCCGGTACTGCAGTGCATCAGGGATGTTCGCTGAAGCTCACGTGGACTGTTTTTACACCGTGATGCGGAAGCGGTGCGCATCCTTGGTCCGTGGGGTGCGGGGCAGCGCCAACAGCATCCTGTCTATGATAGCGAGCAGGCTTGATTGTGCGTTTGTGAACCACTGCTGCAGGGTTTCGGCTGGGCCTGTCACCGTGCAGCAATGATGTCACAATCTGTTTTCTGTTTTTGGTTTTGTTTTTGTGAGTGTATTACTAACATAGTTTGTAAGTATATTGTTACTAACACTATGAGTCTTGTTGCTTGAAATAAAATTATTATTATTATTATTATAATTCATTTATTTACGTTACACGTCCGTGTTTGGGTCACAGAAATTCATATGTGTACCAAATTTCAACTTAATCTGTCCGTTAGATTCGGAGCAAATTGGCTGTGACAGACGGACAGACAGACAGACATACGAGTGATCCTGTAAGGGTTCCGTTTTTCCTTTTGAGGTACGGAACCCTAAAAATTGTCCTATTTCTAAACCCAGGTCATGTGAAGGCGTGTAAAGGTAACAAACAGACAGACAGACAGACAAATAATAAATTGAAATAACATTTTATACATAAAACAGGTTTTTATGATTCCAAGGCCCGCTTGCACCAAAAATCATAAATACATTTAACGCTGAACATACGATATTACAAACATCATTCCATCCCTGACAACTTCAAACAATTGACAGAAATAGAACTATGTCTTAAATTCGTTTAGCGCTCAACGTATTTAGTGATTTGTGGTGTTAGTGGGCCTAAATGACTTATTCATTTTAATATCCATTGACCCCGTAAGTGAATGTGTACGTGTTAGCTACTCGTAAGTTATTTGTATGACTTTAAATTGAACTTTCGACTGAGTGGAAAAATTTTAATGAAATAGTCAATAAATTAAAAACTAATAATATTCCCTACTAGCTGTTGCCGACGGCTTCGCCCGCGTTCACAATTTCATGGATTTTATTTTTTTGCGCGGAACCCAAATTCTTTTTTTTTTAAATAAATTTAGCCTAAGATCCTCCTTATAACATCAGCTATCTGCAAGTGAAAGTCCCGTCAAAATCGGTCCAGCCGTTTTGGAGATTAGCCGGAACAAACAGACAGACAGACCGAAAGACAGGCAAAAATTTAAAAATAGTTTTTTGTATAAATACCGTTTATACTTTCATAGTAATTTAATAAAAAGCTGTTATTTTGACATTACAAACAGGCACTTCAATTTTATTTATTTATAAAATAAAATTTGTAAAATAGTTTTTTTTGTTATAAATACCGTGTATACTTTCATATTAATTTAATAAAAAGCTGTTATTTTGACATTACAAACAGACACTTCAATTGTATTTATGTCTATAGATTTATATAGATACAGTGTAGATTACTACTAGGTTATTGTATGTAAGTACGTCCCTGCAATATCCAAGAACGAATCTTTATTTTGTTTGTTATTAAATGGCAGGTTATTGCTATAAAATTTTGGTTGGAAAACGAACTACGGAGTACGACGTCCCTCTAGGATTACTTAGACCTTTTTCTTTATGTGTAATAACATTTGCAGTTGAAATGTTAAGACTTCATCCGACAGCAGTATGGCTGCGTGCCGCTGGTTTCGTGCCGCAGCCTAAGAGACGGCTATCCAAGTATAAAATTCACAATAATAAACAGAACGTTAAAAGTACATTATTTTTAAATTCCAGCTAGGTGAGTTTTGAAAAGTTTATGGTAGGTACTTCTCACGATGACGACCATAACAGGTTTTGAACAAAACCATCAATCTTTTCATGTTCAAATAAAAATAGAAATATTCGCGCACGCGAAAGGGAGTGAAAAAGCAGGTTTGATCCGTTCTAATATAGCGTGCGTAAGTACGCGGCTTACCCTGTCATTTCTTCAAATGCTCAATAAATTACCATGACTATCAAAATAAGTATTACTTTCTATATATTTACTCTTTTTCCGCGTAATAAATAAATGTCTACTTTGCCTTTTGTTGAGCAAGAAGATACAGTAGCTGAAATCAATACTCGTACCTCTATGGAACACATGACACGAAATAAACTTCTTCAGAATAACGCATTTAAAAATACAAAATTGTGCGAAATCAGATAAGTTGCATGTGTGAATGCATAAAATGAGGGTCACAAACAGATAAATCTCTGATTGAATAAATCATAAGTTGAATAAATCATCTTTATTGCTTGCCTAGGAGGTCTAAAATTCTCTTCATAGCTTAGGTAACTTTTTGAGCCGTAAATCATTCCAATAAATAAACATTTTGTAGTCATCGGCTTTTCCAGAATGCGTCACAACACTCGCCCTATAACTTATCGAGTATTGGCTACACTATACATACCACCTTCGGAGGAGGGCTCATCCTTGACAGCCAGCAGCGGCATGAAGTCAGCGGAGTCAGGCACTTCGGTGACGTTCATGAACTCCATGTGACGAACCAACAGGGACGTACTCTAAATCAAACCAGACATCGGAAAGGTAGTAAATGTTACATTATCTCTTTTGATATTGACAATATTCAAGTTAAAATCCTAGTTATGATAGCTTGCATGGGGACATCAAAATTAAAACCACTATTATTGCCTAGTCGGAATTTGTATTTTAACAATTTAAATTCAAATGTATGGGACATTTGAATTTAAATTGTTAAAATAGGGCGAGAATACACATGCCTGTACCTACTATAACTTGTACAAAACTATGCAAGTAGCTGGCATGACATTGTGACATTCACTAATCAGAAGTTGTTATGGCACACGGCATGCAAGCTACTTGTATACTTTTGTGCAAGTTACAGGCATGTGTATTCTCGCCCTTATTAATACAATTATGACGTAGCAGGTCGCTGATATGAGGAGCGCTTGCTAAGTAATAAAATCTGCACGGGTCGATCCATCAGGTTAAGCTATGCTTGCCGGGGTTGGTCCGTGGATGGGTGACCATATTTACATACCGAGACTCCTCCGCGCCTCGGAAAGCACGTTAAGATGTTAGTCCCGGCTGTCATTCGTGGATCTTTGACAGTCGTTACGGGTCGTCAGAAGTTTGAAAGTCTGATAATCAGTCTTACCAAGGGGTATCGTGTAACCCAGTAACTGGGTTGTGGAGGTCAGATAGGCAGTCGCTCCATGTAAAATACTGGTAATCAGCTGCATCCGGTTAGACTGGAAGCCGACCCCAACAGAGTTGGGAAAAGGCTAGGCAGATTGATTGTTTTTAAATATTGTTTTATTCTAGTCAATAAACATTTAACAAACAGAAAGTTACGTTTCGTAGGTAACTAATTTACATGTAAATGCCGAGTTCGCTGACTGTTAGATACTAGGTAGCATCTATTGCCGGTAATGACAACATCATCTACATATATTAAGTCGTACAACTTACATTACAGTATGTTCAATGACATCAACAAAAGAGTCCACTGAGACTGGTTATAAGTCTAATAATTATTACAAAATAAGTATATAAATTAAGACTGACTACTATACTTTACTAATAAAGTTATGTAACTTATCGTTGGTATCAGCATCTGGTGAAAGCTCTCATGCAAATCTAATTAAAAAGTAATCTACATAAATTCTCAAATACCTTGGCATTATGTGGTGCTGACTCGAGCGTCTCAAGTGTGGTAGCTGGTGGTGACTCAGCTCGCTCCTGCTTGACACACACTGGCGTGGCAGCCGGGCCCGCCGGCGCCAGCGGTGCCAGCTCCTCCAAGCCACTGCCCTGGAGAACCGACAGGTATAACCATAGATCATGGAAAAGGCATATTATTGAACCTCTTCAGATCACAGATTGAACTTGAATACAGGTCTTCCTAGTGTAAGAGGCAGGGTTTACATTGTCTGCAAATAGATTTATGTCCTCTAGAGTTAAGCTCCTCAGTTATGTTTTTGGTTTTTCTTTTCTTGAATCTATGTATTATTGTTGGCAAATAAATATATTATTATTATTATTATTATCCACAGCCCGACTTCACGCACAGCTGGGCACAGGCCTCGCTATGTGCCCATCCTCTCGCTCCTGTGCCAGCCTCATCCAGATTCTACTCGCGATGGTAACAATGTCGTTCGCCCATTACACCGCCCTTCGCGCGCGTAACTTGTACTTACTTTAATACATTCGTGATTTAGCTGATGCCTTTGAAATCCATCTTATTTATCAATTTAGCAATATTTTCGTTGTGTTTACGACTTTATATACATGTAATTGATTTTAAAATGTCTTTCAGCGCAAAACAGACTTATTTCGTGTGGTGACAGCTAAGTAATAGAGAAGTTTCTACTTTGATCAAGTGTTCCCCAAGGCTCTATTCTAGGATTTTATTGATACCTTACGGAGAATCCTTCTTATTACTATCTACTCAGTAGTTTTGTACCACGTTGTTTGTTTCTTAGTTGGCCACAGAGCTAATTTTTTCGAGGTATTTGAACGTTACTATTTTAGAAAGAAACAATTCTTTTAACATTGAACAAGAAGTTTAAATTTGAATGATGTAACTACGCCGAGCGTTAGCGCCGAGAAGCTAGGACATTATATGTGTGATGTGACGTGCTCGTTTTGGAATCTATGATATTATACGTGTGACGTGCTCGTCCTGGAAGCTATGACATTATACGTGTGACGTGCTCGTCCTGTAAGCTATGACATTGTACGCGTGACGTGCTCGTCCGCTCGTCCTGGAATCTATGACATTATACGTGTGATGTGACGTGCTCGACCTGGAATCTATGACATTGTACGTGTGACGTGCTCGTCCGCTCGTCCTGTAAGCTATGACATTATACGCGTGACGTGCTCGTCCTGGAAGCTATGACATTATACGTGTGATGTGACGTGCTCGTTTTGGAATCTATGATATTATACGTGTGACGTGCTCGTCCTGGAAGCTATGACATTATACGTGTGATGTGACGTGCTCGTCCTGGAATCTATGATATTATACGTGTGACGTGCTCGTCCTGGAAGCTATGACATTATACGTGTGATGTGACGTGCTCGTCCTGGAATCTATGATATTATACGTGTGATGTGACGTGCTCGTTTTGGAAGCTATGACATTATATGTGTGATGTGACGTGCTCGTTTTGGAATCTATGACATTATACGTGTGACGTGCTCGTCCTGGAAGCTATGACATTATACGTGTGATGTGACGTGCTCGTTTTGGAATCTATGACATTATACGTGTGACGTGCTCGTCCTGGAAGCTATGACATTATACGTGTGATGTGACGTGCTCGTTTTGGAATCTATGACATTATACGTGTGACGTGCTCGTCCTGGAATCTATGACATTGTACGCGTGACATGCTCGTCCGCTCGTCCTGGAAGCTATGACATTATACGCGTGACGTGCTCGTCCTGGAAGCTATGACATTATACGTGTGATGTGACGGGCTCGTTTTGGAATCTATGACATTATACGTGTGACGTGCTCGTCCTGGAATCTATGACATTGTACGCGTGACGTGCTCGTCCGCCCGTCCTGGAAGCTGTGACATTATACGTGTGATGTGACGTGCTCGTCCTGGAATCTATGATATTATACGTGTGACGTGCTCGTCCTGGAAGCTATGACATTATACGTGTGACGTGCTCGTCCTGTAAGCTATGACATTGTACGCGTGACGTGCTCGTCCGCTCGTCCTGGAATCTATGACATTATACGTGTGATGTGACCTGCTCGTCCGCTCGTCCTGGAATCTATGACATTATACGTGTGACGTGCTCGTCCTGGAAGCTATGACATTATACGTGTGACGTGCTCGTCCTAGAAGCTATGACATTATACGTGTGACGTGCCCGTCCTGTAAGCTATGACATTATACGTGTGACGTGCTCGTCCTGGAAGCTATGACATTATACGTGTGACGTGCTCGTCCTGGAATCTATGACATTATACGCGTGACGTGCTCGTCCTGGAAGCTATGACATTATACGTGTGATGTGACGTGCTCGTTTTGGAATCTATGATATTATACGCGTGACGTGCTCGTCCTGGAAGCTATGACATTATACGTGTGATGTGACGTGCTCGTTTTGGAATCTATGATATTATACGTGTGACGTGCTCGTCCTGGAAGCTATGACATTATACGTGTGATGTGACGTGCTCGTCCTGGAATCTATGATATTATACGTGTGATTTGTGTGGCGTAATGTACTAAATTATTTTGCGCAGTGTTGTATAAAATCAATTTTTTTAACTGAACAGACAGCTGTGCTGCTGGGGAGTTTGTTGCGCCACTTCTTCTCCCCAGCTAAAGCACTAGGAAGTGGTGAAGGGCGGGCGTGCTGGGGGACTGTCTTAAGTAATTTTGACGTTCGAAAAGTGCTGGTTCTCGGCCTAGTTTGAATAAATAACTTTTGATTTTGATTTGATTTTCATTTTGTACGACGCGATGCGTGAGCTCACCACAGAACACGCAAGCTATGCCGCTCTTGCGCCCCAACCACTCTAGGCCGTTGGCATAAATCTGCGCTTAAATCAAAATATGGTTACAGAATATTGGTTACATAATTCATGTTGAAATTATACATGTGAGAACGATAAAACGAACGAAAAAAGCGATAATAAATAATAATAGCGAGATAAAAGAACGTTAAAAGCGTCCGAAATAAAAAGATTAGTAAAAAAGAAACAAATTTTCAAAAAATAAATTAAACCTTGGCAGCTGCGACATGGCCAGACCCTACTGACAGCGCCCGTACACGAACCTGACGCATGGATCAGCACCATTCAGCTCAACCATTTTGAAGGGAGCGAAATGGACCAACACCCGTGACATGCGCCACCATCAGCGAGACATTGGAGTGAGCATGACATACTCTCAGCCGCCGGCACATTCAAGTCGAAGAAAGACGTACCCAGTAAATGGTAGCCTTATAGTACGTAGGTCCTTTATAGTTCGTGTCAAATAAGTTTGCCGCTCTGAAACCATTTGAGTATAGATATTGACTACTGCGCAGTCATTGGTAGCCTACCTCAGAGCGGCAAACTTACATGACGCGAACTATACATAGTACTCACACAATGTGCTATGCAATTATACAATACGAAGAGATTAAATTTATACAATGCAGTTAGTTTTAAAAATTGTCAGCACCTCCAATAGTATTTTCAAATGCTAATCAATTAGTATAAGCGCCCTTTCCAATTGATCTCCAACAAAGGATATACACGTATACATTACAAATTACAATAATAAAAAGGTTCTTTTACGTGTGCTCCTTCAATGACAGGAGACCACAGCACGCACATGTAACTAGGTGTAGGTTTTGGAGCAGGACCAGCGTGTAGCCAAGCATTTTTAAGCGATGTAATCCCCCAATTTATAATAAACTCGGCTGCATAGTGTGCGTTTCATAGATATAATATATTTCTGTGGTGCGTTTTATACAATATTTATATTTCCTTTAAGTAGAATGTGGGGAGTAGGGGAGGTATTTTTTGTAACATTTTAAACAGTATCCCATGAAACATGAGTCCACTTTAGCCAGCCTGAACTTGGTTCAACTAATTGGTCCCTATTTTTAGTGTTATACCTAATTGTGTCTTTCACCTTCATGATGTTCTCATAGACATATTGACAAGGTACCGTCATGACGTATATCTGCGGATGCCATATATGGCTCTGAGCTCTTTTCTGAAGAATAAAAATAGACTCGATGTCTGCAGCCCGTCCCCATAGTATCGTACGACATAATACTATGAAAGTAACTAAAATAGACTCGATGTCTGCAGCCCGTCCCCATAGTATCGTACGACATAATACTATGAAAGTAACTAAAATAGACTCGATGTCTGCAGCCCGTCTCCATAGTATCGTACGACATACTACTACGAAAGTAACTAAAATAGACTCGATGTATGCAGCCCGTCCCCATAGTATCGCACGGCATATTACTATGAAAGCAACTAAACTAGACTCGATGTCTGCAGCCCGTCCCCATAGTATCGTACGACATAATACTATGAAAGTAACTAAAATAGACTCGATGTCTGCAGCCCGTCCCCATAGTATCGTACGACATATTACTATGAAAGTAACTAAAATAGACTCGATGTCTGCAGCCCGTCCCCATAGTATCGTACGACATACTACTACGAAAGTAACTAAAATAGACTCGATGTATGCAGCCCGTCCCCATAGTATCGCACGGCATATTACTATGAAAGCAACTAAACTAGACTCGATGTCTGCAGCCCGTCCCCATAGTATCGTACGACATAATACTATGAAAGTAACTAAAATAGCCTCGATGTCTGCAGCCCGTCCCCATAGTATCGTACAACATATTACTATGAAAGTAACTAAAATAGACTCGATGTCTGCAGCCCGTCCCCATAGTATCGTACGACATAATACTATGAAAGTAAGTAAAATAGACTCGATGTCTGCAGCCCGTCCCCATAGTATCGTACGACATAATACTATGAAAGTAACTAAAACAGACTCGACGTCTGCAGCCCGTCCCCATAGTATCGTACGACATAATACTATGAAAGTAACTAAAATAGACTCAATGTCTGCAGCCCGTCCCCATAGTATCGTACGACATATTACTATGAAAGTAACAAAATAGACTCGATGTCTGCAGCCCGTCCCCATAGTATCGTACGACATAATACTATGAAAGTAACTAAAATAGACTCGACGTCTGCAGCCCGTCCCCATAGTATCGTACGACATAATACTATGAAAGTAACTAAAATAGACTCGATGTCTGCAGCCCGTCCCCATAGTATCGTACGACATAATACTATGAAAGTAACTAAAATAGACTCGATGTCTGCAGCCCGTCCCCATAGTATCGTACGACATATTACTATGAAAGTAACTAAAATAGACTCGATGTCTGCAGCCCGTCCCCATAGTATCGTACGACATAATACTATGAAAGTAACAAAAATAGACTCGATGTCTGCAGCCCGTCCCTTTAGTATCGTACGACATAATACTATGAAAGTAACTAAAATAGACTCGATGTCTGCAGCCCGTCCAAATAGTATCGTACGACATAATACTATGAAAGTAACTAAAATAGACTCGATGTCTGCAGCCCGTCCCCATAGTATCGTACGACATAATACTATGAAAGTAACTAAAATAGACTCGATGTCTGCAGCCCGTCCCCATAGTATCGTACGACATATTACTATGAAAGTAAATAAAATAGACTCGATGTCTGCAGCCCGTCCCCATAGTATCGTACGACATACTACTACGAAAGTAACTAAAATAGACTCGATGTATGCAGCCCGTCCCCATAGTATCGTACGGCATATTACTATGAAAGCAACTAAACTAGACTCGATGTCTGCAGCCCGTCCCCATAGTATCGTACGACATAATACTATGAAAGTAACTAAAATAGACTCGATGTCTGCAGCCCGTCCCCATAGTATCGTACGACATAATAATATAAAAGTAACTAAAATAGACTCGATGTCTGCAGCCCGTCCCCATAGTATCGTACGACATAATACTATGAAATTAACTAAAATAGACTCGATGTCTGCAGCCCGTCCCCATAGTATCGTACAACATAATACTATGAAAGTAACAAAAATAGACTCGATGTCTGCAGCCCGTCGCCATAGTATCGTACGACATACTACTACGAAAGTAACTAAAATAGACTCGATGTCTGCAGCCCGTCTCCATAGTATCGTACGACATACTACTACGAAAGTAACTAAAATAGACTCGATGTATGCAGCCCGTCCCCATAGTATCGCACGGCATATTACTATGAAAGCAACTAAACTAGACTCGATGTCTGCAGCCCGTCCCCATAGTATCGTACGACATAATACTATGAAAGTAACTAAAATAGACTCGATGTCTGCAGCCCGTCCCCATAGTATCGTACGACATACTACTACGAAAGTAACTAAAATAGACTCGATGTATGCAGCCCGTCCCCATAGTATCGCACGGCATATTACTATGAAAGCAACTAAACTAGACTCGATGTCTGCAGCCCGTCCCCATAGTATCGTACGACATAATACTATGAAAGTAACTAAAATAGCCTCGATGTCTGCAGCCCGTCCCCATAGTATCGTACAACATATTACTATGAAAGTAACTAAAATAGACTCGATGTCTGCAGCCCGTCCCCATAGTATCGTACGACATAATACTATGAAAGTAAGTAAAATAGACTCGATGTCTGCAGCCCGTCCCCATAGTATCGTACGACATAATACTATGAAAGTAACTAAAACAGACTCGACGTCTGCAGCCCGTCCCCATAGTATCGTACGACATAATACTATGAAAGTAACTAAAATAGACTCAATGTCTGCAGCCCGTCCCCATAGTATCGTACGACATATTACTATGAAAGTAACAAAATAGACTCGATGTCTGCAGCCCGTCCCCATAGTATCGTACGACATAATACTATGAAAGTAACTAAAATAGACTCGACGTCTGCAGCCCGTCCCCATAGTATCGTACGACATAATACTATGAAAGTAACTAAAATAGACTCGATGTCTGCAGCCCGTCCCCATAGTATCGTACGACATAATACTATGAAAGTAACTAAAATAGACTCGATGTCTGCAGCCCGTCCCCATAGTATCGTACGACATATTACTATGAAAGTAACTAAAATAGACTCGATGTCTGCAGCCCGTCCCCATAGTATCGTACGACATAATACTATAAAAGTAACAAAAATAGACTCGATGTCTGCAGCCCGTCCCTTTAGTATCGTACGACATAATACTATGAAAGTAACTAAAATAGACTCGATGTCTGCAGCCCGTCCAAATAGTATCGTACGACATAATACTATGAAAGTAACTAAAATAGACTCGATGTCTGCAGCCCGTCCCCATAGTATCGTACGACATAATACTATGAAAGTAACTAAAATAGACTCGATGTCTGCAGCCCGTCCCCATAGTATCGTACGACATATTACTATGAAAGTAAATAAAATAGACTCGATGTCTGCAGCCCGTCCCCATAGTATCGTACGACATACTACTACGAAAGTAACTAAAATAGACTCGATGTATGCAGCCCGTCCCCATAGTATCGTACGGCATATTACTATGAAAGCAACTAAACTAGACTCGATGTCTGCAGCCCGTCCCCATAGTATCGTACGACATAATACTATGAAAGTAACTAAAATAGACTCGATGTCTGCAGCCCGTCCCCATAGTATCGTACGACATAATAATATAAAAGTAACTAAAATAGACTCGATGTCTGCAGCCCGTCCCCATAGTATCGTACGACATAATACTATGAAATTAACTAAAATAGACTCGATGTCTGCAGCCCGTCCCCATAGTATCGTACAACATAATACTATGAAAGTAACAAAAATAGACTCGATGTCTGCAGCCCGTCGCCATAGTATCGTACGACATAATACTATGAAAGTAACTAAAATAGACTCGATGTCTGCAGCCCGTCCCCATAGTATCGTACGACATAATACTATGAAAGTAACAAAAATAGACTCGATGTCTGCAGCCCGTCGCCATAGTATCGTACGACATAATACTATGAAAGTAACTAAAATAGACTCGATGTCTGCAGCCCGTCCCCATAGTATCGTACGACATAATACTATGAAAGTAACTAAAATAGACTCGATGTCTGCAGCCCGTTCAAATAGTATCGTACGACATAATACTATGAAAGTAACTAAAATAGACTCGATGTCTGCAGCCCGTCCCCATAGTATCGTACGACATAATACTATGAAAGTAACTAAAATAGACTCGATGTCTGCAGCCCGTCCCCATAGTATCGGACGACATAATACTATGAAAGTAACTGAAATAGACTCGATGTCTGCAGCCCGTCCCCATAGTATCGTACGACATAATACTATGAAAGTAACTAAAATAGACTCGATGTCTGCAGCCCGTCCCCATAGTATCGTACGACATAATACTATGAAAGTAACTAAAATAGACTCGATGTCTGCAGCCCGTCCCCATAGTATCGTACGACATAATACTATGAAAGTAACTAAAATAGACTCGATGTCTGCAGCCCGTCCCCATAGTATCGGACGACATAATACTATGAAAGTAACTGAAATAGACTCGATGTCTGCAGCCCGTCCCCATAGTATCGTACGACATAATACTATGAAAGTAACTAAAATAGACTCGATGTCTGCAGCCCGTCCCCATAGTATCGTACGACATAATACTATGAAAGTAACTAAAATAGACTCGATGTCTGCAGCCCGTCCCTTTAGTATCGTACGACATAATACTATGAAAGTAACTAAAATAGACTCGATGTCTGCAGCCCGTCCCCATAGTATCGGACGACATAATACTATGAAAGTAACTAAAATTGACTCGATGTCTGCAGCCCGTCCCCATAGTATTGGACGACATAATACTATGAAAGTAACTAAAATAGACTCGATGTCTGCAGCCCGTCCCCATAGTATCGTACGACATAATACTATGAAAGTAACTAAAATAGAATCAATGTCTGCAGCCCGCCCCCATAGTATCGTACGACATAATACTATGAAAGTAACTAAAATAGACTCGACAGCCCGTCCTCATAGTATCGTACGACACAATACTATGAAAGTAACTAAAATAGACTCGATGTCTGCAGCCCGTCCCCATAGTATCGTACGACATAATACTATGAAAGTAACTAAAATAGACTCGATGTCTGCAGCCCGTCCTCATAGTATCGTACGACACAATACTATGAAAGTAACTAAAATAGACTCGATGTCTGCAGCCCGTCCCCATAGTATCGTACGACATAATACTATGAAAGTAACTAAAATAGACTCGATGCCTGCAGCCCGTCCCCATAGTATCGTACGACATAATACTATGAAAGTAACAAAAATAGACTCGATGTCTGCAGCCCGTCGCCATAGTATCGTACGACATAATACTATGAAAGTAACTAAAATAGCCTCGATGTCTGCAGCCCGTCCCCATAGTATCGTACGACATAATACTATGAAAGTAACTAAAATAGACTCGATGTCTGCAGCCCGTTCAAATAGTATCGTACGACATAATACTATGAAAGTAACTAAAATAGACTCGATGTCTGCAGCCCGTCCCCATAGTATCGTACGACATAATACTATGAAAGTAACTAAAATAGACTCGATGTCTGCAGCCCGTCCCCATAGTATCGGACGACATAATACTATGAAAGTAACTGAAATAGACTCGATGTCTGCAGCCCGTCCCCATAGTATCGTACGACATAATACTATGAAAGTAACTAAAATAGACTCGATGTCTGCAGCCCGTCCCCATAGTATCGTACGACATAATACTATGAAAGTAACTAAAATAGACTCGATGTCTGCAGCCCGTCCCCATAGTATCGTACGACATAATACTATGAAAGTAACTAAAATAGACTCGATGTCTGCAGCCCGTCCCCATAGTATCGGACGACATAATACTATGAAAGTAACTGAAATAGACTCGATGTCTGCAGCCCGTCCCCATAGTATCGTACGACATAATACTATGAAAGTAACTAAAATAGACTCGATGTCTGCAGCCCGTCCCCATAGTATCGTACGACATAATACTATGAAAGTAACTAAAATAGACTCGATGTCTGCAGCCCGTCCCTTTAGTATCGTACGACATAATACTATGAAAGTAACTAAAATAGACTCGATGTCTGCAGCCCGTCCCCATAGTATCGGACGACATAATACTATGAAAGTAACTAAAATTGACTCGATGTCTGCAGCCCGTCCCCATAGTATTGGACGACATAATACTATGAAAGTAACTAAAATAGACTCGATGTCTGCAGCCCGTCCCCATAGTATCGTACGACATAATACTATGAAAGTAACTAAAATAGACTCAATGTCTGCAGCCCGCCCCCATAGTATCGTACGAGATAATACTATGAAAGTAACTAAAATAGACTCGACAGCCCGTCCTCATAGTATCGTACGACACAATACTATGAAAGTAACTAAAATAGACTCGATGTCTGCAGCCCGTCCCCATAGTATCGTACGACATAATACTATGAAAGTAACTAAAATAGACTCGATGTCTGCAGCCCGTCCTCATAGTATCGTACGACACAATACTATGAAAGTAACTAAAATAGACTCGATGTCTGCAGCCCGTCCCCATAGTATCGTACGACATAATACTATGAAAGTAACTAAAATAGACTCGATGTCTGCAGCCCGTCCCCAAAGTATCGTTCGACATAATACTATGAAAGTAACTAAAATAGACTCGATGTCTGCAGCCCGTCCTCATAGTATCGTACGACATAATACTATGAAAGTAACTAAAATAGACTCGATGTCTGCAGCCCGTCCCCATAGTATCGGACGACATAATACTATGAAAGTAACTAAAATAGACTCGATGTCTGCAGCCCGTCCCCATAGTATCGTACGACATAATACTATGAAAGTAACTAAAATAGACTCGATGTCTGCAGCCCGTCCCCATAGTATCGTACGACATAATACTATGAAAGTAACAAAAATAGACTCGATGTCTGCAGCCCGTCGCCATAGTATCGTACGACATAATACTATGAAAGTAACTAAAATAGCCTCGATGTCTGCAGCCCGTCCCCATAGTATCGTACGACATAATACTATGAAAGTAACTAAAATAGACTCGATGTCTGCAGCCCGTCCCCATAGTATCGGACGACATAATACTATGAAAGTAACTAAAATAGACTCGATGTCTGCAGCCCATCCCCATAGTATCGTACGGCATAATACTATGAAAGTAACTAAAATAGACTCAATGTCTGCAGCCCGTCCCCATAGTATCGGACGACATAATACTATGAAAGTAACTAAAATAGACTCGATGTCTGCAGCCCATCCCCATAGTATCGTACGGCATAATACTATGAAAGTAACTAAAATAGACTCAATGTCTGCAGCCCGTCCCCATAGTATCGTACGACATAATACTATGAAAGTAACTAAAATAGACTCGATGTCTGCAGCCCGTCCTCATAGTATCGTACGACATAATACTATGAAAGTAACAAAAATAGACTCGATGTCTGCAGCCCGTCCCCATAGTATCGTACGACATAATACTATGAAAGTAACTAAAATAGACTCGATGTCTGCAGCCCGTCCTCATAGTATCGTACGACACAATACTATGAAAGTAACTAAAATAGACTCGATGTCTGCAGCCCGTCCCAATAGTATCGTACGACATAATACTATGAAAGTAACTAAAATAAACTCGATGTCTGCAGCCCGTCCCCATAGTATCGTACGACATAATACTATGAAAGTAACTAAAATAGTCTCGATGTCTGCAGCCCGTCCCCATAGTATCGAACGACATAATACTATGAAAGTAACTAAAATAGACTCGATGTCTGCAGCCCGTCCCCATAGTATCGTACGACATAATACTATGAAAGTAACTAAAATAGACTCGATGTCTGCAGCCCGTCCCCATAGTATCGTACGACATAATACTATGAAAGTAACTAAAATAGACTCGATGTCTGCAGCCCGTCCCCATAGTATCGTACGACATAATACTATGAAAGTAACTAAAATAGACTCGATGTCTGCAGCCCGTCCCCATAGTATCGTACGACATAATACTATGAAATTAACTAAAATAGACTCGATGTCTGCAGCCCGTCCCCATAGTATCGTACGACATAATACTATGAAAGTAACTAAAATAGTCTCGATGTCTGCAGCCCGTCCCCATACTATCGAACGACATAATACTATGAAAGTAACTAAAATATACTCGATGTCTGCAGCCCGTCCCCATAGTATCGTACGACATAATACTATGCAAATAACTAAAATAGACTCGATGTCTGCAGCCAGTCCCCATAGTATCGTACGACATAATACTATGAAAGTAACTAAAATAGACTAGCCTCGCGGTATCTACATCAGTAATTTGACGGATTTTCCTCACAGTATATGCTGCGGAACTTAGCCGTCCTACAAGGGATGTTAAATTGAAGGCTTGAGTCGAGCGTGATCCCAGGAAAACAGTTTCATCGACGAATTCTAGTTTCTCTTGATTCAATATTATCTCACAATGAATACTTTAGAAATTTGGTAAAGAAAATCTTATGCACTAGTTAGTTTTTTTCTCTCTCATTTAATGCTAAAGTATTACCAGTGAACCAATTTTGGCCCTACTGTAGAGCGTTACGAGTATTTACGTTGTCAATATTAGATGCACGTCTATTAATTTAAAAAATTAAGGAAGTTTCGTTAGCAAATAACATCACTTCTGGTTGGGTTTTTAAAAAATGAGGTAATTCATTAATAATAAGAGGAAAGCACCCCCTTGCGGTACACCCATTATTGCTTTTATACTGAGTGAATTGACACCATTTATTTGAACTTGCTGGTGTCTATCATTTAAATAAGATTTTACTAAACTGAGCGCAGATTTCCAAGTCGGTAATTCTCAAGTTTCAAGAGTACAGGTTTCCTGGTTGACGCAATCAAATGCCTTGGAGAGGTCACAAAAGATTCATATAGCGTCTTGGGCCGTAAATGTGTCTAATTCAGTCGTACAACGTCCTTTGGTGACACCATACTGCCGGTCTATTCTGTAAAAATCTCACCGTGAAAACTTAGGTGAAGTGATCTTAAAGTGAACTGTCATTCCACCTGATGCTAAGATTGACACTATTGACAGCTCACTCCACGCTCACCTCACCAAAATTTTCACGGTGAGATTTGTACTGAATGGCACTGCTGTTGATCGTGTAAGATTTTATTGTTGCCACCATACCTACCATGCACCAACCTTGATAAACTAAGTGGGCAAACAGGGTAGAGTTACTAGAACCAATGAAAGCACCGAAATAATTTACATTTTACCAAAAAATAGCAGTGGCAGTAGTGTTCTATACATTTTTGATAGTTAATTTCTTTCTATTGGACTTTCGCATCTTAAGAAGCTTAAGAAATCTCAACTTTTTCTACCGTTAGCATCAAAAAATAACTTTCTATTGAGAGTGTATAAAATCTTTTTCCACTTATAAAATATAACACATGAACTACGAAGTAGGCAATATGATACAAGTTTTTATAATTTGATTAGCGGTTGAAAAACTGTTTTACGAGTTGTGGTTACGCGTGCTGCGTTTCAGCGTCGAGTGACCCTAATGGTAGATAGCAGAGAATTTTAATAAAAACACAGATAATTTTACTGCAGCAGTCGTTAAAACACAATTATCTTTCGAAATCTCGTTCAATTTCATTTCAATGGCGTACTTTTGATGAGCTTAAAATGATCTAATGTACCTATGCGTTGGAAACTAGTTTTACCTATATATTTGAGAATTGAGAGCACTGCATTTTTTTTTATGAAATGTCAAGTTCCGTTTCAGAATAACCCGATTTTAGTGTCATCTTCAATGTAGGTAGGTAGTTTAGTAGCCGACCGTTACTGAAACTATATTTAAAGTTACTTCAAAGTAAAAAGTACTTAGTTAATCTTAAGTAGATAAAATAAACAACTGTAATCTATAATTAAAGCTATTAAAAAAGTAGGTACCGATAAATCATTGAAGTGCCCGCGAAAATCGTGCAACTAAATAATAAAATGCTAATTAAAGTTACCTGACTGGATAGATAACTGTGCGCGAATTGTGAGTCGCTGTCTTCTTCGTCCGAGAGCGGTTCGCACTTCACTCGCGACAGTCCGTGGCCGGGCATTTCCTAGCGAAACAAATAAAAAACAAACTAATAATTTCGCCTCCTCTACAAAATTTAACACTTTGTTGCTTGAAATAAATGTTTCACGGCGATAAGCTTGAAGTATTACAGTACGTAACAATTATGAATACAAGTTTATGTTGACGATATAATCGCGGTTATCACAACAACAAAGTGCGCTATATCTGTCCTGCGAGTACAAGTGTAAACAACAACGTGGCACCCCATGTTCTCCCCGGAATGTCGCAGAAATCGAACAATCGCCATGTTATAAGTAGGTTTACATAGGCAATTAGACAAAAGGAACCGAGCTTTATTGAATTTTTTCTCGATTGGTGCACAAATGAAGAGTGCAAAGTTGGATTCTCTCTCTCTCTGTCGCTCACGAGCCAGACCGTCTCACAAGCTTTTTTAATTTTGTTTGTTTAAAGCCCTTAGGCATGCATACCGCTAACGTATATGAAGTTCAATATAGAAACTTCCAACTGAAACAAACGCGCGTGACTTATTCAAAACTTTATACATAGAGAAAACTTATAAGGTTTTGGATAAGCGACTTTAAGAGATTGTTGTTAGCGTGTATATTCGTGCGGAATCACCTGTCAGACAGAGGTGGAGGAAAGTAGTGAATGTAAAGTTGCGCGGTTAACCCTCTCGTCGCTTCACATCGTTCCATTTGAGGAGCCGGCGGCCGCAGCACACGTCTGTGCGATCCCGACACACCGCGAGATACGAAAACACATTCACTTTCACCGTCTTCCCGGCACACGGCGAAGGACGGTGCAAAACGGGTGCCGACAAACGCGAGGGAAACGGAATTGCCGAAGACGACGGCGCGAAATTCACTCGACTCACCTAGTCGGTCAGCGGTGGCCGCCGTAAGCACTCGCCCGCGCCACACATGCACCGCGGACTTGTCCCGACACCCGCGACTGCACGGTGACCTTCGGGAAACGATGAGATGTCGCAAATGAAAGTGAATTCGGCACACACCCGGCCGAGTCTGCGTCGCTGCGTGGCGCATGTTTAGGAGGTGCAGGGCGGGCGCGTGCTCATTTTTTTCCGCGCCAAAGAAATAAAAACAAACGCCTTTTTGCCGGGAACCGGCCGCGCACCGCGCTGTAGCGGTGCTCCCTCTCACGCCGCCGCCGCGCCGCTTCAATGTGTTCCACTGGATCACAGTCCAGATACACAGCTAGACTCGACCAGCAGTCATACAGGAGGCTGCCTAGTTTCGAGACTAGATACATTGTTTTTCAATTTAGGGTGTTTTGTAAAACGGCTGTTATTATTAAAATTGGCGATAGACAAAGTCGGCAGGGAGGGTAGATGCATTATAGCACGTGTAGGTATACAGGGAGGAGGCAGGGGGTGGTCGGCCGCCCGACCAGTCGGCGCCCCGCGCGGCGCCTTCTCTCTCCGCTCCGATTGATTTTTATTACAAGAATTTCGCTCGTGGTTTTTTTTTTGTTTCCCGCACACTGAAAGCCCGGCGACGCACACAAAGAGATTCGTATAATTCGTTTGTACGAACTTACTAATGCTATTGATTTTTTATAACGAAGCGACAAAGCTTAGATACAAGGGAACCAGCGCTGGCTGTGTCTTCAAGTTACGAGGAAGTCTCAGTAGTATTATTCATTTTCTTATTTGAAATAAGTATTTTGTTGTAGAATGTTTCTAT
Organism: Dicycla oo; assembly: GCA_948252095.1. Taxonomy (NCBI): domain Eukaryota; kingdom Metazoa; phylum Arthropoda; class Insecta; order Lepidoptera; family Noctuidae; genus Dicycla; species Dicycla oo. The sequence continues at coordinate 30,693,890 of OX411720.1, read as the reverse complement.
ATGTGTTGGTACGGTTGATTATTTTTGAAACAAATGAATAGGTAGTTTTAGAAAAACTCTGTAGTTTTTCTAAAAGATGTTAAACGACGTACAAAAATTTCCTACACGTAGTTTTAGTTGATTGGATTTTCACGAGGCTTTAAAGGCCGTGAGACAGTTATGCTCGTGGTTATGATTATCATTAGCATTTTGAACCAAACTGGGTTGATTTCCCTTTCCATTCTCAAGCTTCCGTTTTCTACTTGATTCATAAGTTTAGGATTTAGGCCTTGCCTTTTCACTTTTTACTCGATTTATCGCCACTACGCAGTCTAATCGAACTTTCTGCCAGCCTGGAAGTCTTCAAGCTCAAGTGAAGAGGTTGACCATATCATCTCTTACTGCTTACCTACTAAGATGAGGACAGGGGTGAGGCTGGTGGCGTGTCACCTTCATCATCATTATTCCATTACTGGACAAAGGTCTGCTCCCAGGACTTCCACCAAAGAGCTAATGTGGAATATTGTTTACTGATTTAGTCCAGCTCATCCCGTCATCATCTACGTGGTGTTGTCCAGTTTTTCCCGCCATCTTTTACGTGGTGTTGTCCAACTTTTCCCGCCGTCTTCTACGTGGTGTTGTCCAACTTGTCCCGCCATCTTCTACGTGGTGTTGTCCACTTTTTTCCGCCATCTTCTACGTGGTGTTGTCCAACTTTTCCCGCCATCTTCTACGTGGTTTTGTCAGCTTTTCCCGCCATCTTTTACATGGTGTTGTCCAATTTTTCCCGCCGTCTTCTACGTGGCGTTGTCCAGCTTTTCCCGCCATCTTTTACGTGGTGTTGTAAAACTTTTCCTGCCATCTTCTACGTGGCTTTGTCCAGCTTTTCCCGCCATCTTTTACGTGGTGTTGTCCAACTTTTCCCGCCGTCTACTAAGTGGTGTTGTCTAGCTTTTCCCGCCATCTTTTACGTGGTGTTATCCATCTTTTCCCGTCATATTCTACGTGGTTTTGTCCAGATTTTCCCGCCATCTTTTACGTGGTGTTGTCCAACTTTTCCCGCCATCTTCCACGTGGTGTTGTCCAGCTTTACTCGCCATCTTCTTCGTGGTGTTGACCAGCTTTTCCCGGCATCTTCTACGTGGTGTTGTCCAGATTTACCCGCCATCTTCTTCGTGGTGTTGACCAGCTTTTCTCGCCATCTTCTACGTGGTGTTGTCCAGCTTTACCCGCCATCTTCTTCGTAGTGTTGACCAGCTTTTCCCGGCATCTTCTACGTGGTGTTATCAAGCTTTTCCCGCCATCTTCTACGTGGTGTTGTCCAACTTTTCCCGCCATCTTCTACGTGGTGTTGTCCAGCTTTACCCGCCATCTTCCACGTGGTGTGGTCCAGCTTTACCCGCTATCTTCTTCGTGGTGTTGACCAGCTTTTCCCGCTATCTTCTTCGTGGTGTTGACCAGCTTTTCCCGGCATCTTCTTCGCGGTGTTATCAAGCTTTTCCCGCCATCTTCTACGTGGTGTTATCCAGCTTTTCCCGCCATCTTCCACGTGGTGTTGTCCAGCTTTACTCGCTATCTTCTTCGTGGTTTTGACCAGCTTTTCCCGGCATCTTCTATGGGGTGTTGTCCACCTTTACCCGCCATCTTCTTCGTGGTGTTGACCAGCTTTTCCTGGCATCTTCTACGTAGTGTTGTCCAGCTTTACCCGCCATCTTCTTCGTGGTGGTGACCAGCTTTTCCCGGCATCTTCTACGTGGTGTTATCAAGCTTTTCCCGCCATCTTCTTCGTGGTGTTGACCAGCTTTTCCCGCCATCGTCTACGTGGTGTTGTCTAGCTTTACCCGCCATCTTCTACGTGGTGTTGTCCAGCTTTACCCGCCATCTTCTACGTGGTGTTGACCAGCTTTTCCCGGCATCTTCTACGTGGTGTTGTCCAGCTTTACCCGCCATCTTCTACGTGGTGTTGTCCAGCTTTACCCGCCATCTTCTACGTGGTGTTGTCCAGCTTTACCCGCCATCTTCTACGTGGTGTTAACCAGCTTTTCCCGGCATCTTCTACATGGTGTTGTCCAGCTTTACCCGCCATCTTCTTCGTGGTGTTGACCAGCTTTTCCCGCCATCGTCTACGTGGTGTTGTCTAGCTTTACCCGCCATCTTCTACGTGGTGTTGTCCAGCTTTACCCGCCATCTTCTTCGTGGTGTTGACCAGCTTTTCCCGGCAACTTCTACGTGGTGTTATCAAGTTTTTCCCGCCATCTTCTACGTGGTGTTGTCCAACTTCTCCCGCCATCTTCTACGTGGTGTTGTCCAGCTTTACCCGCCATCTTCCACGTGGTGTGGTCCAGCTTTACCCGCTATCTTCTTCGTGGTGTTGACCAGCTTTTCCCGCCATCTTCTACGTGCTGTTGTCCAGCTTTCCCCGCCATCTTATTCGTGGTGTTGTCCAGCTTTTCCCGCCATCTTCTACGTGGTGTTGTCCAGCTTTTCCCGCCATCTTCTACGTGGTATTGTCCAGCTTTACCCGCTATCTTCTATGTGGTGTTGTCCACCTTTACCCGCCATCTTCTTCGTGGTGTTGACCAGCTTTTCCCGGCATCTTCTACGTAGTGTTGTCCAGCTTTACCCGCCATCTTCCACGTGGTGGTGACCAGCTTTTCCCGGCATCTTCTACGTGGTGTTATCAAGCTTTTCCCGCCATCTTCTACGTGGTGTTGTCTAACTTTTCCCGGCATCTTCTACGTGGTGTTGAGCTTTACTCGCCAACTTCTTCTTGGTGTTGACCATCTTTTCCTGGCATCTTCTACGTTGTGTTGTCCAGCTTTACCCGCCATCTTCTTCGTGGTGTTGACCAGCTTTTCCCGCCATCTTCTTCGTGGTGTTGACCAGCTTTTCCCGCCATCTTCTTCGTGGTGTTGTCCAGCTTTACCCGCCATCTTCTTCGTGGTGTTGACCAGCTTTTCCCGCCATCTTCTACGTGGTGTTGTCCAGCTTTACCCGGCATCTTCTACGTGGTGTTTACCAGCTTTACCCGCCATCTTCTACGCGGTGTTGTCCAGCTTTACCCGCCATCTTCTACGTGGTGTTGTCCAGCTTTACCCGCCATCTTCTACGTGGTGTTGACCAGCTTTTCCCGGCATCTTCTACATGGTGTTGTCCAGCTTTTCCCGCCATCGTCTACGTGGTGTTGTCCAGCTTTACCCGTCATCTTCTTCGTGGTGTTGACCAGCTTTTCCCGCCATCTTCTACGTGGTGTTGTCCAGCTTTACCCGCCATCTTCTTCGTTCTAGTTGCACAGAACCTCCCAGTTCTAGTTACACAGGACCTCCCAGTTCAAGTTACACAGGACCTCCCAATGACATTGTTAAAGTACCACTACTACACACTACTACACAGATACAGCTGCAGTTAGTTCTAAGTACATATATTCAACATAGACACAATAGCGATTGTGTTGCACACACTTGATCAAAATCAAAATCAAAATCAAAAGTCATTTATTCAAACTAGGCTGAGAATCAGCACTTTTTGAACGTCAAAATTACATAAGACAGTCCCCCAAAACGCCCGCCCTTCACCACTTCCTAGTGCTTTAGCTGGGGAGAAGAAGTGGCGCAACAAACTCCCCAGCAGCACAGCTGTCTGTTCAGTTAAAAAATAATGATTCTATATAACACTGCGCATAATAATTTAGGTACATTACGCAATACAAAACATTAAATTAAATTATTTGCTATAAGTAAGCTAGCACACGCCAATATACCAAAAAAAAAAAAACGAAAACTATACTCAAGCAGAAACAAAACACAAAACTAAAAACGTAAGCAGAACTTTATACCCAAATAAAAGCCTCCAGTAATAAAGGGCGTGCCCACTTACATATAGCCGTACATGTAGTCGTAACTCAAAGTCACAGATGATAAACTAGGACCATCGAAGTAAAATCAACAACGAGTTAAGTTACTAATAACAAAACAAAACCAAGGTCAGCAAGACGACCTGTCACCACAAGCAGCACCCGTTCACGAGTATAACGCAAAGATCAGCCATTACCCCCCTCGCCATATTTGAGGGAAGGAGACAACCCGACCCCCGACGCTACCGCAAGCAGTGACATCTAAGGGAGCATGACGAACTTGCTGCCGGTTGCTCGGGCAAGAAAAAATATGATCAATTGTCGAGGTCACTAGCTAACCACATATTGCAATACCACTCATAAAAATAAATAAACATTGAAATGAGTAGATTATGTCAATAATAAATAAAAATAAAATAAAATGACCTTGAGAGTCAAACAAAATAAATAATTATATGAACTCATATAACCTGTCAGTAGGTATACTAATTCTGGAGAAAGAACATAAACATTGTCTTAAGTTAAACACAGCGACCAACTATTCTTATCGTTTAAGTAATCGTTGATAGAATAGTATGCCTTTGAACAAAGGTTAGATTTTACTTTAGCTTTGAACGTATTAAAGGGCAAATCTAGCAAAGAAGAGGGTAGCTTGTTATAAAAAGATATACCAAGCCCAACAAATGAGTTATGAACCTTATGAAGCCGGTGAAATGGAGCACGTAATTTGTCCTTATTTCTGGTGTTAACATTGTGAATATCACTGTTTTTAGTGTATAAATGTATATTTTGTCTAATATATAAGATGTTGGCGAAGATGAATTGTGATGCCACCGTGAGAATACCAATCTGTTTAAAAAAATCTCTCAAAGAAACTCTGGCACCGAGCTGGTAAATTGCTCGAACAGCTCGTTTCTGAAGAACAAATATATTTTGAATGTCAGCGGCTTTGCCCCAGAGCAGAATACCGTATGACATAACGCTATGAAAATAACTAAAATAGACTAACCGAGCTGTATCAACGTCAGTGTATTGTCTTATTTTCCTGACGGCGTAGGCGGCTGAACTGAGCCTTCCCGCTAGGCTTGATATATGTGGGCCCCACTGAAGTTTGGCATCTACTGTTATACCCAGAAAAACTGCCGAGTCTACAGTTTTAAGCATCTCTTTATCTAAAACGATGTTGGGTCCTAGATTTCTAACATTCGGTAAGGCAAACTTTATACATTTCGTTTTCTTTGCATCGTCAATTGGTTGATTACTGGCGACTTTGATAGACCTATTGTGTCCGAATGAAGGTCGTTGCAGTATCTCCAACATAGGTATATCTATTGCAGACAGGATTCAAAGATTCTTCCACCTTTTAAGTATATTTTCCAGGTTTAGATTCTTATTATTGTATCACTTGCAGATTTTTTTTTACAGATATGTAGGATTAGGTACCCGTGCGTGATAAGTTGAATTGAAACCAAAGCGCGGTGTAAGTGGTGTTGTGTTACAGTAGCGTGCCTCTATAGTAAGCATAGTATAATAAGCTAGTGTCATTTATATAAGGTGACTGCTAATTAGTGACCGATACTTAAACACATGAAAAAATTATCTGCTCCCTAACTTTCGACGAGTAATGCGAACATATTAATATATGTAGGGAACAGCTGATTATTTTTCGCGATTTCAAGTTTGGTGCCACAGTAAAAGTTGTTTGTTATCCTGAGTACAATCATGTGTTTAGGTATCGGTCACTAATTACCAGTCACCCTATATACCTACTTTTCAAATTTTTCTTTCCGTATGAACCTGATTTGGCCTGTTACGAGCATTTTAAAACAACATTTTGCCAAATCGCTCGGTCCAGCCGTTCTCAAGTGATGTGCTTACTGAACAGCATTTAATTTGTATTATTTATGGACTAGCTTCTGCCCGCAACTTCGTTCGCGTGGCAGTCGTAAGACACCGAAGTATGTAAACTAACAGCCACATTTTTATACAACTTCCCTGTATTTGTTTGTATTTTTGGTCTCAGCAGCCGGCGGAGAGACGCGGGAGCAAGGGACGCACAGATGTCCGTGTGAGAAGCAGCTTGTCCTGAGGTCGACATCGACACCCGCAGCCTTCAGTATCTAGCAATTTGTTTTAGTTTTGGTCTCAGCAGCCGGCGGAGAGACGCGGGAGCAAGGGACGCACAGATGTCCGTGTGAGAAGCAGCTTGTCCTGAGGTCGACATCGACACCCGCAGCCTTCAGTATCTAGCAATTTGTTTTAGTTTTGGTCTCAGCAGCCGGCGGAGAGACGCGGGAGCAAGGGACGCACAGATGTCCGTGTGAGAAGCAGCTTGTCCTGAGGTCGACATCGACACCCGCAGCCTTCAGTAGGTATCTAGCAATTTATTTTAGTTTTGGTCTCAGCAGCCGGCGGAGAGACGCGGGAGCAAGGGACGCACAGATGTCCGTGTGAGAAGCAGCTTGTCCTGAGGTCGACATCGACACCCGCAGCCTTCAGTATCTAGCAATTTGTTTTAGTTTTGGTCTCAGCAGCCGGCGGAGAGACGCGGGAGCAAGGGACGCACAGATGTCCGTGTGAGAAGCAGCTTGTCCTGAGGTCGACATCGACACCCGCAGCCTTCAGTATCTAGCAATTTGTTTTAGTTTTGGTCTCAGCAGCCGGCGGAGAGACGCGGGAGCAAGGGACGCACAGATGTCCGTGTGAGAAGCAGCTTGTCCTGAGGTCGACATCGACACCCGCAGCCTTCAGTATCTAGCAATTTATTTTAGTTTTGGTCTCAGCAGCCGGCGGAGAGACGCGGGAGCAAGGGACGCACAGATGTCCGTGTGAGAAGCAGCTTGTCCTGAGGTCGACATCGACACCCGCAGCCTTCAGTATCTAGCAATTTGTTTTAGTTTTGGTCTCAGCAGCCGGCGGAGAGACGCGGGAGCAAGGGACGCACAGATGTCCGTGTGAGAAGCAGCTTGTCCTGAGGTCGACATCGACACCCGCAGCCTTCAGTACTCGTATCTAGCAATTTGTTTTAGTTTTGGTCTCAGCAGCCGGCGGAGAGACGCGGGAGCAAGCGACGCACAGATGTCCGTGTGAGAAGCAGCTTGTCCTGAGGTCGACATCGACACCCGCAGCCTTCAGTACTCGTATCTAGCAATTTGTTTTAGTTTTGGTCTCAGCAGCCGGCGGAGAGACGCGGGAGCAAGCGACGCACAGATGTCCGTGTGAGAAGCAGCTTGTCCTGAGGTCGACATCGACACCCGCAGCCTTCAGTATCTATCAATTTGTTTTAGTTTTGGTCTCAGCAGCCGGCGAGTGACGCGGGAGCAAGCGACGCACAGATGTCCGTGTGAGAAGCAGCTTATCCTGAGGTCGACATCGACACCCGCAGCCTTCAGTATCTAGCAATTGGTTTTAGTTTTGGTCTCAGCAGCCGGCGGAGAGACGCGGGAGTAAGGGACGCACAGATGTCCGTGTGAGAAGCAGCTTGTCCTGAGGTCGACATCGACACCCGCAGCCTTCAGTACTCGTATCTAGCAATTTGTTTTAGTTTTGGTCTCAGCAGCCGGCGGAGAGACGCGGGAGCAAGGGACGCACAGATGTCCGTGTGAGAAGCAGCTTGTCCTGAGGTCGACATCGACACCCGCAGCCTTCAGTATCTAGCAATTTATTTTAGTTTTGGTCTCAGCAGCCGGCGGAGAGACGCGGGAGCAAGGGACGCACAGATGTCCGTGTGAGAAGCAGCTTGTCCTGAGGTCGACATCGACACCCGCAGCCTTCAGTATCTAGCAATTTGTTTTAGTTTTGGTCTCAGCAGCCGGCGGAGAGACGCGGGAGCAAGGGACGCACAGATGTCCGTGTGAGAAGCAGCTTGTCCTGAGGTCGACATCGACACCCGCAGCCTTCAGTACTCGTATCTAGCAATTTGTTTTAGTTTTGGTCTCAGCAGCCGGCGGAGAGACGCGGGAGCAAGCGACGCACAGATGTCCGTGTGAGAAGCAGCTTGTCCTGAGGTCGACATCGACACCCGCAGCCTTCAGTACTCGTATCTAGCAATTTGTTTTAGTTTTGGTCTCAGCAGCCGGCGGAGAGACGCGGGAGCAAGCGACGCACAGATGTCCGTGTGAGAAGCAGCTTGTCCTGAGGTCGACATCGACACCCGCAGCCTTCAGTACTCGTATCTAGCAATTTGTTTTAGTTTTGGTCTCAGCAGCCGGCGGAGAGACGCGGGAGCAAGCGACGCACAGATGTCCGTGTGAGAAGCAGCTTGTCCTGAGGTCGACATCGACACCCGCAGCCTTCAGTATCTATCAATTTGTTTTAGTTTTGGTCTCAGCAGCCGGCGAGTGACGCGGGAGCAAGCGACGCACAGATGTCCGTGTGAGAAGCAGCTTATCCTGAGGTCGACATCGACACCCGCAGCCTTCAGTATCTAGCAATTGGTTTTAGTTTTGGTCTCAGCAGCCGGCGGAGAGACGCGGGAGCAAGGGACGCACAGATGTCCGTGTGAGAAGCAGCTTGTCCTGAGGTCGACATCGACACCCGCAGCCTTCAGTACTCGTATCTAGCAATTTGTTTTAGTTTTGGTCTCAGCAGCCGGCGGAGAGACGCGGGAGCAAGGGACGCACAGATGTCCGTGTGAGAAGCAGCTTGTCCTGAGGTCGACATCGACACCCGCAGCCTTCAGTATCTAGCAATTTATTTTAGTTTTGGTCTCAGCAGCCGGCGGAGAGACGCGGGAGCAAGGGACGCACAGATGTCCGTGTGAGAAGCAGCTTGTCCTGAGGTCGACATCGACACCCGCAGCCTTCAGTATCTAGCAATTTGTTTTAGTTTTGGTCTCAGCAGCCGGCGGAGAGACGCGGGAGCAAGGGACGCACAGATGTCCGTGTGAGAAGCAGCTTGTCCTGAGGTCGACATCGACACCCGCAGCCTTCAGTACTCGTATCTAGCAATTTGTTTTAGTTTTGGTCTCAGCAGCCGGCGGAGAGACGCGGGAGCAAGCGACGCACAGATGTCCGTGTGAGAAGCAGCTTGTCCTGAGGTCGACATCGACACCCGCAGCCTTCAGTACTCGTATCTAGCAATTTGTTTTAGTTTTGGTCTCAGCAGCCGGCGGAGAGACGCGGGAGCAAGCGACGCACAGATGTCCGTGTGAGAAGCAGCTTGTCCTGAGGTCGACATCGACACCCGCAGCCTTCAGTATCTATCAATTTGTTTTAGTTCTGGTCTCAGCAGCCGGCGAGTGACGCGGGAGCAAGCGACGCACAGATGTCCGTGTGAGAAGCAGCTTATCCTGAGGTCGACATCGACACCCGCAGCCTTCAGTATCTAGCAATTGGTTTTAGTTTTGGTCTCAGCAGCCGGCGGGGAGACGCGGGAGCAAGCGACGCACAGATGTCCGTGTGAGAAGCAGCTTGTCCTGAGGTCGACATCGACACCCGCAGCCTTCAGTACTCGTATCTAGCAATTTGTTTTAGTTTTGGTCTCAGCAGCCGGCGGAGAGACGCGGGAGCAAGCGACGCACAGATGTCCGTGTGAGAAGCAGCTTGTCCTGAGGTCGACATCGACACCCGCAGCCTTCAGTATCTAGCAATTTGTTTTAGTTTTGGTCTCAGCAGCCGGCGGAGTGACGCGGGAGCAAGCGACGCACAGATGTCCGTGTGAGAAGCAGCTTGTCCTGAGGTCGACATCGACACCCGCAGCCTTCAGTATCTAGCAATTTGTTTTAGTTTTGGTCTCAGCAGCCGGCGGAGAGACGCGGGAGCAAGCGACGTACAGATGTCCGTGTGAGAAGCAGCTTGTCCTGAGGTCGACATCGACACCCGCAGCCTTCAGTATCTAGCAATTTGTTTTAGTTTTGGTCTCAGCAGCCGGCGGAGAGACGCGGGAGCAAGCGACGCACAGATGTCCGTGTGAGAAGCAGCTTGTCCTGAGGTCGACATCGACACCCGCAGCCTTCAGTATCTAGCAATTTGTTTTAGTTTTGGTCTCAGCAGCCGGCGGAGAGACGCGGGAGCAAGCGACGCACAGATGTCCGTGTGAGAAGCAGCTTGTCCTGAGGTCGACATCGACACCCGCAGTCTTCAGTATCTAGCAATTTGTTTTAGTTTTGGTCTCAGCAGCCGGCGGAGAGACGCGGGAGCAAGCGACGTACAGATGTCCGTGTGAGAAGCAGCTTGTCCTGAGGTCGACATCGACACCCGCAGCCTTCAGTATCTAGCAATTTGTTTTAGTTTTGGTCTCAGCAGCCGGCGGAGAGACGCGGGAGCAAGCGACGCACAGATGTCCGTGTGAGAAGCAGCTTGTCCTGAGGTCGACATCGACACCCGCAGCCTTCAGTATCTAGCAATTTGTTTTAGTTTTGGTCTCAGCAGCCGGCGGAGAGACGCGGGAGCAAGCGACGCACAGATGTCCGTGTGAGAAGCAGCTTGTCCTGAGGTCGACATCGACACCCGCAGCCTTCAGTATCTAGCAATTTGTTTTAGTTTTGGTCTCAGCAGCCGGCGGAGAGACGCGGGAGCAAGCGACGCACAGATGTCCGTGTGAGAAGCAGCTTGTCCTGAGGTCGACAACGACACCCGCAGCCTTCAGTATCTAGCAATTTGTTTTAGTTTTGGTCTCAGCAGCCGGCGGAGAGATGCGGGAGCAAGCGACGCACAGATGTCCGTGTGAGAAGCAGCTGGTCCTGAGGTCGACATCGACACCCGCAGCCTTCAGTATGTAGGAATTTCCCATTGCTTGCGAAGTTTTTTGTTTTTAGTAAAATACTAGCTGTTGCCCCCGACTTCGTCTACGGTCCAGGATGATTTGTAGCTTATGTCCTTCTCCTTCTCCTCGTCTACCTAAGTGCTAAATTTCAGCCAAATCCGTTCAGCCATTTTAGCGTGAAGGCGTAAACAATAAACAAACACACTTTTGCATTTATAATATTAGTTAAGATTGTTAGGAGGATGAAAAACCGGTCTATCGACACTCTAGACTCACAAAATGTAACAGGTACTTAAATAAAAATAGAAAAAAGCTCTTAACACACTATTAAAGTTTCTTTATTAATATAATTCAATCATGATTCGAAAGACACGTGGCGCCATCTATTATCATAAGAACGTTATTGTAGTTTTTCTCGGGAACAGTACTTTTTTTGGGATGAAAGGTGTACAGACACGGCATGGAATGAATTCCTACAACCTCAGTATTTTCAGAGTCTAACCAACCCCGGGCGGGATGCAAAAATTTTCGAGCTCGCTTCGCCCGCACTTGCATTTTACTTTCTCTTCATCTCTAACGTTTCTGCATAAGTCGATAAAGTTATTTCAATTTCTGTATGAACGGTCAAAGAAAACCTAGTTAACTTATTCGAAGCAGGGTGCTAAAATTTCGAGCTCACTTCGCTCGATCTTGCATCCTATATTGTCAATAGCGACCCCATTATCCTAAATAGACGGTCCTGTATGTAAATTATATTAAATTTCTGCCAGTCAACTCCTACCGCAAGCCGCGTTAAAGAACTTCGTTTCAAAAAGTTTCAGTGAAAATGTCAATTTTCTTCCTGACTACATTTCATTCAAAATGTGTGCAGATCAAAATGCTTCAAAAATCATGATTGCAAAGTGGCGGGAAGAGAGGAACAACACCCTAAATGTGTAACACACTATCGATCAGAATCTGAATCATTTTGAAGCAAATTGCTAATCCATTGCTTCACATGTTCGAAAAAATTGTCTTCTCAACACCGTAAATAACGCAATGAATGTTGTTGAACTGTCACAATGAAACCGAATACGATTGATAGTGTGTTCCGCAATTAGGCTGCAGGGCTTTATTGAAGGGCACGCCACAATTGCGGCGATAAGTCCCCTCTTTGAGGAGTGGTTAGAGAGGCGCCACGGCGTCCTCACCTTCCGCCTGACACAGGTCCTCACCGGACACGGTTGTTTCGGGAGGTTCCTGTTTCGCATAAGGCGGGAGGAAACGCCCGGGTGTCACCATTGTGTGGATCGCCCAGAGGACACGGTGGAGCATACAGTGGAGATCTGCCAGGCTTGGGCAGAGCACCGCCGTGCTCTCACGGAGGCGATCGGCGGCGGCGTTCTCTCGCGCCCGAGCCTGGTCCAGGCCATGGTGCGGAGCGAGAGTGCATGGGAGGCCGTCACCTCCTTCTGCGAAGCGGTAATGCTCGCGAAGGAGGAGGCGGAACGCGTGAGGGAGAGGCAGCCTCACGCCCTCAGTCGCCGCAGGAGACGCCCTGGGCGGCGGGAATCAATAGCCGATTCCCGGCCACCGTAGGTGCGGGCTTGCGGACGGTGAGTAGTGGGTAGCTCGCCGTCCGGTGAGGACCAGGCCCGGGTCGACGGCGCGTTGTGTTCCACGCGCGCCTCAAAGAGATGTCAGCAAAAGATGGGGTCCAATAGGGCCGATGCCGCTGGGGTCGCGGGTTGTTTGAAAAAGATACCGTGGCTCTGGCATAGGCAACTGAAGGAACACGGGTGGGTTTTAGTCAGTAAAAGTCTGACACGCCCTTCCGCTCCACCCAGAGCGGGAGAAGTTATTTGATGATTTCCCATCCACAAAAAAAAAAAAGGGCTTTATTGAAATGGATAATAAGAATAACTAAGCTCTTAATCAATTTATTATTTGAATTAGAATAGAAGACCTTCTAATTCAGAAAATTGTATAAAAAAACATGTTCCGCAAAAAGAAGAAAAACGCAATATCAGAAATCTGTACCTACTCTTTATTTACCTTCTTTGAAATCAGAAATTCTTTATTTTTAGGGTTCCGTATCTCAAAAGGAAAAAACGGAACCCTTATACTTATAGGATCACTTGAGTGTTTGTCTGTCTGTCCGTCTGTCACAGCCAATTTGCTCCGAAATTGAAATTTGGTACACGTATGTACTTCTGTGACCCAAACATGGATGTGTAACGTAAATAAATGAATTTTGAATATGGGGTTCTATTTTGGGGGCAAATAAGAAAATTAAAAAAAAAAGTTTTGCAAACTGTACCGTGTGTCACATCGAATAAAAAGGCCTTACTGTAAGGGTCTCAAATAATATATATATATATATATATATATATATACACAGGCTGGCCATAAATACTGTTACAATTAAAAATAAGAAAGATATTACATTTGAATTTGGAATCTGTCATTTTTATACGATTGTTCATTGGATTTTCTAATTTTGGCGCCAATACATTGTACAATATTTTGCGATATTAAAATGGAGTGGGGTGATAAAGAGAACCGAATCGCTGTGATTGCATTACACAAAGTTGGTATGGAGTCAAATGCAATTTTTAAATTTTTTCCCGTTTCAACTACTAAATCCCTAAACTCATCAACTTCTGTTGCTGAGTCTTTGCTTAAGGAAAATGTTAATGCTTGCGATTCGGAATTTAATTTTGAACATATTACCTGTAGAGATATACTTAAAACCTTTCACACTTTAAATGTAAAAAAGACAGCAGATCTGTGGGGTAATTCTGTAGAAGTTGCTAAGTCTATTATTGACATTGTAGCACCTACTTTAGCTCTTATCTTTAATAACTGTATCGACTGTGGGGAGTTTCCTGACCTTATGAAATATAGTGAGATTTGTTTAAATCAGGTAGTACATCAGACCCCACAAATTATAGACCTATTTCAGTACTACCTACGTTTAGTAAAATTTTTGAGAAATTAATTTTAGACCAATTGCAAAGATTTTTTAATAAACATAAATTATTACATAACAAACGGTTCGGTTTTACAAAGGGTCGTTCAACTACTGATGCCGGTGTTGAACTTTTAGGACATAGAAGACAAATGCGATGCCTTGGGCATCTTTTGTGATTTGTCCAAGGCATTCGATTGCGTTCTTCATGAAACGTTAATCAGGAAACTCCGCCATTACGGGATCCGGAACACCGCTCTGGATCTTCTTACTTCATACTTGAGTAATGGATTCAGAGCGTTGACGTTAATGGAAAAAGATCGCCCGGATCTATAGTAACAATGGGGGTCCCACAGGGCTCGATTCTTGGTCCTTTCTTGTTTCTTATTTATATTAACGATTTGCCCTACCTCATAAAGGATAATCATGATATAGTTCTGTTTGCGGATGATACTTCACTTTTGTTTAAACTTAAACGTCAGCAGCTGGTTACTGACGATGTAAACACAGCGATCTTAAAAGTAGTTCACTGGTTCAATGTTAATAATTTACTCCTTAATGAAAAAAAACCAAATGCATTAAGTTTACGCTACCTCACGTTAGGCAGGTGAAAACTAACGTGATGATAAAGGGCGAAGAATACAGTGATATCCACAATATAAATACTAGGAACAAACACAAATTTGTTGTACCTCCAACAAGGCTCAAGAAAATAGGTCGCTCATTCAGGTGTCAATGTATACGCTTTTATAATAAACATCCAAGCCACGTTCAAGATCTGAGCCTTAATAAATTCAAATCATTCATTAAACGCAAGTTGTGTCAGAAAGCTTTTTATACCGTTAAAGATTATATTCAGGACAAAAGACTTGGGATTGAACTGCTCCAAATTTTATTTTATTTTATTTTTTATTTTTGCATACTGAATGTTGACATGACTATTTACTTTGTAAAGTATTATATTATTTTAACTTATTGTGAATGTGAAGACTATGTAGGTCATTGCTTTTTTTGTTTGTTTTATTTTTTCTCTCAGTTATTTTTAATCATGGTCTGGCAGTTTGAGTAATCTATGCGGCCTACCCCAATGTCCTTTCTTTGGTATTGTTCGTCGAATCGTTGAGCTCCTTAAGTTCTGAGTTGAGCTGCGCGATTACTGACAAATGCGTGCACTGACTGGACAGGTGCTCTCAATCTGTGTGGTTCTTTCCTCAAAAGGCCATTTCAGACACCAATCTACATGGTCTTCACATGAAGTGACCAAGATTATGTCTGGACTTTATAAGAGACTGTGACCTCTGAGTTTGTTTCGGCCTTTCTTCTCAGAGTAGTCAGATAGGAAACGCCGACCTCATCTAGCTTAAAAAAAAAAAACATGATTGACTTGTAAAAGTGTTGGTACAAACCTACTTACAGAAATAAAAATCATTTATCATTTATCATTTAAAACTCTCCATACGCTTGGTATTAGTCAAATGTTTGTGTACCGGGCTATTAATAGGGACCTACAATGAGACCTCCTCTGTTTACCATCAATACCATTTCAGTTAAAGTGATCGTTTAACATTATTAATTAACTTTTTTAACGACTTCAAAAAAAGGAGTTATCAATTCGATACGTATGTATGTAATATTACTGGAACTGCAAGATATTCACATATGATGATCTATTAGGGCTTCCAAACAAATATACAAAATTTTACAGATGTATGTTTGTATGTATGTATGTTTGTCCACGCATTTCTCCGAAACTATTAATCGGATCGTGACCATTCTTTTTTTGTTGGCTTAGATTTACTTCAACGTAAGGCACAGTGAAAGTTTCATCGAAATCGGTTTAGTACTTTTCAATATAATAGACTAATTCGTGTAAGTGTGACGGACTGGCTTATTGATACGAGCTACGGGTGTGGTGTCATCTCAAAACAAGTTTCTCAGTAACGGAAATAGAATGACCCAGCTTTCAACATTTATTGAGACGGTTGCAACTACATGATACTTTTTGAAGGTCTGATGATGACCAGGTAAGTGCTTATCGGTTCTCAGTAACGGAAATAGTTAGGATGACCTAGCTTTCAACATTTATCTAATTGAGCACGGATGCTGCTACATGATACTTTCTGAAGGTCTGATGATGACCAGGTAAGTGCTTATCGGCTCTCAATAACGGAAATAGTTAGGATGACCTAGCTTTCAACATTTATCTAATTGAGCACGGATGCTGGCACATTATACTTTCTGAAGGTCTGATGATGACCAGGTAAGTGCTTATCGGCTCTCAATAACGGAAATAGTTAGGATGACTTAGCTTTCAACATTTATCTAATTGAGCACGGATGCTGGCACATTATACTTTCTGAAGGTCTGATGATGACCAGGTAAGTGCTTATCGGCTCTCAATAACGGAAATAGTTAGGATGACCCAGCTTTCAACATTTATTGAGCACGGTTACTCCTACATGATACTTTCTGAATATCTAATGATGACCAGGTAAGTGCTTATTGGTCCTCAGTAATGGAAATAGTTAGGATATCAACAGCTTTCAACATGTATATTCCTTTACTTATATTCTATTCTATTCTATCAAATAAGTAAAAACACGATGGTTCTACATAGTGCCAGCATCCATATTCCACCATCAGGTAGGTGACATCATCAGTCATCTAGGTCTCCGTCCAACGAAATTTTCAAGATAGCTAAATAAAAAAACGATAAAAAATAAACACAATAGAAATAATGTAGGTACTTATTAGTTTTGGAGAGCTCGGCCACGATTCCCGACGCCCGGGCCGTCTCCCGCGGCATTTAGGGGCGTGAGGGCGCAAAGATTGCCTCTCCCTTACGCGTTCAGCCTCCTCCTTCGCGAGCATTACTGCTTTGCAGAAGGAGGTGACGGCTTCCCATGCACTCTCGCTCCGTACCATGGCCTGTACCAGGGCCGGACGTGAGAGATCACCGCCGCCGATCGACTTTGCGAGGACGCGGCGGTGCTCTGCCCAAGCCGGGCAGACCTCCACCGTATGCTCCATCGTGTCCTCCGGCCGATCCACACAATGGTAACACCCGGGCGTTTCCTCCCGCCTTATCCGGAACAGGAACCTCCCGAAGCAACCGTGTCCGGTGAGGACCTGCATTAGGCGGAAGGTAAGGATGCCGTGACGCCTCTCCAACCACTCCTCAAAGAGGAGACTTATCACCGCAATTGTGGCGTGCCCAAAGTGTGACGGCCTGGCTTATTGATACGAGCTACGGGTGTGGTGTCAAAGGGAAAACCTCTCAAAACCTTGGTCAAATTCTAGTGCAATATTTATAACAAAACTATTTACTTACTACTTATTACAAACAAATATTCCAGTTTTTACTAAAAACTAAAAATTACGAAATAAAAAATAATTAAAAAAAATTAAATCGACTTCAAAAAGAAACGAACTCAAAATTATGAAATAACTTTAATTTTGGAAGTCGGTGGTAAAAAACTAAAAAACAGATCAATTATAATATGTTTTAATATATTAACATGGTTGACTGACATTACCAGTAGGTAGATAGGTTACCTAACTAGGTAATGTCAGAAATACCCTACCTACTGCATAGACGTATCTACCGTAGGGTCCGTAGGTCTAAGTGGGTCTATGCAGTAAGGGATATTGCAGAACATTCGTAGTAATTAGAGCGTTTGTGCACTACAAGGAATTTTACTGTCCGGCAGTCCAATTTTTTACGGTCTGATGTGGCATGAAAAAAACGGATGATTGGCTTGTGCACTTGTCCGTCTTTACTCGGATCGGTGCTGCGCAGTTCAGGGTAGTTCTCTTTGAAACTACACGCCACGCACGCATAATTACGCTAGGAACGATGAGTACGGTCCGGAATGGAGAAAAGTAAAATGTCAGACGGTAAAATTACGTATAGCGCACAAACTAGTATATACATTTATGGCGTGCCATATCGGACCGTAAAAAATCGGACTGCCGGACAGTAAAATTCCTTGTAGTGCACAAACGCCCTGAGTTGATTTGTGTACAAGATTTTATACATTAAGAAAAAGAACATAACGCTGCGCTGTCTATAGGCGAAGCGATTGCAATTAGCACAGTAAAGTAAATCAAGTCTTCCAGTACAGACGACGCAACGACGCGACGAGGCGACGGATGCATTCATTGAAGTTATATATAGGTTTCTCGAGAACCAGTAGATGGCGCTGTGCGTTATTTGTAATGACATTATTACTACAAATAACAGTTATTTAACGTAACGAATCTAAAATGATGACTTTATAGGTTAATATTTTGACAAAAAACAATTTTATCATAAATAAGTTTTTTAAGAAATAAATGAAACATTTTGTAATCACGAGATGTTCCGTCAAAAAGTAGGTCAAGGACAAGGTGTTCTTTATATTGTATATGTTCTAAATACATAGCAGTTGTGACTTGTGTGGCATACCATAACAAAAGAATAAAGAATTCGAATCTATAACTTCAAAAGTATTTATTTATTTAATTAATTACATAGTAGGCATTAGTTAACATACCTGCCGTATATTACTATTTTTCAAGCTTTCTAATTATTTGCTAATGGCAACATTTATGGAGCTTATTTTGGGTCATTCGCGTCGCTTCCAACTTGTACTTCGTTTGGATTTTTGTAGAGGTGCCTTTCTCTAAACTTGCAACATAGCATAGTTTTAGTTTAGTGTTTTCAATTTCATTCAAGAAAGCTGGCGGGTGTGCAAATGTGTTGAAATTAAAGTGGCAATTAATATTGAAGAAATAAAAGTGTAAAATACGTTAGAATAGTTAATGCAATAGTCAAGGTAAGCATTTTAATCTTTTGGTGTAGCGTTACGGCTCCGATAAGGGCTTATACTTATTGCTAGGACTTTTCATCTTGAAAATTTCCACTCGTGAACTTTCGAAGTAAAGTTCTCAGAAGTTTCTTTGTTGACTTTCAACTTTTCTGATGTTCGTCGTGCCTTAGCAACGCGATGAACTTGGAACAGTTAATGTTTGTCGTGAAAAGTTTGCCCAGAAAATAGTAAAACTTAGAATTTTCGTCGCCATTTTATTTTTTGTCGCGCTGGAAAAGCGGCCATTTTCTTTGTGCCGCGTCGCTTACGACGACTCGTATGTGGTCCCTAAAGTTAATTTAGTTAAGTTGGGGCGTGATCTCATCGTATGAAGTGATTCGGTGAGATAATTAACGCTATACAGTGATAATCGTTCAGAATCCAATGTTTGTGTAGTCATAGTGAAGTTTTCCCAATGGCCTAGTTATTGCGTGGTGTTACTAAAACTTGTTTAGACGTTGCATTGATTTGTTCGTTGTAGGGCTAAGGGCGCGGCGAGTGGCTAGACGGCATCATGGACGACGACCAACAGTTCTGCCTGAGGTGGAACAACCATCAGTCGACACTGGTGTCTGTTTTCGACACTCTTCTCGAGAAGGGCATGCACGTGGACTGCACCCTGGCTGCAGAAGGCCAAACGCTCAAGGCGCACAAAGTAGTCCTATCGGCATGCAGTCCCTATTTCGAGGTACGTAAACCCCGATAAAATGTAGGTCAATTACAATCGTGTCTAAGTTACTTGCAAGGCAACACAGTTGTGCTCTAATAAACATTCCACTTGTACCATTCTAGCTTTCATGTATTAACAATTAGGCAGTGCATAGATGAGTTGGCAACCGAAAGTTGCCTCTACTACTTTTTCTAAACGCCTGCTTGCAATTATTCATTACCTAACATCATGCCATTAACAGTAGGTACCTTAATGACATGCTAGTCTTATGGTGCATTAACTAATTACATTTAATTGATTTTCGTCTCATCTTATTGAGACTGAAATTGTAAAAGAATTTACTTTTAACAATGAATTGTTATTTGAGACTTTCATTAGAATATTTACAAACACAGCCAGTAGTAAAGTAAACAAAGTGAACAATGGTTGGATGATTTGTTTCAGAGTGTACTATCACAGCAGTTTGATAAGCATCCAATAATTATCCTCAAAGATGTGAAATATGCCGAGTTGAGAGCCATGATGGATTACATGTACCGTGGTGAGGTCAACATATCTCAAGATCAGTTGGCCGCACTGCTGAAAGCCGCTGAGTCCCTACAGATCAAGGGTCTCTCTGACAATAAGCCTTCGAGGCCACCGTCGCGCCCTGCACAGGCTGCAGCTGCACACCCGCCTCGTGCCCCCTCACCACCTCCACAGGTTTGTGATAACAACACTACTCAGTATTATTAATATTCTAATCTAAGTGCTATGAGAACATATTTCATACACAGACAATGAAAAATGAAATACATTCTAGAACAAATTATACATAAAAGTAGATGTGTTTGGAATGTTGACAAAAAGTTGGTATCTCGCACAATTGGATGAGAATCACAAGTTATAGTAACATTCAAATGTTAAACCTTGGCACCATGTTCATGTGTGTTGGCAGATGTTGTAATGTGCAATTCATCAACAAAAGATAAAGTTGGACTGCAGAACACATGTAAAAACAAGCGATGTCTGTTTTATATTAGTCATGAAAATAAATGTTTTGTAAAGCTTACTTTGAATGAAAACAATATTATTTTAAAACTTCAAGTCCATGACTATGGATTAATAATAATAATTCACAGTATTTATAACACTAAAAGGTGCCTGAAATGTCATTGCAAGTCATATTCGGCAAGAATGCAATCAGTTGAGGAAATAAGATGTATGGAACTATAAATAATTTATTTGAATATAACAGGAAAACTAATTAGTATTAGTTAGGTACTTAAACAGGTAGAAAATTAGAGCCATTGAAAAAGACATAACATTCTAGTACTACCTACATAATTATCTGCTCACATTCAGAGGGGGAGATCAACAGCTTCTAGTAAGTGTTCTGTGTGAACCTTGTTGGTTATAATAATATTGTAAAACTTCAGTAAAAAACTAACCAAAATTTTGGATTAGGTATGTAGTTTTGTCTTCCGTGTTGGCATGAACCACCGTAAAAGCCACCCAGTAAACCGTAAAAGTATTAGCCAGTCAGTGAGGGTAGGGTTGCTGAATTTACACATTAAAGCCAGTCTTGGGGGCTAATTTATTTTTATCTAGTGACCTGTCCCTACTTTGCATATGTGCAACAATTTACTGATGGTCACATGTAAAATATTAGTAGTCAATATCTATACTAAAACAGCAGCGCGCCATGTCATGCGCATCGGAAACGGAAAGCCTCAGAGCGGCAAACTTACGTGACGCGAACTATACACATACACCTTCAAATATAAATTCTCTACTAAATAATGGTGAGAACGGCATTAAATTCCATTGTGAAGATTAGAAGAACTAAGCGGTCACAAACAACAACTTTGTTTTACACCTAAATATTCAAGGTGTAACTTAAATAAGGCACAACGTCTTAAGGGGCCACTGTACTCGTCATTATGAACAACCTTTACTAAGGGACCTCGTGGAGAAGAGGAGCTCGTGGCTCAGTAATAACAGCCGCACGGATCGATCCATCAGGTTAAGCTACGCTTGCCGGGGTTGGTCTGTGGATGGGTGACCATCTTTATATACCGAGACTCCTCCGTGCCTCGGAAAGCACTTTAAGCCGTTGGTCCCGGCTGTCATTCGAGGATCTTTGACAGTCATTACGGGTCGTCAGAAGCCCGAAAGTCTGACAACCACTTACCAAGGGGTATCGTATTACCCAGTAACTGGGTTGTGGAACTCAGATAGGCAGTCGCTCCATGTAAAATACTGGTATTCAGCTGCATCCGGTTAGACTGGAAGCCGACCCCAACATAGTTGGGAAAAGGCTAGGCAGATTGATTTTACTATGGGACCAAACCTGAAATGTTTACATTTTGACAAGTTATGCCAACATAAATGTAGGGAACAGCAGTTCTTTTTCGCGATTTTAGGTTTGGTCCCATATAAAAGTTGATCATAATCTTATTAATGAGTACAATGACCTCTTAAGAGGTTGTGCGTTATTTAAGTTACACCTTGTATATTTAAACTGGAAGAGCCATCTGCTTGACATTATTTTCTAAACAATTGGCTGACAACAGGGTGGAAGTACTTTTTAATCAAATCCCAAACAAGGCCAAAATATGTTCAGTAACCAAGAGGCAGTTTGTAGTTGGAGGCCCCCTACGTATGCAAAATATAAACATTGTAGCATTGCTAAAATTTTAGAGCTTGGGTCGCTTGCTTTTTCATCATAAATTTTCTTTGTTTTCAAACTTTTCTGCATAGGTCGACAAAATAATAATATCCTGGGACATTGTTCACACAAGGTAATCTGATCCCAAACTAATCAGAGCTTGTACTATGGAAACCAGATTGTTTCTTTTGAACATTTGTACAGAAATAAGACTTATTTTGTGAACATAAGCAAAAAAGTTTGAAAACAAAGAAAATGTATGATGGTAGAGTGAGCAACCCAAGCTTGAAAATTTTAGCAATGCTACCTACCTGAGACTAGTGCTAAAATTTTATATGCTTCTCTTACTCAAACGTTTCCACATAAATCAACAACAACCAAAGTATCTCTTATTTCTATATGTACCTATCTATGGTCAAAAGAAAACCTTTCTGAGGAGGTGGGGCATGCTAAACTTTTAGAGCTTGCTTAGCTCGCTCTTGCATCCTGCTTCTCAAAATTTTCTGCATTAGAAATAGCAGTTGGTGTTACCTATGACATAATCTTGAAGTAATTCAGTGAAGCTAAAAGCCGAAAAGTTCGTCTTAATTTGATTTGTGTATGTTTATGTAATTATTGTCATCCTTTGATTAGCAATAAAACTCATATACACATACATTAGTATATAAATTCAGCTCATTCAATTTAACGTTTTCTTACGTCTGGAATATGAAAGAGGCCTCGCAAAGGTGACGTCGCCGACGTCCATGTTCGGTCTAGCGCCGTCATTGGCTGACAATTAATTGTACAAAGATGATAAACAAAAGACATTTATGGTCACCAGGCCCGAGACGGCAGTATAGACAGCAGCCGCGAAGGGTCAGTGAGTCCAACAAGGCGTCGGAAGAAAGCGCGTCGCATGTCCAACGAGTTGCCGCCCGTACCGATCCCGCCACCCAACGACAACGCGCAAGGCAATGGAGACGACGGTGCTTGCAAGGAGGAGCTGCAGAGAGATGGTGTCGAGGATCTCACGCTCGACGAAGAAACCGACGAACAGCCCGTTGTGGCGCACAATGATGTTGTACGCAGTAAGTGTCACGACTCTTACCTCCTGTCTAATTTTTACTCCATTTTACACTCTATTTTTATGACATGACAAAAGTGACTTCCCTAGACACGAATATCTTTGAAGTTTTCCTTCAAGTATAGTTTCAGAGTCTGTTTGACCTCCGAGTTTGTTTCGGTAATTCTTCTCAGAGTAGTCTGATAGGAAACGCCTATCTCATCTAGTTTTAAAAATATGATTGATGTGTAAAAATGTTTGTAAAATTGGTTTTTACAAACATTTTTATCTTACAGAGAAAAAAGTTTCTGACAGCTTATTTTGACTGACCATTAAGATTCATAAAAGCATTATTTCGTGTTGCTGGAAGGAAACGAGTTTATTTCCGCATAATTATGTTTCCTTGCTTATAGGATCCTATAAATTCGATGACAAAACACTCGACTAAATGAGAATAGCTTCCAGTGGCTTCTGGCTTTTTCAGATAGTAATAGGACCATCATAACTGCCTATGAAAATATTAGATTAATGGCAAAATCTGCTAATGGATAACACTTCAAACTGCTAAGATTCTGTCACTTGCATATAACTATGACTTAAGACTAATGCAAAGAATGTGTAGACTAATGCAAAGGTGATATACACTACGACACTCTCGAGCACTTCCATGTAATGTAACGTTCCTGCGAATACTCGACACGGTGTTCGAAGTAATGCTCACGGCGAGCCTTTCACATTTAACCAAAATTCAACCATTAGTGACTATGTTTAACCATTGGTTGAGTTAACTACGGATCAAAAAACCGGCCCTTAGTAATGTCGATTTTATTGTTACGTGTTATTTGCCCGCATGCGTGAAATTTCCTGATCCTATACGCATGCCTCTCGCGTTTCCTACCCGTACGCAAGATACGCGCTCGAACGTGGAGTTGGACACCAGTTCGATAACACTACAATGCGCCCTGAGTGCGTAAAATACGTATTTAATAAAATGTAATAAGAAATGATGCATAGTGAGTGAGTGCCACGCACGCGGGCGAAACCCGCCTGGGGAAGCAAATCCGCTTGACGGAGCAATTAATAAGTTTGAAATAAATAATAATCGTAAATAATAAATTGTTTATTGACACAAAATACAGGTGTAACATACATTTGAAGCCCTGGCTCCTGAGCTAGGTAGCAACCTGTGTTACAGGAGCCAGTGTCTTCACCCGTTTGTGGTACATTCTATAACAAAGCTGTGCAATAAATTAATAACAAAAATAAAAAACATTGTAAAATAAAAGAAATGAAAGATGAACGCAAGCTCTTTTGGAAATATTAGGCCTTTCCAGCTTTTTTGCCAATCTGGCCAGATGTGGCTTTAACTTTGTCTAGTAAGAGAATGTTTGTTGGCCTTCATAACTAATGGATCTGTTTCCATTTTGTTAGTAAGTGCCAACAGGAT